>JAAKBH010000053.1:0-668008 GCA_019776075.1 Amaranthus palmeri | reverse complement strand
TTTTACGCTTTTGTCAATCGATTATATCTAGAATTATACACAACTAAAAAATTACAAAACTTTGATATTATAACAAATAAAACAAGATCACACATGACATGACTATGATATTTTCTTCGTATACTAGCTGCAATACAAAATTAAAAAAAAAAAAAAAAAAAGTTGCTAAAATTAACTTGGGTGCGGATAGTAAAAGGGAGGAATTACTTTCTTACTCGTATAGGATAACTTAGGTCCTTTTCTTATTAATGATCATGTGTAGTATATCAGTTAGCCTAATTCTATCTATTAAACTAATGTTAATTAATATTCTAATATACATAATTGAACTAGCATCTATAATCTATAACTATTACTAAAACAAAATACTGTGATGTCATCACTTTTTAAAACTACTTACGTGTCATTTTCTCAATAAAAATTTTCCCCATAAAACTCAAGATGATGTCATTATCTTTATTACTAATGTTTATATCTTTTGACTTTTTTATTTTTTAATTATGACTATAATATTATCAATATTTATTGATTTTTTGCTTTTTAGATCATATTATTTAATATATTAGAAAATCATAAATTTTATTTTATTTTCTTTTAATTGTTTATAAAATTATAATGTTATTTATTAAATGAGTATAGGATATTTTGATATGGTTAAAACATAAAACCACTAATTTATAATTTTTTTATTTGAAAAAAATATATCAAAAATTTAATAAAACTGTGTATCGCACGAGCACTATCTAGTTAATTAATATTTTAATATACATATCTAGCTAATAACTCTGCTGTTAAATTAATAAAAAAGCTAATCAAGTGCAAATTACACATGAACAGAGCAACTCTAGAAAGTTACAATCATGTAACCAAGGATTTTTACTTAAAATAATTGTATTTTAAATCATTATGCACAATTGCACATGCTCTGTTCTAAATCATATCATTGTGTTATGGTTTACACTATACATCCTTTTGGCAATATCTACCAAAACTAATTAATCAATATTAGTTATAAGATACTTCTATAAGTATTCTAATATTAATTCTCACCTTTGGGGCTTTCAAATCACATATAAACAACAATAATAAAACTTTTAATTGCAAATTCAACACTACAAAGGGTATAAATAGTACTCCCTCCTATTCAGCCTAAATGTCCCATTTAATCTTTCATATTTGTCGAGGCGACATTTAAACTCTTAATATCTCAAATTATTCTTAATTAAAAATTATTTAAATTTGATATTAATAATCCTTGTATTGAGACGAATCAAACAAGATCCCATATAACTATATTTTAACTTATAGACTAAGAGTAAAATACAAATTAAGAGTGATGAGTGAATAGTGCAAAAAAACAAATGGGACATTTAGGCTGAATAGGAGGTAGTATTATAGTAACAGCCCGTTTGGTCAACGGTACTAATTGGTAATAACGAATTTGATTTGTAATGTTGATTTTCATTCACATGGTAATGAAAGTCTGGTCATAAAAACGAACATTTTTGTTCCTAATTTTCCATTCCACCAAATACAACAAGACAAATGGTAATGCAATAAAATAAATTTTGTGATGAAAATAAGATCATTAAAAGAGAACAAACATGACTGTTAATTTGACATCAGACTAATTTTCATTATCATTCTCACCCTTTAACGCGATCATATGCCTATATCACAAGGCAGAACTGCAGAAGTTTTAAAAACTGAACCTGCCAAACATATAAACTTCTTACACATTTGTACAAAACTTTTAATCTCTTGCTCACTTTCTCCTCTTATTGGATCAATGCCATTGTATTTATATTAAACTGGCCCTTTTGCCCTTTCTTTTAACAACAAAAAGCCGTTATTGTCCCTTAATATATACAAGTATGAGCATATCAATATTAAATGTATGTGACTAGGTGAGTATGCTATATAGTTCTGTTTGCTCTATGTATCAACCAATGTTGGAATATTTCACTTTTCACCACATTTGAAATATACTATTTAAAATATTTACTCTATCCGTTCTATTTAATTTGTAACATTTTCTATTTTGGTCCGTCCTATTTAATTTGCATCATTTCTATTTTTGAACTATGGCCTATCACTTTCATTTAATCTCATCCATACATTTTTATGACGGAGGAAGTAAATGATTTCAAATGATTTTTTTGTTGGAATTGGGAGTAAAAAGTGAGATATTGGTAGTAATTATTCTTACACACAATCATTCAAACCTGCATTCTAGTCCCTTTCCTATTTATCGATTACTTTAATCCTAATCAATGTCCCAAAACACAAACATACCATAGTATAGCTTCCCGGAGATATCTTATACTTTCTCCGATGTATTTCAGTTGTCCCATTTTTTTTATGGATAATTCACTTTAATTGTCTTATTTTCCTTTTTTATCAATGATTTTTTTACCTAAATATTCCATGTTTACACAAGTAATGACCAATATACCCACACTTTTACTACTTATGATATCCCAACTACCACATTTACAATTAATTTAATAATTAAAATACCCCAACTACCATATTTTTGTTGAACCCCATCTCACTTTTAATATTCGTGCCTAACCAAATACAACAACTCAAATGAATTGGAGGGAGTATAAAATATGTTTATAAAATTGAATAAGTATATATCTTTAAATGATAAGTAGTCACTCTATTCGATATTATTTGCTACTTCTATTACAAGATAATATACTATTTATTCGTCACCTTTGATTTATGGTTAATTTTTAATAAGTTAAAACATAGTAAAACGTTAAAAGTTAATGGGTGCAAGAATACTTGGAACGAAAAAAAACATATTATTTTATTAAAAAGAAAGTTAATGTAGGAATCGGAGGTAAGATAGATATATTAAAGTAAAGTTAATGAAAAATATGTGTAACCATAAGAATTAATATAATACTACCATTAAAATGTAAACAAACAAGATTAATTATGTATAAAATTTATAAAATATAAAAAAATTAAGATAACAACGAATAAAAAGCTAAAATGAAAATAAAAACATTGGCAAACAGACCGATTTATTATCAGCATAAGTATAACAATGTGTAACAAAAGACGACTCTCAAAAGTCTAGCCCAATTCTATATTTAGAGTAGTAACAATACATATTTAGAATTGGACTGGACTTTTGAGAGCCGGTATCAAGTAAAAACTTGTGAAGGAAATATGGGAAGCACTTATAATTATGAAAAAAAAAATAAGTAAAGTATTTACATATATGAAATTGTAGTTGTACATAATCTCGTATCCTTTCTTGCTATCAACATGCAAAAAACAGAGTGCCCTCCAAACAAGGGCTTAGCTTTTTTGCACAAAAACACTGATATACATATAGCAGTATCAAATAATTTCTGTTTCTTGAATTCCCAAAACTCTTCCAAATTCATAATTAGGAGGTTATATTACAGGAAATCCTATTTGTTATAAAAATACTAAATTAAGAAACAGAAATTTATAAAATTAGAATTAATTAAAATGAACCAAAAAACAAAGAGAAATTGCTTAATTCACACTAACTAATCCCTCTTTTCATTCTTATATATTAAAACCAGGTTCGATTTACACCACTTACATTTAATTGATAAATTCATTTTCGGGAATTCTCTAACCTTATCCTCGAAACTCATAGTCATAGTTAACAACCCAGTTTCTCGCACAAATTATAATTAGCAACCCAGTTTCTCGCACAATTCATAATCAACAACTCAGTATCTCGCGCAAGTCATAATCAACAACCCAGTATCTCGCACAATTTATAATCAATAACCCAGTATCTCGCACAAGTCGGGGTTGAGAAAAAGGATATTGAACTAATTAATGCAAACCCAGATGTTTGCTATCATTACCAGAAGATGTAGGAGAAGAAGCCAATGGAATTACTTGTGAACTACAATGAATTTCCCTTTCTTTTTCATTACATTTTTTCATCAAAAACTTATCATTTTTTTCTTCTAAATTCTCCAATTTAACCTCCTGAAAAATCCCACTTTTCTGAGCTTCTTCAATCAATCTCCTATACAATTTCTCCTCAGCATCTCTCAAAAACTTAAATTTTGGAGGAGGAGAAGATCTCAACCTATAAATTTCAGCTTCAACTGATGATTCAAACAAAGGGTTATTATAATTATTATTATTTTTCACCAAATTTGAAGAAATAACCTTAAAATCAGTATTATTTGGAGGAGAAGAAACAGGGCTAAGATAAGGTGTTTGTGTTTCAAGTGCCATAATAAGATCACTAAGACTTCTAGTTCTTGATCTTTTCTCAGCCCTTGATTTTCCATCATCAGATTCCAAATCTTCCTTTGTTTCTTCCTTGATTGTAAACAAGAATCTTGGATGTCCTGCTAACTTCAAAATATCTGCATCCACAGCTTCTTCTCCTAAGGCCTTCAACAGGAGATCCCTTCTTGCTTCTAGACCCATTTCTAAATCTGGGTCATGTTCATTTTCATCTGGGTTTGACCCATTTGGGTTATTTGAACTTGAATTGTTGATTATGGTTGTGGGTTTATCCCAACAAAATAGATAAAACATTTCCTTTGCATGATTACTATAATCTTCTTGAATTCTGTTATTGGGTGAACTAAGTATCCTTTGTTTCTTCCACCATAAAAGATAATAAAGCTCTCCAACTAATGCTAATAATAAACACCCAAATACTACACTTAATACTATCCCTAAACCACTCAAAATTGTCATATTTTTGCTCTTTCTCTCTCTAGAATCTCTCACTAGAATATAACCCAGAAAATTTTGGTAAGGAAGAAGAACTAAACTGATTGAATTGAGAAATGGGTTTTGTTTGTTTTTTAAAATTTTTACTAATTTTACATCTTTTTTCCTTGAATAAGAGGAAATATAGTACAAAGAATAAAGCTTTTTTGGAAAAAACAAAGTTTACCTAAAGCTTATTTTGAATTGTCATACTTGTACAATGAATTGGGTTTAATGAAAGAAGAAAAAAAAAGATGGGTTTTCTTTTGAGCTAATGAAAGATTCTAGCTTCTTAAAATAGGTAAATGAGAAGATAAATGAATCTAAGGATGTGTTTATTATGAGGAAAAAGAGGGAGAGATTAAGATAAGAAAGGAAGTTGTTTTTTCCTATGGAGTAAAATCTTTTCTTACCTTAAAAGATTCAAAAAACCCAAACACAATTTTTGGACCACAATGAATGTCTTTAAAGTAAATTTTATTTTATTGGATGAATATTTATGTATACATTTTTTATAATGAAATTTAATTTTAATTTGGTTTTTAATAGTGAAATTGATACTCGTTTTATCTAAATAATCTACTCTCCCCGTTTCTTTTTATTTATCCACTTTACCTTTTACACGCATTTTTTAGCAAATTTCAAGCCTTAATATCGCTAAGTACGCATCATAAAAAATTATAAATTTACATATTAAAAAACTTGACATCAAGACAAATCTAACAAGATCTCATATGAATATATTTTATCATCAATATATACTTCAAAAATCTAATTTAAATTTCTCTCTCTAAAAGTGGACAAACTTAAAGTGGACAAACAAAAAGGAACGAAGATAGTTTACTTTTTACATTTGTCAGGACAATATTTTACTTTTTAATATTTGTACTTATCTATAATTAAGAATTATGAAAAAAAGATATTAATAATCCTTGTTTTGAGACGAATTAAATAAAATCGCACTAGATTATATTTTATCTTATTAATTAAAAATAAAATATAAATTAAAAGTGATTAATAAATAATGACAAAAATAAAACAAATAGGAAGAATAAGAGAGAATATATTAATTCATATAATCAGCTAATTAGGTTTGAGGCACGAAAAAAAATCAAAATTGTGGAAATAAGGGAAAGATAGCAAAAGGGGTAGCTCACATTCACATGGGTTAATCTAACTAAGAAAAGCGTGTGCCGACCAATTTAAATAGATAGCAAAAGTACAACATAAATTTAATTTAAATCAAATAAAAAAGGTTTAATATATTAATATATAATTAGAAATAATTAAGGGAAAACAAAAGAGATTAACTGGATATCACTAATCACATGAGGCAGACAGCTTGGAAGAATTGACTGCAAAACCCATGATAGTAGGATTACATAATTCATAATTGTATATTATTACAAGACAAACATACAAAAAACACTTATCCCTTTCCTTCTATTGTCTTCTGTACTTTCTACTTTGCTGACGTTCTATACTTTTGTGTTTCTCTACCAAAGTAATATGGGATTAAGAAGAGGGGTTCAAAACGGATTTGATGATCTGATAGACAACCGGCTTTATAACCTAACTTGATTTGACCCGACTCAAAAATGGATCTATAATTATGTAAAAACCAATGTGAACACAAAACTCGATTTTGAACTGACCCGAAACACCTGACCCGAAATCAACCCGATGACCCGAATGAACACCTCTAAGATTAAGGGTGTACATACTCGAATTTGTTCTAGTTTGACATTAAAATATGATTAAATTTAAAATTTCAATTTGAAAGTTTTTCAGATCGGATTGAACCGTTATATCCACCAAATCGGGCCGATAAGACCGTTTTATAATGGTCTGATCTGGTCTGGTTTACAGTTTTTTATTTTTACATTTTCGACAATTTAATATTTGTATTATAATTCATGCAAATATCCCGCACCTACAATCACCAAATATAAAAATTTATAATTAATTCATTACATCAACATCATTCAACCATATATAATATTACAATATAAATTATGGTTTTCGGTCATATTATACTTTACGGTCTAGTTTAATCTGAAAAATAAAAAATTGAAACAAGCCTGAAAACAATAAGTTTAAAGAAATCACACCAGACCAAATACTAAAATTATTGTTTGGTCCTGTTTGATTTCTTGTTTAAATCAAACTTTGTTCAAACCCTATACGAGATACACCTCTGTAAAATATAAGGATACAAATGGATTTTCAATTTATTTCAGATTCGTGGTAACAAATTCGGTTTAGTGTGTTGGTTCCTATTTTTAAAATCCATTAGATTCATATTATTTTGATGGCTTTGAATCTCAAAAAAAATATTTGGATTCAGATTTGTGGATCCTAAAGACTCGTTTCATATTAAAAAATAAAAATAACCTACTTTGAAACCCTAATAAGTAAATTGACTCCTATAACCCAAATCTCACACATACACACACATATATTCAAATTTTTATGTTTTATACTACCTCTGTTTATTTTTATGTGCAACACTTTCCATTTTTGTCCGCTAAATATTATGTGCAACTCACCTTTTTCTTTCCTTTTTTAGTAAAAAATAACCTATCTAAATACCTATCCCATCATTTTCTCTCTCCTTTAATTACCTATCACATCATTTTCTCTCTCCTTCTTTTCCCTTAATTACCTATCTCTACTTCCTCTCTCCTTCTTTCTCTTACTTACCTATCCCTACTTCCATCATTTTCTCTCTCCTTCTTTCCCTTAATTACCTATACCTACTTCCTCTAATTTCCCCCTACAAAAAATTGCATTGGCAACCGTGAAAGGCACCAAAGTTGCACATAAAAATAAACGGAGGTAGTATTATATTTTCTTATAATTAATGTATTAACAAAAAAAAGAAAGAAAGAAAGAATCCCCACTAGGTGAAAACCCACAAGGGCGGGCACCTAGGCAAAAGTTAGGGGGCCTCGCTAAGTGAAAACCCGTAAGGGTACTTAGGCAAAAACAAGAGGCTACGTAAGTCAGTAGTGAGGCAAAAGAATAGAGAGAAAATGAGATAAGTAGAGGCTAGGTGTAAACCTGAAAGGGCGCCTAAGAAAAATGAATTGAGAGATAAAAGAAAAAAGAGGAAGAAAGAACGCCAACATCTCTAGTTCAAACACTTCATGAATCTCACTACTCATGCAAGAAGGAAGCAACAACTAGGCAGAAGTATTTCAAGGATTCTTTGTAAGTTTTTCATGAAATAGCCTCTTTTTTTTAAAGCTTAAAATTCTTTTGGTTCATAAATTCTTTTGGGATCACTTATTTTTATTAGGAAAAGTGTGGAGGAAATTTTCTTCCTAAAATCCTTACACTCGGTTTCTATGGTGTTAACATTATTTTTGCGAAAGATCTTGATTCCATTTGGAAATTGTGAAGTAAGGTTTAGCTTAGAGTTAACTTTTGGAATTTCTTTTGGGATTTGATTTCTCATTTTGGGACTTACTCGAGGGCGAGTAAGATTCAAGTGTGGGGGAATTTAATAATACCTTATTTTGTGTATTTTTCCATTTCAATTTGGGTTTTATTAAGTAGAATTTAGATTTACCTGTATAACAATTAGAAAAATTACTTTTTCTAATAGTTTTATTGATGTAATTCTCTAGATGATATTTTTAGCTTCATTAGAAGGTCATTATGTAAATATATCATTTCAAGCAAAGAAGAAGAAGCAAGCAAAGAATCGGGTCAGACTAGGAAGCTAGGCCAACAGAGTTTTACGCGGCATGCGGAGCTTTATGCGGCCCGCGCACATCAGTCTGTAGGCTGGGCGGCTATTTCACCTTTTCCATTTCGGATTTCATTTTCAGTTGGATATATAAAGGGATTTTGGAGGCGACTTGTAGAGAGGAATGATGAGCAAATCCAATGAAAAGAAGCTTCCTCAAATCTTTATAACTAGGCAAGAAAGCTTAGGAATGGAATCATCTTGTAATTTTTCATTAACATACTTCTTCTCCATTTCTATTTTTCCATGGAGAAACAAGTTTTTATCTAAATTGCATAGTAAAAAGTCATACTAAAGTTTTTAACGACATAGGATCTAGTGACATTTCTCACAAATGTCACTATAGGCTATAGTGACAATTATATATGCCACTAAATAATCATTTTATTGTGGAACTTAAAATATAAACCAATTATTATTCAACTAAAAATATGAATCAATGGCATTTTTCTAATGCCACTAAATCCAATATCGCAAAAAGCTAAATTTTTTATAGTGTACGTCAATCTGATACATGTTCGATCTCATACTTCAATTCTTTAGTTCAAGACCAACAAATAACATACCAAGTAAAAAAGATACGATAGGTTTGGTGTTTTTACGGCCCGTTTGGTAGCTGGTAATAAATCGTGGCAATGGGAATGAAAAACTAATGTAATTTTGATTAAAAAAATCTTTTTGGCTATCTTGATGGCCATGCTTGACAACCTTCAATCATCTCATTTTGTTCACAAAATTCATTCCAATGCATTACCAATGGAAGAGGTGATATTAGGAGGTAATGGAAATTTGTGAACAAAAAAACTTTTTTGTGATCAAAATTTTATTACCATGGGAATGACATGAAAGTTTTGATGAAAATTTACACTATAAATCATTCCCATTACCATCATTTAGTACCACTAACTAAACGGGCCGTTAGGGTTTATAATGCAAGTTAGTGGGTAGTGGATTGGAAGACCCATTATAAAAAATTTCTAGACAGATTTAAAATCATTAGCTACGGAAAATTTAATTTGTACGACTAAGTTAGCTACATAAAATAGAACTTTGCACCTTTATTTAATATGGAATTGAAATGTCGTAGCTAGCTTCCTCTGCGATGGGAAATTTTGAATTTTCTATTTTAGCTATGGATTGGATATGCATTCCATAGGTAATTCTTTAAAGCTAAACACTTTATGTTTTGTTGTGATATAATTAGTGGATCATCACTACAACATGATTTGCTTTTAGTGTGATATATTTATAGACATTTAATTTAATCACTATTTCAAATTTCTTACAGTGTATATAAAGAATTTAGTGACATTTATTAGACCCTTTAGCAGCATATTAAAAATAAAAACCAATAATTATTACACTAAAAATATGAATCAGTGGCTTCTTTTTAATGCCACTAAATCCAATGTTGCAAAAAGCTAAATTTGTTGTAGTGCATATTATCATATATGAGTGATCTTGGATATCCATATTGCTAGAATATAATATTTGAAGGTGTTATTGGGCTAGGGAGTTGGGCTGGTGTTAGAAGAGGCCCATTAGTAGATTGAGGCTCAGAGGAGAATAAGATGTTAAAGTACCTTGGGATCGAGTCATCTGATATGTGGCCCGGGTATCCATATAAAATTGCTCATCGGGAGAAGACAATGAAAAAGTGTTCATCGCTTGATCAATGCCCGTAGGAATATAGTTCATAGAAGAAGTAGTGCAGGTACACATATTGTGGGCTGGACGTGGGCCCAGTACCCCTGCTGCTGAAGAAGGCCCAGAAGATGTTGCACTTTGAGGAAACAAGGGAGAGGTGGGAAAGGGCATTGAGGTTGGGCCCGAGGTGAGGTAGCCCATGAATTTTGAGAGAAATGATTATTCCAATTTGGGCCAGAAGGACGCGTGGGCTTGTTTCCATGAGAGTATTGTGATCCTTTGGGGCGAGTACCAAATTGCTGTGAACCGGGGTTGTGGTGGTAGCCGCGGCTGGTCCGGCCACCACGACAAGGGTTGCGTCAATATATGAATAAAAGAACTAATAAAAGTATTAATTTTTTTTAAATAAGTATTAATTTTTTTAAAATAAGTATGGGTAGCCTATGCTACCCTTTGTTACCACATAGGTACTGCCTATGCATGAAGCCATGATATATACACATGCACAATATATGAATAAAAGAAGTCATGACTTTCAAGTGTAGTAAACTAATAAAAGGAACTGGACTTTCAAGTGTGTGCTTAAGTCTAGCGATCACCATTCCACATTTTACAAGAAGCGGAAAACGTACGATTGGACCACGCATATGTATAGAAAACCAGACTCATAAAAAACAATGTTCAACGTAAGTAGGGAGTACTATTCAAATGAAATTTGCAAACATATAGAGAGAAATTTCATTTGAATTCTATCTATATTAAATCATTGACAATTATCAATTGAAAGAAAATCATACAAAGAGAAATTTCATTTCAATAGTATTCCATATATCTGTATATGTATGTTCAAGGTGATGGGGGTACTTTTCCATGAAAGAGAGCGTTGAGGTGCACTGGCGGATCTAGGGTTCGGAGTCCCAGGGGTACCAACTAACAGACGAAATTTTGGCGCAGTTTCATTTGTAAAATTAACAACTAATAACTTTTGAAGAAATGACAAGTAGAATCACAATAAATTTATCAAAATTGTGATCTTATTCTTGAAATAGTTTTTCGTAATTAAATACTAGCATTTTTGAATAAAAGAATGCTAGTAATTAACATCTATATTAATCATATGCATTACCTTAATTAATAATAATTTTATTAAATTCATTTCACTATGTAACTAGAAAAAAAAGTTAAATATACTCTAAAAATAATGTGTATGTTGTAAATGAATAGTGAATTGATCTATTATAGTGCATGGTCTTTGTTAAAGTCGTCTCACCATGAGACGACCTCAATTGGGTCAGCTTAAAGTATTCTTAAAAAAAATGCTTCTCGTACAAGTGGAATTTCAGTTTTCATATATTTATTTTTTTTTTTCTCACTAATGAGCTGCTTGTATGGGCCAGTCTCATGGTGAGACGGTCTCATACAAGACTTGCTAAAATTTTAAATATAAAATACCTTAAAATAAAGAAAATAAAACAAATTAATCAACTGACATAATAAAAAAAATGGGACAAAATAAACAAATAAATAAGACAAACTTACTAAAATGAGAAAATATTTATCATCAAAAGAATTCAATATTAATTTTATATTTTTACACTCATCAATAGAAAAGTCTAATTTAAATTTAAAAAAAACGCCTAGGGGCACGTGACCCCGTGTGCCCGAATGTACGTCCGCCACTGTTGAGGTGGATGATTCCGCCAAGTTGACTAAAACTGAGGTCAAAGTCCTACTCCCTCCGAATTTTTTTAGTTGTCTCATTTTCTTATTTAGCAAATTCATATTAATTGTCTTTTTTGTCTATCTTTTTTTACCTAAGTACCCACATTTTTACTACTCCTAATACCCAACTACCACCTTTACAATTGGTTTAATCAATTACAATACCCAACTACCACCTTTTTAATGGATCCCACACCACCCTTAATAACCGTGAAAACCCAAATAGAACATCTAAAATAATTCAGAGGGAGTATAACATGACTTGAAGTAGAGTCACTATAGCACCATCCCATAAGGCCACAAGCAACAAACTCTATTTGCCTGAGGCAGGGCCGTCGAATGGCAAGTGCAAAGCGGTCAACCGCTCAGGGCCCCGTGTTTTTTAGGGCCCAAAAAACTTATTTTTATGTATATAGGTGATATTAATTTGAATCAAATTTATATATAACTTACATTTTTTTCTAAATAATATGAGTTTTTAGTGTTTTTTTGTAAAGTAGATTAAATATTAACAATAAAAAATAAAAGATGCATTATATTATGCGTTATGTCTTAAGTTTTTAGGGGCCCATTTTTATTTTTTGCTCTGGGGTCCAAAAATGAACGAGACGACCCTGGCCTGAGGTATATGCATGGCTCCATGGAGCAACAATCTCTAAGCTACCCTTCAATCCACATGTCCCACGTATCGAAATTAAGCGCAATAATCACTAGATTACCCATTAAAACCTCTTATTGTTAAGGTCAACTTATACAATAGTTTGAAAAGTATTATTGCTTCAATTGAGATTAATTCTAATTGCCCAATTCATTTGAGAACATAAATATCAACATCACCATAACACTCTCTCTTAATTCAAAACTCAATAGTATAGGACAAGTGCAACACACATACTCACATGTGGGTTGTACATGGGCTCAACATGAGTGCAAAAGTGCAACACTCATATTTCGAGAATTGAAGAGCATTAACATGACAAAGAGTAATACTCCATATATGAAAAATATTGAATAAATCTAAAGTCTAACACTGTGCATGAAATTTGAGTGCGGATAACACAGATGGTAGAAATCACTTATTGTAAACAGTCAAGCTAAAAACTAGAGGAATTCGATAGTCCGCTACTACATAGTAGTAATGGTCTCTAAGTATAATCTATATTGTTTCAAGTCCTCCTTTGTCGTCTTCCGGAAAACCAAGTAGAGCTCTCTGATGAAAGTATTATACAATATCCAACAACCAACCCTAAAGTTGCTCCAAGGCCAAACCCTATCAAAATAATTTCTCACAAGCTTATACTTGTTTTGATATTGTCAAGGAACCAACTCAACCAAAATCTTAAGCTGATGGTTGAGGCCCCAGAATATGTTATATACTCTAACACACCCCCTCACACGAGAGCCCTTTAGGCTAGAAGTGTGGATGCAATTCAAGCTCTCCTCATACCTGGTGCTAAATATTCCACGTTGACTTCTGATTCCACTTAGAATATTAACATATCTTGGGAATATCCATGTCATTTTTTTCTTTCTTTCTTTGAATAGTTTTCAAACGTTTTCCAGACAATTTTTTTAAATAACTACTCTTCTCTTTCCATTTTCTTTGAAGTCTGGAAGCCATTATTCTGTCAAGAAATAACTCATCTTGTTATTTTTCTTGTTTAATTCTTGGATTATCATCATGACAAATAATGTATCTGGAAATGTTTACACAGACGCCACACAGAATCCGGCTAGTACATACTACCTTTACCCGTCCGATCAGCTAATAATAAACTTGTGTCCACTACCTTCATTGGAGAAAATTTTGGAAAATGGAAGAGATCTATGACATTGGCTCTTAGTTTTAAAAATAAAATGGGGTTTGTAGATGGTACTTTTTCTTAGAAATCTGCCAAACCGGAAGACCTTAAGGCATGGGAGCGATGTAATAATATTGTTATAGGTTGGATTCTTTCTTCTTTGGATGATTCCATCTCACAAAGTGCGTTTTACCATAAATTGGCTCAAGAAATTTGGGAAGAACTTGAAGAGAGATATGGCAAACCTTCATCTGCACATCTTTATAGTCTTCAAGAAAAACTTTTCAGCCTAGAACACACAGATGGTATGACTGTGGCTGAATTTTTTACCCAAGTAAAGACTATATGGGATGAAATAGACAACTTAGTCAATATACCTACTTGTGATTGCTATAGTTCCTGTCAGATAAGCAAAGAAGTTCTAAAAACCCAAACTGATCAACGTATTCTACACTTCCTTATGAAGATCGATGAGAAGTTTGAACATGTGAGATAAAATATTCTCATGATGCCTGTTTTTCCAGGAATCTCCCAAGTTTACCGAATCTTGCAACAAGAAGAAACTCACAAACAGATTAGTAGACACCATCAAACTGA
This sequence comes from Amaranthus palmeri, assembly GCA_019776075.1. Classification (NCBI taxonomy): domain Eukaryota; kingdom Viridiplantae; phylum Streptophyta; class Magnoliopsida; order Caryophyllales; family Amaranthaceae; genus Amaranthus; species Amaranthus palmeri. The sequence goes on along the minus strand of JAAKBH010000053.1, from coordinate 653,749 downwards.
ACTCACTGCCTTCTTTTCATCCAAAAGACAAGTTCAAGAAAAGGATTCCATCACTAATGCTAATCAGTATTCTTCAAAAGGGTCTCTAAGACAAAATAAATATCAGAATAATGGGACCAAGAAGACTTTATTCTGTGAACATTGTAAAAATATCGGACACACCATCAGTAAGTGCTACAAATTGCATGGATATCCATATCAGAACAAAGAGAAAAGATCTACGGCTTTTACTTGCTCAGATGATGAAACTCTTCCTCCTGAGATATCAAAGGATCAATTCTCAAGAATTATGTCCCTTTTGGCACAACAAAAGGAAGAAACCAGTCAAGAAACCACAATGCACCATGCTGAATTAGCAAGTTCTTCAAACTTTGCAGGTATTTCATGTATGTATACTAATAAGGTAACACAATGGATAATAGATAGTGGTGCTAGTGACCATAATTGCAATTGTCTTGATAATTTTTTGAATTGCAAAGATGTCTCTAACTCCAATCACTTCATCACTATCCCAAATGGTGCAAGAATAAAGGTAGAAAAAATGGGAACTGTATGACTCCTTGATCAACTTCTCTTAACAGATCAAAAAATGTGTCATACTAATAATGCATCTATACATTTTACTGATGATTTGTGTTTCTTGCAGGGCCCTTCGATGAGAAGGCCTATGCTTCTTGGTAAAAGGAATCAAGGATTGTATTATCTTCGGTCCCAAAAGAACACTACACAAGATACTACATCTCATGTTACGGCTGCTTTAAAAGGCTCTTATATTGATTTTTCTAAAAATCTTGTTAAGCTTTGGCACATAAGACTAGGCCACATGCCTCTAGATAGGATGAAACTCTTATTTCCACAAATAAATGTCTCTAATTTCAAGAATTCTTTTTTGTGTACTGTATGCCATAAGGCAAAACAACAAAGACTTCCTTTTAGCAAAAGTTGTATAAAAAGTTCTAAACCTTTTGAAATAATTCATGTCGATATGTGGGGACTTTATTCTTTTTCTACTTTTCAGGTGAATCTATGTTTCTTACTATTGTAGATGATTATACACGCACTACATGGCTATACCTTATCAAATACAAAAATCAGTGTGTTAAATTTCTTACTCACTTTGTTTCTTTTGTTCAAAATCAATTTAACTCCAATGTTAAAACTATTAGGACTGATAATGCTAAAGAGTTGTGTGAAGGGGAAATCTTAACCTTTTATCAACAAAAAGGAATTTTATATCAAAGATCTTGTGGATACACCCCACAACAAAATGGAGTTGTGGAGCGAAAACATCAACATTTTCTTGAGATTGCCAAGGCATTGCAATTTCAGTCTAATCTCCCCACTAAATTTTGGGGTGAAATGTGTTTTATCCGCTGCCTATGTCATTAATCGTATGCCCTTAGTTCCTCTAAGAAATAAAACACCTTATGAGAAATTATTTGGTAAAAAACCTGATAATACTAATCTTAAGGCTTTTGGATGTTTGGCTTTTGTATCTACTATTAAACAAGGTAGAAATAAATTTCATCCCCGGTCTAATCCTTCTGTCTTCATAGGTTATCCCTATGGACAAAAGGCTTACAAGTTATATGACTTAATTACACATAAGATTGTCATTTCTAAAGATGTGATTTTCTATGAAAAATATTCTCCCTACCACTTTGATGTTAATGTAACACCCCGGCCCCTCGGACCGCCGGTGACTACTCATAGAGACTGTAGACTAGCCCCACAGACCAACACAAGTCTTTCCAGCGCACTTTGGCCTCACTCGTGCGCACCCAAGAAAACTTCTCAGGAGGTCACCCATCTTAAGATTGCTCCCCACCAAGCACGCTTAACTGTGGAGTTCTTAGCAAATGGGCTCCCTAGAAAAGAAGATGCACCTTGTTGATATGAGTAGTCTATCAATCCTTTTTCAATCTAAATTTCGGGTATCACAGTTAATGTACGGTTGAATGCTTTTTTCTTACCCATAGACACAACTCTTACTATTTCTGATAATCCTTATAGCCCAAGGGTTAATAACCAAAATGCTAGAAACAATGTTAAAGGTACACCTACTAACTATGACATTACATGCTCTAAGGAAAGTGGTCCAAATAATCTCCACTATGTCGATTGTCCTTTAATGAATCAAGGGGCAACTTCTATTACAGATTTTAATAACAATGTACCTTTAGCTTCTGCCCCTATGGAGTCTCCTATTGTTTTTGATTCTTCTTTAGACACTAACTCTACTAATGATTCTATCCTAGACCTGTCTTTGAATATAAGGGATGAAACTTTGCAGAATAATTGTACGAATTCCACTCCTTGCATACGAAAATCTACAAGAACAAGCAAAGCCCCAACTCATCTTAATTAATGACTATGTTTGCTATACTGCTTCTCACTGGTGTAATTTGGTCTCTTACGACTCTTTCACTCAAGAACAAGATTGTGTTTTAAAATGTTGGAACGAACCAAAGACTTACAAAGAGGCTAGCTTCAAAGGATCCTAAGTGGACAGAGGCCATGCACAAAGAAATAACAGCTCTTGAGATGAACAACACATGGGATCTTGTTGATCAACCACATTGGAAGAAACCAGTAGGTAGGGATGGTCATGGGGCGGGTCTGGAGCGGGTCTAACTAGATCCGGACCCGGACCCTTTTAATTTTTTGAGATCCAGACCCGGATCCGGACCCTAAGGGTCCAAAATTTTCAGACCCAGACCCGGACCCTCCGAATCTGATGGGTCTAGGGTCCTTAATGGGTCCTTAGTGGGTCTAAAATAAGTCTCTTTGATTTGTCAAATTTGAAACATTTGTAAGTCATTGTATTTTTCGTATATTTGTAAGAGAGTTATTATCGTATTTTACAAATATTTAATACTAAATTAACATTTAAACTCGCATATCGTCACCAATATACACTTAAATTTTATTATAAACACTAGTTCGAGTCCATGAAATAAGGGTAATTGGGTTAACACTTAGCAAGTAGCATATTATTTATATATATTATGATTGTATGAAAATAAAATAAGTGTTGAGGATATAATTCATACATAGAAGACAAATATAAAAGTGGACAATTTAATATTTATAAGGGTCCAAGGGGCGGATCCAGGGTCTGGATATTGGACCCGGACCCGGACCCGCCAAATATTTTTTAGATCCAGATCCGACCCGGATCCGATGGGTCTCAAAAAATAAGACCCAGGCCCTTAAAAAAGGGGCGGGTCTGGGGCGGGTCCAACAGGGTCCTGGACCCGTGACCATCCCTACCAGTAGGGTACAAATGGGTTTATAAAGTGAAGCTGAAATCTGATGGCAGTCTTAAAAGGTACAAAGCTCATTTGGTCGCAAAGGGTTATACCCAAGAGTACGGTATAGACTATTCTGAAACATTTTCTCCGGTTGTCAAAATGACCTCCATTCGATGTATCCTTGCTATTGCCTCAAGCAAACAATGGCCAATATTTCAGCTCGATGTCAATAATGCCTTCTTACATAGGGCTCTTCATGAGGAAGTATATATGAAACTTCCAGAAAGATATATGAATTCTTGTACAAAAGTGTGCAAACTCAAAAAATCTATATACAGCCTTAAGCAAGCTTCGAGACAGTGGTTTGCAAGACTCACTTATGAACTTGTTCATCAAGGATTTTGTCAGTCAAAACATGACTATTCTCTCTTCACAAGACGCCAAGATCAACATTTAATCATTGTGGCCATTTATGTTGATGATATTCTTATCACGGGAGATAATGTTGAACAAATTCAATCTCTCAAAGATCATTTGCATAGAGTTTTTAGTATTAAAGATCTTGGTGATCTTAGTGTCTTTTTGGGTTTAGAAGTACAACATGTCAACAAAGGCATCATTCTCCATCAAAGAAAGTTTACTATGGAATTACTTAGTGATAGTGGGCTAACAAAGTTCCAGAAAGTGGTAACTCCTCTTCCTTTAGGTGCTAAACTTCTTAATGACTCATCTTCCCCTTTTTCTGATCCTACCAAATATCGAAGCTTGGTGGGCAAACTCAATTATCTAACCAATACACGGCCTGACCTTTCATTCACTGTCCAATCCCTAAGTCAATATATGCAAGCCCCTTCCGATGCACATTATGATGCTCTGATTCACACCTTGCATTATGTTCACTCAACAACAAGTCAAGGTATCCTATTACAAGCTTCAGACAAATTATCCTTGCAAGCTTTTTCAGATTCGGATTGGGCGTCTTGTCCCAACACACGTCGCTCCGTAATCGGCTACCTTCTTTTGTTGGGTGGTTCTCCTATAAGTTGGAAGTCCAAGAAATAGACCACCGTTTCTCGATCATCCTCAGAGGCCGAATATAGAGCTCTTGCTGCAGCTGCTTCTGAAATTACGTGGGTCGTCAGACTTTTAGAAGACTTGGGGGTTTTCAAGCTTCAACCTGTTACTCTTCATTGCGACAACCAGTCCACTATACATATTGCACACAATCTGGTTCTTCTGGAGCGTACGAAACATATTGAGGTGGATGTCCATTTCACTCGAGACAAGATTCTGGAGGGATTTATACAGCTCACTTATCTTCCTTCAGAATCTCAGCCACCCCTCATTTAAAAGTGGAATATATTTAGCACCAGGTATGAGGAGGGCCTGTGTTGCATCCACACTTCTAGCCCAAAGGGCTCTCGTGTGAGGGGGCGTGTTAGAGTATATAACATATCTTGGGGCCTCAACCATCAGCTTAAGCTTTTGGTTGAGATGGTTCCTTGACAGATATCGACAATATCATATACTTCTTGTTTTGACACAGGTTGATGATCAAGCACGCCCCTTTTTCCGCAATCTTGCAATGGATATACGCACAAAGCCAAGTTCCCTACGTAAGAATCACTCGAAAATGTACTGAATTGAGTGATTTCTGGGATCGGCCCTGATAGCTTATTCTTGGAAACATTTAAGTCTTTAACAAAAGTGAGACTAACCAACTGTGGTGGAATATTTTCTTCAAGCCTATTGCAAGACAAGTATAGAGACTGATGCCAAGTTAATTTTGCTAGTGATGGGGGTATATGGCCTGTTAGCTGGTTGTATGATACTCCCTCCGAATCATTTTAGTTGTTTCATTTCTTTATTTGACAAATTCATATCAATTGTCCCATTTCCTTTTTTTTTCTATCTTTGTTACCTAAATACCCCCACTTTTACTACTCCCAATACCCAACTACCACCTTTACAATTAATTTAATCAATTAAAATACCCAACTACCACCTTTTTAATAGACCCTACATCACCCTTAATAACCGTGAAAACCCAAATGGGACATCTAAAATGATTCGGAAGGAGTACATTCAAGCTTACAAGTGCAAGAAGTTCACCAACAAAATCTGGGATTTCTCTACTAAATTTATTGTTTAAGAGATCCAATTTGACAAGGACTTTTTTTAACTCTGGGCCAGGTGTTCTTTTTATTAGACATAACTTGATAGACATAACTGGGCATTATTCTTTTTTATTACATTAAACTATAGTCTAAAACATATTGAACAAGATAGAAATGGTTTAAATCCCATTGAACTAAATTGCACAAAAACTTTGAGTAAACTGTAAAGAAACAAGGTATGGCCCCATAAGATGTACTTACTAATTTAGTTATCTTCATCAAAAAAATTGTCATCTAACCGTTTTTTGAGGGGATGAAACTATTTCATTTATCACAAGACATACGGCATCCACAACAAAAATCAAAAGCTTAAATTACAATGAATATTGAACCTAATAACAAATCTAATTCAAGTGAATTATAATAATCGCGTGTAAGATCTGACATTGAAAGATACCCTCGTCTCTTGAATCGCTATCCTCGGTAGCCTTCAACTAGTATCGACCAAAATGATAAAGGATGTCACCATGCAAAACAATGGATACGAAGTTTACTAATAAAGTTCTACAACTGATTCCCAATGCAAAAAATTGGAGATATATCTTGAATGTCATTGGTAATATTTGGATTCAATTCCTAAATAGTACTTCCTCCGTTTCATTTTACTTGCAACACTTATCATTTTTGGAAGTTTCGTATTACTTGCAACATTACTATTTTTGGCAAAAATAATCTATTTATTTTATCCTAGCTTTATTCCTACCACATATCATCATCAATCATACATCATCCCATTAATTATTTAATATACCCACAAGTCACAACCACTATTTATTTATAATAATTTTTTTATTTCTACATTACATATCACCATCAATCATACATCATCTCTACTTTTACCATACTGATTTGACAACCCTTAAATATTGTGTCAAAACCCAATGGTGCAACTAAAATGGAACGAAAGTAGTATTGACTCACAGAGAATGTGTTTAACCACGCTAATTCCTATCTCATATGCACAGTTTTGAAATGACTTGGATTAGCGCCAACATTAGCTTGTTACATCAAACGTGGAGTTTTTAAAACAGATCCAAATCATACATCCTACTAAAACAATAATAAAATGTGACACATGCCACTTTTATACATTATGTTTCCCCTCCTAGATTTTAAGTAATTAAAAATGGAAAAATTAAGTTTTAATTAAACTTTATTTCAAAAAAATAAACAACAATAGTAAGAATAAAGTCAATTCTAATACCTTTACTATTTTAAATACACTTTTTACAGAAAAATTTTTGGGTAACTTTTATTTTAGTAAATTAAACGAGTAAACTATTAATTATACCTTATTTATGATACAAATATAATTTAATTATAAAATAGTTGTTAACTATAAATCAATAAAGGATAAAGAATAATACTAATGAAGAAACGAGACTGACACGTGTCAAACTAAATAAGTTTTATTGATAATTTTATTATTTATTTGATTAATTTTTATATTTATCCATCAATACTATATATACTAATACAATAGATGATTTGGATGTAACATATTTTTGTTAACTAAATAAGTTTTATTCATAACTAGTATAGAAACCCGTGCAAGCACGGAGCTTTTTAGTATAAAACTATAAATTAATATAATAAATATATTTTTATATTAATGACCAAATTACATATATTATCGTTGTCTCATTTGAATATTTCTGTGCAAATTAAGTTATTATTATAATTGAAAACAAAAAAAAGACAGAAAAAAAGTGATTATTATAATTGTATTATTTTAATCACATAATAAAATTAGATGTGAATAATTATGCAAATCATACATATATAATTTATGTAAAAACTATAAGAAAACAAATGTAGATAATATTTATAAAATAACTCAACATATAAAATAACTCAAAATATAATGGTTTAGCCATAAATATTTTTTTCCACAAAAAATATTAAATTCACGGTCAGTATTAAATTCAATTAGAAAATATTGCTTAATTTAGATCAAGAATATTAAAATACTGAGATCATTGGGTTGTTAATATGGAAAGTAGATAAATCACGCATAATTAATAGGGGTTATGTATATTAAAATGAATAATTTAAAGTTAATGAGTGTATTTTGGGAAACAGAATTATTATATTGCTGATTTCATGGTGCAGCATATTAATTCAATTTGAACTCAGATAATCACGTTTAATATTTTCTCAGACAAATCATTTTCTTCCAATAATCACGCTTAATATTGTCCAACATTTAAGGAAATTAGAAATTGATGTAAGATCTTATTTTAAATTTGTCTCATAATATGTTCTAATTTGGGTAAATGTTTGTTTTTTTGAAATCAGAATAAAATAAATGCAGTTTTCATGAGGTAGTATTTAAAATGCTGAGAAATTAAGTATAATTATTTCCTTAAATCTTGCACCATTCAAAATAATATTATGATGTATTCACGGTCAGTATTTAATTCAATTAGGAAATAGTGCTTAATTTAGATCAAGAATATTAAAATGCTGAGATCATTGGACTGTTAATGTATATTAAAATGATTAATTTTAAGTGAATGAGTGTATTTTGGGAAACAAAATTTTAAATTGCTGATTTTATGGTGCAGAATATTAATTCAATTTGAAATCAGATAATCACACTTAATACTTTCTCAGACCAATCATTTTCTTCCAAGTGTCAGGATTAATCCTGTGATGACACGTGGAATTTCACTCTCTTTTTAGTAGAGTGTATGATTATGGTGCAGAATATTAATTCAATTTGAAATCAGATAATCACACTTAATACTTTCTCAGACCAATCATTTTCTTCCAAGTGTCAGGATTAATCCTGTGATGACACGTGGAATTTCACTCTCTTTTTAGTAGAGTGTATGATTTTATTATTTATTTGATTAATTTATTTTGATTATAATGTATTTTATTGTGTATTTTTTATATTACCGAGCACTATACCATTGCTATAAAGCAATTTTTTAAGAGTCCTACAATCATATTATATTTTAATGATTTGAAACGTGTCACTGCAATAAAAATTATTTTCTTTTCCAAACCTATCAGATTATTATATATTTTTTTTATTTTATATTAACGGTAATTATAAATAACACGGGAACCTCTCTAATAATTACTAATCTAGCAAAATATTTCTGTTATTAATATTGAATCTTGATTTATAAGCACGCGAACCTATCTATTAACTATTAATTTAAGTAATAACAAAAAAATAATGTACCATCTTATTAAAAAAACGCAATTAACCTATTCATCAAAACCATTTGGGCACACTCGTTTGAATTCCAACTGAAAACAGAAAAAAATACATTAAATTACCATTAAAAAAATTCTAAATTTAAAGAAAAATAGGAAATCTATGCAATAATTACCAGAAAGTATACAAACATCCCTGAATTGTAAATACTATGCACTAGAATTGGTGCACAGAGATTCTTTGAATAAAGCTAGATAGCTCCCGAAAACAAACCTAAAATCAAGATCATTTAATCATTAGAAAAAATGCAAAAGAAATAAATTGAAGTAATAATTAATGATCAAACTTGTGATTAAGAAATATACCAAAAAAAATGTTGAGGAAAAACACTCAAGTTAAATCCATAAGCTCCAACATGTGACAATTCAAAAGCCACTTATAAAAGAAGCAAAGCGGGTGTAGCTACCCAATTGAAAAGAAAACAACAATTTTGTTCAATATATTTAAACAATAAAAATAAATTTGAGTTCATAAAAAACTAATATATAAATTCGTAAACTTAATAATAATTAACGGTAACTATATTGACATATTTGACTCTTAATTGGTTTGTTTTGTTCAATATATTAAAATTCATTTTCAAACACAAAAAAATGAGATAAATTCAAATAAATAATGATGTAAATTAACATCGGTATAAATAGGTAAAAAGTAAGTATTGACACTCTCGTAAATAAGATAAAAAAATAAGTTGAAATACAATAAAATACAAATAAACCCTAATTTGGTAAACTAAAACCCATATAAATTATTTCCTCAACAACAACAGCTACATTAACTTTGACAAATGTGGAAACAGCAGCTAGATTGGTGCAAAATGGCATCATGCTCAGTTTGACCTTGTTATTCTCAACATATCCCTAGAATCTATGTAAATAATAAATCTATCCATCAATACTGTAAAATATTTTTGTTAACTAAATAAATTTTATTGATAATTTTATTATTTATTTGATATATTTATTTTGATTATGATGTTTTTTTATTTTTTTACATTATTACCATGGATATAAAACAATTTTTTAAGAGTCATATAATCCTATTATATTTGTAAGATTTGAACACGTGTTACTGCAATAAAAAATTGTTTTCTTCTCTAAACCTATCACTTATTTTGATTATTATATTTTTTATTTTTTATTTTTTATTTTTTTTTATATTACTGCTAATTAGGAATAAACCGTGCTTAACATGGTAACCTATCTAGTAACTACTAATTTAGCAAAATATTTCTGTTATTAACATTGAAGCCTAATCTATAAGCACATCAATATCATCCTCCACCAATGTTCTTAGCGATGTTCGCCACGACCTCATCTATATCAAGATCCATCATTAGTTTGAATGATATTTTCATATCCTGTGAAGAATGAGTAAAACAAAATCATTAATTACAATCCAACAACAATATGCAACTGAACCAACAGTGTCACATATATGCTGAAATACATAATGTTGAAATTTAATTAATCTCAAGTATTAACTTCCTAAACAAGTATTAATGATTACTTGATAATTCTAATTTGGTCAAGCAACTCAACCTTCACCTTTTCAACTCTATTAAACTTAATTAGCATACACCCGCAATTGAGCATAGCTGTAACAGACTCGAAATTTCCCATTAATCATCTGATAAATTTTTCCCAATAAATTCTTAATTCATAATCCTTAACTCCAATTTAATTTACCATCATATATATTAATAATTCTCGAGATTTAATTTTTATATTCAATTTTATATTTCGTTCACATTTCAATATGTGTCCGATTTCTTTAAATTATTTCCAACTCGAAAATTTGTAATTCTAAAATATTCTTTTGAGCCCAAAAGTTTTAATTACTTATTATTATTATTATACTTCGGAAATTTCAAAATTATTTAATCAACTTACTGTTTACTTAAGCTTTACGTTTTAGATGCTTAATTCCTAATTAATTTCGTTAACAATTATTTTAACGACTTTAACACTTTCACTTAAACTGTTTTAAAACTAGTATAATTATAATACTGAATTTGATTAGACATTTAAGCTAGTTTTGCACCTAAACTATCTTAATCACTTAAATTTACTTTAGTCAAAACCTACCCTAATATTTAAATATTTTGGATACTCACGTAGGTAAAAGAAAAGTTAGAACAAAAATATACTCCTTCCGGTCCAGTTTACTAGTCCCATTTGACTTTTGACACTATTCACTCATCACTCTTAATTTGTATTTTATTCTTAATCTATAAGTTAAAACATAGTCATGTGGGATCTTGTTTGATTCGTCTCAATACAAGGATTATTAATATCAATTTTTTATAATTTTTGATTAAGAATAATTAGAGATATTAAGGGTTAAAATATTGTCTCGGCATGTGTGAAAAGTCAAATGGGACTAGTAAACTGGACCGGAAGGAGTACAAAGCCAATATTCTCCATGTTGGCCGGTTATGGCTTGAAGATTTGGAAAAGATTTTTGCAAATTTTTTTTATCCAATGCATTACTTCTTTGTCCCATGAATCCACCTTAAATACTAGCTTTTACCCAAGAGATTTACTTGCTAAAATTGATTTAAAATAGTAAAGGGATGTCAAAAATTATGAAATTTGGTAACCAAAGTAATTGATTTCTTGGTGAAGTCGGATTTTTTGTTTGAAATTTGTTAATTGTCCGAAATGGGCTATAAAGTTACTCGTTGTTTTTTGAATTAAGGAACATTGAGTTTCTTTTTAGGTTTAATCATTTAATATCATGAAGTATAGTGATGCATTGATGGTATAGGTGGATTTGATGCAACACCCCTAATTTTCGATAATTTATAAAATATTATTTATTAAAAGACACTAAAAGCGCTTGTGGCTCAATGGATAGAGCATCTGCATGTGGAGCAGAAGGTTTGGGGTTCGAACTCTACTGAGCACAACTGCACGGATATCAATTAAGGGTTTTTTGATTGCGCGCATCTCTCTTTACTCCTTTCATAGGGGTACGGGTATGATTTGTCTGCATCTTTCAATAGAAAAAGAAAACCCCCACTTGAACCCTATGTAAATAATATAATTTAGAAAGTGGGCCTGGGCAACCCAAACAAGGAGGAGAAGAAGTAGATCACTCATAAACCCAAAGAAGGTTCACTACTAAAATCAATTGGTAGTAGTAGGAGTTACTCCTTGAGTATATAAAGTGATGCATACTCTTCTCTTTCTCCGATGTGGGACAACTCACATGTAGGTAACAATGGGCACTTCAACACTCCCCCTCACATGTAAATGTCCTTAGAAATTTAACCCACCAGAAGGGTTACAAACCTATTGGGAATGAACATCCAATTAAAGGCCCCTTAACTAGTGGTAAGATTAAATGCCCAGTATAAAGGCCCAACAACAAACCGGGCTCTGATACCATGATAGAATTTAGAAAATGGGCCTGGGCAACCCAAACAAGGAGGAGAAGAAGTAGACCACTCATAAACCCAAAGAAGCTTCACTACTAAAACCAATTGGTAATAGTAGGAGTTACTTCTTGAGTATATAAAGTGATGCATATTCTTCTCTTTCTCCGATGTGGGACAACTCATATGTGGGTAACAATGGGTACTTTAGCAGCGGAAAAAAACTACTAGGTGCTTGCCACATGCGGAGTGTAAGGCGCGTCAAAAGTTTAACTTTAAAACTTTAAGCTAACATAATTAAATTGTCTTATTCTTGTATAAAATAAAAATAATATCTTATTATTTTAAGCTTGATTTACATGGCTCGCCATTACCTATGAAATACAAAACCCTAAATATGAGCCCAAACTCAGTGAATGGTTGCTATAACGTGTTAAACAATTTATACTTTGAAAATCTTTGATGTCACACTTTGTAAATTAATTCACAATATACATATATTTAATGTCGCAAAAATAATATATCACTTTTCATGGACTCCCCCGAAAGGTCGATCCACCATACACCTTAGGAATGTGATTTTCCTTTGCCAATATAAACACATGTCATAAATTAATTTAGCATCAGTAAATTTATTTATAAAATCACAAGCCATGCGTTCTGTATGTATCACTTACAATATTTGTTAAAATACCATAAGTTTAGAAATATAATAAATTATAAATTATACTCCCTCCTATTCAAATTAAGTGTCCACTTTACTTTTTGGTTACTATTCATTAATCACTCTTAATTTGTTTTTTTCTCTTAATCTATAAGGTAATATATAGTCATGTGGGATCTTATTTTGTTCGTCTCAATGCAAAGATTATTAATATCAAATTTTTATAATTTTTAATTATACACAATTAAAGATATTAAAAGTTAAAATGTTGCCTCGTCATGTGTGAAAAAGGTAAAGTGGACACTTAATTTGAATAGGAGGGAGTATGCAACTCTACACAGCAATATATAAACAAGTGGTACTAATTAAGTGAAGTTTAGTCAAATAACTCATCCAACACACTTCATAGCAATTTTTTTTAAAGCAAATAAATTTGGAAAAAAAAAGAAAAAGAGAGTTTTATTAGAATATTTCCTTGATTATATTTGATTGTAGTAATTTTTATGAGCGGAACAAATTAAGTAATTCTTATGAGCGGAATTTATTAAGTAAGATGATAATGACAACTTATGGTTTATGACAAATAATGCTTTCACAATGCGTCACCAAAATTATGTTAAAAATATAGGTTTTTTTGTAATGAACGAGCATCAAAAGTCTATAATTTGTACATATCTTATTATCATCCTCAGCAATGTTCCAAACTCTATTTAGACCAAATCTTTCCATTGAATTGAAATATTGAACTTTTCTTGCTTTTGAATGCGACACTTATTTAATTTTATTGGTAGCGATAAATTTGATTTAATATTTATTCGACTTTATATGATCTAATTCAATTTAATCTGTTGATCAAGATCAATTCTCATGAGGTTGGTGATGCTTTTAATCACTTGGTCACTCATGCTCTATCTTAAACTTTGTAGATGTGAGTGTCATGGGTTATGGAATTGTATGTTTTGGGTTTCTTGATCAGTGATAAATGATGTTGATTTGGTGTTCCTTGTTGAACACAAAGCACAATTGAAAGGTTGGTCTTGCAAGGCAGCAGCACTCACAAGGTCGGAGAGCACAAATGTAGGTCGCTCAACTGGACGAGCGGGATTTGCTCGGTTGAGCGATTCAGCAGAGTTTGAACAAAATGGCCAGTAGCTTTGCTCAAATGGTCTAGCATACTTGCTTGGGTCAAGCGACATGCAGGGCCATTTACTGATGGGATTCTGCTTTATGCGGGTAACTTTTGTGGGCCCTAAGGTTTAGTCCTAGGATTTCCCTATGATATTGTGGGTTGTATAAAGGCTCAAATATGCTTGGGAAATCAGATGAGCGACCAATACAAGTGACGCAACTAGGATTATCATCATTAGAGTTCTCTCTTCATTGTATTGGGTTGTTTTAGTGAGACCACCATTAAGCTGATCTTTTTGCTTTGAGAGGTTGTTCTTAAATCTCGTGTGTGTTGTCATTAATGTATTGTTGAGTATATTAATGAAACTAATCCTTGTTTGAGGGGAACGTATCCTTAGATACCTTATATATCTTGTGTTTGTTGTCCATTATAATTGTACTTTATATTACGGTGTTTTTGTGCATTTTATTCTTGTTTGTTCTTCAATATTATTATAGCTCATTCTACATAATCGAAGGGGATGCAGGGCCGGCCCTAAGGGTGGGCAAGAGAGGCTATCGCCCAGGGCCCCATGTCAAAAAAGAAAAATTAATATTTGTAGAAGGTCTATATAGGTTATAAATTGCAAAGGAAAAGAGCCTCAATGTGCTATTTCGCCTAGAGCCCTAAAATTTCTAGGGCCGGCCCTGAGGGGATGTCTTTCAATAAATAAACATTACTAAAACATTCTTTTAAGTGTAAAGAGAGCTTAATGACACAATTAAAAGTGTATATAAAAAGAAATTGCACTAAATTAGGGGGAATTAAGGTCCTCGTTGGTTTTTCTTATTGTCCTTTTTTAGGGACTAATCTTATCCCTTACCGGAATATCAGATTAATTATTTATACATTCAAACACAATTTGAATGTATAAAAAATTCTAAATTTATTACAATATGTATGTTTTTTTTTTTGTAATGATAGGTAAGTTTAGTTAAGGGTCAATTTAGTACTCCGGATTTTTTTTGATATCAGGAAAAATTAATTAGATTAATACAATTTTGTACTGATTTTCCTATAATAATCTCAATTCTTGATTAAACGGAATAATCTTAATTATAGAGAATGTCTGTTAAAAATGTATTTAGGTAACATCTTACCTACTCCCTCCGTCCCTTTTAATTTGCTGTATTTTCATTTTGAACCGTCACACTTAATTTGCATCAAATATCGTTTTGGACCTATGGTTCACCACTTCCTTCTAATCTCATCTATACATTTTAACTCTCTTTTAATTTCATCTACACAATTCATTTATTCTCTTCATTTATTATCATTATCCACCTTTGAGATTATTCATAATCAATCAAAAATAAAAATTATTGTAGAAAAATCAATAAAAAATTAAATTATTCTTAATAATATTTTCTTAATATTATCATCATCAAAAATTCCTAATCAACAACCGTGATTTATAAATCACTACAAAAAGACAGAAAGAATTATAATAAAATAAACAAAATCAAAAAGATAAATTATAATAATAAAACTCTCACCCTATCAAATCATACCACATAAGGGTAATTTGTTAATCTCACAAATAACCTTTTTTTACTAAAATCTTCTCTTATTATCACTAATATAACTAATAAGAATAAAATTGTTTTTACATGACCATGTAAACTTCAGTTTTAATAAAAGTCACATGATATATTTCGAGGAATGAATAGTAATGTTCTACTTAAAAATCTAAGTCAAACACGGTTATTTGTAAATCACATAAAAAAATAAAAGAAAAATTATAAAAAAAAAAAACAGAAACAAAATCATTAGAGTCATAAACCAATAAAATTACTAGTCACCTACACGTGATTTACCAACCCAATTCTTAAACATCGCCACCCTTTTCATTTTATCGTCACCCCTTCTTTAATAAAATTACCAAAATGCTCTTAAATTCAATTTTAATTATAAAATCAACCATTATTATTTCTAAAGTATATTTCTTAATAATAATTAAATTAAAATAAAAATAAAATTTTTAGTAAAGAAAATAATTTTTAAAATCGAAAAATAAATCTGATCAAACGTTTTGTATTGAAATTTAATACCTAATCACTCCATTGGCCGAAACTTTTGATACGATAATCACATTACTGCAATATTTGTAGCATTAGATCCTAGACTTTAAAATCTTTCCAATGATATATTATATGCCCAATTTCGATAACCAAGCGAGAAATGACGATCATTTGAAGTTTATTTGCTGCATAAATTTGATACATGTTCATTCTTTTGGTCATAACTTTTTATAGAAGTATCGTATTAGTGCAGGATTTGCGGCATTGGAAACTAGACTTTAAGAGATTTCCAACGACATATTATATGCCTAATTCTGACCATCAAGGGAGAAATGACGACCGTTTAAAGTTTGCAATAATTTCTAACGACCAGGTCATGGTTGAATCGCACAAAATGTGCGATCGGACCATGGTTGAATTGCACAAAATGTGCGATTCCACCATGGTCCGATCGCACATTTTGTGCGATTCAACCATGGTCGGGTCGCGCGCGACTAATGTTAGAAATTACTGCAAACTTTAAACGGTCATCATTTCTCGCTCAATTGTCAAAATTGGGCATATAATATGTCGTTGGAAAGCTCTTGAAGTCTAGTTTCTAATGCCGCAAACTTTGCACTAATACGATTTTTCTATAAAAAGTTATGACCAAAAGAATGAACATGTATTAAATTTCAACACAAATAAACTTCAAACGATCGTCATTTCTCGCTCGGTTATCGGAATTTTGCATATAATATATCATTGGAAAGATCTTGAAGTCTAGGTTATAATGCCGCAAATATTACAATTATATGATTTTTTCTATTTATGGTTATAGCCATTAGAGTGAATATGTCTCAAATTTTAACACAATCATACTGATGCTCATTTTTGTTGGCCATTGTAATTCCATTTTTAGTTTTAGTTTGTTTTAGTTCAATGAGTGTTCGTAGAAAGTTTTTAACGAAATGTTAGAGATTGAAGGTTTGAAAAGTAATCAGGGGCAATTTTGGAATTTCAATATATAAGGAGTGGCGATAAAATAAAAAGGATAATAATACCCTTTACCAATTTGAAAAATCACCATTATTTACTAGTATATCTCAATGTTCTACCAAGCATGGCAAGCAAGATAGCAAGTAGTATTGTCGTACTACTTTGGTTCATCTCTCAACCCTTTAGTCTTTAGTCTTTAGTGTACATCATTTCCTTGTATAATGATAGCACGTACCCTCAGCTTTTCAGTTTGCTTTTTGGATGAAATTATTTATAAAATTTGTCATTTAACATCTGTCATCATCACATGTCGATACAATTATACTTCATTTTTTTATGTAGGGGCGGAGTAGAAATTGACAAATTCTACAAAGGTTCTGTGTAATTTTAAAAATTATGATATTTTTTTAATAATTTTGTATTTTTAAACACCTAACATATATTTAGTAATTTAATATTGAGACCCCTAATTTTTCAGTGCCCTGTGTGGTCGAATATGTCGAAAATGCTTAGAACCTCCTCTGTTTTTATGTTGCCTAAACTCATTCTTTACACTATTCAACATTTATAAATTATACTCCCTCCGTCCTATTGAATTTGCGGCATTTTCTATTTTGGCTCGTCTTAATATGCGGCATTTCTATTTTGAAAAATGGCCCACCACTTTCTTTTAATCTTATCCATACATTTTACAGTAAGTCTCATGGGAGACGGTCTATTCTATAGACGGAATCCATAAAGCCCAACCCAAAGTATAACATAGTATATTTGGGGTTATAATACCTTACATTTAAGATTATAACATAATATAATTGATATTATAATAAAAAAATCAACTAAGGGAAATGGGCTGGCCCAATTTTGTGGTCTATCCTATAGACCGTCTCTTGTGAGATTTTGTGTACATTTTAACCCTCTTTAATTCCATCTACATATTTCATTTTCTCTCTTCATTTATTCTCATTTTCTTAAAAATTAATCGATTGCTCTTTGATGCAAATTTATAAGGACATATGAGTAGTATTTTGCATATTACTACAATTAAATGAAAAAAGTTGATTATATGAGATTTTGTTTTATTTGTGTTGTTGAATACTTTTCATAATACTTCATCCATCCTATTGAATTTGTATCATTCTTCATTTTGGTCTGTCCCACTTAATTTGCATCATATTTATTCTTAGACAATGGTTATCACCTTCTTTTAATCTCATTCACACATTTTAACTCTCTTTAAATTTCATCAACACAATTTTTTCTCTCTCTTCAATTATTATCACTTTCTTAAAATTAAATCAATTCAAATTTGTAGTTGAGTATAACTCTAGATATGAGTAGCCCAAAAAATGCAACTGCATAAAAACTAAATAGATGTTGAATGCAAGTAAAAAAGAATAGAAAATACAAATATGCACAATAATTAAAATATAGGTGATTGTACATTTAAAAATTATTATAACTCCTAAATAATACTAAAAGTTGATAAAGTTTGAGATAAGAAAAAAAAACAACGGCAAAATAAGCATTTACATGGTTGTTTTTTTTGCCAAGTATAAAAACATACATCGCAATAAGTAACATAAAATAATTAGATAATGAAAGTGTAGCAAATATAATAAAACAGAACAAGTATGAATCTAGCTCGATTATTTTTCTTGTATTTTACGTATTTTGTATCATTTAAGTAAAATAACTTTTACATCATAATCTAAAATGACACAAAATGATTGGAACAACAGGTTATAGTACTAGGAGTATGCGGGTGTTTAGTTGTTAGCTTTTTGGTTAGCTTTTAGCTTTTTGGTTGATCAAACGGTCAAAAAAAATATTAGGTAAATGACTTTTAAAGTAACTAAAAACTTCCCTTATATGTATGCCTCAATTAAGTTACACAAATGCTCTTTTAAGTTGTTCTCATTTATCTTATATACATTAGAAAAATAACAAAATTATAGTCTCATTTAAATGTCATTCACTTTTAATTTTTCCTCAAAAATATTATTATTGATTTTTTTCATCAAGTACAATTTACACTTCACTAAATACTCCGCATCAATGAATGTGAAGTAATGCAATCTCATAGTTATCGAATGTCAGGCAATGCAATCTCATAGTAATTGAATGTCAAGCAATGCAATATAAATGCTAATAAAATTACCACTACTTTTTTACCATTAATTTTCACAAATTGTTGTGAAAGACGGTTTCTCTTAGAGACGCATTAAATATATAGACTAAATAGCCTAACCAATAACAAATTAAAGAGAAAATAAAAATATAATTTTTTTGATTTAAATTCATTTCTTTAAGAGACGTTCTTTCCCAGGAGTAATTGTTTACTTTTACCTTTGAAGTTCAAACTCCCTTCTAGAGGTGTTCATTCTGGTCATCGGGTTGATTTCGGGTCGGTTCAAAATTGAGTTTTGTGTTCACGTTGGTTTTTACATAATTGTAGATCCATCTTTAAGTCGGGTTAAATTGGGTTCAATTATAAAATCGGACGTCTATCGAATCGTCGGGTATGTTTTAACTCTACTCCCTTCTATAAAAACCAACCCAAATACACCATTTCATTTCATCCAAAACAATCTCAAAATCTCAAAATGACACTAATTCCTTTCATCTTCTTCCTAACAATTCTTAGCTTAAGCGAAGCCAAATCAGAGCTCATCCTCACAGTAGTAAACAATTGCCCATTCACAATCTGGCCCGCAATCTTACCCAACCACGGCTTCCCCATCCTACAAAAAGGTGGGTTTCCTCTCTCAAGCCTAACCCATCGCTCCTTCCCAGTACCAAACACCCATTGGGCCGGCCGTGTTTGGGCCCGAACAGGCTGCACCTACACCAATGGACGATTCACTTGTCTTACCGGTGACTGTGGAGCCCGTCTAGAATGTAACGGGCTAGGTGGGCAGCTCCCAGCAACCCTAGCCCAATTCAGCATCCACCATGGAAACAGAGAGTAAGCCTTGTTGATGGATTCAACATCCCAATGACAATTACTCCCCATGAAGGCAAAGGGGTTTGCCCAGTGGTGGGGTGTAAGGCTGATTTGTTGCCCACTTGCCCAGAGCCCTTGAAATTTAGAGGCCCGAATGGTGACGGGCCTGTTGTGGGCTGTAAGAGTGGGTGTTTGGCATTTAATAGTGATGAACTTTGTTGTAGGAACCATTTTAATAGCCCACAAACATGTCATGGGTCGAGTTATTCTGAGTTCTTTAAGCATTCTTGCCCTGCTACTTTTACTTATGCTCATGATACTTCACTTATGCATGATTGTGTTGCACCGCGTGAGCTCAAAATCATCTTCTGCCACTAGGAAAATGTGACAAATGTTTTATCTATGTTTGTTTTGTCCATTTCTTTTTTCTATGTTTGTTTTGTGTTTTATTAAGTACTCAAATATGATTATATGACTAATAGATGTTGTTATGTAATGAAAGGACCACTTATGTATAAGATTTGGTTCAACTTTCATGTCATGTGGTTTTCTTTATATTTAAAATGGTATTATTCCAGCGAAATTTAGTTTAGTGTAAATGAAAATTGAATAGGGTAATGAGATTAAAAAAAATAGGTTGATAAAAGTAAAGGTTTAAGAAGGAAGTAGAAATGGGTATGGGCTGGATCTGACTTGGATCCAACAAGACTCGATTCCAGTAACTATTTTTACATTTAAACTAGACTCGCACTCAAATATATAAGGTTAACAAATTTGAACCTAGAGCTTTAAAGTCAGGCGGGTTTAGAGTCTTAACCTAGATTCAAAATAATAATTTTTTTTTTCAAAACAAACTTTAAAAAATACATCATAAATTATTTCAACATTTTTACCGGATATAAAGTACTTATTAAGCGTCTGAATATATGGAGTTTTCTAATTTTTAAGTTGATAAAATGAAGTTTTAGCAAATGTTCACATCACATGTTTAGTGAAGCAACAAAAATCTTCATTGTATTAGATATTCACAACACATTCACATTACAATTCTACAATAATATGAAGCATGCTAGCATAGTTGTAGTTGATTGTGCTTCCTTACAAAGCATGTAAGATTGCCTTTCCAAAGAGCTCAAGCAATTAATGATTCAACTACATCGATTTTGTCTCCATCATCATCATCATTCACAAATTGTCTCCATAATCAGTATCTAACAAAGGCTTAAGTGGATTAATTTTAGTTCTCTAAAATTAAGATTATGGAAAATACAACATTCAAATATAATATCGGCATGTGTTTCAGGTTTATAGAAGCTAGAATTGTTAAGTTTTGCCCATCTTATTGTTGGAAATTGTGACTTTAATTTTATAAATCAAACAATAAAATAAAGTTACAAATTTGTAGTAGAAAACCAAATTACATATGGCAAGTTCAAACCTTTGCTTAACATACACCAAATGTAGATTACGTTATCGGGAATCACCATATATATCGATCATAGTAACAAGAAGATTTTGTTGGATCTTGATATTAATTCTAGGCGAGATGCTCTTTCCTAAAACATCATTTCCTCCCTATTATGATGCTTGGGAATAAACCGGAAATATGTTCTGAGATACAAAGAATTACACTAACTTTCGAGCACACGAAAATTAGAATGATGTAAGAGAAACTTAAATGGAAGAAGATACGGAAAAATTACAAACGAGCATCGCAAGTTCTCGATGTAGAGTGCTAGAAAAGAAAAGAAATCAGAAAATTCATATGTAGAGAATAACACATTAGCCTTCTATAATTATAGAATAGCTCACACTACTTCACGAAGCAAAGCATTGCTTCATGAAACACGAGGTTGATTTACGAACCAAAGTCACTTTTCATCCAACCCGTTTATCCCAAAGAACATGGCTAAAAGTAACCATAATAACTGTAGGAAGTTATTATATAACCACCAAAACAAAGCAAAACGTCGCACGAAAATTTCACGGAATAACACATTAGTCGTGGGCCGCGACCTGTGCGTCCCAGAACACATAAACTTTTTTGTGTATTTTTCGCGAGCCGCGAATGTTTCCACGAGCCGTGACTTTCAAGTTTTGATTAAAACATATAATTTTCAACCTTGGGATAATATTAAATAATTTAATTAAATTATTTATTTAATTAAATTAATAAACCTTTTCGATAACCATTATACATACACCCCTAAATTACAACAATCCTCCCCTATTTAGAGTGTATAATCGTTTTCTTCTTTTGCGATCAATAATCTCCAACCCATTTCATGCATCAATGCCAATGTTCATACGAATTGAATTGACACCTAGTACCACGCATCTTTACAATTGATCATATCCCCTAATGTCCGTACGGATTTAATTAAGCTGATATATCCAACCAATTGAAGGAGTAGTACACACGAAATAATTCATTAATCTTACATCCATGACATGTTAAAGGCCATGTGGTCCATATCTATTCATAAGTTCTTTGAAATCATAAGAACGCCCCTTGATTTCGTTGAGGCTGCCAAACCTTGAACTTATATGGGTAGCTTCTCCTGGTTTATCAAGCTTTCGTGAATATTAATAAAGCACTCAATCCAGAGATCTTCATAACTCTAGAAAATAGAGACCTCGAAGGACTGCTCTACTACCTCGTTTGTCAACATCACGAATAAAGCAACTTAGGATCACTTAAGTGTTACTTCCCAACATCTAATGAGCGATCAATCCACATTGAATTCAAGACTAGATGTTTCTTCTAGCGTCGAATTGGGTTTCACTCATGGTGTTGAAGAATGGGCATGTACCAATTTCATTAAACCATGAAATTCCTAGACATTAGTAAGAATACTTTGTCTAACTTTGAACTTTGTTCACATAGTCAAGAAATGTGATCCCTTCTTTTATAAGCCATAATTTCGGCTTTGCCTCAATTAGAAATTATATCATTATCAAAGTTACAATCGACTATCAATATTTTGTACAAGTTACTTGTCAATCAAACTAGATTGATTTTGTGCACAACCTTGGCTTAAGACATCACAAAGATGAGTATTTTTAAACTATATCGTATACATATTTGTCTAAATCATGACAAATAATATTAATATCATAGTAGAATAAGTTAAAACTTTGTTCTTGGGTGATCAAAACTTGGTACCTCCCCCACAAACACATATTTTTGATCAAAATAGAGAATGACCAATTCACTAAAGATCAAACTCATACTTGAGTACCTCTTCAAACTTGAAGAACTTCTACTATAAGATTAATTAAATCCATGGTGCAACATAAACATTCTGGACAATTCAAATAATTTACTAATAAAAGAACTTTAAGTTGTAAGTAAAACTTTACTTGACAACTATAAAACAATTTGAATCTTTGTATAAGTGAAAATTTACATTCAATTTTATAAACATTCCTAATATTTAGGAAATAATTTCAACCGGAAGACATGAGAGTAATGTTGGACTTTACCTTAAGTATAATAAAATACTTATTTCTTAGTCCTTAAACCTTTATGTTAAAAATTTAACGTTTACCTCCCCCATTCCCTTCATAGAAGGAATATGACATATTACTTTGTCAACTTAACTTATACAATTCCAAAATAAATATATCATAATTATAAAAATATATGATATAACATACCATATGAAAATACAAATAATTATTAAACCATTGTATTTTTTATATAATTATTGAAATACATTCAATAATTAATTATCATATTAAGTAGAATGCCCACTTAATAAATCTTGAACATTATTACATGCTCATCAATTTTCATATATAATATGAAAATCTGCGATTTATCTGCGAGGACCTGGGGTTTCATATGGCGTGGTGATTGTTGCTCTATTCGAACTTTTTGGCCAACTGAAGCAGGAGACGGCTCGGAGCTTGCTTTTCGTCTCTTTTGGTGGACTTCGTTGATTGGTGTTATTCTCTTTGGTGTTGGCGATCTTATTGGTGGCTGCAGACAGCTGTCTCATGGTGTTCTTGATGTCTCGCGGGTTGGGTTTTGAGATCAGGCGTCTTTTGTCTACTTGGAGTTTAGTGTAGAATTACTTGGTGTGTAAAGTGTTTGGACAAACTTTTTTGGTGTTTTGAAACGTTATTGCATAGCTCACTCCTATGCTGTTTAGGGTGGCATGTCTCTTGATTTTCCCATTCCAATGGCTTTTTTCCCTACGGGTTTTTTTTATGCCGGCGGTTTGGGGATCCCAAGCTACAGTGTGGTGTTTATTCCTCCTTTTTATAATACTTCCAAATTTTCAAAAAACAAATGAAAATTTATCTATAATATATTGTTATACTTACTTGGAGATTAAGTTACTAAACTTCAAACATTATTTCCATGATGAATACATCATTACTTCCTTTCTTTTAGAAAGCTTAAACTTATATGATACTTAAGTATCAAAATACATAATCATGGGTAAACCTTCCTATTAGAAATATGAATACAAGATTTTGAAAACCTTTTACTTTGAAAACTTTAACAAAATCAAACTATGTTAAAACTTTTCATTAATAAAACAAACTTGTACTTTTCTCTTTTAGAAATACATGCTTTATCAATAGATTAGCAAAATAATCTTAAAGGATCAAAATCTCATAACCATTTGTACAAACTTGTAGGTACTTAAACCTATCTATAATCATTGAAAATAAATTTTCAAATAAATATTGCACCACTTTGTATTATAATCAAATATCATTGATATATAATATCTCTTGTTCTAATAAATAGAACTCATAGTAGATGTTATAAATAACATAATCTATATAGATGCATCCTTATTTTGAACTTTGATATAATTCAAAATAAATATCCTTTAATTTGTACCAAAATGATTAAGATTTTTCTATAAAATCAAACACTTTATACCAAGTAAAACATTTAATATCAACTTTAACTTAAATAGTTAAATCCTTCTTTATTGTCACACCAAAAATTTAGGCGTTATCCGACAACATACGATACCTTAACATACCCATTAACCGGAATAAAACTTATTTAATACTTTTCTCCAAAATAAATATTTGTATAAAACTTTGCATATACTCATGCAAAGAATGCACATCTTTGAAAATCAAAATAATAACATATTATGGAATTTTAATTACCATAATAATATTTAAAGTATTGACATATACTCTAGATTAAGAGTAACATATGGATTTCAATTAATACATTAATTAATTTAATAATATAAGAATTCATATCTTGCTTTACTTAGCAAATTAACATTTATTCCATATAAGATTAAACTATCATATGTATCAAAATAAACTAGACAAATTGTCTTTATCATTTATTTGATATACAAAATCACTTATATAATCATTAAACTCTTTTTTTATTAATTTATTAATATGGAACTTAACCTCCATAATAAAAGACTTTAATAAATAAAATTCCGAGTTTAAAATAATGTTGACAACTTTCAACCTTTATTTAAAACATTATTAGATTTTCAAATTTTTGTTTAACATTACCTTTACATTAAAAATTAATTTTAAATGAATCCTTGATGATAAACCTTTTAAGTTTATTCATGTCATAAACTTTGTACCCTTTTCCAATATTAATAAATTAATACTCCCTCCGTTCTTATTTGTTCTTCCCATTTACTTTTTGCACAGTTTTCAAAGCAACTTTCGAGCCTAAATATCTCTAAATACGCATTATAAAAAATTATAAAAAATATATGATAAAAAAGTATACATTAAGTCGAATCTAAGGAGGTCTCATATGGATATATTTTATCATCTATAAATGTCTTAAAAATCTTAATCAAATTTCACTCCCCAAAAATGGAATATTCTAAACGGGAAGAACAAAAAAGAACGGAGGGAGTATAACCTTGGGTAAAAATATAAATATGACAACCCCATATAAAAGTTATATGTCCAAATTTAAAAAACATTGATAATATACCAATCAAAGGATATATCATAAAGACTAACTTGAATCATGCACAAATACATAGAAATAATTCTACACACACATGAAATAAAATAATGCAAGATAAACTTATGTTAAGAACAACATTGCAATAATATACATTATATTTTAATTAACTTAATTGTTAAATTAAACATGGATCATGCAACTTTTAAAACAATTCACTCAAAAGGTGAAACATACATCGGTAACAAAATCATTATTGAACTTGGTCAAAATATAACTATACATATCAAACACATAATGCTTAACTTGCATAACAAACTTATCTTGTCATACAAAACATGCAAAGACCCAAAAACTTAACATATTTAATATATTACCATTAAAGAACTATAAAAGCAATTATAATCAACTTGATAATAACACTTATTACTATCTTTCTATAAAATAAAACAAAACATGATACAAATAATATAAGATAAACATGTCAAAACATGACTATGAAATTATCATCTTACATGCATAAAACAAAACTTGTAAACACAAAAGATAGCAAACATTATCAATCTTTAATGATAATTTTAATCATCATAAAAATCATGGTAAATTACTTATACTTCCAATCATCAAACTTCTTTGATAAATAAAAATGGAGTATCATCATTTAAACAAAAATAACCATGACCAAATAACCATGATCACTTACTTTACCAAAATCCATGAATATAGAAAACTTGCTTAAACATGTAACATATTGTACTTCTCTATCATCATAAAAAAATAATAAACATATGAAATTAACATAGAGAACTTGCATACTTGAGAAATATCATCTCTACCATGTAATTATGTCCATCTCTCTTACATAACTTAATCAAGATAGAACAACGCAATCCTTCATAAAATAATATATCCTTTCATGAACCAACGTGTTTCTTTATCGAACTAGCACATTCTTTTATCGAATAATTGCACCCTTTCAAAAATCTCTATGATTATCTCATCACCCGATCATGGTGTAACTTTCATATAAGCAAACTTTATAAACTTTCCCAACAACTTTGTGCGATTCAACCATGGTCCGATCGCACATTTTGTGCGATTCACCATGGCTTGGTCGCGCGCGATTAATGTTAGAAATTACAGCAAACTTTAAACGGTCGTCATTTCTCGCTTGATTGTCAGAATTGGGCATATATATGTCGTTGGAGAGCTATTGAAGTCTAGTTTTCAATACCGCAAACCTTATACTAATACGATTTTTTATAAAAATTTATGACCAAAAGAATGAATATGTATCAAATTAAATTTCAGTACAAATAAACTTCAAACGATCATCATTTCTCGCTCTGTTATCGAAATTGGGCGTATAATATATCATTGAAAAGATCTTGAAGTCTAGGTTCTAATGCTACACATATTGCAGTAATGTGATTTTCGTATCAAAAGTTTCGGCCAAAGGAGTGATTATGTATCAAATTTCAATACAAAACGTGTGATTAGGTTTATTTTTCGATTTTAAAAATTATTTTCTTTACTAAAATTTATATTTTTATTTTAATTTCATTATTATTAAGAAATTTAGTTTAGAAATAATAATGGTTGATTTTATAATTAAAATTGGTTTTAAGAGCATTTTAGTAATTTTATTAAAAAAAAGATGATGATAAAATGAAAAGGATGGCGATATTTAAGAATAGAAGGAAAGAGAAAGATTAATGATGATAAGAAAAACACTAAATATCAGAAAATAAGACATTTTTTTTACTATTTCATCATCTCAACTTTTTTTATTTATTATTATTATGCTCAATAATGACCGATCACTTATCTGAGTATTCTGTTGGACATTTAGTGTATAATAAATAATAATCCTGAATGTTTTATCACCAAGTACTACTAAGGTAGTGGGACAGTTTATAAGTCCGTAATATATCAATTAAAGCTACTATGAGTAGTGGGACAAAACGTATTAATATACTAAGTCCGTAAGGCATTTATAATAATGACAAAATGAGGAAAGGGACAAACCAAGTCAAAATTGGTCAGAAGCCAATCGCCGACTCGGCTGTCCCTAAGAGAGAGCTAAAGCCGAGTCGGCTTTTGCTCTCTGGAAAAACTCGTTTTGGTCAGAAGGCTATCGCCGAGTCGGCGATCCTTTGTGAGGACCGACCGCCGACTCGGCGGTCTGGGCTGGGAAAAAGACCGTTGCTTTTCTTCCCGTTTTCTCGTGTTTAATGCCTTGGATACTCACTAATGCACTTGATTCTCTGCATTATTAGGGAGTATTAAGCACCATAATTCTTCATAATTCTCTAGAGTTATGGCATTGAAGATTATGATCACCATTATGATCATAATGGTGATTAAGGCTAAAGGCTCCTCTACTTAGTATAAATAGAGGACCTTGGGTGATATTGTTCCTTGCACCTTTCACATACAATCTCTGAATTCCTTGCTCTTCTCTCTCATTTGTTTTAAGCTTGATCAAGAGAGTAATTAACTTTTGTTCAAGTGATACAATTCTCATAATTTCTATAAACACGTTGTTATTACGTTACACTACCTAAGTACTAAGGTGGTGTAGGAGTTGTTTGTATCTCGTTGTGGATTTCCAATTGCAAACCCAAGTACCGTTGTGGGGGAAATATCACAAAAGGAAAGTGATCACACGCCTACAACTTGTATCAAGTTTCCGGGTAACATACGGTGTTACAAACTTATCTTCACTTTCTTTTGTGTTGTAATTTCGAGTTGTAATTTCATTTTTGTCATCTTAAGGGGTTTGAAAACAAATTCCCGTTTGTAATTTGTTTACATTTTATACCTTTTGTAATAATCTTTTGTGATACCTTCACCAATGGCATCAATGAAGGACTTTACATCTAACTTTGCTAAGTTAGAAAAGTTTGTCGGCGTCGACTTTAGACGTTGGCAAAAGAAAATGATGTTCATGCTCACTACTCTCAATGTAGCTTATGTTATAAGCTCACCAAAACCGGAGGTTGCTAAGTCGGATGATCCGGAAACGGTGATTCCGGAAACGGAGATTCTTGAACAAAATCGCAAACGTTCAAAATGGGAAAATGATGACTTCATTTGCCGGGGGCATATACTCAATGGTATGCAAGATGCACTCTTTGACATCTACCAATACCATGAGTCCGCTAAGGAGTTGTGGGATGCTCTTGAAAACAAATACATGGCGGAGGATGCGAGTTCTAAGAAATTCCTAGTAAGTAATTTCAATTCGTATAAAATGGTAGAGGATCGCCCTATAATAGATCAATTTCATGAACTACAAAGGATGCATGCTAACTTAAAATTGCATAAAATTGAAATTGATGAAGTGTTTTTGGTTTCAAGTATAATAGACAAATTGCCTCCTTCTTGGAGGGATGTTAGACATGCTTTAAAGCATAAAAGGGAGGAGATTACACTCTCCGACCTTGGGCAACATATAATTGTTGAGTCTAGCATTCGGTTACAAGAAAACCGGAAGGATGATAATCCTAATGTACCTACTATTAATATGGTTGGGGAAGGGAAACCACAATCCCGTCCCGGAGATAAGAGGAAGAGAAATGACTCTTCAAAGGGGAAAGCTACTAATCCCAATGCCGAAAAGGTATGTTGGGAATGTGGTAAGCCCGGGCACCGAAGGAAAAATTGCTTCGTCTTGAAGAACAAGCAAAAGAAATCCAAGGGGAATGGTCAAGCTTCTACAAGCAAGGGACCATCCACTCAAGGTAATCTTGCAACTTTTGTTGAAAATTCTAATATGAGTTTTTCTACTATGAATACTAATATTAGTGGTTTGCAGGATGATACTTTGGCTTGGTGGATCGATTCGGGGGCATCGAGACATGTTTGTAATTCTACACAATGGTTCAAAACCTTTAACAAGGTTGTTGATGGGGAGCATCTCTACATGGGAAACAATGCACCTATCAAGGTCCAAGGCAAAGGACAAGTTGAATTATTGTTTACTTCGGGGAATCTTTTAGTTTTAAGAGATGTGTATTTCACACCCGAAATAGGTAGAAATTTAGTCTCGGGTCCTATTTTGAATCGATTAGGCTACAAACTAGTGTTTGAAGCCGATAGGTGCATTATCTCTAAGAATAATTTGTTTATTGGTAGGGCTTATCTTTGTAATAGTTTATTTAAACTTTCTTTGGACATGAATAAAAATGCAATATGTAATGTTTTTAATGATAATGAAAAGGATGATTTGCATTATTTGTGGCATGTTAGATTAGGACATGTAAATTTTGACAAAATTTCTTTTATGTCTAAACATGAACTCATACCTATGTGCAATAAAATGTCTAAAAATTGCAAAACGTGCATGTTAACTAAGATCACTAGAACACCGTTTAAAAGTGTTGAAAGAAAAACCGAAATTTTGGAGTTAATCCACAGTGATCTTTGTGATTTTCATAGTACACCGTCTTTGGGAAACAAAAAGTATGTCATAACTTTTATAGATGATTTCTCAAAGTTTTGTTATGTTTATCTTTTGCATTCAAAAGATGAGGCTCTTGAACACTTTAAGATTTACAAACAAGAAGTAGAAATACAAATTGGTAGTAAACTTAAAAGGTTAAGAACCGATAAAGGAGGTGAATATTATGATCCGCTTTATTTTAATTCAATGGGTATAATTCATGAAACAACCGCCGGTTATGCACCACAATCTAATGGTGTGGCGGAGAGGAAAAACCGTACTCTACAAGAGATGGTTAATTCCATGTTATCCTACTCGGGTTTGAGTGATGGATTTTGGGGTGAAGCAATGTTGACGGCTTGTCACATTCTTAACCGAGTTCCAATGAGAACGAATAAGGAAACTCCTTATGAACTTTGGTACAAAAAGAAACCAAACTTAAGTTATCTTAAGGTTTGGGGTTGTAGGGCCATTGTAAGAGTGCCCGGCAACAAGAAAAAGAAGCTCGGTGAACGTGGGCTTGAGTGCATCTTTATAGGCTATGCTATTCATAGCAAAACCTATAGGTTCTATGTTATAGAACAAAATGACTATATTTCGCTTCATTCGATTATAGAGTCAAGAGATGCAATTTTTGATGAAAATAGATTTTCATCATTGAGTAGACAAAGACATCTACAAAGTTGTACCAATGAAAGTGTTGATGATAGTCAACAAAGTTCACTTCTAGATGTTGATGAAAGTCAACAAATAGATGAACTTGATTTAGTTGATCCTATTCCTAAACGGAGTAAGAGACAACGGAAAGCGAAGAGCTTTGGACCGGATTTCCAAGTATACTTGGTTGAAGGTGATAGAAGTGAAGTATCTTCTAGTGTTCCATATTTATATAATGTGGAAGGTGACCCATTGACTTATAGCGATGCTATGGCATCACATGATAGTGCTTTTTGGAAAGAGGCTATCGATGATGAGATGCAATCCATCATGGGAAATAACACTTGGGTGTTAGTGGATCTTCCTCCGACTTGTAAACCAATCGGTTGCAAGTGGATTTTCAGAAAGAAAATGAAAATCGACGGTACTATTGATAAATTCAAAGCCCGTTTAGTGGCTCAAGGCTTTAGACAAAAGCACGGTATCGATCATTTTGATACATATGCACCGGTTGCAAGAATAACCACTATTCGGTTATTGGTAGCGTTAGCTACGGTCTATCATCTAGAAATACATCAAATGGATGTTAAAACCGCATTTCTATATGGGGAGTTAGATGAGGAAGTATATATGAAACAACCCGAAGGGTTTGTTTTGAAAGGACAAGAACAAAAGGTGTGTAAACTTGTCAAGTCTTTGTATGGACTTAAACAAGCACCTAAACAGTGGCATCAAAAATTTGATGAAACTATTTTGTCCTTTGGATTCAAGTTGAATCAAGCCGATAAGTGTGTGTATAGCAAGTTTGATAGCCATGGTAATGGCGTTATCATTTGCCTATACGTTGATGACATGCTTATCTTTGGAACTTGTATAACACAAGTCCAAGAGACAAAAGACTTTTTGTCTAGATCCTTTCAGATGAAGGATATGGGGGAGGCCGATGTGATCTTAGGCATTAAGATCATTAGGCAAGGCAACCGTATTAAGTTAGGTCAGGCTCACTATGTTGAGAAGATACTTAAGCGGTTTAATATGCTTGATAAAGCGCCGGTCTCTACTCCCATGGAACCGGGTATGAAGTTTACTAAACATACCGGTCAACCAATTTCGCAATTGGAGTATTCAAAGGTCATAGGATCTTTGATGTATGCTATGACTAGTACAAGACCTGACATAGCATTTGCGGTGGGTAAACTTAGTAGATATACTAGTAACCCAGGTCCCTATCATTGGATAGCGATAAGAAGAGTATTAAGATACTTGTTACGTACCAAGGATTTTGGTATTATGTATAGCGGAGAACCTCCTATACTAGAAGGTTATTCCGATGCTAGTTGGATCACTAATGAAGAGGATAACTCTTCAACTAGTGGTTGGGTGTTTGTTTATGGGGGAGGTGCCATTTCTTGGTCTTCTAAGAAACAAACATGTATAGCCGACTCTACGATGTCAGCTGAGTTTATCGCTTTAGCTTCAGCAGCTAGTGAAGCTGAGTGGTTGAGGAATCTCATGTTTGAGATACCTTTGTTACCTAAGCCAATCTCACCGGTGGCGATTCATGCGGATTGCATGACGGCTTTAGGTAGAGCTTATAGTCAAGTGTATAATGGTAAGTCTCGTCATATTGCTCTAAGGCATAGCCTTGTGCAAGGACTTATCATTAACGGGGTCATAACTTTTGACTATGTGAACACTAAGTTCAATGTGGCAGATTCGTTTACGAAAGCCATGAATAGAGACTCAATTGAGAAAGCCTCAATTGAGATCGGTTTATGTCAGTAAAATCATTTGGAAAAGCCCAATTCACGCATGAGTAATATCGTGTCTGAATTCAATGTGGTAAAGTCCTCTTGGTTTTTGTTAAAGCAACTCTTGCATGACCCATCGTTGCTTTGTACCGTGATGGAATAAGGTAGTCGTCTTGAAAGTTCTCAAGATCAAGAGTTGAAGAGCTCTTGGTGTTATATCCACGTCACGGGGATATGTTTTATACGTAATGAGAACCTACCTATATAAGTTTGAAGTGTGGCCGCTTCAAGTAGTCAAGATTGGCATAATGACTATGATAAACTTATGAATAAGATACGGACACGGCCTTATAATGTGTCAAGTTAATAACTTTGTGTTATTTGTTTTATGTGTACTACATCTTCAAGTGGTTGGATGAGTCGATTGATTCAATTCCTTATGGAAATCAACTCTGGCTCGATCACTTGTTAAGTGTGTTGTACTAGGCGTTAATTCAATCCGTAGGGATATTAGCGTTGATGCATGAAATGTATTATGAGTTTTGGTAAATGAGAGGCTTATTATACCCAAAATGGGGGAGGATTGTTGGACATTTAGTGTATAATAAATAATAATCCTGAATGTTTTATCACCAAGTACTACTAAGGTAGTGGGACAGTTTATAAGTCCGTAATATATCAATTAAAGCTACTATGAGTAGTGGGACAAAACGTATTAATATACTAAGTCCGTAAGGCATTTATAATAATGACAAAATGAGGAAAGGGACAAACCAAGTCAAAATTGGTCAGAAGCCAATCGCCGACTCGGCTGTCCCTAAGAGAGAGCTAAAGCCGAGTCGGCTTTTGCTCTCTGGAAAAACTCGTTTTGGTCAGAAGGCTATCGCCGAGTCGGCGATCCTTTGTGAGGACCGACCGCCGACTCGGCGGTCTGGGCTGGGAAAAAGACCGTTGCTTTTCTTCCCGTTTTCTCGTGTTTAATGCCTTGGATACTCACTAATGCACTTGATTCTCTGCATTATTAGGGAGTATTAAGCACCATAATTCTTCATAATTCTCTAGAGTTATGGCATTGAAGATTATGATCACCATTATGATCATAATGGTGATTAAGGCTAAAGGCTCCTCTACTTAGTATAAATAGAGGACCTTGGGTGATATTGTTCCTTGCACCTTTCACATACAATCTCTGAATTCCTTGCTCTTCTCTCTCATTTGTTTTAAGCTTGATCAAGAGAGTAATTAACTTTTGTTCAAGTGATACAATTCTCATAATTTCTATAAACACGTTGTTATTACGTTACACTACCTAAGTACTAAGGTGGTGTAGGAGTTGTTTGTATCTCGTTGTGGATTTCCAATTGCAAACCCAAGTACCGTTGTGGGGGAAATATCACAAAAGGAAAGTGATCACACGCCTACAACTTGTATCAAGTTTCCGGGTAACATACGGTGTTACAAACTTATCTTCACTTTCTTTTGTGTTGTAATTTCGAGTTGTAATTTCATTTTTGTCATCTTAAGGGGTTTGAAAACAAATTCCCGTTTGTAATTTGTTTACATTTTATACCTTTTGTAATATATTCATAATGGAGGGTCCAGGAATAAAAAAAAGGCTTGTCTAGAGAATCTACTTACAAAATTATTAACAAGCACGCCTTTGTAACTCTCTTATTTACTCCTTCGTCCCATTAAATCTGACCATTTTTTATTTTTGTATGTCCCATTTAATTTGCATTATTTATATTTATGGACAATGGTTCATAACTTTCTTTTAATCTCATTTATACATTTTAATTCTCAATCAACACAATTCATTCTCTCTCTCTCTTCAAATATTACCACTTTTTTAAAACTAACTCACTTCCTTTTTTATGCAAATTGAAGAGGACAAATGACTAGTCAGTTTGAAAGTTCTAAAGTTAGTTAATCAGGGTCGTTCCTGAGGGTAGTTTTGAGGTGCAACCGCCTAGGACCCAACTCGTGTAGGGCCCAAATTGAGTTAATTCTTATAATTAAATTAGTATTTGCATAAGTAGCATCTATCATGAATTGAACTTGCAGCATTAGAACTTAGTTAAGCGCACGCATGACTGAGGGCCCTTTTTTTATTTTTCACCTAGGACCCAAAAATATTAACAACAGCACTAGTTAGTTTAATTTTCCTCATATGTAAAATAATTTAACTACAGGTCAACTATACGACAACACCCACGAGGCCGCGAATCATTTAGTGTAAATTGGAATTAAAAAGCCAAATGTTATCTTTCGGATAATTATATTTTAGTTTTGTATAAATTAATAGTGATTAAATTAATACCTACTTGATCAACTTGCTGTTATGGGTAAGTTTTTGTACTCAAAAGTTAGTTTATGTCTTGTGTATAATATAGTTACTAGTGGTCCACACCCACGAGTTCTCAGGTGTGAGCTTCAGAAAGTCAACGCAAAAATCCATTTCTAAGAGATGATTTTGAAAATAAAAAATTGAAAAAAAAATTGAAAAAAAAAACAGATTTAATGAAAGATTATCTTTCCAAGGGTAATAGAAATCGTAAATCAAACAAAGTCATATATGGAGAAGATATATCAGATAAAAAAATTGTTAAAAAAATATTGTTAACATCAACCGAAAAAAATATGATGACATTATAGCCATAAATGCAGAAACAAAAGACTGATAAAAATTTTCAGTCGACAAATTATGGGATCTTTGGAATCCCATGAACAAAGAAACAATCGACGCAATGATGAGGAAATTGAAGAGACGACTCTACTAGTAAAATTTAATGTGAAGTACAAAAAGAATATAATGAAGAAAAATAATGAAAATGGAGAGAAAATTATCATCATCATACTCAGTGTATCCTACTCATAAAAAACTATGTTCAAGGTCTGGGGAGGGAAGAACGCCGACAACTCATACCCATACAGGAGAGTGCGATTAAAAAGTCTCCCGGCTCGAGAAAGGCCTTCCAGGAGAGAGAAACATGCAACTTACAAATGGGTTAAATAAAATACATATAACTAAAAATGGGTAGATAAAGACAATGCAAAATAAAAGTTTAATGACTGAAATGTTTTGTGAAATTTATAGCGTACGAATTATGTTAGTGGAGATTTGTTAGTTCAAAGAAAAACTACAATGTTGGGTGTGCAAGAGGTTCGATTATATTGGGAAATCGTAGATCTAAGAAAACTGAAGAAACTAAACAATTTGGTGAAGAAAATAATGACGAGACATATATTTGAAATTTTTGGATTGTTGCTAATGGTAAGTACATTAGTAGTGATAATTAGTGACATGGGCACCAATAACTCATTTAGCGAAAAAAAGAAAAAGAACAAATAAATTTGGAAATAACTGGGACATGAGCACAGTTCTCAGGAAGAAATGGAAGAGGCATGGTAACAAGAGTGCCAGCAAGACATAAAAAGACACTTTAACTACAAGGGCACCAAAAATAAAAATCTAAACTACAAGATCGCAAGTGTTGGTAACATATGCATCAACAACGTCTCGTGATTTTTTGTACAAGATCTTTTAATTACATAAGGAAGAGTGGTTAAAAAAAAGTAATCGAAAAAATCTTGAATAATATAAGAAAACAAAATCTAGATAATTCTATATTGTGTATTATTGATTAAAGATAGAAAAGATTTACGGCTCGTTTGGTAAGTGGTACTAAATGGTAGTAATGGAAATGATTTATAGTGTAAAATTTCATCTAAACTTTTATGTCATTCCCATGATAATGAAACTTTGATAACAAAAAAAAAAATTTTTGTTCACAAATTTCCATTACCACCTAATACCACATCTCCCATTGGTAATGCATTGGAATGAATTTTATTAATAAAATGAGACGATTGAAGGTTGTCAAGTATGGTCATTAAAGTAGTTAAGAGATTTTTCAACCAAAATTATACTAGTTTTTCATTCCTATTACCGCGTTTTATTACCATCTACCAAACGGGCCGTTAGAGTACTCTAGATGCATAGTGTATAGTTCGCAACCGGACATAGTGCTATCTATAAATACTAGCTATTCCTATTAATAGTTACGTTGTAGGAAAACAATTACATACTTTGTTATTACTACTTCTTTCACCACATAAAAAAAAATCCTTTTTTTAATATTTCTTAATTTCCTACACTGCCATGGATGAGATCCTTGAGCAGCACCAAACACCTAAAAAAATGGAGGTAATAGTGTTGCCTTATCATGGTCAAGGTCACGTCAACACCATGCTCCAATTCGCCAAACGATTAGCTTCGAAAAGCAATGGTGCAATCCACATAACTCTAACTATTACCCTTTTAACATCTCAAAACATCAACAAATCAACTATTTCCGGTTCAAAAATCGATGAATTTTTAAGCACAGAAATAATCTATGATAATACTAACGATACCCAACTCGATTTCATGACCCAAATGAAAAACTTCGAAACCCATGCTACCCATAACTTGACCCGTATCTTTTCAAGTAGTCCGACCCCAAGTTTGTTGGTGTATGATGCTAATCTTCCATGGGCGTTGGATGTTGCTAAGAAATATGGGATAATGGCGGCTGCTTTTTTTACTCAAGCTGGTGCTTATGTGGCGTCGTTGGTTCCAATGTTTTTGGAAGAGTTTAAGGATGACGTTGACCATCCTATCATTGCGGCTGCTAATGAGAATGGTTTGGATGATTTATCGGTAAAGATGCTGACAATGGAGGAACTTGAAAGAGGATTACCGACTGTTGAGGTGAACATTCCTGATTGTAATACCGACAAGAAATTGATTCCTCCAATATTTCGGTTGCTGATTTCTCATATCAAGAATATACATTTAGCTGATTGGGTTCTTTTCAATTCATTTGATCAGCTTGAGGATGAGGTTAGTTAATTAGTCCACTTTTTTTTATTTCTTTCTTTTTTTTATAAATGTTTTTAATTTCTTTCTAATCTTCTAATTACATCTAGTTTTGCTTAATTTGTTAGTTATCTTGTGAAGAAAATGGGAATTTAATGACTGGGTTATTTCTTACTTCCTCCGTTTTGATTTACTTGCTGCCATTGTATGGGCACAAAGATTAAGAAGTATTGTGCAATGATGAGTAATAGGTGGAGAGTTGCTTTTTTGGAATTTTTTAATATTATTTGTTGAAAAATAAAAAAGATATATAGGAGTAGTTAGATATAGAGTAGGATAAAAAAATAGGAGTAGATATAACTTTAAATGATTGATTTTTTACTAAAAGGAAATGTAGCAAATAATATGAAATTTCCCAAAATAAAAACAGTAAGTCTCATGGAAGACGGTCTATTCTATAGACGGAATCCATAAAGCCCAGCCCAAAATATAACATAGTATATTTGGGGTTATAATAAATTATTTGGGATTATAATAACTTATATTTGGGGTTATAGAATAATATATTCGAGGTTATAATACCTTACATTTAAGATTATAACATAATATAATTGATATTATAATAAAAAAATCAGTTAAGGGAAATGGGCTGGCCCATTTTGTGGTCTATCCTATAGACCGTCTCTTGTGAGATTTTGTGAAATGAAAAAGTATATGGAACGGAGGAAGTATTTTGTTAAGTTAAATAAGAGTGAATGAACTAAGCTGGATAGTGCAACATTATAACATGAACTTCGTATGCAGTGACCCATACCCATCATGCGGACCTACCCGTATTTGAAGGCACTCACCTAATTTTAAGAACACAATTTGTTGTGACAGAAGGTGTTTTTGAGAAAACATTTCTAATTACGCCGATCCATTATATATTTTTTAAAATATTGTAAGTAGACATTAAGAATGATGTAAGTAAACATTTAAGATAATGAAAATAGGCATTAAAGATATCGTAAGTAGACACCAAGGATAATGTAAGTAGGCATTAAAAATATAGTAAGTACTAGTAGGCATTAATCTTTAATAGGTTGGGCTTAAAATATGTCTCTCAAAGAGACGGTCTCTCAGAGAGTAGTTGAAAAAAAAAATTTGTAGTTCGGAAGGATTGATCCCACAACCTAACCTCAAAAATATTTGATATGTGTATCCTACCATTTAAGCTAAACATTATTATTGAGAGAAAATTATAAAAAACCACCTTATCTATACACTCTTTTTTAAAAAACTACCTTATATAAAATTTTTTGCAAAAAACTACCTTATGTAATACAATCTTTGCAAAAGACTACCTACTACTCAATTTCGTTAATGGACCGGCATAATTAACGGTTGACTTCCACATGCCAGTCACGTGCGCAATTAGAAACCCACCTTCTCCTTCATTGAAATATTGAGTAACGGGAATAGAACACCAAAAAATCCCAATTAATTATACCGGTCAACTAACGAAATTGAGTAGTAGGTAGTCTTTTGCAAAGATTGTATTACATAAGGTAGTTTTTTGCAAAAGAATTTATATAAGGTAGTTTTTTAAAAAGAGTGTATAGATAAGGTGGTTTTTTATAATTTTCTCTATTATTGATTATCTTAGTACTGATTAATTGATTATATCTATAATGCAACAGCTAGGGGTGAACACGGTCCGGTTTGGTCTGGTCTGACACTAAAATCAGACCAAACCAGAAATTCCGATCTGGAAAATTTCCAAACCGGACCAGACCGTTTAAATCACCAGACCGGACCGGACCAAACCGTTTTACAACGGTCCGGTCTGGTCTGATCTGCGGTTTTTCATTTTTATAGTTTTATCCAAATTAATACATGTATTTATTCAAATATTTCACACTTACAATTAATAAATATAATAATTTGTAATTAGTTAATAGTATTAACATCATTCATGTATATATTGCTATATAAAAATAACTACATCTTAAAATATCTAGGTAGCAACTTAATTTTTTAAATACAAAATTATGATTTTCGACCATAGAACGGTTTGCGGTCCGGTCTGGTCTGAAAAATAAAAAACTGAGACCAGACCGTAAACCATAATTTAATTTTGAAAAAAAAAAAAAAAAACCAGACCAGACCATTTAAACCATAGACCAGACCAAATATTGAAATTTCGGTTTGGTCCGGTTTGGTTTAGGGTTTAGACCAAACTTTGTTCAGCCCTAGCAACAGCATGTTGCATATATAAAACTAGTGAGACGCGAATTATAGTTAATTGATATATATCATATTTTAACCGGTTTATATATACATTTCAAAATTAATAAATTTATTATAAAAGCATTTGCCAACTATGTAATTGAAAATTTTGATTCTAAAATATTATACTATTATTTTAGATAAATCTTTAGTATAGGTATTTTTGAAATATTTTTAATGAATTATTTTTATAACATTTGTTCTCTCACTGAAACTGAGTTCTGGATCCGCCACTGCCCATACCTATCCTTTGTTTTATTAGTAGTCTGTTGTGCTTTTTGACATAGAGCTTCCCATTGAGTGTGAAGTAGGACAATACTGCAAACATAGGAGGTTCTGAGCATGTTCAGCATGTTCGACCGAACAAGGCCTCGAAAAATTAGGGGCTTCAATTTTAAATTACTTGGGATATGTTACGTTTTTTAAATTACAAAATTGTTAGAAAAACATCATAATTTTCAAAATTGCACAGAGTCTTCATAAAATTTGTCAATTTTTGCTCCGCCCCTGACTACAAAAGCTCTCGTTTTGCTAATTACTGGTAGTTTCTCCACTGTATAAGTTAAAGTAATAGTACATTATCATTTCATGCAAGTTGATAACAACATTATTTTATTACTTCCATGCATTGAATATTATGTTGTTTAGGAGAATTGGCCAGATCTTCCAACATACTACTAATATATAGGATTACGACCTCGATCATAGGATCTTGATCCAACGCATACAATTTATCCAGCCTAGCTTGTGAAATGTGAAGCATGGTACATGTTCTTGGGTACGGTTTGTCTTATTGGTATTAACTAAACTCTTTACACTAAAAAAATAATCATTCGGTGATAAAAGAATGATTTGCCTTAAATGATCGATATAAAAGCATACAAAATTTATGATGGGAAATGGCTTGATTGTTGCGTAATTAACATATTGTCTAACATATAAATATTATTCTAATCTATAATAAATGGAAAGTAGATACAAATGGAATATGCTAAGAATAAATAATATTTCGACAATATTATTATATTCTATCATACCTCCGTAGTGGAAACGGGAGGTTCGCGAACGTTGAGACTGGTGCGAAAATCTAGAAACAGTATCACTTGAAGGCCTTTTGTAAAAATGTCGGCACTCTGGTATCTAGAAGGAACAAGAATACGAGCTTGACCACGTGCTAGTGGCAGATGTATGTTTGGGAACGGGGGGACACATGCCCCTAGGCGTTTTTATAATAAACAATTCAAATTAGACTTTTCTATTGGTCTGTGTAAAAATGTAAAATTAATATTAAAGTCTTTTGATGATAAATACTTACTCATTTTAGTAATTTTATCTTACTTATTTATTTTGTCTATTTTCTTATGGTATTTCGTATTTAAAATTTTAGCAAGTCTTGTATGAGACCGTCTCACCGTGAGACGGGCCCATACAAGTAGCCCATTAGTAAAAAAAATAAAAATAAAGAAATGAAAATTGAATTCACGCTTGTACGAGAAGCTTTTTTTAAAATACATTAGGTTGACCCAATTATGGTTGTCTCACGGTGAGAAGACGTTAATAAAGAACGTGTACGATAATAGATCAATTCACTATTTATTTACATCATGCATATTATTTTTCGAGTATATATAACTTTTTTCTCTAATTACATTATTTTAAATAAAGTGGAATGAACTTAATAAATAAATTCAAATTGTTATTAATTCAAGTAATGTATTTGATTAAGATAAATGTTAATTACTAGCATTTTTTTATTCGAAAACACTATTTAATTACGAAAAACCTTTTCAAGAATAAGATCACAATTTTGATAAATTTATTGTGATTCTACTTGTCATTTTTTCAAATTAAAAAATATTAGTTGTGAATTTTATAAATGAAACACAGCTAAAATTTCGTTCGTAAGTTGGTGCCCCCTCGGACTCCGAACCCTGGATTTGTCACTGCCACGTGCTACTTTTTCACGAACAAAGTGTATGTCCATTTCAATGTTCTTCGTGCGCTGATGTTGGACCGGATTGCCAAATAAATATATAGCACTAATATTATCACAATATACCAATGTGGCCTTAGATAGGGGGCAATGCAGCTCAAGAAGGAGGTTGCGTAGCCAACAAGATTCAGAGACGACATTGGCTACTCCACGATATTCAGCTTCAGCACTAGAACGAGATAGAGTAGCTTGGCGTTTAGAAGACCATGAGAGTAAATTATCACCCGAAGTAAAGCGATATTGGAACATCCTGCCCAATCTGCATCTATGTATGACAATAGGGTGGTAGTGGAGGATGGATATAGTTACAAACCATATAAAGAGTACAACGAATTTATCTAAGTATGCGACGAAGAGCATGCATGTGTGATGCCATAGGGTTATGCATAAAGAGACACACCTGTTGAACTGCATAAGAAATATCTAGTCTGGTAAAAGTAAGATATTGGAGAGCACCAGGTAGACTACAATATAGGGTAGGGTCCTCAAAGGGAGTAGAGGACGAGGCACTGAGTTTGGGTTTAGTGTCAACTGGAGTAGGACATGATTTACACGAACCCATACATGCGCGATGAAGAAGTTCTTTGGCATATTTTTGTTGAGATAAGTGTAAACCTCAGTTATTACGAGTAACAGCAATGCCAAGAAAATAACTTAGTGTGCCTAAATATTTCATAGAAAATTCAGTATTTAAAACAGAAATGATAGACTGGAGAAGAGATGTAAAAGAGGCAGTAAGAATTATATCATCCACGTATAAAAGAAGATATGCAGTAGTACAACCTTGTTTGTAGATGATTAAGGAGTTGTCACAACTCACAAGTACTATGAATAAACCCAATTTTGGCGACATAATCGGCAAATCGTGAGGTCGTAAAGGGACTTCTTTAATCGGCAAACATGATTAGGGAATTTGGAATCTTTGAATCCCAATGGTTGATACATGTACACGGTTTCTTCAAGATGACCATGTAGAAATGCAATTTTGATATC
Organism: Amaranthus palmeri; assembly: GCA_019776075.1. Classification (NCBI taxonomy): domain Eukaryota; kingdom Viridiplantae; phylum Streptophyta; class Magnoliopsida; order Caryophyllales; family Amaranthaceae; genus Amaranthus; species Amaranthus palmeri. The sequence continues at coordinate 611,030 of JAAKBH010000053.1, read as the reverse complement.
TAGCTGGTGAATAGGCCAATTTTTGGATAGAGCCAAACTAAGAACAGTCTGAATTGTAACTGGCTTAACAACAGGACTATACGTTTCACCACAATTAATACCAACCTATTGACCTGCACCATTACTAACAAGACGAGCTTTGTATCGCTCAAAAGTACCATCGGCATTTTCTTTATGTCTAAAAATCCACATTTAACGCAGAACATTAACATTAGGAGGTTTTGGAACTAAATCCCACGTCTTATTCGCAATCAAAGCATTAAATTCATCAGTCATGGCCAAATTCTAATTAGGGTCCCGAAGTGCGGCTATAGGATTTAGAAATGTGGGCATGTAAACCTTCATGATATTTGGAATTGGGTATAAAAATTCCATGTTGACTACGAGTTGTGGGCCGAGAAGAGGTTGGAGCTAGGTGGTTATTTTGGTTTTGTGGGTTGTATGGGTTTAATATGGAAATATTGGGTTGGGGCTTAGTTGGGGATGCAAGGGTATTATGATTAGGGAAAGAGGAGGGGACAGTTTGGGGTATTGGGCTGGGCTGAGTATGTTCACTGGGAAAGGGATCAAGAGAGGAGAGTAGGGGCACATGATATTGAGATATGGGGTTATCCGAAATTGGGCTGTGTGGTGGAATCTCATCAGTTTTTGGGCCTGAGACATGGTCTTGGGCTGACACAGGAGCAGTAGAAGGTGGATTTGGGTCGTGAGGACCATGGTTATGGGCAAGATAGTCCATTAAGTAAGGAGAGATGCCATTATCTAAGAATTCATAAGATGATGTTGAGGGAGTGTATAATTTAGAGAATGAAAAAGATGTTTCGTCAAAAATAACATGACGACTTAAAATGATTTTCTTAGTGGATAAATCGTAACATATGTATCCACGGTGATTTGTAGGATGAACCAAAAGGATCAATATAAAAGTATAAAAAGTTTATAATGGGAAATGGCTTGCATTGATTGTTGCCTAACTAACATATTGCTTAACATATAAACATTATTCTATTCTATAATAAATGGTAAGTAAATACAAATGGAATATGCCAAGAATAAATAATATTTGGACAATATCTATCAGGTGACATATGATTTTTCCCGCATAAATATTTTTGGCGACTGTTGTGATTAAATGGTGAGATCTGAGTGCACCACATTAATCTTATGAGTTAGTGTGTGAAATCCAATAAGGATGTTAAGTATGACTTAATATGTGTGGTTAATATGAAGTTTAAGATGATGATAATAAATGGTGTGTTGATTAATGGACTTAAACATGGGTGTAAAAATGCTCTACTATGCAAGTTGAGCAAAAACTGTCCAGGAGGGATCTGGTGGTCGCTCGACCTCCGCTCGATCGGGCCGCTCGACTGAGTGGATCCACTCAACCCGAGCAAACTTCTCTGTTTGGTCGAGCAGCAAGTCAGAATGTATCCAATAGCTTCTGTTTCTCCGCTCGACCCCTTGGTCCGCTCGACCGTTTGAGCGGTTCTTCTAACAACATAGAATGTTGTTTTTATATTTTTAAGAAAAAACAATAGTGAGATTAAGCAATGAGCTTAAAACTAGATAGTAATAAAGCTTTAGATATAGCCATATATGATCATTAGTTGTGTGTCACTTTATAGCTCATCAGCATTACCATGTACTTTGCCAAGTAAATCAAAAAATAATGAAGCAATGTCATTATGTACTCTTGTTTAATTAACCTCCATATCTAAACATTCAATTTCAAAGAAAGGAAACTTGAGCTATTTTTTGTGTTTTGTACAATAAAAAATTATTTTCTTGAGGCGGATGGACTAGGTGCGGAAGGCAATGCAAAATAAAAATGTACGTTTATTACAAAGTTTAAATGGCTCTTTTATAAAATTTAATTGGCTCTTTTATAATGACATTATATTATGCACGAAGTTTAACTCAAAGAATGTATCGCGAGAGTAATAAATTAAACTAGATATAAGATAACCATAGATATGAAGCAACAATTTAATGAAGAAGGAAAATTTATGTGGACAATATTAGAGTTATGTTTTTCTTCTATGTAATAGGACAGAGCTACATTTGATATTTCCACAATTCTAAATTTCTGAAGACATTATAAATTATGCAGGTTTTTAGGTGGATGTCAAGTATATGGCCAGTGAAGACTATTGGACCCACATTACCATCTAAATACCTTGACAAGCGTGTAGAGTATGATGTTAACTATGGGATTAACCTGTACAAGGTGAATAATGAATCTTATATGGATTGGTTAAACGGCCAACAAATTGGCTCAGTTGTGTATGTTTCATTTGGCAGTGTTGTTAGGTTAAGTATAGAGCAGATGGCAGAAATAGCAGAGGCCTTGAAGCAGATCCCAAAAAAGTTCTTGTGGGTAGTTAGAGAAACTGAGCAGAAAAAACTCCCTAATGATTTTATCATTGAATCATCAGAAAAAGGTTTAGTGTTGTCATGGTGCCCTCAGTTAGATGTCTTGACTCATGACGCAATTGGATGTTTCATTACTCATTGTGGTTGGAATTCTACAATTGAGGCAATAAGCTTTGGGGTTCCAATGTTAGCAATGCCGCAAGTGCTGGACCAAATGGTCAATGCTCAATTTGTTGACCAAGTTTGGGGTGTTGGGATTAAACCCAAGGAAAAAGAAAAAAAGTTAGTTACCCGTGATGAAATCAAGCAGTGCCTCGAGGAAATCATGAATGGAGAAAGGGCAAGAAAAATCAAAGAGAACTCAAAAAAGTGGAAAGCCTTAGCTATAGCGGCAGTGGACACAGATGGTAGTTCAGATAAGAACATTGATGAAATCATTAGTCGACTTACAGCTTTATAATCTTGTATTTTTTCAATTTGAGTGTTAGGTATCATGTCATCGGTTGTATCGATTTTGGTGAACTTAGTTCTCTTTTGACGATATCCCAATTGTTTTCAAACAATAATATGCATTTTCAAGCAATGAAAAGTTGGTAAGCTCGTTAATGGTTTTAACTTGTTGAAGTAATAAATATCCTTTTAATTATTGTTTTCCTATAAAGTGTTAATTTAATGGAAAATAGTTTCGAAGGAGGTTTCATCTCAGCAAGACTATTTGAAAACATCCGCATTTTAGTTTTTAAAAAATAAATGTCGCATATATATCATCCAGATCTGTGCAACGAGCTGGATACGGGTCGGGTAGGTTATCATAGTAACGAGTTGGATCCAGCTAGGCCTTACAAAATAAGAAAGAGGCTTTGATCGGGTCGGGTCCATCAAGTTTGATCCTCTTATTTCATTACTTGCACTTTCTTGTATTGTTAATACAATTGCATAGTCAATAGTCAATAACAAGATATTTGATCCTCTTTCAACTACCTTATCATCAAATAAACTCAACTAATAATAAAACTTTGATATATACGTATATCGTGTATGTATGTAACACCTCGAGATTTTATAACGTTTAATTAAAATTTTAAATAAACTTTTGGTGATTTTATAATTATATATTTAATTATTTGAATTAGCTTTAATAAATTTCTTTCATACCCGAAAGTAAATATTAACACATATAGTAATAATAAATTGCGATTATTAAATTAAGAGGTTCGCTTGAAAAATTATTATTTATTAAATCGGGGAGCACACAAAGGGAGTTTTCTTAGTTGGGCCTTGCAAGATGAATCTAGAAAAAAAATAAAGGAGGATGAGTTAGGGTTTTAAGGGAAACTCTTTCCCTCACATTCTGAAAAACAGAAATACGCCTCACCTCTTGCTCCTTCCTCCTTCCTCCTTCTCTCTTTTTCTCTCTTCTCCCCTTCTCTTGTGTGCCGCCAGCAACCGGCCATCCACCACCAACCGGAAGCCCAGCCATGAGTAGTAGTAGCCTCCCACGACAGCACCATTCTCTTCCCTCCTCTCTCCGTGACGCAACTGCCACCAGTAGTGCGGCTGATGTGCCGCTAGCAAGGACCACCCCACGCAGCTCTTCTTCTCCACCAACACCTTGGGTCACGCCACCACCACAAGAACCACCAACCTTTTAACCTATTTCCTAGTTCATCCATTGTAAGCCATCTTTCACTTTCTTAATTGATTAATTTATTGTTTCTAATTAAAATTTACCAAGTTTATTAATATGGGTTGATTGTGTGCTAATTTTATTGAATCTTATTGTGGGTAATAATTAAAAGGGAAAATTTGATTTTAAAGGTTCGAACTTTGCCTCATTTGCTTCTAAAGGTTCGAACTTTCGTTTATCCTAAAAAGGTTCGAACTTTATAGTGCATCTTCATTTAAAGGTTCACTCGATTTTCTATGAGTAAGGTAACCTATTGTACCAGGTTACCTTCATCTTCTTCCTCACTCTTCATCTTCATTAATGGTTTGAATGCATTGTTCTCGGTTTGTATTTTACCTCATTCATATCACTACAATAGCAAAAACCCCATCATTTTATCTTCTTCAATTCAACCATTTTTTGGGCCTTTTGATTTTGTGAGATGGCAAAGCGGTTGATTCCCACATTTAATTGCATTTTGTTTGAGAAAATTATAGCTTCCAGAATCTTCTAACAAGGTTTAGAAGTTCAATTCAACTCATCTTCCATTCTTAATCCTTCAAATTAATGTAAAAGCCTTGTTTTGTTAATTTATGTCTAAAGATTACTGTTTTTTAACTTAATTGTAAATGCCCACATTGGAATTTATTGATGTTGAATTTGATCTAATCTGGGTTTGTTTAATTTTGGTTCATTTCTTTATGAAAGTTACAAATTTTAGCCTTTCATATTTGATCTAACCTGGATCCTGGCTTCTTTCTAACACCCAAATCCTGCAAATCTGTGACTCTATTAATGAAAACTACAATTTATGGGTTTGTACAACATTTACAAACTCATTCTTGTTGCTCCAATTAAATTTTGGATATGCTGCTCACTAAATTGGGTTTGAATCTGGGTTTGTGAAGAACTGAATCTGGGTTTGTAAATTAAATTGGAGATTTTTTTACCAAAATCTTGCTCTTATGGGTTTTTGGGGTTGATTTTGGATTGATTATGAGTTTTTTGGGTTATTTTGGGTATGATTTTGAGTTTTTGTTTGGGTTGATTTTGGGTATGATTTTGAGTTGAAGATGATTTTGAGTTGAAGGTGAAGAAGATGAAGAAATGGTGAAGAAGATGAAGATGAAAATGAAGTTTACGGGTTCAACCGGTTACAAGCCATGCAAACCTTTAAATGAAGATGCACTATAAAGTTCGAACCTTTCTAGGATAAACGAATGTTCGAACCTTTAGAAGCAAATGAGGCAAAGTTTGAACCTTTCAAATCAAATTTTCCTTTTTTTAAAGAACTCCAATTGTATTTGTATCCTTTTTAAATGAACATGTACTTTTATTATTGGTACGATGATACTTACTTGTGAAAGAACAGAGGTGTTGGAGGACAAGTATTTCATTCCAGACGTCTTATGGATGGAAATATTGGCATATTTGCCAACCAAAACTTACAAATGAAGTGTGTTTCGGTAATTAAACGAGGAAGTGCAAAAGACACTTAAAATACCTGGAGACAGGTGTAATCGGGGACGATTGTCAACATGCTTGATCCTTCCGATGATGAGACCTAAATCCTGCAATACAACGTTAGCCTTACCCGGGGGGTGGTTTCCCGGAAAACCCCTCCGACGCTCAAGTCAGATCGGGGAACCGAAAAAAATGAATGTATGAAAATTAATGAAAATTGAATAACAGATCGTAGGATGAGTTCAGATCATGAAGGGATATTTGGTTGAATATCGATCGTAAGGAGCGGAGTATTTTTTTGGAGTATTGGTAGAAATATTAAAGCTTCCTTTTCAAATGATATAAGTAACATTTATTTATAAGGGTCGAATGGAGGTTATAGGAGGAGTGGAGGTTATTATAGATAATAGTTATTTTAGGAAGTTGTGGCGGTTTATGATTTGACTAAATAAATTACGGGATAATAATTTGACCTCGTAACATTAACCCCACACATGAAGAGTGATAAAGGAGGTAATTTAATGTAGCGAGGGCATCAGTCTTTATGCGGAAAATAAATAAACATGTGATGCGAACCCATTAAATGTTCGGAAAAACCATACAATATGGTCCAAATAAAATAAACTTTAAACTCTTGCCTCGATGAGTCCATATTTGGTTGAAGCCCCATGAATAATAAATATTTGGCCCTTTGGCCACTTTTGATAATACAACCTTAGAGCAACATATGATGATCCGGAAATTGCACTTGAATGACGATTTGGCCTAGCAGTCAATGACCCAGGACTTCTTGATAAGGAATCATATTAGTGAATCAATCGAAGATGAATATTGATCGAACATAGGTCCGCATTGATGAATATGGATCAGACATAGGTCCGCATTGCTGGATATTGATCGGACATTGGTCCGCATTGCTGAATATTGATCGGACATTGGTCCGCATTGCCCAGCCGTCAATCACCCATGACTTAGATAAGGAATCAAACTAGGTGAATCCTTTGAACATTGATGAATACTGAATATTGAATACTGAATACTGAATATTGAATACTAAATATTGAATACTGATTGGTTGCCAAGTACGTCTGGCAAGCTGTTAGTGTTAAAACATCAAATACGTCTGATGTTTAGACTGACGGATCGAGAATAATGGACTGTAAATGCTTACATTAAATGAAAACGCAATCTGAAAGTATTGACAATGCTGAAAATACTGAAAACACTGATACTATGACCGATGATATGACTAAGAATGGTAGAGTATGGATTGTGATGGTACGGATAATGATGATACTAGCCCCTTGCATATCTTGTTAAATGAAGAAATTTTTCAAATGATCCCCATTAGTCTGAGTTATCAAACGAGGTGATTCGCAAGGATCCCACTTTCAAACAAGGTGAAAATTTAATAATAAAGATGAATGCCAAGAAAATATCGCCCGAAATCAATCATTTTGGGACTTAAATATTAATATGACTTTCAAACTAAGTGAAAGCTTTGATGATCCCATAATATGACGTTGCGGAACTTCAATAATAACATGACTTTCAAACTAGGTGAAAGTTCGGATGACTTTATACATTCGTCGTGGAAAACCACGTATAAATAAGACCCAATATAATAAAAATAATAATGGTGAAGTATTGGATTCTCACATAGACATAATATAATATTCTTCAAATGTGTGTCGATCCAAATCAACCCATGAATACGAAACACCTGATATACGTTGACGAATAAAAGCAAGAATAGACGTATGATCATCATCAGATTAATACAATATATTCTTCACTTGGCAATTTCATTAGAACGCGTTCATGGTGATTTTTCTCCATATATTGAGTCACTCAAAATGGTTCTTTCACTGGTGGATGGTTTGAACCATTATTAGATCATACCCGGATCCAACCAATACAGTCGTCATTGTAGGTGTATTCCGGGGATCCGATATAGAGAGTTTGAACCATAATCAGATCGTACCCGGATCCAACCAATACAGTCGTCACTATAGGTTGTTTTCCAGGGATCTGATGTAGAAAGTTTGAACCACGGACAGGTCATACATGGTTCCAGCAAATACATTGAATTGGGCAATATGTAACTGATTGTTTAAACCGAAACCACTTAGTAGAAGTTAGTTTGAAAACGTTCTACGGGTCATCTAATCCTTTAGATAGTACATCAAACCGAACTTCAAAATAATGACTAAAATTTTTAGTCAGTTAAAGTTGGTTTGGAAACATTCTACGGATCTAATAACCCTTTAGAAGGTGCATCAAACCGATCTTCAATATTTAACCCCACTTGTTAAACCTAGTTTGGAAACGTTCTACAGGTCATCTAATCCATTATATAGTACATCAAACCGAACTTAAACATTAGGACTGAATTTTTAGTCAGTTATAGTTGGTTTGGTAACATTCTACAGATCTAATAACCCTTTAAGAAAGTGCATCAAACCGATTTTCAATATTGGATGAATAAAAGCAATCGGATCCGACTTTTATATCCTCGAATCGCAAAAACTTGAAATAATTTGGCCCAAAATTCTCAATCCGATCCATTAAAATCGGTAAAAATATATGAATGATCCAAAAATATCACTGTTGTTACCGACCTAACAATCATGCTTACACACGCTAAACATGTGACCTATGTCTCATGCGATTTTAATATGGGTCATTTAACCCCATAATATTAATATTAGCCCCATGCATAAAGGTGATAAAGAAGGAGGTTTAGCGAATGAAGTATCAACTTTATACAGAAAAATAGTTAAACCTCGGTGGGTCTATGCTATGAATATGGGCCTAATTATTGAGACTGAATTTTTTTAGACCGAAAACCACCAAGTTGAAGCTAATTTCCAAAAGTAACTAATTAGTATATTAATTAATATATTAATATGTCAAATTAGTGAGGTGTGATTTCGATCAGTTTTTTTTTTAATAAGAGAACCGCCATCAAACTTCAATCAAATTCTCTTGAAAATAGAAGTACAATAGTCATGTTCTTCGAGCAATTACAAGACCCCACTTTAATTATCCTGGGCATCTATTATATCCAACCAACCCAGTAACATTTGCCATATTTAATCCCAACATATTCACAATTTAACGCCAAGCAACTTTCGCATTTTTTGTTTCGGTTTAATTATTATTATTTTTTTTGTTTATGAGTTTTGAGAGACACGACTTTTATGTTTGTCGATCCCCACAGACGGCGCCAAACTGTTTCCGTGAAGAAACTTGAATCAATGTCACTACTCGGAAACCACCTGAAGAGGAAGTATGATGGAAGTTAAACCGCTTCTTCGTTGATGTTGTATGATTTCGCTGGTAACCTGTACCTACACACAACAAGTTAGCCTAGCCCGGGGGGTTATCTCCCGGAAAACCCCTCCGACGCTCAAGTCAGACGGGAGTAGTATGATTAATAATGAATGATATTAGATTGTAATGATTGCAATGAGAGTATAGGATGAAGATTAATGGTGGTGAATGGGGAGATCACGATAGGTGTTTGTGAGTGATTATTTTGGCAGAGTATCGAGGTCTGATAGTCCGTTTTTTCTGATGAATGAGTTAGAAGTTCTTTACTTAGTTTTTCTGGGGACTCTATGGGTCAGAGGTAGTGGGGTTGAATGGGAATCAACAAGAGGAGACATGGGGCAGTTAAGGAATATGATGGAAATCGACTTTGACTAAAGTCAAGGATGGTCAACAATTGGGGAAGGTGCTCAGGTGAATTAAAATAAATGACATTAAATGAATAAACAATAATTTAAATTTTACCATAACAACCAAACTGTTTCGGTAATGAAACGAGGAAGTGCAAAAGACACTTAAAATACCTGGAGACAGGTGTAATTGGGGACGATTGTCATCATGCTTGATCCTTCCGATGATGAGACCTCAAATCCTGCAATACAACGTTAGCCTTGCCCGGGGGTGGTTTCTCGGAAAACCCCTCCGACGCTCAAGTCAGATCGGGAAACCGAAAGAAATGAATATATGAAAATTAATGAAAATTGAATAACAGATTGTAGGATGAGTTCAGATCATGAAGGGATATTTGGTTGAATATCGATCGTAAGGAGCGGAGTATTTTTTTGAAGTATTGGTAGGAATATTAAAGCTTCCTTTTCAAATGATATAAGTAACATTTATTTATAAGGGAAGAATGGAGGTTATAGGAGGAGTGGAGGTTATTATAGATAATAGTTATTTTAGGAAGTTGTGGCGGTTTATGGTTTGACTAAATAAATTACGGGATAATAATTTGACCCCATAACAAGGAGTGTTTGTAAAACATGGTGTTCTTTGATTAACTCCCATTATTTCACCTATAGGCACCTAGAAATTTACAATAAGAACAATCGTAACAATAACCGTCTTAACATTTACGCGTTTTACGGGAGACTGATTCGAAGTGTACAAAATTCATTCATAATCTATCAAATCGATAATAATTACAAAAATCAGATTTCATGCTTAGTGGATCATGATATGTTTAATCGCTTTTATCATGAAACCGATATAGTTAATGGATTGATGTTGGTAAGAAGAGAAAGATTTTGGATTCAAGATGAACAACTTTTTTATGGAATCCTTTCATATATAAATTATTGGAAATTCCTCCTTGCCCTCTCACTAAAACATATTCAAAATTGGATTTTAATTTTTGTCTTGGATTTGTACCTTCTAATTTTGATTATAAAGTACTTGTCTTTAGAGAGCATAAAGAAGGAAAAAGGTTAATAGTTGAGATGGCAATTTATTCACTAAGGGAAAATTGTTGGAAAGTTAAACCAAATTGGGTTAATGAATTAGGAAGATCTTTGGCTTTTAAAAAGAATTATGATTCGGGTGTTTATACACATGATAATGTTGTTTACTCACAAGGGGTGGTTTATTGGAAACCTAATTTATTATTCAGCAGTAAAAATCTTATTTATTTCGATTTTGAAGATGAAACATTTGGAATTAAAGAATTACCTGTTGTTCTTAATGACGATTATTTGAAAATCGTATTCGTCTTAAGTGGATCATTAGCGGTTCTTGGTATTTCTTATTGGGAACTTTGTATTTGGGTAATGCATAAGCAAGAATGGTGCCAATATCTTGTTAGAGATTCAAATGTTAAACCACATGAAGGAGCCTATGCAGAAGCACGTGCAATCTTCACAGTTTTTGACAAATATCATAATATCGTATATGATGAAAGGAATCATGCATCTTTAGCATGTTGTTACGATGAATTGAAGTCGTATAACATTATAACTAATGAATTTCAGCACCTGACGAATCCTCACAGGATTAGCTACTTTGGTATTTATGTGGAGAGTTTGGTGCTACTTAACCAAGCTAAACTCAAAAGATGATCAACTTTTGAATGTCAAAGTTAGAGGTGTTCATTCGGGTCATTGAGCTGATTTCGGGTTAAGTGTTTCGGGTCGGTTTGAAATTGGGTTTTGTGTTCATATTGTTTTTTACATAATTGTAAATTATTTTTAAAGTTGAATCAAATTGAGTTCGATTACAAGGTCTGTTTTGAACACTTCTGGTCAAAGTTGTATGATTTGAAACTACAAGACATTTGATGCTTTACTTTGTTTTTTTCATACTTAGCTTTTAGTGTTTGGATCATGAATAATTATATTTTTTTCCTTTGAATGTGCTATAATTATTAATTTTAATTATTAATAAATGTAGTTTTTCTTTGGTGATATTATTATTAGCTTAATTTTTATCTTGCCAGCTATTGTGTGTTTATTTTGTGTTGTCATGCTTTGCTTCCTTTACAATCTTTCTTAAGTTGCTCGATTAGTTAGTTGCATTTGCTTTTTTGAGTATGTTTTGTCATTTCTGGATAGAATCTATCATAGTTTTTAAGAGAGAAATACATTAGGTATTATGATGATGGCTAACTGATCTAAATATTACATTAAGCGTGATGTGCCCACAAAAGGAAAATGGTGAAAATAATTGAGATGTAAATGGCTCGTTGTTAGTAACAATGTAAAATATGATTTTTTGGAAGTAATTTTTCCAAATAAGTTTTACTTGCTTGAGTTTTTGAAAATAACTTCAATATGGCCCATTACTCAAAGCCTATTGTGTGGGTTAACATGTGGGTAAAACGGGCCATCATTCATTTGATTTAATATATTATATTACTTTACAAATTTTTATATGAAATGGTCTCACCGTGAGATGCACCTTATATACAGGCTAATAGCCTATTAATACAAAATAGTACCATATAATTTTCTGGTTTTGAGATCGTTTTACAGAAAGATGATCTCTCACAATAGTAATTCACACTAAATATATACCATGTAAGATTACTACTACTATAAGTTGTTAAATCTCTCGGGTATTCTTGCGGGTATTCTTATTACCAAGCATCTTCCAGCTACTATTCATCTGTAGCATATCTTCTTCTAGACTGTGCTCGTGTCACCAATCATTTTCCAAAATATTTTCTTTCTCCGAAATTTTTTAATTATCGGTGCCCATGTCACCACACCATGTCATACATGTAACCATTTCATGTTTTCATTTCTCCGTAATCCTTTCTTTAATTTTTCTTTTAATTTCTTTTGCTCTTTTTTTTTATATTCTCTTCTTTAGTGATGTTATCAACTCATTCTACAATTTTTCTTTGCCTTTTCAACTTATCTTACAAGGAGACAAATGCATTTTCATTGGATACAGTCACGAAACAAAAGGATATCACCTCTACAAGCCTGAATCTAAGGAATTAATCATCTCAAGAGACGTAATTTTCGACGAAGCAGCTGAATGGACGTGGAAAGAAAAAGAGATTGAAGCTCGTGAAGGAGATACTCTCCCAAGAGATCAAAGTAAAGAAGACGGAGCAGATCAACCAGCATGCCCATCATCTCCGAGTCCAAGCACACATGGAAGTTCAAGATCATCCCTAAACTCAAGAAGCCAAACATCACGCTCAACTCCTCAGCATCAAGAAGCACGAAGATCAACACGGGAACGACAACCACCATCATGGCTACAAGATTACCATTATGACCAGGCAATGATGGCTCTCTTCTCTAGTGATCCACAAACATTTCAAGAAGCAGCACAAGAAGAAAAATGGATCGAGGCTATGAACGAAGAAATCAAAATGATCGAGAAGAATGACACGTGGAAGCTCGTGCAAAAGCCACAAGACAAGGAAGTTATAGGTCTCAAATGGGTCTACAAGACAAAGTACAATGAAGATGGTTCCATCCAAAAACACAAGGCACGTCTCGTAGCAATAGGCTACTCACAATAGCCTGGCATCTTCTTTAATGAGACGTATGCTCCAGTTGTCCGTATAGAGACAATTAGGTCAGTACTTGCCCTTGCTGCACAGTTCAAGTTAACAGTTTATCAATTAGATGTCAAGTCAGCATTTCTCAACGGGGAGTTAGAAGAAGAGGTATACGCTGAACAGCCACAAGGATATGCAATCAAAGGCAAAGAAGACAAAGTGTATCGCCTTCGAAAAGCCCTATATGGGCTCAAGCAAGCTCCTCGAGCATGGAATAGCAAAATCGATGGCTATCTTCTTCAAAATGGGTTTACAAAAAGCCCAAGTGAGCCATCACTCTATATCAAAACTCAAGGCTCAGATTTTCTCATCTTATGCCTATATGTAGATAATCTTATCTACACAGGCACCAAACCGAGGATGATAGAAGAGTTCAAGAAATCAATTATGTCATAATATGAAATGACAGACCTCAGAGCTATGAAATACTTCCTTGGCATGCAAGTAAAGAAAAGTCCAGGGAAAATATTTCTCTCACAAGAAAAATATGCCGAAGATGTGCTCAAAAAATTCAACATGAGAGATTGTAAGCCAATGGCTACACCAATGGACACAAATGAAAAGCTCTCCAAGAATGATGGCAAAAAAAAGTGGATGCATCACTCTACCGAAGTTTGGTCGGATCTCTCATTTATCTTACAAATACGAGACCCGACATTGTTCATGCAATCAGCATCATTTCAAGGTTTATGAGTGAGCCAAGCAAAGCTCACTTAGTAGCTGCAAAAAGGATTCTCAGGTATATCAAAGGAACGAAGAGTCATGGAATAATGTACGAGTCCGAGATTGACTACAAGCTCACAGGCTACACGGACAGCGATTGGGCCGAAAGCATTGATGATCAAAGAAATACAAGCGGATACGTGTTCCAATTGGGATCCAAGTCTATCTCATGGTCATCAAAGAAGCAAGCAACAGTAGCACTATCATCATCGGAAGCAGAATACATATCAGCTACAAGCTCGGCATGTGAAGCAGTATGGTTAAGAAGAATTCCAAAAGATCTACAACAAGAGATAGAAGAACCAACTATCATCTATTGTGACAATATGTCAGCCATAGCTATGACAAAAAATCCAGTCTTCCATAGTCGCACAAAGCATATCGAGATACGACATCACTTCATCCGAGAACTAGTCGAGAAAAAGGAGATCGAGCTACAATTCTGCATGACGGGAGAACAACTCGCGGATATATTTACAAAAGCACCTCCAACCGACAAATTCTTCCAATTTCGACGACAATTTGGAATCCAAGATTTTTCAGATTAGGGGGAGTGTTAAGATAATCTAGAAAAATCTAGGATTTTAATTAAATATAAAAATAGAAACTAAATAATTAAAAAATAAAAATATCCAAGAAGTTTCTAGAATTAGCAAATAAAATATCTATGATATATTATTAGAAGGCTCTAGATTAATGAATTAAAAAATTAAAAATATCTAAGATTTTATATTAGAAGTTCCTAAAAAATTAAAATATCTTAGATATTGTAGTATATTTATGCCTATAAATACCCACCATGTGTTGTGCAATGAAAAAAACAAGTCATTTCATACATTTCACTCTCTTCCTCTCCAAAACAAATCAATTCTCCACTTTCCATCTCCAAATTCTCCTACAGACCCCATAGGCCAAGCCCTATCATGGATATTCAGCCCATTAATAAAAATGATAAAATAATATTAACAGGATACCCTAGATAATGACGATCCTCACATTTTAATTATATCTCTTAATATATTCAAACTGTCATTTTATAGGCTGCCATTTCACTTATATATGGGTACATCTTACATTTAAACAATCTTATAAAGAATTTGCGTTTTATTATTTTCTATCACTTTAAAAAGACCGAAGATGCACCAATGATAATGGTGAAAAACCTTATATATGAGGGATCTTACGTTAAAACAATCTCGGAAAAAGCAAGGAAATAATATGTCTACTATCTTCCTTTCCCGAATCCCGACATGCAAGATATTGAATGAATTAATGACTATGATTATGACTATATTCTACAACTTTAGAAGCCAGATCATAATTACTTATTTATAAACAAAGTACATTATAACTATTAAGTAATAGAGAAATCACATGTTAAAAAATAAAAAAATAAAAAAAAGCTGATGACTTCAATAAACAAACACCATAAATGTTAACTGCAATGTCACGTATTACAGATTGAAGTTCTTCGTTGCAAGTGTTGCTCATGGCCTTGCCATAATTTCTGTTGTTGCTCCACGACATCTGGATAATGTTTTATAAATGACACATCAGTAGGTTCTATGAACTTCCAATCTTTACAGTATGGTCTTTCAACTGCTATTTCTCAAAGTACTATTTTTCCAGTAGATTTAGAAGATCCTAGAATGTCTAATTCTGAGTCTTTGAAGACCGGGCTTTTGCTGAATAGTAGAAGAGCATAATCTCTTGCTAGTAACTCCGGTCCTTTGGAATTTGGATATCGAACGCTAGTTTTCACCACCCAAAGCCCCTTTACCAAAATAGCATACTTTTGAAGTTCTTCAAGAACATATTCAACTAGGTCATTAGGTGCAAGGTGAATAATGGCAGCAAATCTTTGAACAGAATGTCCCTGAAAAATCAAAAGGTTTATAGCTCAACATAACTCCAAGAAATTTTTGTCATTTCGCAGTAGATGGGACACGACAAACAACATGTTAACAACTTAGTTTTAAGAGGCATGAGGCACACCAAGGTGGATGTGATCTAATATCTATTGATCTTATTTTTCATTTTAAGACAAAACATGCATTAAGTGAAAAGTTTTGCTATATTTATTTTCTTAATTATTGTTATATATATTATTAATTAATTTACCATTTTTAGTCATATTATTACTAAATAAAAATTTATCAATATAGCATGTAATTATTTAATCTTTTCAATTTTTGCTTAATTTTTGGAGTTGGAAATGTCAAGCAGAAGCAACTAGCAATTAGGGTTTTTCCCATGAGGCAATTAAAATTTCCAGATAATTAATCCTTATGTTATTTTAATTTTAAAAAAGAAAACTAAGTGGCGTTGGAGGGAAGAAAAATGTGTGCATTTGATGCGCTTCTTGTTTTGGTTGCACCTAGAGTCAAGGAGGCATTTTGGAGCTTGCCTAGACATGCCTTGGGCGCGCTTTTATTATAAAATAGTGTAACAACCAAAAAACAGAAAGGTCATCATTGTGAGCTCAAAATTAAAAGCTACTCGCGTATTCCTTATGACAGGCCCAACTAATTAAATTTCTTAGTAAATGCCACAAATAACCAAAGAGAATTCCTATAAAAAAAGCCCAAAAACATCTTAATTTCCCTGAAAATTATTATCAACAAACACGTGGTGACCAATCATGAATACACTACTTTCCATGAGTTAGACAACCTGATGCTCATGCAGTCATAGGAATTCCCATGAATTATATGCATTAACAGACAAGATCAGCATACAAAAACCCCACAAAATAATGTTAAATCAAATACATACATTGTCTTATAAAACTTCATTTTTTTAAGAAAAACATCAATACCAACCTCAATAAGCGATGTCTTAATTCGCTCCTCCAGTGGCAGGGCAAGCAGAGACCTGCATCAATTAACACCTCTTCGTGAAAAATAGTTAGAAAAACTAGTTGCCTACCTAGGAACTGGATGGGTTAATAATGGAAAATAGATTAAGCACTAAGAAAGAACTGCCAACACAAGCAACTACTACCTAACTAGAGGCTATAAGTAGTCTTTTGCCCTTTTCTCAACCTATAATATCTTCTTTGTTTTCCCCTCTCTATATATTATTGTCACTCTCACCCTTGTTTTTCTATATCTTTTCTTTTCAAAATAGGAATTGATGAATCAAAAATTGCAACTCAAGAACTTAGTTTTAAAAAGCGCAAGGTGAACCGAGGCGCTAAAGGCCCTTAGAGCCTAGGCGCACAACACAGGACGAAGGCGCGAGCTTTTTGCATGTGAGGCGCACTTTTTCAAGAACTGTCCCAAACATTCTTTGGAGATAAAGTATGGTAATGTAGAGTATAAACGAAGGTCAATAAGGTGAGGCAATTTTTGTTGATAAATAGAAAATTCTTTGTAGATTACTACCCTTTGGAATTTTTTGCACCAATAAGACAATACTACCCAAACACACATCTGGACTAATTAAATACACATGAGGTCGTTTATGACATCCTTAAGCCTTAAAAAACATGAATTGCAATTATGAAAAAAGCATTACTCCCTTGGTCCCCAAGAGATTGCAAAAACAGCATTTTGCACGAAGTTCATGAAAAGGTGGAGTCATTTAAATGTGGAAGACATTAAAATAAAAAAATGTGTATAAGAATTAAAGAAAGTGGTGGGTACATTTCCACAAAAGGAAAATGTAGCAAAATAAAAGCGATAGACCAAAATGAAAAGTGTAGCAATTTCAAAGGGACGGACGGAGTAGCAAATTAAAACACCCTTTCCTTATGTTCTCTCTGCTGCCACGTTCATGTCAATAGAAAACCTTCCAGGGCAATAACACCTCATCACTGCTACTGCCAGTCATCTTCCTTTTATCACTCAAGTACTCACCTCCACGTTTTT
This sequence comes from Amaranthus palmeri, assembly GCA_019776075.1. Lineage (NCBI taxonomy): Eukaryota > Viridiplantae > Streptophyta > Magnoliopsida > Caryophyllales > Amaranthaceae > Amaranthus > Amaranthus palmeri. The sequence continues at coordinate 593,584 of JAAKBH010000053.1, read as the reverse complement.
TTTTTTCATACGAAATCATAACCCCCAAAAGGAATAAAGAGATAAATAATGGGAGAAGTATATTAACAATAAGAGAGATTGTAACCGCCCAGGATTCTGAAGGCAGAGACTAATTGGAATTTAGTATTAATCAAGCAGAAGCTTGCTTTTGCCAGCACAATAAAGGGGATTACTTAAAGGATAAACCAATTTCCAAGTAGAATACTCGAACCACAACCAAAGCAATATAACGGAAGTCTCAACTGTCTAAAATAAAGGAAAATTACAACTATATCGAAATAAGTCCAAAGTTCAAATTACATTCTTAAAATAGTCCAAACCTAAACAACCAAACTAATAGTCTCTCAAATACAATAAAGAGATCTAAATAAAAGGGGAGTCATACTCCAACTCGGGTTCATCTTCCGCTCGCATATCCATTCTTCGTCGAGGTGCCATAGGGGTTTACTCTAAAAACAAAGCCATTGAAAAACATACAAAGCATAATAACAGCAAAAAGGCTGAGTATAAACACACTAGTGTCCGTCAAACAAGTTGTTAAAAACCTTTTCAATTTGAGTAAATTCATTTTGAAAGATGCTTTTCATTTAATAAATCATATTATCATTCAAACCCAGTTCAATGGTTCTATAGTAATTTCAAATTCTCAATTTTCATTATAAATCTTGCGATCTCAATGGATCCAATCAATTTCAAATTTATATCATAAGTTTTCATGGGTACTCTTTGAGTCATCCTGTGACTCGTTTGGTAGTCGGTCTACCGTTTGCGACATGTCCGGCAAGTGTAACACAATGGTATTGTGAACAATAAGCGCTCGGCATTGGTGAGCCGTTTAATCATGTACACAACATTTGCTGTGGCCAGGGCCGGCCCTAACATAATAGGGGCCCAGGGCGGAAAATATTTTATGGGCCCTAACTATATCATATCTTCATTTCATATAACTTACAATTGATAATGTTATTTCTTCAATGAATACATCGCTATTAGATAGAATTAAAATAGAACGAAGAAAATATAAAAAAAATAAATAAGAGAATTTAATTCTATATGATTTTAGTTTATAGAAAGATTCATGTAAGAGTGTTCTTCATGAACAAGTTTTAACAAAAACTAGTGGAATAAAGAAATGATCATAACTTACTCTATGCTTGGTGGATTTCTTCAAATTTGGTGTCTATGGAAAGCTCTTGAAATGAATATTATTTTTATGGAATATTTGAGTTTATAAACATAAATTTACAGAAGTTTTAGATGGGTTTTTGAAGAAGATTTGATGAGAAAAGAAGGTGTTTTAGTAGTTGAATGTTTGAAGGATGCTAGTGTTTGTTCATGGATGAACTTGGGAGCAATATGTTGGGTGTTTATGGCTGAACTCGTCAGAATTTGAAGAAAGGTCTGGAGAGTGGAAGAGGATAAAGAAATGGAGGAAGAAGAGTGAATGGTGAAAGGTAAGGGATGAAGGAAGTGATTTTTTTTTTTTATTTTTGGTCAACGGTCGTAAACAAGAGTCAAAGGTAAGAATAGGCTAACAACCGGTCATTTGGGCAATGTGGCTGTTTCGATGTCACTTTTGGTACTTTGGTGGCTGTTGTTGAGGATAAACGAAGTTGGAGGCTGTTTAAATGAAAACGAGTAAATTACAAGGCTGTTGTTGGGGATTGTTCCTATTTTTATTCGCATTATTCTTAATAAAAGGTATAAAATAATATTATTTTATTTGATAGTGTAATTTGGGAGACCGCGTGCATAGCACGCGGCCCCACAACTAGTGTGTATGAAATATTTAATTTACTCCCATCATGTTTACATAATACGATCGGGTAATAATTAAATTTTCTCGAACTATTATCGATAGTTGCTCAACTTTAAGTTTTACCTCCAAAGTTTACGTTTCTTGTTACGATTCATAACCACGTTACGATTTAACAAGTTTCTAATCATCGTAGAAATTTTTCAAATCTCTACCATCACTAATTAAATTTTAATTAGTGAATGACAAATATTAAAAAAAATTAGGCGCTAAAAATGACGAATAAAACCTCATTAATAATGCAACTGTTTCATAGATAGTATGAATCAAAATGCAATGATTGAATAAAACAAAAATGACAACATAACTACACATCCTAGATAGAAAACAAAAACAGAGACAAGTTATCATCAAATTTGGGAGGAAAAGGTCATGAAAGCATCAAAATGGAAAATTTGAATTATTTTTCCAAGACAAATATTATCAGTGCCTCGTTCTAGCCAACGGTGCAAGCTTCTAAATCTAATTTTACTGTATTATATATTTGAAAATTTTTGATGAGTGTTGATTTACAAAAAATAAGATTTTTATACTAAGATTGGTAAGAAAAAGCAGGGAAATTTCAATGGTTGATCTGAGATCCAAAAGCAAAGTCTACTATTGAGAGCTTAAAAACTAACTTTATTCCTTTCAAGAATTCAGAAGATGGTGAGTTAGAATTTGAATTTATTCTAGCGTTTTGAAGGAGAAAGTGTTAATTTTATTTTTTATCATCATCATCATCCTACCCAATGTATCTCGTTCATAGAAAGCTATAGACAGGGTTTGAGAAGGAAAGGACGGTAGCAACTCTTACTTTGTTTTTTTCATACTTAGCTTTTAGTGTTTGGATCATGAATAAATATATTTTTTCCTTTGAATGTGCTATAATTATTAATTTTAATTTATTAATAAATGTAGTTTTCATACTTAGCTTTTAGTGTTTGGATCATGAATATATATATTTTTTCCTTTGAATGTGCTATAATTATTAATCTTAATTTATTAATAAATGTAGTTTTTCTTTGGTTATATTATTATTAGCTTAATTTTTACCTTGCCAGCTATTGTGTGTTTATTTTGTGTTGTCATGCTTTGCTTTCTTTATAGTCTTTCTTAAGCTGCTCGATTAGTTGGTTGCATTTGTTTTTATGGGTATGATTTGTCATTTCTGGATAGAATCTATCATAGTTTTTAAGAGAGAAATACATGAGGTATTATGATGATGACTAACTGATCTAAATATTACATTAAGCGTGATGTGCCCATAAAAGGAAAATTGTGAAAATAATTGAGAATTTGAAGAAAATAAGCTTATTTGGGAAAAACATTCTCAAAATAAGCTTTGGAAAAATTTATTTCCAAAATAAGCGTCTTCAAGTCCAATGTTAAGATTTGGTTGAATTCATTGTTGCTAACAACGGACGATTACTTAAACCGAGTAAAAATCATTCACTCTTACTAAATTAGGGCGATTGGGTTGACTTTTATCGACTTTTTTTATTGTCGTTGACTTTAGATGTTAATGGCTCATTTAGTAACAATGTGAAATTGTTTTCCCATGTACCTAAATCTAACCTTTTGTTCGTATATGGCCCGTTATTTTAGGAAATACTTATGTTTTTCCGAAGTAATTTTTTCCAAATAAGCTTTAGTTGCTTGAGTTTTTAAAAATAACTTCAATATGGCCCATTACTCAAAGCCTATTGTGTGGGTTAAACATGTGGGTAAATTGGGGCATCAATCATTTGATTTAGATATTATACTACTTCACAAATTGAGACGGTCTCACCGTGAGATGCGCCTTATATACAGGCTAATAGCCGATTAATACAAAGTAGTAGCATATAATTTTCTTGTTTTGAGCTCGTTTTACAGAAAGATAATCTTTCACAAGAGTAATTCATACTAAATATATAACATGTAAGAAAATTACTACTACTATAAGTAGTTCAATTTCTCGGGTTTCTTACACCGTACCATTTGTTATTTTAGTTAAATTATTAGTATTTATAATTTATGATATTATTGTTATTTTAGTTAAATTATTAGTATTTATAATTTATAAAATTATGATTATGACTTTTTAATGCTTAAGATACAAATTATTAGTAAGTCAATATAAAAGTACATAACTAGATTATCTTATGAATACACTCCATAAATATATAAACCATAAAATTAGGAATAATAAATAATAAAATAAATTAATTATTATACATCCTTTAACGATTAAGACCTGGTGGGTTTCTTTTTTTTTCTTAGCCCAAATCATTGTTATCCAATTCTTTCTAAATTTGACCTAACTAAATTACTAAATTGAGTCAAAAAAGTTTGTCCATCAATCACCCCTTGTTACTAACAGCGGACCACTGAAATCCAAAGTCAACAACATTCAACTAAATCAAAAAAAGCCAACCGAGCAATCACACCCTGTTAGTGTCAGCTGGCGATACTTGGCTGCATTTTTGACTCAGTTTTAGTTATCACCCACTGTTAGCAGCAATGGACATTACCAATTTGCCATACCACTAGTTTGGACTAGAAGACATTTATCAAAAAAATTATTTAAAAAAATTTCTTTCAGAAAAAAAGCATATGTTGTTCAAAACTTCGCTAATTTCATGTCCACCCACAGGCCAAGCCCTATCATGGATATTCAGCCCATTAATAAAAATGACAAGATAATATTAACAGGATACCCTAGATATGATGATGACGATCCTTACATTTTAATTCTGTGTCGTAGAGAAGTTGGAAGATACTTCAGCAAAAATCTTTTGGGACTCCATCACCACTCTTCACTTCTTTAGTACCCAAGCCCCTCCCTTTAATACGCAAAAATCAGTGATGACCTATTAAGAGACAACATCAACACAAAGAAAAAGCATCAAGTCAGTGTCTTAGATTCGGGTGAGAAGCATATTTAGGGTTATAAAGCAAAACGTAAAACTGTTGTAACTACACAAGTTCATACAAAACTCCAATGTATAACATTTTACGTCGATAATACAATGTTGTGCCTAAAAATATTGGAAATTGTAGTTTTTGCGTTACGAAAACTAGTTGCCGATGAATACTAACTAAGCTTCATATAAAAATTAACATACAATCAAATCAGTGATGCAATAGCAAGAAAAAAAATGTCGACCTTATAAAGAGGTGAAATCATAGGATGCTTAATTTGTTTTTTTGGGTTAATTTGTTTGATTTCAATTTATGTAAAGATTTTATGCTAATGATTTGAATTGAAATGTGTATTTTGTTGGGTATATATCCTTCAAGAAGAACAACAAATATCTCAATTGTGAAGCAGTGGACAAATATATTGATTTCAGTTTTATTGTTTTCATTTTCCTTGCTTTATCCGAATTGTTTTTTGGGTGGAGATTAACAGGTAATTTTTCAATTAGGTCATCAAATAGTGGGTTAGTAATATTTTGATTGGGTGGAGATTAACAAATTAACAGTGGTGCAATTACTAATAGTGGGTAAGTAATATTTTGAAGCTTTTCTTGTTTTTCATTTAAGTTATTTTAGTATTGTTATATTTGATTTTAGTAATATTGATTTGGGTGAATTCAATCTTAATCATTTGAAGTTTTTGTTTTTGAATTGGGTTCAGTATGATGTTTGTATTTAGAAAGAGGGATGAATTGATTGTTCTCAATACTACTAATATATCATTGGGGATGGATTTGTTTTGAATGATTTGTAATATTGTTAATTTTGTATTTTCTACTGAACAATGGTTGCATAACAACAATATCAATGTCAAATCCTTAAACTCAAAAGGTTGGGGTCGACTACTTGTTTTTAAGGAAGTGACTAGGTTTTATCGGGCGTGTTTGGGAGCAACATTGAGCAATGAACACTCACGACAAAAGTTGTCTAATTAAAAACAATGGCTAAAGGAGATTATTGATAACAATCGATTATTGACAAAATTAGGAAACTTAGAGTAATTTTGATGAAATTAGGTTTTGATTATGTATATGCTTTTGAATCATGTTGAATTTTAGTTTAGGATAATCATCCTCTACAAACCATACTAATTTAAGCTTGATTAAATCCTTCTCTCTTTTTATCTTTACATGAAAAAAATCTACAAAAGTCTATAATGTTCACAACTATCATACATATAAACACTCGCACTAACATCTTGCTTTGCTTTAATGCTTTTCTTGGTGACACCAAGTATTGTTTCATAAAATATGCTACCCAATATTGGCAATTTAAGTTGATCTTATCTTGTGCAAAATTGTTTAGACAACCAAGCTTCGGTCGAGATTATCATAGCTTCGGCTAAAGCCATGTGATATACTAGAGCTGGGCTGTTTTGACAAAGTCTCGAGTGAGACTCTTTCAAGTTCGGTCGAGACTTGCAACTTCGACTGAGACTACCTACAATTGCCCAAAAGCCAGCTGAAATTGAACGTCTACAATAATTTGTGTGAAGCTTCGACCGAGACTTGGGCACTTGGACAAAATTACTGTCTTGTTTATTAGATTGATTAGATTAATTGGTTGATCGACCCATTAAGTTAAAATCTTTGTTGATCTTTAATCAAAATGTGGGAGTTTTTCTGATCAATCTTTGTTTTACATAGTTGATTTCTTCAATTTTAATATAGTTGCGATGCAATTAGCTGTGGGGTTACTTGAAGTTTGTGCAATGAAATTTGAGAAGGTGTTTTTGACATTGCGTCGGAGTGGCAAGCTGGTCGTGAGTCTTAGGTTTATAACATAGAGTTAATTAGGGCTTGAGGTGAGACTAATAAGTAATAAATTGAGTTATTTGCCAATTATTTTTTTATTCTCGTTGCTATTATTTTTTTATTCATTTAGTTTTGTCAATTTGTGTGGGAGTTCACAATTGATGCTACTGTTGAGATTGCAACTAGTTGTTGTATCCTTCGATATTTCAATGGTAGTTATCAAAAAAACAAATGCGTGTATCCTATCCAAAACTCAACAAATTTCATTGGATACATGTGATTTCGTCAGAACTTTTTTTTTTATAAGCTTAATTATAAAAATAATTGGGATAATAGGAGCTCCCCCAAAATATTTGGAAAAATAAGCTTCTGGGCTGTTCGCAGTTAGTAACTGCGAACAGGTAGGTTTTTGGGGTACTAATGGGCTGAAGGCTGGGTTTTGGGTTTCAGACCTGTTCGCAGTTACTAACTGCGAACAGGCCAAAATCATGAAACAAGGCTGTTCGCACTTAGTAACTGCGAACAGCCTTGTTCCATAAACAGCCCAACTTTAAACGGTTGTCATTTCTCGCTCGATTGTTCAAATTGGGCATATAATATGTCGTTGGAAAGCCCTCTTTAAGTCTAGTTTCTAATGCCGCAAACCTTGCACTAATACGATTTTTCTATAAAAAGTTATGATCAAAAGAATGAACATGTATCAAATTTCAGCACAAATAAACTTCAAATAATCGTCATTTCTCGCTCGATTGTTCAAATTTGGCATATAATGTGTCGTTGGAAAGCTCGTGAAGTCTAGTTTCTAATGCCGCAAACCTTACACTAATACGATTTTTTTATAAAAAATTATGATCAAAAGAATGAACATGTATTAACGATGGGAGTGTAACCATAGTTCTTGATCTTTTTCATATGTTGTCGCATGGTAAACAAAACTAGTGTGACTTAAACAAATGGGTGGATAACATTGTTTATGAATCAACTATGCAAAAATAGTATGTCAAGTATGAATAATATGACCAATCTTCACTCACAACCTCATAGTTTTATTTGTTTTAATGTTGTCAACTCATATCTTGAAGTTTAAGACTTATAGGCATTGTTGTTGCTTCATTATAATGCGTTCGCATTTCATATTATTCATACTTGACATACTATTTTTGCATAGTTGATTCATAAACAATGTTATCCACCCATTTGTTTAAGTCACACTAGTTTTGCTTACCATGCGACAACATATGAAAAAGATCAAGAACTATGGTTACACTCCTATCGTTGATACATGTTCATTCTTTTGATCATAATTTTTTATAAAAAAATCGTATTAGTGTAAGGTTTGCGGCATTAGAAACTAGACTTCACGAGCTTTCCAACGACATATTATATGCCAAATTTGAACAATCGAGCGAGAAATGTCGATTATTTGAAGTTTATTTGTGCTGAAATTTGATACATGTTCATTCTTTTGATCATAACTTTTTATAGAAAAATCGTATTAGTGCAAGGTTTGCGGCATTAGAAACTAGACTTAGAGGGCTTTCCAACGACATATTATATGCCCAATTTGAACAATCGAGCGAGAAATGACAACCGTTTAAAGTTGGGCTGTTTATGGAACAACGCTGTTCGCAGTTACTAAGTGCGAACAGCCTTGTTTCATGATTTTGGCCTGTTCGCAGTTAGTAACTGCGAACAGGTCTGAAACCCAAAACCCAGCCTTCAGCCCATTAGTACCCCAAAAACCTACCTGTTCGCAGTTACTAACTGCGAACAGCCCAGAAGCTTATTTTTCCAAATATTTTGGGGGAGCTCCTATTATCCCAATTATTTTTATAATTAAGCTTATAAAAAAAAAAGTTCATTTCGTCATACCCTTTTAGTTTTGAATTAGTCATTGATTGTTTTTAGAAAAAAAATTTGCTTCAACACAATGTGTTTTCTCTCAATTTTTCAGCATATCTTGAAACATTAAAATTTTTTGTGAGCTTATTATAGATGACATGGGGGATGCGGCATTTGTGTGATAGCTTGAGTAATGTGCTTTTCTTAGCTCAATATTAGTCAACTTGTTTAGGTTAGCTAACTCAAGTCTACTACATGGTTGTATGTAATAAATGAGAGGTTAAAGCTTCTTGTGATAGTATCAGTCGACGTTATACACAGCTACTACACGAGGCTGTATCCTTTCCGCATATTTTGCGGTTTATGAGTAACTTGGGCAATATGCAATATATGTAGGGATTTTTGTTGTCTGAGAAATGCTTACAAATATTTTTTCATTTCGCAGGATATTGACATAATGGTGACGTACGTCGATGCTTCTGGGGCTATTCTTGTTGGTTCCGTTCAAGCAAAAGATTTGTCATTTTCTTGGACTTGACGTACATCTAATAGTCACTTTGAGGACCATGTGAAAATAACTAAGGTACTTGTGGTAAAAATAGGATTGCTTCGGAGGCATTGATGAAGTTCTCTCTCAAAAAGGTGTTGGATGATACTCTAGCTACACTTTGGTACCCTATTCAACAAAAGCAATTTAGATATTAATTTTAGAATTTGTGAATTAAAGCCTTAAAGTGTGAATTACAAACTCAAAGTTTATTTTTTGGTAACTACAACCACTAAAGTATCAAAGTATATACCGTCCAAGCCAAATCACTAAATTTCGACCACTTTACTTAAAATTGCCACCACTAAAGTGCTTTGAATTATGTGATTTGGCCTAAACGATGTAGAATTTGATACTTTAGCGGCTTTAATTGTCAAAAAAAAAAACACATTGTTGCTATAATTTACAAAAGTTTTAAACTTTTAGGTTGTAATTTGCAAATTATTTTAAACTTTATTTATGTTGAGTTAATTAATGTTATTTACTTTAATATCAGTTAAATTTGTATTAAAATAGGATTTCATGGCCTGCCACATATAAAGACTTTGATATTTGTTCATGTCTTATTCTAATTATGCTATACATTTTTAATCCTTGCATTTTTCACCTTGTACTATACATTGACATTTTAATATTTTTATTCGCATTATTCTTAATAAAAGGTATAAAATAATATTATTTTATTTGATAGCACGCGGCCCCACAACTAGTGTGTGAAATATTAATTTACTCCCATCATGTTTTAATAATACGATCGGGTAATAATTAAATTTTCTCGAACTATTATCGGTAGTTGCTCAATTTTAAGTTTTACCTCCAAAGTTTACGTTTCTTGTTACGATTCATAACCACGTTACGATTTAACAAGTTTCTAATCATCGTAGAAATTTTTCAAATCTCTACCATCACTAATTAAATTTTAATTAGTGAATGACAATATTAAAAAAAAATTAGGCGCTAAAAATGACGAATAAAACCTCATTAATAATGCGACTGTTTCAGAGATAGTATGAATCAAAATGCAATGATTGAATAAAACAAAAATGACAACATAACTACACAACATAACTACACATCCTAGATAGAAAACATAAACAGAGACAGGTTATCATCAAATTTGGGAGGAAAAGGTCATGAAAGCATCAAAATAGAAAATTTGAACTATTTTTCCAAGACAAATATTATCACTGCCTTGTTCTAGCCAACGGTGCAAGCTTCCAAATCTAATTTTACTGTATTATATATTTGAAAATTTTTGATGAGTGTTGATTTACAAAAAATAAGATTTTTATACTAAGATTGGTAAGAAAAAGCAGGGAAATTTCAATGGTTGATCTGAGATCCAAAAGCAAAGTCTACTATTGAGAGCTTAAAAACTAACTTTATTCCTTTCAAGAATTCAGAAGATGGTGAGTTAGAATTTGAATTTATTCTAGCGTTTTGAAGGAGAAAGTATTAAAAAATGTGAATAAGAATTAAAGAAAGTGGTGGGTACATTTCCACACAATTCAGAGGACAAGGACCAAATAACAATCAATTGTTATGAAGTGGAAGGAGTTAATTTCAAGGAATTCCAAAATTATATATTAAAACACACCAATCACAGCAAGATTAAGGTTTAAATAGCTATACCGTCTTGATGGTCTACTTGACTGCATCTTGGTGATAGCCGCCTTAGGACACAAAGAGTCCAAACACTCACGCCTGCAAATAATATGAGTTTCAGCATAATCCAAAAACGCTCCTAAAATAAAAGTACGTAGGCGTTAAGTTTCAGCATAATCCACTAGTTGCTGGAGCTTAAGCTAAAGAATTCTTTCTTTGTTCAATGTTTTCATATTACGATCAAAATTATGTGAAAAGTGACACAAAGACCAATTATGGAGAATAGAAGATGTACGGATTCATCGAAAACTGTAATGGATTATCCTGTGTTGTCATCATCTTCTTCAAATATCGTTTTGAAAGCTCAGACGTCGAACTATGGTACTTGAGAGAAACCCATGGCTGCATCAAATTATGCAAAATAAATGACCAATAAGTATGAATGCGTGAAGGAACAATACATACATGTCAAGGTGCAGAACAATTTATCTCTGTACACATATGACATTAAGTTAATCAACAAGCAACGATGAACATGTCAAGTTGCAAAAAATGAATGCCAAGGACACAATAACCATATCAGCCACCAAGGAAATATTTTCATTTGGAACTAAAAATCGTTTTGCAAGAAAAGAAATCAAACAAAGAATATCAAGAAGTCAAGATAAATAAATGACCGGGTAATCATATACCATTCCAATATAATGCATAATCATATTTCTTACCTCCAAGGCTTTTGGATCCACTTGCTTTTTCTGCATAACAAGACAATACAATCCCAAAAGTTAGACACGGACAAGCACGTAATCAAAAGCAACAACATATTTCCTTAAATGCTTCAAAACATTATTGAGATTTTATATTGGCAAAATGGCAACATATAAGTATATAACAAACAAGCCAAAACAAATAACATAATTTTACACAACTATATTCTGAAATAAGAAACCTTTTAGAATAAATTAACATATCCATTTTTTGTTCAAAACACCTATGCTTCCCCAATGCTCACGAGAAATTATTGAAAAACATCAACAATAGTTATGATTGTTCTCATTACCTTTTCCTTCAAACTCAATCCTGTAGAAGTCTATGCAAGCAAAACAGAACATTATTTGTGTGCTTAAAGAACCTAACACTCTAACAGATCAGCAACCAAAATCTATCGCATGGAAAGTGAGTAGTCGACTTTTGGGGAAGGAATATATGGGTTATACAACAATACCTGCTTACTTGATTGCCCAGACCGGACATCATTATTGGGTCCTTCTTTGACGGTAACATCTGGATTATTTCTCTTTTGTGACCCACCAGAATCCAAATATTCCATTGATGGTCGAAGCTGCACAACAGCGTGAACGGGACTCACAAAGAGCTGCAAGATCAAAACAACAAAGACCATGATTAAAATTAAGTCAACAATTTAATTAAATTTAAAAAAAAGGCTACAAGAACATACTCTCGTCCCAGAACATTAGGTCATATATATGGACTTTGAAGATGAACTAGATTGTGATTTATCGTCATAATTAAATTTGAAAAAAAAGGAACTACAAGAACATACTCTCCATTAGACGTCAAGCTTTTTTTTTCTTGTTACACATCCAATTAATCACCTCAATCACCCTTACCAAGTTGAAAGTAATAAAAGAATACTCTTCTTGATTCTAAATATAACATACTTTTTTTAAACTAATACATAATGAAAAAGGCAGATCTTAATGTCCATAATTCATTATTTTGAGCTTATAATTCATTTTTTATAATTATAGGTTACACCTAACATAAGATAAAAGCTAGCAAAGAAGTGCCAAGGAAACAAAGACAAACAATCATTTTAAATGAGAGCTTTGAAAACCATTGTAAGCAACTTATTTGTATTCTATGATCTATGTTCAAACTAAAAGAACAAAAAACTCATCCTAGGCTCCCAGCAATAGCATAAACCAACACAATCATACTTAAACCAAGAGCTAAACCAACATTTCTTACTAAAAATGATAATGTAACCCCAATTGTTAAGAAACATATAAATCACTCACAATTCATAAAAAATCAGCAATTATTAAATGTTACTAGTATAGATTAAAACAACCGTGTTTGACAGACATTATAGGTTATAGCTTATAGGTATTGAAGATGAACTAGATGATAACTACATTGATTATAGAATAATTATCCAGATGCACAACAGACATCATCAATATAGTATAAGCACTGCACCTCAAGCACATAAGTTGCATAATCATAATATTCCATAGCATAGTTACCATTCAGAAATACAAGTAAAATTTTCTCGTTTAAGGGAATGATTATCCAGATGCACAGCAGACATATCAGTGATTTAACTTGTGAATCAATCAAATATTTTTGCTGAAGTATTGTAAAAAAAAAATAAGAGAGATCATTGAGATGATGAACAACATACCTTCTTACCAAGCAACACCCCAATGGCATATCCTTTAGTTTGAGGCAGCCTGCATGAAGATGACAAAACCTAAGAGCACCAAAAAAAAGTGTGGGTGAAATCAGATCTCCGATAAAAACTAGCTATAAAACATAAAGAGGCTATGGCAAATGAACAATTCAAGATACAAACCTCAATAAGCTTTTGGCTCTGTTTGCAATTAGGGAAGATTGTATTTAAGTGGTAAATTCGCAAATAACAAATTGTTTAGATGATATGTATTGATGTCAAGTAATGGAAAACAGAGTAAATGTGGCAACCTTTAGGGCAAAGTTATCATTTATAACTAATTTCTTTAGGGTGTATACACCCCATAAGATCTTTTACAATTTGATGAAGCTCCTCTATTATCACATTGTAAAAGGGTATATAATACCCAATCTACTCGCAAATAAGCATCATATTATTTGTTTGTTTATAATTATTTGTATACAAGAGTCATAGTTGTTTCTGCAACAACATTCAAATACCCCAACGCCCATAGAAAGGCTCCCACCCACGTAAATGTGGTTTGGGGATTGGATGTGCGCAACATGACCCATATTAGTGATAACAAAGAGATTGTTTCTGACTGACAATATCGTCTACAACATTCAAATACCCAAACGCCCATAGAAAGGCTCCCACCCACGTAAATGTGGTTTGGGGATTGGATGTGCGCAACATGACCCATATTAGTGATAACAAAGAGATTGTTTCCGACTGACAATATCGTCTACAACTTCACATCAATAACTTAATGGGTTATTTTATAGTCCATTATAATCCGAAACTAAAGAGTTATAAATCTTTCACCATACGGATGTAAGGAACACGAAGTCATAGCCTTTTGTAGTATGATTTAATAGGCCTTAATACTCCACCTTCTTTTTAGGCTTCTCTTTGAAATTATACACCACACTTGTAATATGGATACATAGAAACGTTGAAATAAAAGAAATCACAAACATAAAGGGTGGAAATATGGAAAGAATCCTTGCATAATTTTGCTAAATTTTAGTTTATGATGTCTTTTACTAATACATTTGTAAAGACAAATTCACATGCAAAGTGATCAAAATTCACAAAATCAAAATTATGCAATCCAAACCCAGAAAATAAAAAAGTGAAAGAAAGAAGCCATATATGTCAATGAAACATCACACAAACCTGTTTGTTCATCTTGAATTGATCATTTGATCTAACATCAAAATTATCTGAATTCATATCGATAGACAAATCCACTTCCACCTCACTGGTACTTGGTTTGAATCTCACCTACTCACCAATACATTCACACCAAAAACAAGTCTAAAAAAATCAAAAAAAAAATTAAAAAAATAAATAAAAAAAATAACTAAGTTGAGTTAATAGTATACCTCGGTGCATCTTTGCTCTAATTCATAAGGACGCCATAATGGTCGCAGTGGATATTGCAATACATACAACTAACATAAATTATACCCTTAATATCAAATTCCATTTTAAACACAATTTTTTGAAATCAAATACATTCAATTTCTTCACTTACCTGAGAAGAAGGATCAGGAGGGTTAAAATACACATCATACTCTGCAACAACTACATCATCTTCCTCCATAGCATCGGAACTTTTTGGAACTCCCGCCTCCTCTTCTTCCTTTAACTCTATAGTAGTACCTCCATTTTTGGCCGAAAAATCTTTACTAATATCCATTTTAGCATCTCCAACAGATGAGATAGTGTGTGAATCCTCTTCTTTAACATTCACCCGTTCCGGCGCCGGCTCCGGCTCCGATTCGGGTTTTGGTTCAGGCTTAATCGGCGGTTGCTTTGTCTTCGGCTGAAACCTAGACGATTTCGGAGCAAACCTTGAAGTGGAAGCCTTTGACTGTTTAAACGGGTTATCCAAATCATTGAATTCCATTTTTTTTCCTTTAATATCACAACCTCAGCAATGGAAGTATGGAGCTGCAGAAGTTGGGGGATCAAGAAAAAAAAACAATAATTTCAATAAATTAAATAATGTTTGTTCCACAAGTTATCTATAAAAAAAGTACGCATTTTCTAAGTTTTTAAAAATACTAATAAAATATCAGAGAAAAAGAACAACCCATATTATGTGTTTAACTATGAAGGTGCAATGAGAAGTAGCTTAACATACAAAGGTGAGGAAAAATCCAATTATTGGGAACAACCCTTAAACATCACTCGAAAGTGGTAAAATAATAATTAGGGTAAAATTAGGGCAAAACAAATTACCCACTTACAGTGCACAAAACGACAATTCAACCGTTGAATATGTAGGTTGAGTAGGCAGGAACACTGTATCAAAATTTGACGAAAATCGGAGTACGAATGACCTTCGATCGGATCGCCGAAAACTCGCGTGATACCCCTTGCTCTCCTCTGCCGTGCGCTTCTGTTTTTGATGTGTGTATGTAATTCGCAATTCACAAATAAAGTTGCTGCCCTATTATTCCTTATATAGCTTTGCCTTTTTTTTTAATTATTATAGTTTAAAGTCCATACTTAAAATATTAATTGGACTCTTCCTCCAAGTGAGAGGGAATAACCCAACAAATTAAATGTAGAATTAAATTACTAATGAATTGAAACTCTAATAAATTTCAAGAAATTAAATATGGAACCAAAAACCCTAGATTGATTAACAAATATAGTTTGAGGTATTGTTTAACAATCAAAAATCAACATTCAAACAAATGAAAAATCAATAACAAATTAACAATAAAAATTAGGGAAAGAAAGAAAAAGAAAAAAATATGTACTTAGGGTGGTGGCGGCGGTGGCGGTGGCTTCCGGCAAGAGCTGACGTTTTCCGAATGCGACAGTGTTGGCGGTTGACGGTTTAACGGCAGGCACAGGGATTGGATTCTAGTCTGGAATGGGGGTTGAGAACAGAACACTATAAGTCTATAACAGAGTATGGGGAGTAGAAGGAAGAGCAGTTAAGTAAATATATAAAGAAAGCGGTTTTACTTTTTGGACCCATATTTAGGGGTTGAACAAAGTTTGGTCTAAATCGTAAATCAAATCGTACAAATTATAATTTGAGTATTTGGTCTAGTCTTTTTTTTCTCAAAAAAAAATATAGTTTACGGTTTGGTCTCAATTTTTAAATTTTTCAGACTAAACCAGACCGTAAACTGTACTTTAAACAAAAAAACATAATTTTTTTTATAAAAATGGGTTTCTACTCGGATATTTTGAGATGTTATTATTTTTGTATAGTAATATATATTTAAATGATGTTGATGCAATCACCTAATTACAAATTATATTTATTTAGTGTTTGATGTTTATAAGTGCGAAATATTTTCATAGAACATATAATAATCAGCAAGTCTCCTGAAAAACCGTCTTTTTTAAAGACGTCTCTCAGGCCCAGTCTATTAGAGTTCAATGCTTGCTTTTATTTTATATTTTTCTTTATGGGTCACTCAATTAGAGTTGGTCTCTCAAAGAAATCGTTTCTCACAAGAATTTTGGGTATAATAGTTTGGGAAAAAAATTAAAAATAAAAAACCATAAACCAGACCACACTAAACCGTTGTAGAACGGTTTGGTCCGGTCCGGTCTAATATTTTAAACGGTTCGGTCCGATCTGAAAGTTTCCAGGCTGAAATTTTAGGTTTGGTCTGATTTTAGTGTCAGACCAGACCAAACCGGACCGTGTGCATCCAAACCCACAATGCCACATCGAAAGATAAATATAAAGAAAGCGGTTTTCAAAATATTTATTTTATAGAACCATTTATTTGTCCCACATCGGAAATTAATCAAAACAATAAGGGTTTGTTTGGTTACCACTATTATCCTTGGAATTTTAAGTTCCTAGGAAATAGTATTATGCTAATTTGTTTGGTTGCCAAAAAATCTAAAATTCCTATGAATTATAAAATCCACGGGAAGTTAATTCCTATGAGACATAGGAATTAGATTACCATGTACCCCCCTTGGTCATTAATAATTCCCATGAATTACTTCCAAGGAATTGAAAATTCCTATTGTCAAACAAACAATATTATGTAATTCCTAGGAAATTGACAAAGGAAGTAAATTCCAATGAATTACAACTTCCCATTGGAATTTAATTCCTACGTCAACCAAACGACTCCTAAGAAATTTTTAAAGTCAAGTCATATAAATTTACACAATTGTTTGAAGGTTGAAGTGAATGGGCTTTGGGCTTGCAATTATGTGAGTCTTGGCCAGGAAAGTCCCCGAGCCCGTTATCCATAGAGATGTGGACCCTAATTATGGGGTTTGCTACGTGGGATGCCTTGTTTCGCATTCGTGCGAAACTGGGCTGAGACACGTGTGGAGCCTTTGGGCATCCTACAAAGCAACTGTGGCTGATTGTATGTATAGTTATTCACTTGGGCTTATAGCCTAACTAAACGGGGCTTACAACCTTTAAACACCTTATTTTTGTCTGGCTTGAGAGACCGTCTTTTGTGACGATTCTTAAAAGTCCAACTCAAATTTATATCAGTCGGTATCCTGAGAAACCATCTTTTCAAGAGACGTCTCTTAGGTTCAATTTATTAAAGTTTATTTCTTATATTTACTCTACATTTTTCCTAATGGGCCAATCTAATTAGAGATGGTCTCTCAAAGAGACCCTCGCTCACAAGAATTTGTGAATCTATATTTAGAGGTGTAGCAATAAATATTTAGAATTGAACTGGGTTTTTGCTAGCGTCTTCACAAAAGACGATCTCAAAGAATTTGTGAAAAGATGAACTATTTATTTTAGAAAAATTTTATTATTTTTAAAAAAATTACTCTTCTTGCATTTTCAAAACCAATATTCTCATGTGTTAATCACTTGGGTTTGTTTTATGAAACATCCAGAAAACATTTAAAGACAAAATCCTTTAATTGGTGTTGAAAATGCTAGCACCAATTCATGCACGCATTGTTGCATTTTCTAATTTGCATGATTTTATGTTTTGAGTTTGTTTTCTAATTGAATTTGACTGATATATTGGTTTGATTGATATGCCACAAATAAAATCGGGTATCCATATCCCGACTTATCCGGATACATCCCAATATTCGAGTACCCACTATCCACATAAATTGTTGAAGTGCCCATTGTTACCCACATGTGAGTTGTCCCACATCAGAGAAAGAGAAGAATATGTATCACTTTATATACTCAATGAGTAACTCCTACTATTACCAATTGGTTTTAGTAGTGAACCTTCTTTGGGTTTATGAGTGGTCTACTTCTTCTCCTCCTTATTTGGGTTGCCCAGGCCCATTTTCTAAATTCTTTCATGTTTAATTATTTACTAGTAATATTACTTTACATAAACAGCTACTCTTGTGAGAGACCGTCTCTCAAAGAGACGACCTCAAAAAAAGAAGCCCACATTCTTTTTCTCTCTTTAATTTGTATTAATTGGGCTATTTAGCCCATATATCTAATGCGTCTATAGAAAAGACCGTCTCTCACAACAATTTGTGTTATATAAATAATATTTTTAATTATTTATTTTCGGCTTGATCGTGAGATTTCAATCCTTTTGACTATTAAAATTATTTTGGGCCCAAAATTTTCCCTTAACCCATTAATAGGATGGAAAGAGGCAATGCTTAACCCATCTTTTTCCTTAACCCATAAAAAAATAATGGGGTCTTTTGGTGTGGTTTGTAACCCCCATTTGAGTAATTGAAAGATCATGACAATAATTCCTTCTAATTATACTCTTTTAATTCCTTAATCATCTTTTTATTTTTGCTTTCCTTTCTTCCTAAAGTTTTTAAGAAAGCTCTCTCAAATTCCTAGAACCTCAAGAAAATTCTCACAAAACTCTAGCAAGTCACACGCCTAGTACCTTCTTGTAACCTTGATTTTTGGTGTTTTTCATATAATTGAAGTCGATTCGTGACGGGGAATTAATTAAGACGTTTGAGAATTGGTTATCTTGTTTAAGGTACGTACACGCAACATAAAATTATAGTATATGTTACGTACCATATGATAATGGTAACAAAGGTAAAGTATGGGCATGTAGTATGAATATTGATACGCTTCCGAATAAGTTATTTCATTATAACATTTTAATAAGCAAAGGTAGTATGACCTCACTAACTTGAAAGTGGACGTAGTATGACGTCAATTGGTGGAATGAATTACTTGCGGCCTTTGGAGCCTATGAGCCACCGCGGGGGTATGCATACTTAACCATAGGCACCGAAGTAGGACGTGTGTCTATGGTAGGGACTTGCTTAGGGGTTAGCTCCCTCTAACGTATTGTCTCGCCTATGGAGTTTGAAGTGGTACCAGCAGTATGGTTGGAATAGATAAAACAATATGGCTGAAAAAGGATACAGCAGTATGACTGATTAACTGAAACAAGAAATTATTAAAGTTAATATCTTTAAATTTGTCGTACTCGAATTAATTGAATTATGACTTCTTGCTGACGTGTACTTTTTGGTCTTAACGATCTTGCGATGATGTCGTTTCCTTCTTGGATAATGACTAGCAGTAAGTTAATTGCAGGTATAGGGAGTGAGGATTACCATGGGAGAAATAAATTGTCAAAGTCCAGAATTTATTATGAAATTAAGTTTTCGTACTTGTTAAATGTTTGGTTTTATGAGGTGTGAACGCTCTCGAGTTGTAATAATTAGAACTACCTTTTTCAAACTTATCCGCTGCTTAGTCTTTATGTCTGATGGATTATAATAGCACTATTAGAACTCGGTCCGCAAGTTTTATTTCGCTTGAATTCGTTTTAACTACCCGTTTAACGCCCTGGTTTGACTCGAACTGTATTTGGTTCCTCAAAAAGTCTTTTTCTCTCTTAAAACGATACTAGTTAGACTACGAAATGTTACACTTAGTACTTAGAGTGTAAAACTTAATAACAAAGTGTTTAAAAATTATAAGAATTGGAAGCTCTAAACAAGAGTTAATTACTCTCTTGAAAAGTACACAAGCAAAAGAGAATTAGAGAAGAAGAATTCAGAAAAAGGTGTACCTTCTACTCAACACCAAGCCCCTATTTAATTATACTACAAGAGTATAGCTAAGAGTCATGGCCTTAATAATCACCCTTAATGATCAAATTAATGATCACACATTCAATACCATCAATCTATGGCATTCATGAGCATTATTCACCGTATAATTCCTTTGTAACCTCTGGACAAATTTTGTTTTCCAGAACCTAAAACCGAGTCGGCTTTAAGTTCATACCAAGGAAAGTCGAGTCGGCTTTTTGTGCTGGCTTGGTTTTCCTTATTTCCGTTTTGCCCTATCCTTTGAACTTCTATTGGACTTAGTATTTTAATACATATTGTCCCACTACTTTAGTAGTACTTAGTGATTATAAACTCAGGATTATTAGACACTAAATGTTCAACAATCCTCCCTTATTTAGGGTATAATAAGCCTCTTATTTACAAAACGAAACTTATGATCCATTTCATGCATCAACGCTAATATCCCTTTGGATTGAATTAATGCCTACTACAGCACACTTCACAAGTTATCGAGCCAGAATTGATATCCATACGGATTTGAATCAAATGACCCTTCCAACCACTTGAAGATGAAGTACATACAAAATCAATAACACAAAGTCATTAACTTGACAGATTATAAGGCCATATCCGTATTTTATTCATAAGTTTATCATAGTTGGTATGCCAATCTTGACTACTTGAAGCGGCCACTCTTCAAACTTATATAGGTAGATTCTCAATACGTATAAAGCATATCACCGTGATCCAGATACAACAATAAGAGCTCTTCTACTCTTAACCTTGAGAACTTTCAATGGACGACTACCTCGTTCATCACGGTCCAAAGCAACGATGGGTCATTAAACTTGTTGCTTACAAAAATCCTAAGGACTTTACCACATTGAATTCAAGACACGATGTTACTCATGTGTGAATTGGGCTTTTCCAAATGATCTTTATTGACATAAACCGAATTCAATTGACGCTTGTTCAATTGAAACTCTACTCATGGCTTTCGTAAACGAATCCGCCACATTGAACTTAGTGTTCACTTAGTCAAAAGTTATAACCCCTTTAGTGATAAGTCCTCGCACTAGGTTGTGCCTAAGAGCAATATGACGAGACTTACCATTATACACTTGACTATAAACCCTACCTAAAGCCATCATGCAATCCGCATGAATCGCCACCGGTGAAATCGACTTAAGTAACAAAGGTATCTCAAACATGATATTCCTCAACCACTTTCACTTAGGGGTGAGCAAAATCGGATATCCGATCCGAAACAGGCAGTCGGATCAGATATCCGATATCCGAAAACTGGTATATCTGATATCCGATATCCGATTCGATCCGACTCGGATATCCGATATCCGGTATCCGACAATATTCGAATCGGATATTCGAGATATCCGATATCCGATGCCTATGAGAAAAAATTGAAAATTTCCAGTCGGATATTCGAAATATCCGATATCCGGTATCCGAATTTAGTCAAAATAATTTATTTATAAAAATATTTTTTTTTCTTATGAATAACGGATATCCGAAACTACCTATAATATGCAGATATCCAAGACCCGATATCCGACTATCCGAAATAATTTCGGATATCCGATATCCGATATCCGACAATTGAAAAAATGTCGGATATTCGGATATTCGAATCTACAAATATTGATATCCGAATTTGTATCCGATATCCGAATTTTCGAATCGGATATTTGATCCGAATTGTAACTTCGAATCGGATATCCTAAAAATCGAATCGAATATCAGATCGAATCATCGGATAATCGGATCATCAGATAGTTTTGCTCAGCCCTACTTTCACTTTATGTTGTTTTTCACACTTTCATTTTATGTAAGTAGCCCTTTCTTGTTTTTGTTGGAAATTATAGGTGTATAATGGTAATCGGAATGATAATTAATTAAATTAAATAAATAATTTAATTAAATTAATTTATATTATCCCAAGGTTGAAAATTATATGTTTTAATCAAAACATAAAAGTCAGGGCTCGTGTTTTGGATCGCGACTCGCGAAAATACACAAAAAAGTTTCTGTTTTCTGGGGCCCACAGGTCGCGCAAATCAAAATGTGCGATTGGGCCATGGTGCAAAAGCACATTTTGTGCGATTTCCTGAGTATTTTTATTTTTTAAAATTTGAAACGAGATTAAGTTAGAAATTACCTTGGTTTTTTTGGTAACGATTCGAAGTCCAATGCTTTAGCTACAATAATTTATTTGTGGATTTAGTTAGTTTTAGAGTGATAAAAGTGTCATGGAGTGAGTTTGAAGCGTTTTATAGAAGTTTTAAGTCCAAGGGCATTTTCGTCAATTTACTTAACTAATTTTAAATAGGGGTGACGATAAAATGAAAATGGTGGCGAATTATAAAAATCGGGAAAATAAACTTGGAGCATTTGACCTTATACCTTCCCAAAATTCAACCACAGTTTCTCTTTATTTTTCATCATTCCCAAAAAATAATCTTTGATGTTTTTGAGTTTTCCTTCTCAAAATTTATTTCTTAGTCTTCTTGATGACCCAAAAGTTTTTTGCTGGGTACATCATCATCATCATCATAACCAATATTCCCGTACATAGATAACAAAATATGCTTTTAGTGGGATATATTTAGCGACAATTAATATAAATGTCCCTATTTCAAATTTCTAATAGTATTGGAAAAAAAGAAAACCACACTGAAACTTGGGAACCCCAAACCCGCTGGCATACAAAACCCCGGAAGGGAAAAAAGTCATTGGAAGAGGGGGCCAAGAGACAGGCCACTCAAAACAGCATAGGAGTGGACTATGCTCTATGCAACACCATAAACCAAAAAAGAACTAGCACCAAACACACCAAAAAACAGAACTCGACTAAAATTAAACCTACACCTTACACACCAAGACTAGGGTAGAGAATCAAAGAAACACAAGGAAACTAAGAAATGACAACTTCCAGGTTATGGACGAAATCATGAGGAGAGACCCTCGCAAAATCCAGCAGTTCTTTTGCCCAGACTCCAATTCTGATCTTCAAACTGTAGAAAAAATTATTGAAATCCAGAGTACTCATTTCAAATTTAGTTTTGTTTCTCTCATACCATACCTTGACCGAGGTGTTGCCATGTAGGCCTTGTAAACTCCAATATGGTGGTCTCTCCCCTGGATTGGTACCTAGTGGGCCTTTTTCCCACAAGTAGGATCCAAGAGGATAGCTCGAGTGGGTATGAGCTCTTACTTTGCCATTGAGTGTCGGATAGCCGATATCCCTCTTGGCCTAGTCACGTAGAATTGTATAATGGATAAATCTCATAAGGTTATATTTTTGCTTTGAGGGTCTCGCTAACCCCAAATATGAAGTGAAGTTGAGAAAAGAGGAATTGAAGAAAATAATATGTCATACTTGGATATTCTATCTACAAGTGGTATCATGTGAGTCTTAAGATAAGTTATGAATTAGAGAGAAGGAGAGGAATATATAAATTTCATTAAGAAGTAAAGAGCTACAATAAGCATTTATGATTATAACACCCCAGCACCTTGGACTGCCGGTGACTACTCATGGAGACTATAGACTGGCCCCACATACCAACACAAGTCTTTCTAGCGCACTTTAGCCTCATTCATGTGCACCCAAGAAAACTTATCAGGAGGTCACTCATCCTAAAATTACTCCCCACCAAGCACGCTTAACTGTGGAGTTCTTAGAAAATGGGCTATCATGAAAAGAAGATGCACCCTGTTAATATGAGTAGACTATCAATAAAATCCCTTTTCAAGCTAAATTTGGGGTATCACACTCACCCCAACTTGGAACGTCCTCATTTAACTTATGTACAATCTAACCTATTGGAATGTTAGTTTTTAAAGGCTTTTAAACCATTATTTTAATATTTTATATTACGCTGTGTTGTTTTTCTGGGTTGTATGTTTAAAATTGCTTTGTTCTTTTTCGGACTCACGCGTTTACTTTTGAATCACGATCAATGCTTAGCATGTCGACAGAGAATCTGAAGATGACCATTCCGCCGTGATAGATTATTTAAGATTGATGTGTCTTTTTCTTATTAGTGTTTTTATATTTTTGAGCAAGTTTATCTTTTATCTATCCAATATACAAAGGAGATGCTGTCGATTTTTCAGCTCACTTTAAAAGATTAGTTTCTTTTTTTTTATTAACACCCGAATTTCTAGTCGTCCTTTTTATTTGTTTCGTTTAAGTGGTCGGAAATTCAAACGTGTTACATGTTTATGGGACACTTATGACCAGTTAAGCTACACACTTTTTGTGTAATTTTTGTCTCTTATTATTCTTATTAATTCGTAATTTAGTTTTGAAATTGCCCCTGATTACTTTTTAAACCTTTAATCTCTAATATTTCTTTAAAAACTTTCTTCGAACACTCATTAAACTAAAACAAGCTAAAACTAAAAATTGAATTACAATGGCCAACGAAAATGAGCATCAATATGATTGTGGAATAGATATGATTATGTTCACTCTAATTGCTATAACTTTAAATTGAAAAATCGTATAATTATAATATTTGAGGCAT
Source organism: Amaranthus palmeri (assembly GCA_019776075.1). Classification (NCBI taxonomy): domain Eukaryota; kingdom Viridiplantae; phylum Streptophyta; class Magnoliopsida; order Caryophyllales; family Amaranthaceae; genus Amaranthus; species Amaranthus palmeri. The sequence goes on along the minus strand of JAAKBH010000053.1, from coordinate 569,079 downwards.
TATTATTGTGATACCCCAGATTTAGCTTGAAAAGAGATTGATAGACTACTCATATCAACAAGGTGCATCTTCTTTTCTAGGGAGACCATTTGCTAAGAACTCCACAGTTAAGCGTGCTTGGTGGGCAGCAATCTTAGGATGGGTGACCTCCTGGGAAGTTTTCCGGGTGCGCACGAGTGAGGCCAAAGTGCGCTGGAAAGACTTGTGTTGGTCTGTGGGGCTAGTCTACAGTCTCCATGAGTAGTCACCGGTGGTCCATTGGGCCGGGGTGTTACAAATGGTATCAGAGCAACCCTGCGACCGTGGCTGATTGTGTGTTCAGCGCACCTAGCGGGGGAAAAGATCCTGAAGGGACGGTCCAACGAGGACGTTGTATTCTTAAGTGGGGGTGAGTGTGATACCCCAGATTTAGCTTGAAAAGAGATTGATAGACTACTCATATCAACAAGGTGCATCTTCTTTTCTAGGGAGCCCATTTGCTAAGAACTCCACAGTTAAGCGTGCTTGGTGGGGAGCAATCTTAGGATGGGTGACCTCCTGGGAAGTTTTCCGGGTGCGCACGAGTGAGGCCAAAGTGCGCTGGAAAGACTTGTGTTGGTCTGTGGGGCTAGTCTACAGTCTCCATGAGTAGTCACCGGTGGTCCATTGGGCCGGGGTGTTACAATTATAACCTATACTTCAAGATCTTTTCAATGATATATTATATGCCCAATTCTGATAACCAAACGAGAAATGACAATTGTTTGAAGTTTATTTGTGCTGAAATTTGATACATGTTCATTATTTTGGTCATAACATTTTATAGAAAAATCGTCATTTCTCGCTCGGTTATCGGAATTTGGCATATAATATAGCATTGAAAAGATTTTGAAGTCAATGTTCTAATGCAACAAATATTGCTGTAATGTGATTTTCGTATCAAAAGTTTCGCCCAAAGGAGCGATTATGTATCAAATTTCCATACAAAACATGTGATCAAGTTTATTTTTCGATTTTAAAAATTATTTTCTTAACTAAAACTTAAATTTATATTTTAATTTAATTATTATTAAGAAATTTAGTTTAGAAATAATAATGGTTGATTTTTTAATAAAAATTAGATTTAAAGGCATTTAGTAATTTCATTAAAAAAGAGATGGCGATAAAATAAAAAGGGTGGCAATATTTAAAAATTGGGTTTTGAAATTCTGTATAAAAATTTTTTAATTTTCAAATTTTCGCTCCTGCAAACCATACAAAAATCAAAATCCTGTTTAAAAACTTTTTCGCTGTGTTTTCCCAGACCCGCGCCACATCTAAAGTTAAAAAGCACAAACTACCCACCTCAATCCGGATAATACACTCAGCTTAACCCCACATCGTCGATTAACTCTAATCGACGCTTCATATCCAATCTAATAGTCACACACGGATCAAGTCTGTAAGCCGTCCGATTCAACAAATCTCGACACCAAACATTTCTAACACCCGAAAAGCCGCACCTATATATAAACCTTCCCTCTTCTTTCCCATATCATCATCATTAGTCATTCATCTATCTTCTCAATCATAAAATCTTTCTCTCTAGAAATTTCTTTTTTCTCTCCAACAAAATTAAAAAATGTCAGGAAGAGGAAAGGGAGGAAAAGGTTTGGGAAAGGGAGGAGCCAAGAGGCACAGAAAAGTGTTGAGGGATAACATTCAAGGAATTACAAAGCCTGCAATCCGTCGTCTTGCTAGAAGAGGAGGTGTAAAGCGTATCAGTGGGTTGATTTATGAAGAAACTCGTGGTGTTCTTAAGATCTTTCTAGAGAATGTCATTCGTGATGCTGTTACTTACACTGAGCACGCTAGAAGGAAGACTGTTACTGCTATGGATGTTGTCTATGCTTTGAAGAGGCAAGGAAGGACTTTGTATGGTTTCGGAGGTTAATCAATTTGGGGATTTAGGTTTTCTGGGTGGATATTCTGATTCTGGTATTTTGTAAGTGTTAGGGCTTGTTTAGATTGTTGTAGATCGGGAATTAGTTGTCCTAGTATGTTTTGTTATCTTGATTTAGGTTTTCAATGTAATTGATGGTGTTTATGGAAGAATTAAATGAATATCGCAATTCATTCATAACTTTTCTTTGGTTTTATAGTTGTCTTCTGTTTTCTTGATACATTTTGATGCATTCTTGATAATAATTACGCCTCAGTTTTTGTGCTTGATGATTGAATCGATTAACCATTACTTGAGATGTGTTTTCTTGCAATTGTAAAATTCAATTTTATATTGATGATAATTGCAGGAAGATGAACAAGAGCAACAAATTCCAAAGATCAAGCAAAATCAACAGCTTTTTAATTAGCAATTTGAAAAACAAGAATCTAAAAATTTTAGTTCTTAGGAACACCGAGCCTCAGACGGAAATCTTCTTCCATGAGAGGAAGTCCTTCTCTCAGCTTCACTTTTGGCTCCCAACCGAGAAGTTCTTTGGCCTTGGAGATATCTGGTTTTCTTTGTCTTGGGTCATCAGGTGTGTTCTCCACTGATATAATCTTCACCTTTGGATTGATTAACTGCAGAAAATAAACACCAAAAATGAGCGTAAAATCTTCCATAATCAATGAGAGCAAAGCTACACTAGCGAAATGTGACTTACCTCTTGAATAGTTTCAGCAAGTTCAAGCATGGTGAATTCACCTAAATGAGAGCAAACGATCAGGCAATGGTGTATTGTTTATAAGCAAACAAGAAAGAATGTAGCAAATATCCTAACCAGGATTTCCAATATTGATGGGTCCAGTGTGCTCTCCTTCCATAAGTCTTATGAGACCATCAACCTGAAAAATAATACACCATTAACCATGAAAATGTTTTCCATCAGACTAAAACCAAAATGGCATAAGCTTGAGATTCAATATTCTAAAGGAAACCAACAGCGCACCATGTCAGAAACATAACAGAAACTTCGAGTTTGAGTTCCAGGTGCCTGGACTGTCAATGGTTCTTCTCTGCACAAGGCAAGATTAAGTCGAATGGTCAGCATCAGAAACGTCGAGTTTGAGTCCAGAGGCAAGATAAAGTGGTATGTTAGCTTACCGAAGTGCCTGAGCAATGAAGTTGCTAACAACGCGGCCATCATCAATGTTCATACGAGGTCCATAAGTGTTGAAGATACGGGCTACACGAATCTCTGTTTCAACATACAAAGGAGAAACATTTTATAATCTGGGTGTTTCTAAAAAGTGCCAATTCAAGAAAGGTAATAGCCCAACATGCAATACCAATTCCGTGCTGCCTGTGATAATCGAACATCAAAGTTTCAGCAACACGTTTTCCTTCATCATAACAACTCCTAACTCCTGTTACCAAAAGAGAAATGATTTACTGCACATTTGATTCTGTATTGTAGCATAAAACGAACACCAAATAGGCAAAGACAAAGGAAAAAGTTAAAAAATAAATACGAGCAGTTACCGATAGGGTTAACATTTCCCCAATAGGTTTCGGGTTGAGGATGCACGAGAGGATCACCATACACTTCCGATGTAGAAGTCAGCAAGATCCTGTGGGGGGTATGGAAGAAAAAGGTTATTGCCAAACTAGTAATAAACAAGAACCAGTGATAGATCGAAAATACAAGTTCAGAAACCTAGCTCCAACACGCTTGGCAAGTCCTAGCATGTTTAGTGTACCCATCACATTTGTCTTGATTGTCTGTTAAGTAACAAAAACACACATAAGATAACACCACAAAGATGCACATAGCTTTTAAGATTGATGATTTTGAACAAGTAGTAGTGAACAATCTTCGGACCTCCAAACATAGGTTTCTAAACTCCCATTCACTAAACGATCGTCAAGATTTACATTTCTGCTAAACGACAATCTTAAATAATTGAGGAAAGTGACTAGCTGAAGCTGGTGCGTGCATTCTGAACCTAGCTGGAAAATTCATGTCAACAAGGTGTTTTGATTGAGCCTGAGCTCGAGGCAAACGAGGTGCAAAGCAAGGCGTGTTTCTAAAACTAAGCATGTTAGGACTTAGGACCCTAAGATTGTAACAACTAACAAGTCCAAACCGATTCACACGTGCCAGAGAGATTTCGGAGGACAAATTAACAGTACATTCATTACTTGGCGACACTGAACTTCCAATATGTAATTTCATCTACGCACTCTGGAGTTATGATAATCTGGGCTATACAATCACATGCTACATGGGGGACATAGAAATTCAACCAATATCCCAAAACAATATTCATGCTCCATCTTAAGTGATGAGAAAATCAGATGAAAGGTGTATTCATAACTCACCTTTACCGGGTTGTGCTTATAAAAAATAGGTGATGCAGGGCACGCAAGGTGATATATCTGATCAACCTCCACCAACAACGGTTCGGTGACATCTGCAAATGCAACACACCAAATTTAAGTTCAAATCTCGGGTGTCCAAATAATATGGTGCTTGGAGTTACAAACATGTCAAATACACAATTACGACATGCTTAAAGAGACAATGAGAGATTTTTGAAAGATTAATACCATGACGGATTAGTTCAAATCTCGGGTGTCCAATCCATTTCTTAAGGTTGTCTTTTGAACCAGTAAAGTAGTTATCAACAACAATCACCTGTAATGAATCAAATTCTTTTAGACAAGTGAGACATAAAGAATTCTTTCCTCTATGGGCATCCCTATCTTGTCGATTGGCATACATAAATTTCGTTTGATCGATTACTAAAAACTAGAAAACTAACGAATGAAGAAAACATGCTTACCTCATTCTTTTCATTTTCCATCAATCTATCAACCAAGTGGGAGCCAATAAACCCTGCTCCTCCAGTTACCAAAATTCTCATATTTGACTGCCACCAGCAGAAATGAGAGTAAATTAGTCCAAAAAAACTCAAAAATCCTTTTTCAACCAAAACATTGTGGCAACCAACAAAGTCCCTTATTCATTACCAAATTGAAACTTCACAGACCTAAATTGTTTCAATACCAGCACTATCCCTAAAGACTTCCAACCATAGTGTAAAATTGTGGTAACGGTCGCGATTGCGGTAACAGAACGATGATGAAGCAGAAACGAAGTAATACGGTTAGTATAACGCCTAAATATTAGTCAAATCGCAAGATATCTCTTGATCAGGCCCAAAACAACACATGAATTTCGTTTGTTTTTAAAATTTTTACAACGCGGCCGATGCGATACTTCCAACCATATGAACAATAATTTTGATCATCTTTATTGTGAACTAAAACTATTTCAGCTTCATTTTACATCTTCCCTATCATAATGAACGCAATCAGCAAAGCACAACACAACCAACACCCAACCAACAGGCATCAGAAAGTTTAATGGTCTACATTGTTGCACACAATCCACAATCTTTATGACAATTTGAACATCAACCCACTAAAGATCCACACTTTTTCAACCAAATCAAAGATGCCCACTTTTTAGTGTTCATTTCAAAACTTACCCATCAAAACAATTTGCACAAACAGCATTAAAAAAAACTGAAAAAAGCTTATAAGTTGTAAAATTACCTGATAAAATTTAGAGTTTCTCAAAGGAGATGGTGCAGGAGGTTGCTTGTTTGCTGATTGATTATCTCCATTAGATGCCATCTTTCAGACCTTCAACTTAAAACAATTTCACACCTAACATACATACAAAAAAGCACCATCAATGTCTTTCCATTAATTTAGTGGGGTCCAGAAAAACCCACATAAAACCCAAAATAAAATAAAACAGTAGCTCCATACTCTATAATAGAAATCAAAATTGGGGAAACTTCTAACAGATCAAATAGAAAGAGCAAAGCACAGAAAGTATAGTTAAGACTGAAAGAAGAATATAAAACCCTAATTTGGCTTGTGAATTGTGATAATTGAAATTAAAGAGATCAAAATATTGCAGTACGTTTATAGTGTGATTATAACAACTATAAATAAATTCAGAAACTTCCGCTACCAAACTTTGCCAAATCCACATGCCAGAAGGGAGAGAAAACGCGATTTTCACGCAATTTAATTTAAGTAATTATGATTTTAATTATAATTATAATTCAAAAAATACAATCTTTTTCCCTTTTGGAGCTTTAAAATCAAGAAAAGGTGAGAAACCCGCCAATCAAAATCATGATGATTGATGATGACGATTAATTTCTTAACAATAAAGACATTGAAATCACGCCTAGGATAAACAACTACTAATCCTTTCAAAATAATATTAATGATGATTAAAAATTCGATCTTTTGTATTTTAACAATAAATTAAATTGGGAGTTTGGTACAGTTTTCTTACTAGAGTTTTTTTTTTTTTTTTTTTTAATTTTATTTTATTTAGATCTTACTAGAGTTTTGGTACTGTTAATCACGATTAAAATGAGGTTTTGTTTAGAGGAATAAAGGTGATAAATTGATGAGTTTTTATGTAAAGAAAAGAAGTTTGTTGGACAAATCAATGCACATGGATTGCGAGGCTGTTGTGTGATGCAAGATGTAAAACGTGAAGACATGCTGAATGCTCTAATTCATTTTACCCAATTCAATGATTAAAATAATGCATTGACTTGCGTAAAAAATCAAATGTAGCAGTATAATGGAACAAAGGAAGTATATACTCTGTTTTTAGTTGTACCCAAATCAATTTTTATACTATTTATCATTCAATGATATTTTACATATTACGGTTATTATATGAGAAAAAAACCTACTTATATGAAATTTTGTTTTATTCTTCTTGTCGGATAATTTCATGATATCAAATTTTTGTAATTTTTAATTAAGTATAATTCTAGATATAAGTAACCCGACACATGCATTGGCAACGTAAAAAAGTGTTTGAGTGCAAGTTAAAAAAACGGAGTAAGAATCAAACTAGGTCTGGCTTGACTGACCAGTAACTATCAAGTCTAATATCCAATCGGAAAACTGTACATTTTATTGTTAAATAATCATCCTATTAAGATTTAGTCTCTATCCTTAACTTTACTACACTTACGGGTTAAAAACAATCAAATATAATGTGTAATTAAAGGGAGGAAGAACATAAGAAATAAGAATTTAGCATTTCAAATCATTAAAATATTCTTTTATTGTGTATGTCGGTATTTCAATAAAAGTCGCATTAGATATACGAACAAAAACATTGTGTCTGACACTGGATTATTTAATAAAATTGTCTATGAAAAACCTTAAAAAGACCAATACTAGTAAATTTTGAACCTTTATTTCATTATGGCATACTCTAATAGTATTGTTAATGTAGGCTAATTAATATTGGACAATTCGATAAAATATATGTTATCATTAGTGTTGTAAACAAACCCCAATTCAAATTCGTGGTAAGGGAAGACCTACGTCTAAGAGGATTGCCAACGAAATAGACGAAGGAAGAAGGAAATGTGGCACTTGTCGGTGTTGTGGAAACCAAGGTCACAACAATAGAACTTGCACATTATTATTATTATTATTATTATTATTATTATTATTATTATAATAATATTATTATTATTATTATTATTATTATTATTATTATTATAATATTATTATTATTATTATTATTATTATTATTATTATTATTATTATTATTATTATTAATTGCAACATAAACATAAACATAAACATAGATGTAGCTGTTCTGACACGACTTCCCATTAAGGGTGCTGGCGTGTCCACTGAGTCCACTAGTGGACACCAGCATTCTAGCTGGCCGACTATAGTCAAGAGAGTTCTAGGGGTGCGACCCCCTAATGACGCTGTTAGAGGGAGCGGTTTGAAGTGCACCTAGCTGGCACGTACATTCTCGGCCCTGCCCAAGGGTGCTGACGAGGGCACAGTTGAGAGATACACTAAGCAATATCTCTTGTATTTGATTGGCGCTGTCTTGTTTGTCGATAAGACTAGTAGCAAAGTACATATATTGTACTTGACGCTACTTGATGCGCCATGAGAGCGTATTGCGGGGTATAGTTGGGGCCCGGGGGTTTGGTGCCCTTGGTTATTTATATAAGAGACTATGCGATGCCTCAAGGAAGCATGTGAAGGAGATCTAGGGGCCATTGATTATTCTCCAAGTAAGTCTTAATTTGTTGTTTTATTTCTTTGTATGTCCAAATTATTTACATTTACTAACTTATGTAACATTACATAGCTTTGGGTGTATGAGCACATTTTCATTGGGCAACCAATGAGAATGGTTGGTTGTGGTGCTGTTGTTCCACCACCCACCCCCGACCAGGATCTCCCCTATGAGTCAAGATGGTGTTTTGCCCAGCGCACTAAGACGCATACTGGATGTGGCGTTGTTTTCTATCGGGATCAGTTGGATCTTTTACGCGCTGACCAGGTAACCGCTTAACTTTATACACTTATCTTTATAACCAAGTAAAGTTGTTACTAACGTCTAATTAAATTCTAGTTTCGTTGGGACCCGTATCCTGCTGAGGCATATGCTTCCTTGCCTCGGCACTGGGGGATACAGACAGGGGTGTGGAGGGCCTCTGTGCCACTAATATACTTTGACATTGTCGAAGTACATCTACCAGAGCGCGCAATGTGCCAATTCGGGATGGTACAAGTCATCCCACCACCTTACGACACTAAGGTAGAGTTGCACCACTCATCGCGTAAGGGTGCAACTTTTAAGGACTTGAGCGAGATCAACGGGCGTTACATTGCCCGTTGGGATCACAAGCTGGAGCTGTTAGCTCAGGGGGCGCCGATCGATGCTGCTGACGCATCATGCAAGGGTTCTTCTCCATCACTCGACGATGGATGACACCACGAGGTTTTGTAGCTGCGTCTTAGCATTCTCCTACTGCGCCAGTTATGACCCAATTCGTAAGTATCCTTTAATGTTTAATTGGTTGCAAATAACTTTCATAATATCGTACCACCTTAACTAATATTTGATTGAAGGCACAAGGTGTGGCAATGGTGATTCAATCGAGCCATAAACAGCCCGTACGAGAGATTGCGCAGGGCAGGCTCCATGGCATGTATTTCCAGCAATTCATACCTGAAGTGGCTGAAGAGGCTTCACCTACTGCCGGCGAGGTCCAACCCTCGTCTCCATCTCATGACATTCATTTGGAGGAGATGAACTTGTCCTACCCCGGACATGGTTTGGGGTCCTCGCAGGCTGGATCATCGCAATACCACTCACTTTCTCTCTCGAGCGACACACGAACGCCTCTTACTATCGAAGGAGGCATAAGAGGCCATCACAGTTGGAAAGGGTGTAGGAAGAGGATGAGGATTAGTAGATATTTTGTAGTACATTGAACATTTTCATATATTAAACATTTGTAGTCTTTCAATAGTTTGACATTGGTTCATATTTTGCAATGTATGTATATATAATAATCGTTTTATCCTATTTTTAATATGAATCAAATTTGATAAGCTCGAATTTGTTATGATTTATGTTGATGACTTCATTACAAATAGAAGATGCTGATAATTCAACATAGTTTCATTAATAATAATTACCAATACATCGTTCATTCATTAAATATAACCATTACAACTTAAGTTTCCTTTGTGTTTCTTCACTCCTACGTGTCTTATAAAATGCTTCCCTTCTTAGGTTATGTATCTCAGTTCTAAGCTCCTCATTCTCTTTATTGAGCTTAATAATGATGTCTTTTTTCCATGGGATATTCTACCTGGTAAGCACCAGGTATAACGAAATTCACAAACTAGCTATTCTTGTTTGCAATTCTACCAAATAGCACTCAACTTATGAAAATTCATCTGCCGTAGCTATATTAGCCTAAAAACGTTAGAAATACCGTTAAGTGGTGAATTTACATAATTGCCCTTGTTTTATTTTACTTTTATTTTACTTAATTGCCCTTCTTCTTCTTCATTTGATACTGAATTTGCAGCAGTACCTCTCTAATTTGCCTGTCTAATTGTGAAACGATGCTTCTAAAAGTTCTTACAAGCCTCATTTATCTCTCTAATTTGTTCTGGACTTCCAAGATTATCCACAATCTCTGATATTGAATCTCAAGGCATACCATCTGAAATTGCAGTTCAAATTCACCATAAACTTACCCAGATTATCCACGATTATGGGCCTTCTTCCTCATAAACCTGGCAGAACATCACAAAACATTTATTGAATCCGGAACTTCCCTTTTCATTTCATCAGATGATGTATTATGGCTGCTACAAAGATTATGGTCCTGATCCTCCTGCTTGGTTACCAGATTTTGTAAGCACCTACCTAAACCCTATTGTTTATTTGATTTAGTTCCTGGGTTGTACTCATTTCAATGGTTTTTTTTGTAGAATTTAGTATTTTTTTGTTGTAATGTTTGGTATGAGTATGACTCCATACCTTTACCCAGTGATGGTGAGTGGCTCCCAGCACCTAGGCGGGTTGGGGTCAGATGTCCTAACGAATTGATACATGTTCTATTAAAAGAGAAATAAATTGGTTTTATTTTTTTAATAATGAAATTAAAAGAGATCAAAGGGCAATGCAGATGGTTTTCCAACACAAGATTGATGGTTCAGAGAAGAGAAGTGTATCAAAGCTTGACTTCAATGGTTGTTCAAGGGAATGAAGAAGATGAAGAAGGAGCATCTTTTATTAGAATCAAACAAGGGCAATTAAGTAATTTCACAATTTAACGGAAAATTAACGTTTTTTACCATTATAGCTACGGCAGATGAATTTGCAAAAGTTGAGTGCTATTTGGTAGAATTGCAAACAAGAATAGCTAGTTTGTGAATTTCGTTATACCTGGTGCTTACCAGGTAGAATATCTTAGTGCCCTCCGGATCAACCCACCTTAAGTAGGTGCATCCCAAACCTTCATATTCGAATAGTGAATAGGCAACATATTGACGTCCAGAATCAAAATCGCTCCAATCGCGATCGTATTCAACTTCATGACCACAATGACATTATTCTTCCATTGAATGATCTTTGAAATATATAACTAAATTTAAATAAAAATATTAATTTAAAATTAATGAATCACTTAATATAAATATTATTGATGAACTTATCAAAATGAACATAATTTACAATAACATACCTAAACTCAACTTCAAAGAGTTTAGGATGTATACAATAAAATGAACAAGGGTAATGTATTTATAAAACTTCACTCAACAACTATAACTCAACCCTACAACGACTGTATTTTAAAACTACAATGGGTTATTTCGAACAAAAATAACCAACAAAAGTCAAGTATTTGTTCGCTGTTAGTAAGAGCAAACACAGCAGACCTGGTCAAACAAGGTCAAAGCTTTGTTCGCTATTACTCACAACGAAGAGAGTTTTGACCATGTTTGACCAGGTTTTAGCTTTGTTCGCTGTTAGTAACAACGAACAATTTCTTTGCAATTGTTGAACCCTATGCCTTTATTCGCTTTTAGTAACATCGAACAAGTCCAAACAATTTCTTTGCAATTGTTGAATCCTATGCCTTTATTCGCTTTTAGTAACATCGAACAAGTCCAAACCTCAAATCTGGAATAAATCTGCTTTCAGCTAGTCTCCTGAGAGACCGTCTTTTTGAGAGAGGTCTCTAAGGTCCAATCCCTTAAAGCTTATTGTCTATATTAAAACTTATTTTTTCTAAGGTCCAATCCATTAAAGATAGTCCACGGTTCACAGCCCAAATATTACTTTCATTGGATTTGGGCTTACCACATTAACTCCATATAAATTTATTATTCGAGCAAAATGACTTAGGTCGACGCAAACACAGGTAGAAGAAAAACGGGGATCTGAATTGTTGAGAGAGAAAAAAGGAAGAACGAAGGAACGAAAATGGGGTGGAGGAAATTCGATCCATGGCCAGTTTTCTTCAAGAGAGAATGGAATCGGAATTGGCCATTTCTAACTGGTTTCGCCATTACTGGTTACATCATCACCAAAGTTTCTCTCGGTCTATCTGGTACTTCATCTTCATTTCATATCTGTTCCATTTTTGTTGTTTGCTGATCTCTTATTGATAGATTTATCTTATTTTCTTTTTTTTCTTTGATGATTGTATAGAGGAGGATGCGAAGAACTCACCTTTTGTTCAGAGGCACAAAAGGTATTTTAGTTTCGATTTTCAATCACAACCCTAGATCTGTTTTCTGTGTTTTAGCACTGATGGTATGTTGTTGCTCAATATAGAATATTTGAATGCAGTTTTTGTTGATCGTCTTTGTTAGCTGGAATGATTATAGAGTAAGATGGAAAATTAGGACTAATTTTACCATCTTTTCGTGCATTTGAGTTGATTTAACCTTTGTGCATTTGGTTATTTAATCATCATTACCTGAAAGCCACTATTTTTCAATTGAGGTTATCAACGACCCTTTCGTTACCAGCTTTTCCTTGACCTCCTTTTGTTTTTTTTTTTACAAGTTGCTATCACACTTCAGCCTTTGGCCTTTTCCAGGTTAAAATATATGAAAAACAATGGGTACGATGTCTAATCAAAAATCCTGTAATTGAGTTTATTGTCATGGGATACAATTACTACTAGTTCTCCTTTGGAAAAGAACTCTTTCTCCCCATGTTATACTTCCAAAACTAAAAAAAAAAAAATGGAAGCTGCCTTCTTCCACTATGAACAATTGGTTGATTTTGTATCACGAAATCACCTTTGAAACGGGGAGTATTGTGGTCGAGATCATCGTCCATGATGCGGCAAACTTATCTTTAGAAAAGTTCCCATTACAAAATGTGTTTACAACTTTTAAAGTTACACTTCTTTTTCTTTGTGTACCACTAGATGCTATATATTTTGCAAGTAATTTACCCAACGAACATAAAACGTTTAGCCTCTAAATGTGCAAGACTGAAAGTGTATCCTAAAATGTTTTGAGATTAAGGATTTGACGTTATTATTATTATTATTATTATTATTATTATTATTATTATTATTATTATTATTATTATTATTATTTTATCTTATTAGGTTTTGCCTTACTGAGATTATAGTGGAATTGTGTAAAGTTGGTTTTAGCAAATTGGCTTAAGCCAAATTTTAGATATTGTCGTGTTGTTGAATTGAAAAAGTAGATGCTTTTAAGTACCTTTGGTTCATATTTAAGATAGTGGAGATATTCAACAAATTGTGATCTATAAATATTAGAATTAATGAACACGAAGAATATATGTTGACTAAAGCTTATATATTAGTTCATGTAGCGAAATCTAATTTTTTAAGGCTCAGATATTGTTATTCTTGTATTGAATTCAAGAAGTGACCCTTTTTTTGCTATTATTACTATGCCCTCTTCGTACTAGTGTCACATGGTTTACTTATCCCTTCGCAAATTGCAAATTGAAATAAGAAAATTAGGTTGATTTTTGGCGATTTTTCGATCATTTTTGGCAAATTATGAATCTTAAAATCGAATTGGATAGTAAATTATGTACATAACTTTGTACTCTAAATGATTGTTGAATGGGTTGGTAGACTAGCTTGAAGTCTTTAGGGGTTGTTTGGCACATGAGATTTGGGAATGGGACTTTGTTCAAAAAAAAAGTCCAAGTTCTTGTTTGTTTAAAGAGAATGATATAGGGAATGAGTATAAAAAATTAAGAATCAAGTCTTCGGGGAGGGTGGTAATTGGTGAGACTTTCATTTCCATCTATTTCTTCCAAGTCGTAACAGCCAAACAAGGATTGAGACTTTTATATCTTCAAGGTTTCATCTTAAAATTAAAAGTCTCATTGTAAAGTCTCACAAGTCTTATCCCCTTGTGCCAAACATCCCCCGAGTCTTTTTGTCCGTTGTTTTTTTTTGTGTTTCATTCTCCATGGTTAGTTGTCAATTGCTATTACTCTTCCAGCTTTACTTCTTTGAATTATTATTACTTATTTACTAAGGGGAAATTGATTTTTGATAGACATTTGGTCTCCTTCCCTGAAGCTGTCAAGAACGTCACTTCATCTCATTATGTCTTTTATATTATGATATCACCTAATATTATTTTTTAATTTTAAAATTTTTTGTAGTTTAAATATTTATGAGTAGAAGAGTGCACAAGCCATACGGTCTTCACTGTAATAATCATGACCTTCTGTTTAAGAGCACGATTTATATGTATGGTCTTGACTATCAATAAATTGGTAGATTAGTAATGGGTTGCTCTGTTTTTGAGTGTTTTAAAAGTCAATTTGGTGGTAGAGGAGATAAGTGATTCTGGAAAATTATTTTTAAAAGATTGATGGCAGTTTATTATAAATCATTTGAATGTCAATTGCTGGAACACATTTAAATGTCAATTAATGATGGCCATGTAATGTGTAAGTGGTTATGTACTTATGTATGTGTTTTGAAATGGACTATATCAATGGATGCCTTCTTTAATGACGAATCAATGTTCAATTGTTCGGTGAGTCTTGCCGATAACCTTCTGCCCTGTTTTGGTTTCGGCTTCCCTAAATATCTTAATATACAATGTTCTTCACGGAGTTTGAATGTGGAAACTTCTTCTGCTCTTGATTATGTTCATTACCTTGTACCCAGAGTTATAAGTTGAGTATAACCGAGTTGAATTTCTTTTGCCAAACACCCGTTTCTTTTTGAGTTAGGAATGGTTTTGTGTGACTGTCAACTTGAGTGAAGTTGGTTTTATCAAACAAATTCACTTGTGAATATTAATTTATTTGGGTTGTCATTGTTGGTGCTAACTCATGATCTTTTTTGTTATTGTTGACCTGCTAAGATGGAGAGGTGGCTTATTTTTTTTTTGTTGTGGTAGAGCTAGATTTTTTTAATTGATTGGTTATAGCTTGCAATTCCATATCTGTAGTATTGTATTGCGGGAGATACACAGTCAATGGTTTTTTTCATTTGTTTTACTTGATTCTTTCTATTTAAGTGGTTGTGATTGCTCTACTAGCAGCATTTTAGATATTGGTGTGTTTTATGCATATGTGATGTGAATGATGATTTTTACATCATCTATTGAGGAACAAGTTTGTTCAAGCAATCTTCCAACCTAAGGTCAAAACAATCTATTAATCTATCATCCAGGGATTTGGATCTTTTCGTCATGGACTTTTTTGCATATTTTATAGGAGAGTGCACATAGTATGTGCTGCCATAATTTCTTGAGTTGAATTTTTATGTTAGATTTTAAATGGTCAGTGGATGGGCTGCTGAGTTTTCAAGTGGCTTTTAGTCAGTCAGGAGGTGGAACAGATCTGTTATTTCAGATGTAGTTAATGAGTACTATGAATGTCAGGTAGAAAGAGAAGAGAATTGGCGTAGTTCATTGATAACTCAATCTCACTTAAGTCACATATGAACCCTTGGGCTCTATATATGTTTCCATATGACCTCAATATATATAGTTTGAACTGTTGAAAATGTTTTTATCAAAATCATAGCTACGTGGAAAATGAAGGAAAACTCCTTCAAAACCACCACAGTCAAGGAGAGCATGTATTTCATGAGTATGACCTTCCTTTGTAGAAGTATGTCATGTTAAATTTTGGGAACTCTACGATGATATTAGTAATATTGGAACAGAAAGTTCAATAATTGGTTCAGTATTAATCTTATTTACAAAGATAGGTTTTGTTTTTGCTAGATGGCATTTGAGGACTGTTAAGATGAATGATCGTGAAGTAGTTGTTTGAAGGAATGATGATTGGTTTTTACTTCTATCTCCCTGACATCTTTAATGTAGGCAACTACAATGCTGGACAACATTTTCAAGATTAAAAAGTTTCTTTTTTTTTTTGGTCCAAAATTAGAAGTTTTTGGTTTAGGATCAGCAGCATTTTTTCCCCATGTTATCTAGATTTGTTCAATTTGTTCCATATGTTCCATCCCTTTTCTACTTCAGTCAGTTTCATAAAGTTTTTCCTATATCTCATCGTTATTACTATAGTTTTTTTTTTGCTTATTATTTTATACTAATCTCTCTCTCTCTCTCTCTCTCTCTTTTTGAGATTCCCTTTCTCCCATCAGAAGTTTAAATTGCTATCTATTTTCCTGTCTAGATTATTGGCACTTCTTTCCCCTTCGCTTTGGGTTATTTATTTCCGTGTGAAATTGTGGTTTTTTTTTTTTTTTTTTTTTTGATGTGGATTCAACTTAGATCTATCGTTCTTACACTTTTTATTCCTTTGAGAATGCCCAATTTAAGTCCCACTATGAGAGGTTTTTGGGTGCCTTGGGGGCTATCTCGAAGGGACATAGTCTAACAGAGATTATTAGTTAAGGGTGGTAATGCGCAATTGAAAGGTACTGCTTTTAAGTTTGATTTGATTTGGTTTTTTACATCACTAATTCACCATCACCTTTAAATTTTGAACGAGTTATCTAAGTGTTGATTTGATTAAGATATTTTGCCTACTGTAATCAGAAAATACTACGCTGTGAATAAAGATAAGTAAAAATCTCTCACATGATTAGCCAGAAAGCTTTTTGATTATCATTAGCTGCTAATAATCATTTGAACCAAAAACTTCTTGCTATTTACACATTACACACCGACTCAAATTCCAATTATATCCACAAAGAGTGAATTTGGATTGAGCTAGTATTGAATCCCGCCGTTGTTGTATGGGTTATTTTTGTTAGTCGTTTATGGTGCCTTTTCAACTTCAGGTATGTTGGATATTATATAATATATGTTGAGTAGGTTGTCTATGTGTAATCAAAATTTAGAAGTATCCAAAGATACTTTTTGAAGTTGTAGGCTAACAACTCTAATGCATCCAATATGAAATATTAGGTTACATTACACAGTAAGGTGCGAGTGATTTGGTTTATCTAAGTAATGCTGTAAAGTATTATTTGAGAAGAACGATTGAATGCTCTAGGAGGGATGGATTGCGGAACAATGATCAGTTGTTTGGTGAAGTGAGAGAGACGAAGATGTTTTTATTTTGGGGGGTTGGTGGTGGTAGAAAGGAAAATTGACATAATTTTTGGTGCCTTGAATTTGATTTAGGTTCTTGAATCATATGTTTTTCGGAAGAATTTTGGGACTTATAAATGTTATACATTTGTCTTCGTGAATTCTTGTATCATGAATCATGAAAATGTCGCTAAATTTTGAAGGATTATATATTAGTGAAGCAGATATTTATGCACTGACAATTATGTGATTGAAGAGACTATGTGTATTCAATTCTCTTCACTTTTTTCTCCCTTCATCCATCAATTTATGGTTTTGATGTATTTTGTGCTGATTTATCTTTTATTGTAAATCTCGTATACGAAACTGTTAACGCTGCTTGTATGTTTCAGGCACTAGAGGCGGTTGATGTATTGTTGTGCTTGTTGTATGGAAGCCTATTTTCAGCTGATGAATAAAAAGGGGCTGGTGCTTAAGCTCTTCTTCTGAACATTTTTGAAGATTTATGGGTGGTTCTTTTTTCTTGATATTAGAACTGTTGATGTACTGCTTTGATATTCAAGCACATTATAGTTGGAATTATAGCTTCTGTTTCTGTAATCTAAGCTAATTTGCCCTTCCATTGGTTTGGTGCATCTATTTCTGTTGACTTGATTGTTTTTATTGGGTGTGGCTTTTATACTGCTAATAAAGCTGTTACTTTTATCATCCTCTACCATTTAATCTAATACTCCCTCCTATTCATAGAGAATGTAGACATTTTCTTATTGGGTCAACTCACTGAAAATGTCCTATTTCTATTTTCGTCATTCTCTTTTATCCACACTTCAACACATAAATACCAATACCTTTATGGAAAATCTTCTTGATTTTGGTGTAAAATTCAAATATCCAATTCTCTACAAATAGGAGGGAGTATAGTTTAATTATTTCGATTTGCAACCGTGAAGATATCACTGAATCACAACATAATTGGCACTTAACATCATGCCCCTATATGCATTTCCACATTATTTCCCTGCTTCCTCTGTTAAAGTGATGGTGAATTTATTAGTTGGTTTTACTGTAGATATAAAATTAAAAGATTGTACTCCTATTATTTATGGCAATTTTTTTATTTCTATATATTCTCAAGACTATTAATATACCAATTAAGATCTATTTTTATTGATTAATTGATCTTATATAATCTATAGCACTTTCATCCCTCTAAGAGTCTTCCTTTCTCTCTATTTACTATTATCCAAACACATCCTAAGAAACAAGGAGTATTTGACATTGTCATTTGTAATATGTTATTTTTGAATTAGTAATAATTCTAGCTTTCAGATTGTTCCACTAATTTTTCCAAGTTTTTTAGATTCTACTTTTTGACAAAATTTGGTAGTTATGTTGTAAGGTGATTATTAAATAAAATCGCTTAAAAATGAAGGAGATAGCTAAATTCTTTGAAGAAAATCCATGATGTATGTAATTAGTAGCTCGATATTTGAGATTGCCACCTACAATTCTTTGCACCGATTCAGATTTAAGCAATTGGGACTAGCAAACTTAAATGACAATGCTGACAAATTATAAATATTTTTTAAACGGGTTTTAACTTTCAAGTTAATTAATCACCGTGATTTATAAAACACTAAAAATAGGGGCGCAGCCAGAATTTTCAGTTAGGGGGGCCGAATTGTCGATATACTAGTAAGTTATTTATTATATAAAAACTAGTTAAACTATGAAAATTTGAATCATATAGACTGAATTAACTTGAATCATAGCAAAAATTATATTGACAAATAGAGTTGAAGCTTCCCTATAATTATCCTTTTGAAAAAAGAAACTAACGGCCCGTTTGGTTAGTGGTACTAAATGGTGGTAATGGAATGATTTATAATGTAAAATTCCATTAAAACTTTCATGTCATTCCCATGTTAATGAAACTTTGATCACAAAAAAAATTTTTTTTTTCCACAAATTTCCATTACCATCTAATACCATCTCTCCCATTGGTAATGCATTGGAATGAATTTTATGAATAAAATGAGATGATTGGAGGTAGTCAAACATGGCAATCAAGGTAGCCAAGAGATTTTTCAACCAAAATTACACTAATTTTTCATCCCCACTACCATGGCTTATTACCACCTACCAAACGGGCCATAAGTATTTGTCGCTTCATATATTTGTTTTTTTAGTCTCCATAAAAAATTACTATTAAAATTAAGATAACAAAAATATAAAGACACATACTAAAAAGGATGAATGTCAATATGAAAGATAGATAGTAATGACTTTATAGTATAAATTAAATCAGCCCGTCTTATATGAGACCATCTCACCATTAGACGAGTATATACAAGTAATCCACTTTGCCTAAGTGATCACTTTGAGTGATCACTTTAAGGTTAATTATAAGTGTAACTTTAGGACTAAAAAGTCATCACTTTAAAAATAAATGTACATTGGGCCAAGGCAATTAAAATGGTCTCACCGTAAGACCATCGCATATGAGATTTTTTTTTTTTTTGGCAAAGTAAATTTTATAAAATGCCAGTAAAAATAGCCGAAGCTTACAACGGTTCAAAGACTGAGAGGTCTAGCCAAGAAAAACCGGAGCTCCAAGGGACATGCCCCTTATCATCGCAAGGTCTGGAAAGACGCCTCCAAAATGGAGAGAAAATCTCTAGCCTAAACATTAACAGAGGCCACATACAGTTACAATTAATTCCATACATCTAAACTGTTCAAAAACTACTTAAATCCTACCAGAAGACATCCACCAGTAGCTCGATCTTCAATTAGGTTGCCAACCCAACGAAGCATTTGCACTCCAAACCAAGACAGATCCAAAGGTGCCACCAAGATGAGGAATCAGTATTGAGCCTCAAAATGCCTTATGTACTGCACCAAAACCATGGTTAAGATCTTCAACCCATGGCAAAGAGCAGACAGCAGCAGTCCACCAAAACAAATGGGTAAACCAAGACAGCAGCACATGAAACACTTATCTTGAACAACCAAGCATCAATAATAGGACGGCACCTAGCCTCAAGGCCATCATCCGTTGTGGAGTCAGGGGCAGCATTGGCAGTAGTAGGCTCCCATCCACCATTGATCATCACAGCCTAACATCAGAATAGGACAAGCACAGACCAGCCCACGGCACAAAACAAGAACAAAACCAATATTCTAGGAAGTGTCTACATATACAAAGGCTAGTAACAAGCGCCTAAAACAGCCCAGTGGCCCATGGAAGGTCCAAACATAAACCATCAGCATAAGGAGAGCCTAAGACACCCAAAACAACCTAGTGCATCTAGGCAACAACCGAGAAGCCCTAAGCCATTTGTCGGGGAGGTCATTGCAACAGGGTACGGAGTCCTATGCCAAGACTTAACCTACCCTCAAAGAGAAACCCAGGCTGAGAGGAGGTGGGTATAAGATTCCCACTATGCAACCTCTAAAGTAGCTGGTGTCCCGTGAGCAGGCCCTTAACTCTAAGATATAGAACCAGCACAAAACCCAGACCTAGCACAACAACCAGCGAGAACACCAGGAGTAACATCCAATTTAATATCCTCAATTTGCTAAACTACATTGAGCAGTTCGAATTGAATGGATAACAAGTAGAGGTTACCCTCAAAAACTTAACTGTATACAACAGTTCATTAATCTTAGAACTAGGAACCTTGAAATCGACCATGAATACTCAATCTCAAAACTAATACCAGCATATGAGATTTTGTGTCAATTAAATTTATTAGTCTACTAAAAAATAATAGTTCAAATTTGGGTTTGATCTTTTACCTTAAATTAAAAATATGTTACCTCAACAATTGACCTAGTAATTTTTATTACAATTATGCACTCTTTAAATTATACTCCCTCCAATTCAATTCAGTTGTCCCATTTCCTTATTGGGACAACTCACCTCAATTGTCCCATTTCTATTTTGGTACATCTTTTTTTACCTAAATACCCTCACTTTTCCAATTCCCAATACCCCACTACCACCTTTACAATTAATTTAATCAAATTAAAACCCCACTTTTACAATTCCCAATACCCAACTACCACCTTTACAATTAATTTAATCAATTAAAACACCCAACTACCATCTTTACAATTATTTAATCAATTAAAATACCCAACTACCACTCACTCTTAATATCCGTGCCAATCCCAAATGGGACAACTGAACTGAATTGGAGGGAGTATAATATATTAATTAGTAAGGGGGGCCAAAATCAAAAGTACAAAAGATTACATTTTCGACAAGGGGGGTCGGGCCTCCGCCGGCCCCCGCTGTAGCTTCGCCGCTGACCAAAAACGACAAAAAGAATAATAATAATAATAATAAAATCAGCAAAACTAAAAAAGATAAATTAAAATAACAAAATTCTCGCCCCATTAATGCCTAACACATAAGAATAATTTATTAACATTATAAAAAACCGTTATTTAATAAGACATTCTGAAAAATGCATATTATTAGGGGGGCCCTGCTGACTTCAAAGATATCTTCAAAACAACTCTACATCATATATTTTGGCTAAATGCATTTCTGCTTTTTTTTTTTTGGGTGGATAATGTCCACTTAAAATGTTGATTAATGCAATTATTGTGTTTGAATTTTTCCTTTTAATTTGATTGTGAATAATAACAGAAAATTGGCTCAGAAAAATATATTAGAAAGCAACAATAATGTTATTTTCTTTCTCATTTTATTTTATTTTTCTTAATGCTATCACACATTCTGATACAAATTTTCCGGATTAATTAAATGTATCATCTTTAGATATTAATTTATGATATTCAGTAGTACTTTGCAGTATCATTTCTTTCGTTATTGCTCATGTCACGTATCAAATGTTATTATATTTTTATATTTTTGGTTCATTATAGATGTACATGTTTTCATGAAATATAAATGTTAACTAATCGTTGCTTCATATTTCGCTAACAATATTTGTAGATTGCTACAAATAGTAAAATATGTTTAAGTGGAGATATCTCCTTCTCGTCTCCTCTATATTCAGATTTGAAATCCTTAAAAATATTCATATATTAACTACTCTTTCCAAGTCTTTTTTATTGCCACATTTTTTTTATTTGGCAAAATCATATCAATTGTCACATTTCTTTTTTTGTCAATCTTTTTTTATCTAAATATTTCATGTTCACACAAGTGATGTCTAAAATACCCTCACTTTTGCTATTTACAATATCACAACTATCACCTCTACAATTAATATACTTCCTCCGTTCTGATTTACTTGCTACCATTGCATGGGCATAAAGATTAAGAAAGTTACTGTGCAATGATGAGTAATAAGTGGAAAGTTGCTTTTTTGGAATTTTTTAATATTATTTGTTGAAAAATGAAAAAGAAAAATAGGAGTAATTAGATATAGAGTAGGATAAAAATAGAAGTAGGTATAACTTTAAGTGATTGGTTTTTTAATAAAAAGAAAATGTAGCAAGTAATATGAAATTTCCCAAAATGAAAACGGAGGAAGCAATTACTTAAAATACTCCAACTACTAACTTTCAAGTGGTCCCCGTACCACTCTCATTAACCATATCTATATAAATAAAACAATAAAAAAGACTTAAAAGGGAATATTTATTTATCGGGATACGTTTTGAATTTTCTTGTACGAATCTGTCTGATTTATAATTCCTTTTAATAATTGATTTAGATATTAAAGTATAGTGAAGTTGGCTTTTGATATACCTTGATAGGATATCTCTTGACAAAACTTTCACGTGATAATCTTGAGATTTTGGGTTTTCTGCGTAATAAGCAAAACTTTGAAAAAAAATTCACGCGGCAAATTGTTTTACTGTGACCTTCTTGCATGTACAACGTTAGCAAATATTAATTTCAAAACTTTTAAAGTTGTTGTACTCTTATTTAATCACATTTCAAATGCCATCAATTTAACATATTTTACCCAAAACATAAACCCTAACTCTAAAATCTTTGGATTTGGGGGAACAAATATGATTTTGTTGTAAGATGATAGGGTTAAGGTTTATATTTTGGGGAAAATATTGAAATTATTGATGACATTTGAAATTGTGAGTCGCTTAAATAGACATACAACAATCTTAAAAGCTTTGAAATTAACGCTAACGTTTTAATGTGCAAAAAGGTCACGGTGAAGCACTTTGGTAAATCTTAGGATTACCGTGTCGATTTTTCAAAAGTTTTGGTTAGCTCGTAAGAAATCCGAAACCTCATGGTTACCACATGGAATTTCCTTTTTTATTTTTTTTTTAAATTGAAATTTCGACAAATATCAAAAAGGAAACACATTTTTTTTCAAAAAAAAAAGTTAGAGTTGGCTTACCACTCTCATATATAAAGCACATTTCAAAAAAAAAAGGGAAATTCCACGTGGTAACCCTGAGGTTTTGGGTTTTCCATGTGGTAACCAAAACTTTTAAAAAATCCACATGGTAACCCTGAGGTTTACCAAATTGTTCCACCATGACCTTTTTGCACATAAAATGTTAGCAAAACGTTAGGAAACATTAATTTCGAAGCTTTAAGTTTGTTGTACGCCTATATATGCGACTCACCATTATAAATGCCATCAGTCTCAACCATTTTTCCCAAAATATAAACCCAAATTCTACCATCTTTGGATTTGGAGGAAAAAAATATGATTTGAATGATAAATGGTTGATTTGAGGGTTATACTTTGGGAAAAAGGTCCAAACTGATGGCATTTGAAATGGTGAGTCGCATAAATATGCATACAACAGCCATAAAGTTTCAAAATTAACGTTTGCTAACGTTTTTATATGCAAAAATGTCATGATGGAACATTTACGTAAACCTCAGGGTTACCGCGTGGATTTTTAAAAAGTTTTGGTTACCACGTGGAAAACCCAAAACCTCAGGGTTACCACGTGGAATTTCCCAAAAAAAAAAATACATTTTACTACAAGACTATCTCATACAATAATTTGTGTTATTTATTATTTATATTCTGTATCTGATTTGAGAATTGGTTATATGCTTAACATTTCATTCAAAATACTAGTACACTACTTTCAAAAAAAAAAATTACTAGTACACTGAAAATGAAAGAAAACGATATACTATCTTAGGCAAATATTGTCCATAACGACCTTTTATTTGGCAAAGAAAAAATTCCTAAGGATTGAAAAATTAATCAGTTATTTTTGTGAGAGATCGTCTCTCAAAGTGACGACATCAAACAAAAATCTCACTTTTTTATATTCTCTTTAATTCATATTGATTGAGCTATTTAACCTATATTTAATATCTTAAAAAAACGTCTCTCACAAGAATTTCTAAATTCTAATAATTAAATTAAAGATAAATGACGAGGATTAGCATCATGATGATGCATATTGCAGGTGCAACTGTTTATTACACCTAATAACATAGAATTGGATGTTTCAACATTTTTTAGACATTTATAATACTAATTAATATAGCATAGAAATTATGGACTTCATACATTTATTTAATGTTTAAAAAATCTACAAAATTACTTATAACTAAATAATTTTTTAAAGTATATTTTTTATATTCATCTTCTTACCTTTGAAAATTTGTAATTTCTTCTTATTATAAATTTTGAAAGTTTCTTATGATTATTAAGATTCACTTTTATGGCCATACATGAACGCTATCAGTTTATAAAGTACCTATTAATGACGTTCTTTGATTAAAAAAAATTCTCAATAATCTCACTTATTATTCACTACTTTGAATAATCTAGTTTATGACTTATCTAATTGCCGTAGTATTTTCCGTTAAATTCTTGTTAATTTTCCGTTTAATTCACCATTTTCCGTTAAAATATACCAACATTAAAAATTATTAACACGTACAGCTACATACAAATAAAAATTATCAAAAATTCACAGAAAAATAACTATAAGAAACCAAAGAAACATAAACCAGAAACTGAAATTTACCAAAAACAACATACAAATCAAATATATATATATATATATATATATATATATATATATATATATATATATATATATATATATATATATATATATATATATATATATATATATATATATATATATATATATATATATATATATATATATATATATATATATATATATATATATATATATATATATATATATATATATATATATATATATATATATATATATATATATATATATATATATATATATATATATATATAATATATATATATATATATATATATATATATATATATATATATATATATATATATATATATATATATATATATATATATATATATATATGATTTGTATGTTGTTTTTGGTAAATTAATATATCAAATCTTCCTTTGGATAAAATTTAGCAAGTTCAAGCAAATTTTTTTTTTGTCAAAGGATGAAAGTCTATCACAAGGATGAAAGCAAGACATACAAATAAGTAGATCTTTGCCTTTTTCACTAAAAAGATTTTCAAGTTCTTGCAACTATAGATCAATTACACTCATGAAAACCACAACTCGATAATGATGAAGATTTGCCATATGAGGAGTTTTACTACGAATTCTCCTCCCTCCAACTACTTGACTAATAACATATAAATTTTCCATATTCGAAATATCAATGTCATACCAAATAAAAATGAGGTAGCTTTGTTCAAGTGAGTTTCCCAACCATTATCTCGTAGTTTTTGTAATCCCAATTTGTTACCATCAACCAACTTCATTTCATTGACTATATCTTGATTCATTTTTTTGAAAAATCATATTCAACGAATTTGTCAACCCAAATATAGACCCCATTAACAGCTATAAAAACAAAATCAAATGACATTAACATACTTTGGATTGACAAAGCTTTAACCTGATCGGAATGATCATGAGCATTTGCAATTGTTTTAAGGTACTCAAGGATTTCTAGTAGCATACTAAGCACATTCTTAAAGCTTCTAAAGTGAGAACTCCAACGAGTATCACCAGGCCTAATTAGGCTAAGTTCTTAATTCAAACCACAACCTGTTAGAAGTTCATCGAATGACAAAACTTCTGCAATATGAGCTAATTGTTTTTCACGAAGAATCTCTTTTTGTTTAGATGAGCCACCAAGAAATTCAATAAAGGGGAAGAACTTCATCAAATAGCCAACAACAATCATGATTTTTTTTTGCTACGGCTACTAGTGTTTACCGAAGTTGGTGGGCAAAACAATGCACATAATGTGCTCATGATTAAAGTTTTAAGACCATCGATAGCACCTTTCATGTTTCTAGCACCAACATAGCCCTGACCATGAACTTTAGGGAGTGTAAAAGAATGCTCCACAAGCAAGGATTCTATTGCATTCTTAAGAGTCAAAGAGGTGGTATGAGGAACATGCACCATACCAAGAAATCGCTCCATTACTTCACCACTTTTCCTAACATAACGCAAACAAAGTGACAATTGCTCTTTATCGGATATATCAACAAACTCATTAACAAGAATAGTAAAACATTCATCATCAATTTCATCAATAATTGCTTTAGTGATCTCTTTTGCACAAGCATTGATAATATCCTTCTGAATGCTAGGAGCTATCAAATACAATTTCCAAGGGCATTATCCAAACAACATCTTCAACATCATGTCTACCTTCAGCATATAACTTCAAAAGTTCAACAAATTTACCCCTATTATGTGAATCATGTTTTTCATTGTGACCACGGGCAGGCAAACCTTGAAATAAGATCCACCTCAAATTTACATGCAGTGGTTCCTCTCCATCACTCTACGATGGATGACACCACGAGGTTTCGTAGCTGCGTCCCAACATGCTCCTATTGCGCCAGTTATGACCTAATTCGTACGTATCCACTAGTGGAAAAAAAGTCATTGGCTGCGAGACATAGGCTGCGGTTCTAATTTATACGCAACCAATATATAAATTTCAAAAAAAAAAAAATAAATTATAATAGGCTGCGATTTTATCTATTGTCCGCAGCAAATAAATGGAAAAAAGTAATTGGATGCGGGTTTATTTAATGTCCGCAGCCCTATTTATAATGTGAGCCCAGCCCAATAAATCAAAACCCTAATTCTATTAACCCTTCTCAAAAACGGGCGCCTCATGCTTATTCTCACTTTCTTTTTCTCACTTTCTTTCTCAAAAACAAATAAAGCAAAACTCTAATTCTAACCGGCGCCTGGTCTCAATATCTCTCATGCCTTCTCACTTTCTTTCTCAAAAATCGGCGCCTCTCATGCTTATTCTCATGCCTTCTTCTTCTCAAAAGTTTTCTTCTCAAAAGCTTTCTTCTTCTCAAAAGGCATGCGTGAATATATGCCTCCTCAACACGAGATTATGTTTAGATTTCACATCTGGGTTTTAATCTTTTCAAAAGCCTTCTTCTTCGATTTCAAATCTTGAATTTTGAGTATGTTTAGATTTCACATCTGGGTTTTAATCTTTATGTTTAGATTTTTTTTGTATGAATTTGTAATTTCGTTTTAATCTTGAATTTGTAATTTCGTTTTAATCTTGAATTTGTAATTTGTATAAAAACGAATATCTGTAATTTCGTTTTAATTTTATGTTTTTTCATTTTTTTTTCGTTTTTTCGTTTAGATCTTGCTGTTTTTTATGTTTCGTTTTGATTTCAGATCTTGCTGTTTTTTATGTTTCGTTTTTTTGTTTTGATTTTTGATTGTAAAAATTTCAGATCTGGGTTGTAATTTCATGTTTAGATCTTGTTGTTTGATGTTTCGTTTTTTTTTTTGTTTGATATTCGATGTTTCGTTTTATGTTTAGATCTGGGATTTTTGTTCCATTTTGATTGTAACTGTAATGTTCTTCGTATTTTGATTGTAACTGTTTAGATCTGGAATTTTTGTTCCATTTTGATTGTAACTGTAATGTTCTTCGTATTTTGATTGTAACTGTTTAGATTTCTGAATTTTTTTTTATTTTGAAAAATGATAAAGGGCTGCGGTTTTGGTAATGTCCGCAGCAAATACTTTTTTTTTTATTTTGAAAAATGACTAAAGGGCTGCGGTTTTAATGTCCGCAGCCAGTAACGTTTTCTTATTTGCTGCTACTCCAAGGGCTGCGAGACAAAATCGCAGCCAATACCCTAAAAAAAACCGCAGCAAATGAATTTTTTTCCACTATTGATCCTTTAATGTTTAATTGGTTACAAATAACTTTCGTAATATCGTACCACCTTAACTAATATTATATTGAAGGCACAAGGTGTGGCAACAGTGATTCAATCGAGCCATGAACATCCCATACGAGAGATTGCGCAGGGCATGCTCCGTGGCGCGCAGTTCCAGCACTTCATACCGGAAGTGGCTGAAGAGGCTTCACCTACTGCCGACGATGTCCAACCCTCGTCTCCATCTCAAAGACGTTCATTTGGAGGAGGTGAACTTGTCCTAACCCGGACATGGTTTGGGGTCTTCGCAGGCTGGATCATCGCAATACCAATCACCTCTTCTCCCGAAGTGACACACGAACGCCTCCTACTATCGAAGGAGGCATAAGATGCCATCACAGTTGGAAAGGGTATAGGAAGAGGATGAGGATTAGTAGATAATTTGTAGTACATTGAACATTTTCAGATTAAACATTTGTAGTCTTTCAATATTTTGACATTGGTTCATATTTTGTAATGTATGTATATATGATAATCGTTTTTATCCTATTTTGAATATGAATCAAAGTTGATAAGCTCGAATTTGTTATGACTTGTGTTGATGACTTCATTACAAATAGAAGATGCCGATAATTCAACATAGTTTCATTAATAATGATTACCAATACATCGTTCATTCATTTAATATAACCATTACAACTTAAGTTGGCTTATTAAATATTTTCAATATCCTTTGTGTTTCTTCACTATTATGTGCCTTATCAAATGCTTCCCTTCTTAGGTTATGTATCTCGTATCTAAGCTCCTCATTCTCTTTGTCGAGCTTAATAATGATGTCTTTTTGCCATTTGGTGCCCTCTAGATCAACCCACCTAAAGTAAGTGCATCTCAAACCTTCATATTCGAATATTGAACAGGCAACATAAGTCCAGGATCAAAATCGCTTCAATCGTGACCGTATTCAACTTTGTGACGACAATGACAATATTCTTCCATTGAATGATGCTTTGAAATATATAACAAAATTTAAATAAAAACATTAATTTAAAATTAATGAATCAATTAATATAAATATCATAAATAAACTTAACAAAATGAACATAATTTACAATAACATACCTCAACTTAATTTCAAAGGGTTTAGGATGCACACAATAGAATGGACAAGGATAATGTATTAATAGAACTTCACTCAACGACTATAACTCAACTCTACAATGACTGTATTTAAAACTACTATGGGCTATTTCGAACAAAAACAACCAACAAAAGTAAAACAAAAGTCAAGTGTTTGTTCGCTGTTAGTAACATCAAACACAACAGACCTGGTCAAACAAGGTCAAAGCTATGTTCGTTGTTACTAACAGCGAAGAGAATTTTGACCCTATTTGACCAGGTTAGTAACAACAAATGGTTACTTTGACTTTTCTGAATCCTATGCCTTTATTTGCTTTTAGTAACATCGAACAGGTCCTAACTTCGGATCTGGAATAAATTTGCTTATCTTGTGAAATAGTTGCTCTCATCGAATAGCCCATATCATATGAGTCTACGATTCACGAAAATTTGAAATAAATAAGATTATTTATCAAAAAAAAGCATACAATAAGATCATAATCAAACTTATTCTAAAACTAAGCGTGTAATCCGCAAACCTTAGGTTCGGGCTGTTCGCACTTACTAAGTGCGAACAGACTGAAAAACTGGAACAGGCTGTTAGCACTTACTAAGTGCTAACAGCCTGTTCCAGTTTTTCAAGCTGTTCGCACTTACTAAGTGCGAACAACTTATTGTCTTAAAATCAACATGTTGACCCTGCTTGACCTGTTCGCAGTTACTAAGTGCGAACAAACACTTGATTTTTTTTTTTACCAGTTTATTACTGTTCGCACTTACTAAGTACGAACAGACCCGAACCTGTGCTCCGGGGTATCAGACGCTTATATTTGGAATAAGTTTGATTTGGATTTTATTGCATGCTTTTTTTGATTAAGAATCTTATCTATTTCAAATTTTTACGGTTCACATCCCAAAGATAACTTTCATTGGATTTGGGCTTACCACATTAACTCCATATAAATTAGGGGTGTTCATAACCGGGTACCCGGAAAGCCAGGTACCCGGTTAGCCGGGTACCTATTTTTGCGGCCCGTGTCCCGGCCCATTTAATGCGGGTACCCGGTTAGCGGGTACCCGGATAAAACGGGTCGGGACACCGGGTACCCGGTTATTATTTTTGGTGATTTTTCAAATTTAATTATTATTTTTAAGATCGAATTCCGAGTAGATATTAGGCAATCGAAGGTGATAAACGCGAGTTACCGTTGAATATTTAGGATGGTTATTAAGCCTTTAGTTGTTTTTCAATCTCAAAAGACTAAAATCAATTGGTTATTAACCAAAATCAAGCCTTTAGTTACTGTTTTTGAGGTTCTTGGTTCTAAGTTCTGTCTAACTTAGCAAACCTAGTTATTTTAATGCTTAATAACTTAATGCTTTTTGGTTATTAAGCCTTTAGTTACTGTTTTAATGCTTAATAACTTAATGCTTCTTCAGAAATAGAAGTAACCAATTCGAGTACATACTTAATAACTTCGAGTATTGTGAACTTATTTTCAGTGTAACCAATTGAAAAACAACTAAAGGCTTAATAACAATCCTAAATATTCTGAAATAGAAGTAACCAATTGATTCAATCTCGTAAAGTATTTACCTTTAAAGTTCTCGTAAAGTACTGCTTGATATGCTCAGTTTTTGCCGGTGTGATTCTTACACATTGAAGATGAATCAAGAAAATGAAATACCTTAAAAATTAAATAAAAAAAAAATTCAAATTAAGCTATCCGGGTCAATAATTTATCGGCCCATGACCCGACCCGGTTAAGGCGGGTCGGGTACCCGACCCGGAACTTTGAATTTTTTTTAGTTTTTGACCCACCATTTATGAGGCGGGTCGGCAGTTCATCGGGTCGGGTCGGGCGGGTCGGGTAGTTTTGAACACCCCTTAAATTTATTATTCGAGCAAAATGACTTAGGTCGACGCAAACACAGGTAGAATAAAAACGGGGATCTGAATTGTTGAGAGAGAAAAAAGGAAGAACGAAGGAACGAAAATGGGGTGGAGGAAATTCGATCCATGGCCAGTTTTCTTCAAGAGAGAATGGAATCGGAATTGGCCATTTCTAACTGGTTTCGCCATTACTGGTTACATCATCACCAAAGTTTCTCTCGGTCTATCTGGTACTTCATCTTCATTTTATATCTGTTCCATTTTTGATGTTTGCTGATCTCTTATTGATAGATTTATCTTACTTTCTTTTTTTTTTGATGATTGTATAGAGGAGGATGCGAAGAACTCACCTTTTGTTCAGAGGCACAAAAGGTATTTTAGTTTCGATTCTCAATCACAACCCTAGATCTGTTTTCTGTGTTTTAGCATTGATTGTATGTTGTTGCTCAATATAGAATATTTGAATGCATTTTTTGTTGATCGTCTTTGTTAGCTGGAATGATTATAGAGTAAGATGGAAAATTAGGACTAATTTTACCACCCTTTCGTGCATTTGAGTTTATTTAACCTTTGTGCATTTGGTCATTTAATTATCATTACCTGAAAGTCACTATTTTCAATTGAGGGTATCAACGACCCTTTCGTTACCAGCTTTTCTTCGACCTCCTTTTGTTTTTTTTACAAGTTGCTATCACACTTCAGCCTTTGGCTATTCCAGGTTAAAATATATAAAAAACAATGGGGTACGATTTCTAATCAAAAATCCTGTAATTTAGTTTATTGTCATGGGATACAATTACTACTAGTTCTCCTTTGGACAAGAACTCTTTCTCCCCATGTTATACTTCCAAAACTATTTAAAAAAAAACGGAAGCTGCCTTCTTCCACTATGAACAATTGGTTGATTTTGTATCATGAAATCACCTTTGAAATGGTGAGTATTGTGGTCGAGATCATTGTTCATGATGCGGCAAACTTATCTTTAGAAAAGTTCCCATTACAAAATGCGTTTCCAACTTTTAAAGTTACACTTCTTTTTCTTTGTGTACCACTAGATTTTATATATTTTGCAAGTAATTTACCCAACGAACATAAAACGTTTAGCCTCTAAATGTGCAAGACTGAAAGTGTATCCTGAAATGTTTTGAGATTAAGGATTTGACATTATTATTATTATTATTATTATTATTATTATTATTATTATTATTATTATTATTATTATTATTATTATTATTATTATCATTATTATTATTATTACTATTATTATTATTATTATTATTATTATTATTATTATTATTATTATATTATTATTATTATTATTATTATTATTATTTTATCTTATTAGGTTTTGCCTTACTGATTTTAGATTATAGTGGAATTGCGTAAAGTTGGTTTTAGCAAATAGGCCTAAGCCAAATTTTAGATATTGTCGTGTTGTTGAATTGAAAAAGTAGATGCTTTTAAGTACCTTTGGTTCATATTTAAGATAGTGGAGATATTCAACAAATTGTGATCTTTAAGTTTAGTGTGGGTGGTAAAAATAGAGAGCAATTAATAGTATATTATGTGATTGAGCTATGCCCTTGTCAAAGGTTAAGTTACATCGAACAACTATTAGATCAACTCTATTATAACTTAGAGGACAAGAGTAGAAAATGATATGAGGGATACCGACTTACAAACTGAGATGATTAAATATAGAATTAATGAATATGAAGAATATATGTAGACTAAAGCTTATATATTAGTTCATGTAGCGAAATCTAATTTTTTAAGGCTCAGATATTGTTATTCTTGTATTGAATTGAAGAAGTGACCATTTTTTTGCTATTATTACTATGCCCTCTTCGTACTAGTGTCACATGGTTCACTTATCCCTTCGCAAATTGCAAATTGAAATAAGAAAATTAGGTTGATTTTTGGCGATTTTTTGATCTTTTTTTTCAAATCATGAATCTTAAAATCGAATTGGTTAGCAAATCATGTACATAACTTTGTACTCTAAATGATTGTTGAATGGGTTGGTAGACTAGCTTGAAGTCTTTAGGGGTTGTTTGGCACATGGGATTTGGGGGAAGAGAATGGGACTTTGTTCCAAAAAAGGTCCAAGTCCTTGTTTGTTTAAAGAGAATGATACAGGGAATGAGTATAAAAATTTAAGAATCAAGTCTTTGGGGAGGGTGGTAATTGGTGAGACTTTCATTTCCATCTATTTCTTCCAAGTCGTAATAGCCAAACAAGGATTGAGACTTTTATATCTTCAAGGTCTCATCTTAAAATAAAAGTCTCATTGTAAAGTTTCACAAGTCTTAGTCCCTTGTGCCAAACATCCCCCGAGTCTTTTTGTCCTTTGTTTTTTTCTTGTGTTTCATTCTCCATGGTTAGTTGTCAATTGCTATTACTCTTCCAGCTTTACTTCTTTGAATTATTATAACTTATTTACCAAGGGGAAATTGATTTTTGATAGACATTTGGTCTCCTTCCCTAAAGCCGTCAAGAACGTCACTTCATCTCATTATGTCTTTTATATTATGATATCACCTAATATTATTTTTTAATTTTGAAATTTTTTGTAGTTTAAATATTTGTGAGTAGAAGAGTGCACAAGCCATACGGTCTTCACTGTAATAATCATGACTTTCTGTTTAAGAGCACGATTTATATGTATGGTCTTGACTATCAATAAATTGGTAGATTAGTAATGGGTTGCTCCGTTTTTGAGTCTTTTAAAAGTCAATTAGGTGGTAGAGGAGATAAGTGATTCTGGAAATTGATTTGTAAAAGATTGATGGCAGTTTATTATAAATCATTTGAATGTCAATTGCTGGAACACATTTAAATGTCAATTAATGATGACCATGTAATGTGTAAGTGGTTATGTACTTATGTATGTGTTTTGAAGCCTTCTTTAATGACGAATCAATGTTCAATTGTTCGGTGAGTCTTGCCGATAACCTTCTGCCCTGTTTGGGTTTTTGGCTTCCCTAAATATCTGAATATACAATGTTCTTCACGGAGTTTGAATGTGGAAATTTCTTCTGCTCTTGATTATGTTCATTACTCTGTACCCAGAGTTATAAGTTGAGTATAACCGAGTTGAATTTCTTTTGCCAAACACCCGTTTCTTTTTGAGTTAGGAATGGTTTTGCGTGACTGTCAACTTGAGTGAAGTTGGTTTTATCTAACAAATTCACTTGTGAATATTATTTTATTTGGGTTGTCTTTGTTGGTGCTAACTCATGATCTTTTTTGTTATTGTTGACCTGCTAAGATGGAGAGGTGGCCTATTTTAATTTTGTTGTGGTAGAGCTAGATTTTTTTAATTGATTGGTTATAGCTTGCAATTCCATATCTGTAGTATTGTATTGCGGGAGATACACAGTCAATGGTTTTTTTCATTTGTTTTACTTGCTTCTTTCTATTTAACTGGTTGTGATTGCTCTACTAGCAGCATTTTAGATATTGGTGTGTTTTATGCATATGTGATGTGAATGATGATTTTTACATCATCTATTGAGGAACAAGTTTGTTCAAGCAATCTTCCAACCTAAGGTCAAAACAATCTATTAATCTATCATCCAGGGATTTGGATCTTTTCGTCATGCACTTTTTTGTATAATTTATAGGAGAGTGCACATAGTATGTGCTGCCATAATTTTTTGAGTTGAGTT
Organism: Amaranthus palmeri; assembly: GCA_019776075.1. NCBI lineage: Eukaryota > Viridiplantae > Streptophyta > Magnoliopsida > Caryophyllales > Amaranthaceae > Amaranthus > Amaranthus palmeri. The sequence goes on along the minus strand of JAAKBH010000053.1, from coordinate 534,448 downwards.
TTGATTTTAGATTTTAAATGCTTAGTGGATGGGCTGCTGAGTTTTCAAGTGAATTTTAGTCAATCAGGAGGTGGAAAAGATCTGTTATTTCAGATGTAGTTAATGAGAGTACTATGAATGTCAGGTAGAAAGAGAAGAGAATTGGCGAGTTGTTCATTGATAACTCAATATATATAGTTTGAACTGTTTAACATGTTTTTATCAAAATCATAGTTACGTGGAAAATGAAGAAAACTCCTTCAAAACCACCACAGCCAAGGAGAGCATGTATTTCATGACGTTCCTTTGTAGAAGTATGTCATGTTAAATTTTGGGAACTATACGATGATATTAGTAATATTGGAACAGAAAGTTTAATAATTGGTTCAGTATTAGTCTTATTTACAAAGATTGGTTTTGTTTTTGCTAGATGGCATTTGAAGACTGTTAAGATGAATAATCGTGAAGTAGTTGTTTGAAGGAATGATGATTGGTTTTTACTTCTATCTCCCTGACATCTTTAGTGTAGGCAACTACAATGCTGGACAACATTTTCAAGATTAAAAAGTTTGTTTTTTTTTGGTTTAAAATCAGAAGTTTTTGGTTTAGGATCAGCAGAATTTTTTCCCCCCATGTTATCTAGATTTGTTCAATTTGTTCCATATGTTTCATCCCTTTTCTACTTCAGTCAGTTTCATAAAGTTTTTCCTATATCACATTGTTATTAATATGGTTATTTTTTTGCTCATTATTTTATACCAATCTCTCTCTCTCTCTCTCTCTCTCTCTCTCTCTCTCTCTGAGATTCCCTTTCTCCCATCATAAGTTTAAATTGCTATCTATTTTCCTGTCTAGATTATTGCGCTTCTTTCCCCTTCGCTTTGGGTTATTTTTTTGTGTGAAATTGTGTTTTTTTTTTTTTTTTTGATGTTGTGGATCTAACTTAAATCTATCGATCTTACACTTTTCATTCCTTTGAGAATGCCCAATTTAAGTCCCACTATGAGAGGTTTTTGGGTGCCTTGGGGGCTATCTCGAAGGGACATAGTCTAACAGAGATTATTAGTTAAGGGTGGCAATGCGCAATTGAAAGGTACTGTTTCTAAGTTTGATTTGATTTGGTTTTTACATCACTAATTCACCATCATCTTTAAATTTTGAACGAGTTATCTTAGTGTTGATTTGATTAAGATATTTTGCCTACTGTAATCAGAAATACTACGCTGTGAATAAAGATAAGTAAAAATCTCGCACATGATTATCCAGAAAGCTTTTTGATTATCATTTGCTGCTAATATTCATCTGAATCAAAAACTTCTTGCTATTTACACATTACACACCGACTCAAATTCCAATTATATCCTCAAAGAGTGAATTTGGATGGAGCTAGTATTGAATCCCGCCGTTGTTTGGGTAATTTTTGTTAGTCGTTTATGGTGCCTTTTCAACTTCAGGTATGTTGGGTATTATATAATATTTGTTTAGTAGGTTGTCTATGTGTAATCAAAATTTAGAAGTATCCAAAGATACTTTTTGAAGTCGTAGGCTAAGAACTATAATGCATCCAATATGAAATATTAGGTTACATTACACAGTAAGGTGCGAGTGATTTGGTTTATCTAAGTAATGCTGTAAAGTATTATTTGAGAAGAACGATTGAATGCTCTAGGAGGGATGGATTGCGGAACAATGACCAGTTGTTTGGTGGAGAAGTGAGGAAGTTTTTTTTATTTGGGGGGGAGGGGTTGGCAGATAGGAAAACTGACACAATTTTAGGTTCGAATCATATGTTTTTCGGGAGAATTTTGGGACTTTTAATGTTATACGTTTGTCTTCGTGATTTCTTGTATCATGAATCATGAAAATGTCGTAAACTTTGAAGGATTATATATTAGTGAAGCAGATGTATGAGCACTGACAATAATGTGATTGAAGAGACTGTGTATTCAAAACTCTTCACATTTTTCTCCCTTCATCCATCAATTTATGGTTTTGATGTATTTTGTGCTGATTTATCTTTTATTGTAAATCTATTTTACGAAACTGTTAACGCTGCTTGTATGTTTCAGGCACTAGAGGCGGTTGAATCAAATTGAGTTCGGTTACAAGGTCTGTTTTGAACACCTCTGGTCAAAGTTGTATGATTTGCAACTACAAGACATTTGATGCTTTACTTTGTTTTTTTCATACTTAGCTTTTAGTGTTTGGATCATGAATAATTATATTTTTTCCTTTGAATGGGCTATAATTATTAATTTTAATTATTAATAAATGTAGTTTTTCTTTGGTTGTATTATTATTAGCTTAATTTTTATCTTGCCAGCTATTGTGTGTTTATTTTGTGTTGTCATGCTTTGCTTCCTTTACAGTCTTTCTTAAGCTGTTCGATTAGTTAGTTGCATTTGCTTTTTTGAGTATGTTTTGTCATTTCTGGATAGAATCTATCATAGTTTTTAAGAGAGAAATACATTAGGTATTATGATTTATGATGATGACTAACTGATCTAAATATTACATTAAGCGTGATGTGCCCACAAAAGGAAAATGGTGAAAATAATTGAGAATTTGAAGAAAATAAGCTTATTTGGGAAAAACATTCTCAAAATAAGCTTCGAAAAATTTATTTCCAAAATAAGCGTCTTCAAGTCCAATGTTAAGATTTGGTTGAATTCAATGTTGCTAACAACAGACGATTACTTAAACTGAGTAAAACAAGTCAGTTAAATAATCGTTCACTCTTACTAAATTAGGGCGATTGGGTTGACTTTTATTGACTTTTTTTATTGTCGTTGACTTTAGATGTAAATGGCTCGTTGTTAGTAACAATGTAAAATATGATTTTTTGGAAGTAATTTTTCCAAATAAGTTTTACTTGCTTGAGTTTTTGAAAATAACTTCAATATGGCCCATTACTCAAAGCCTATTGTGTGGGTTAACATGTGGGTAAAACGGGCCATCATTCATTTGATTTAATATATTATATTACTTTACAAATTTTTATATGAAATGGTCTCATCGTGAGATGCACCTTATATACAGGCTAATAGCCTATTAATACAAAATAGTAGCATATAATTTTCTTGTTTTGAGATCGTTTTACAGAAAGATGATCTCTCACAAGAGTAATTCATACTAAATATATACCATGTAAGAAGATTACTACTACTATAAGTTGTTAAATCTCTCGGGTATTCTTGCGGGTATTCTTATTACCTAGCATCTTCCAGCTACTATTCATCTGTAGCATATCTTCTTCCAGACTGTGCTCGTGTCACCAGTCATTTTTCAAAATATTTTTTTTCTCCAAAATTTTTTAATTATCGGTGCCCATGTTACCACACCATGTCATACATGTAACCATTTCATGTTTTCATTTCTCCGTAATCCTTTCTTTAATTTTTCTTTTAATTTCTTTGGCTCTTTTTTTTTTTATATTCTCTTCTTTAGTGATGTTATCAACTCATCCTACAATTTTTCTTTGCCTTTTCAACTCATCTTACAAGGAGAAAAATGCATTTTCATTGGATGCAGTCACGAAACAAAAGGATATTGCCTCTACAAGCCTGAATCTAAGGAATTAATCATCTCAAGAGACGTAATTTTCGACGAAGCAGCTGAATGGACGTGGAAAGAAAAAGAGATTGAAGCTCGTGAAGGACATACTCTCCCAAGAGATTCAAGTAAAGAAGACGGAGCAGATCAACCAGCAAGCCCATCATCTCCGAGTCCAAGCACACATGGAAGTTCAAGATCATCCCTAAACTCAAGAAGCCAAATATCACCGCTCAACTCCTCAGCATCAAGAAGCACGAAGATCAACACGGGAACGACAACCACCATCATGGGTACAAGATTACCATTGTGACCAGGCATTGATGGCTATCATCTCTTGTGATCCACAAACATTTCAAGAAGCAGCATAAGAAAAATAGATCGAGGCTATGAACGAAGAAATCAAAACGAACGAGAAGAATGACACATGGAAGCTCGTGCAAAAGCCATAAGACAAGGAAGTTATAGGTCTCAAATGGGTCTACAAGACAAAGTACAATGAAGATGGTTCCATCCAAAAACACAAGGCACGTCTCGTAGCAAAAGGCTACTCACAACAGCCTGGCATCGACTTTAATGAGACGTATGCTCCAGTTGTCCGTGTAGAGACAATTAGGTCAGTACTTACCCTTGCTGCACAGTTCAAGTTAACAGTTTATCAATTAGATGTCAAGTCAGCATTTCTCAATGGGGAGTTAGAAGAAGAGGTATACGTTGAACAGTCACAAGGATATGCAATCAAAGGCAAAGAAGACAAAGTGTATCGCCTTCGGAAAGCCCTAGATGGGCTCAAGCAAGCTCCTCGAGCATGGAATAGCAAAATCGATGGGTATCTTCTTCAAAATGGGTTTACAAAAAGCCCAAGTGAGCCATCACTCTATATCAAAACTCAAGGCTCATATTTTCTCATCTTATGCCTATATGTAGATCATCTTATCTACACAGGCACCAAACCGAGGATGATAGAAGAGTTCAAGAAATCAATTATGTCAGAATATGAAATGACAAACCTCAGAGCTATGAAATACTTCCTTGGCATGCAAGTAAAGAAAAGTCCAGGGAAAATATTTCTCACATGAAAAATATGCCGAAGATATGCTCAAAAAATTCAACATGAGCGATTGTAAGCCAATGGCTACACCAATGGACACAAATGAAAAGCTCTCCAAGAATGATGGCAAAAAAAAGTGGATGCATCACTCTACCGAAGTTTGGTCGGATCTCTCATTTATCTTACAAATATGAGACCCGACATTGTTCATGCAGTCAGCATCATTTCAAGGTTTATGAGTGAGCCAAGCAAAGCTCACTTAGTAGCTGCAAAAAGGATTCTCCGGTATATCAAAGGAACGAAGAGTCATGGAATAATGTGCGAGTCCGAGATTGACTACAAGCTCACAGGCTACACGGACAGCGATTGGGTCGAAAGCATTGATGATCAAAGAAATACAAGCGGATACGTGTTCCAGTTGGGATCCAAGTCTATGGTCATCAAAGAAGCAAGCAACAGTAGCACTATCATCATCGGAAGCATAATACATATAAGCTACAAGCTCGGCATGTGAAGCAGTATGGTTAAGAAGAATTCTAAAAGATCTACGACAAGAGATAGAAAAACCAACTATCATCTATTGTGACAATATGTCAGCCATAGCTATGACAAAAAATCCAGTCTTCCATAGTCGCACGAAGCATATCGAGATACGACATCACTTCATCCGAGAACTAGTCGAGAAAAAGGAGATCGAGCTACAATTCTGCAGGACGGGAGAACAACTCGCGGATATATTTACAAAAGCACCTCCAACCTACAAATTCTTCCAATTTCGACGACAACTTGGAATCCAAGATTTTTCAGAGTAGGGGGAGTGTTAAAATAATCTAGAAAAATCAAGGATTCTAATTAAAAATAAAAATAGAAACTAAACAATTAAAAAATAAAAATATCCAAGAAGTTCCTAGAATTAGCAAATAATATAAGGCTCTAGATTAATGAATAAAAAAATTAAAAGTATCTAAGATTTTATATTAGAAGTTCCTAGATTATGTAATTAAAAAATTAAAATATCTTAGATATTGTAGTATATTTATGCCTATAAATACCCACCATGTTTTGTGCAATGAAAAAAACAAGTCATTTCATACATTTCACTCTCTTACTCTTCAAAACAAATCAATTCTCCACTTTCCATCTCCAAATTCTCCTACAGACCCCATAGGCCAAGCCCTATCATGGATATTCAGCCCATTAATAAAAATGATAAAATAACATTAACAGGATACCCTAGATAATGACGATCCTCACATTTTAATTATATCTCTTAATATATTCAAACTGTCATTTTATAGGCTGCCATTTCACTTATATATGGGTACATCTTACATTTAAACAATCTTATAAAAAAATTTGCGTTTTATTATTTTCTATCACTTTAAAAAGACCGAAGATGCACCAATGATAATGGTGAAAAACCTTATATATGAGGGATCTTACGTTAAAACAATCTCGGAAAAAGCAAGGAAATAATATGTCCACTATCTTCCTTTCCCGAATCCCGACATGCAAGATATTGAATGAATTAATGACTATGATTATGACTATATTCTACAACTTTAGAAGTCAGATCATAATTACTTATTTATAAACAAAGTACATTATAAAGTGGAGAAAATTATTGCGACATTTCACCAAAATACTCAATAGTAATTACAAAAGCATTATAACTATTAAGTAATAGAGAAATCACATGTTAAAAAATAAAAAAATAAAAAAAGCTGATGACTTCAATAAACAAACACCATAAATGTTAACTGCAATGTCACGTATTACAGATTGAAGTTCTTCGTTGCAAGTGTTGCTCATGGCCTTGCCATAATTTCTGTTGTTGCTCCACGACATCTGGATAATGTTTTATAAATGACACATCAGTAGGTTCTATGAACTTCCAATCTTTACAGTATGGTCTTTCAACTGCTATTTCTCAAAGTACTATTTTTCCAGTAGATTTGGAAGATCCTATAGAATATGTAATTCTGAGTCTTTGAAGACTGGGCTTTTGCTGAAAAGTAGAAGAGCTTAATCTCTTGCTAGTAATTCCGGTCCTTTGGAATTTGGATATCGAACGCTCGTTTTCATCACCCAAAGCCCCTGTACCAAAATAGCATACTTTTGAAGTTCTTCAAGAACATCTTCAACTAGGTCATTAGGTGCAAGGTGAATAATGGCAGCAAATCTTTGAACAGAATGTCCCTGATAAATCAAAAGGTTTATAGCTCAACATAACTCCAAGAAATTTTTGTCATTTCACAGTAGATGGGACACGACAAACAACATGTTAACAACTTAGTTTTAAGAGGCATGAGGCGCACCAAGGTGGATGTGATCTAATATCTATTGATCTTATTTTTCATTTTAAGACAAAACATGCATTAAGTGAAAAGTTTTGCTATATTTATTTTCTTTATTATTGTTATATATATTATTAATTAATTTACCATTATTAGTCATATTATTACTAAATAAAAATTTATCAATATAGCATGTAATTATTTAATCTTTTCAATTTTTGCTTAATTTTTGGAGTTGGAAATGTCAAGCAGAAGCAACTAGCAATTAGGATTTTTCCCATGAGGCAATTAAAATTTCCAGATAATTAATCCTTAAGTTATTTTAATTTTAAAAAAGAAAACTAAGTGGCGTTGGAGGGAAGAAAAATGTGTGCATTTGATGCGCCTCTTGTTCTGGTTGCACCTAAAGTCAAGGAGGCATTTTGGAGCTTGCCTAGACATGCCTTGGGCGCGCTTTTATAAAATAGTGTAACAACCAAAAAACAGAAAGGTCATCATTGTGAGCTCAAAATTAACACAAAATCTCACAAAAGACGGTCTATAGGATAGACCACAAAATTGGGCCAGCCCATTTCCCATAACTGATTTTTTTTATTATCATACCAATTATATTATGTTATAATCCTAAATGTAAGGTATTATAACCTCGAATATACTATTCTATAACCCCAAATATAAGTTATTATAACCCCAAATAATTTATTATAACCTCAAATATACTATGTTATATTTTGGGCTGGGCTTCATGGATTCCGTCTATAAAATAGACCGTCTCCTATGAGACTTACTACAAAATTAAAAGCTACTCGCGTATTCCTTATGACAGGCCCAACTAATTAAATTTCTTAGTAAATGCCACAAATAACCAAAGAGAATTCCTATAAAAAAAGCCCAAAAACATCTTAATTTCCCTGAGAATTATTATCAACAAACACGTGGTGACCAATCATGAATACACTACTTTCCATGAGTTAGACAACCTATGCTCATGCAGTCATAGGAATTCCCATGAATTATATGCATTAACAGACAAGATCAGCATACAAAAACCCCACAAAATAATGTTAAATCAAATACATACAGTGTCTTATAAAACTTCATTTTTTTAAGAAAAACATCAATACCAACCTCAATAAGCGATGTCTTAATTCGCTCCTCCAGTGGCAGGGCAAGCAGAGACCTGCATCAATTAGGGCTGCACACGGTCCGGTCTGGTCTGGTTTGACAGAAAAATCAGACCAGACCAGAAATTACGGTCTGGGAATTTTTTAGACCAGACCAGACCAGTCAAGACACCAGACCAGACCGGACCAGACCTTTCTAGACCGGTCTGGTCTGGTCTACGGTTTTTTCTTTTTTATGTGTTTTTAAATTTTGAATATAAGATAATGTATTCATTTATACATACGTAAATATTAATATATATATTTCGAGTCATTAATTGAGTCTACGAAAGCCTTCAAATACATACATTACCATAAAAAATTACATCACCAAAATAATACCAAAACTCACATAAATCAGAAAAATTAAAAAATAATACCAAAAAATCAGCGCCATAATAATATAAATAATCACTTCTTTTTATATAAACCTTATTCAACGTCATAATAATAATAATCACATAAACCAGAAAAATCAAAAAATAATACCAAAAAATCAAAAAAATAAAAAAGAAATAATACCAAAAAAAACTGGCCCAGAAAAATCTGAAGAAGGAGAAGACAACAACCGTAAACCTTGGAAATAGTACCAAAATAATACCAAAAAAAATTATACCAAAATATTACCAAAAAAAACTGAAATAAAACAAAATAATCAAAATAATCAAGTCATGAAAGCTTGGGAGTGGAGATGGTCGATCGTCGATCTCATGGTGGAAGAAGACAACCTGCGGCTGCCCAGAAAAAAAGTAAGAAAGATTTGAAGAAGGAGAAGATTCATGAAAGCTTAAAAGAATGAAGATTACCTCATGTAGATTGGAGATGGTGGATTGGAGTATGGTAAATTGGTGGATGGTGCGCCGTTCTCAATCTCAAATCAGTAAAATGAAGTTGGGAAGTAGGGTTTTTGTTTTATATACTACTTGGAGTTGGGTGGGCCAAAGTAAATTAAGATACTCTTATTTTAATTCTTAAAAGTCCTACTAAAGTAATTAAATATATATACCAGGCCCTTATTTTATATACGGTTTTCGGTTATGGTTTACGGTTTTCACCAGACCGGAATCTTATTACGGTTTTCCGGTCCGGTCTGGTCTAGAAATTATAAAACCTAGACCAGACCGGAAACCGTAATTTTTTAAAAAAAACCGGACCAGACCATTCAGACCGTAGACCAGACCAAATACTTAAATTACGGTTTGGTCCGGTTTGGTTTACGGTTTAGACCAAACTATGTTCAGCCCTAGCATCAATTAACACCTCTTCGTAAAAAATAGTTAGAAAAACTAGTTGTCTACCTAGGAACTGGATGGGTTAATAATGGAAAATAGATTAAGCATTAAGAAAGAACTGCCAACACAAGCAACTACTACCTAACTAGAGGCTATAAGTAGTCTTTTGCCCTTTTCTCAACCTATAATATCTTCTTTGTTTTCCCCTCTCTATATATTATTGTCACTCTCACTCTTGTTTTTCTATATCTTTTCTTTTCATTATAGAAATTGATGAATCAAAAATTGCAATTCAAGAACTTAGTTTTAAAAAGCGCAAGGTGAACCGAGGCGCTAAAGGCCCTTAGAGCCTAGGCGCGCAACACAGGACGAAGGCGCGAGCTTTTTGTATGTGAGGCGCACTTTTTCAAGAACTGTCCCAAACATTCTTTGGAGATAAAGTATGGTAATGTAGAGTATAAACGAAGGTCAATAAGGTGAGGCAATTTTTGTTGATAAATAGAAAATTCTTTGTAGATTACTACCCTTTGGAATTTTTTGCACCAATAAGACAATACTACCCAAACACACATCCGGACTAATTAAATACACATGAGGTCGTTTATGACATCCTTAAGCCTTAAAAAACATGAATTGCAATTATGAAAAAACATTACTCCCTTGGTCCCCAAGAGATTGCAAAAACAACATTTTGCACGAAGTTCATGAAAAGGTGGAGTCATTTAAATGTGGAAGACATTAAAATAAAAAAATGTGAATAAGAATTAAAGAAAGTGGTGGGTACATTTCCACAAAAGGAAAATGTAGCAAAATAAAAGCGATAGACCAAAATGAAAAGTGTAGCAATTTCAAAGGGACGGACGGAGTAGCAAATTAAAACACCCTTTCCTTATGTTCTCTCTGCTGCCACGTTCATGTCAATAGAAAACCTTCCAGGGCAATAACACCTCATCACTGCTACTGCCAGTCATCTTCCTTTTATCACTCAAGTACTCACCTCCACGTTTTTGTTTCATACGAATAAATCATAACCCCCAAAAGGAATAAAGAGATAAATAATAGGAGAAGTATATTAACAATAAGAGAGATTGTAACCGCCCAGGATTCTGAAGGCAGGGACTAATTGGAATTTAGTATTAATTAAGCGGAAGCTTGCTTTTGCCAGCACAATAAAGGGGATTACTTAAAGGATAAACCAATGTCCAAGTAGAATACTTGAACCACAACCAAAGCAATATAACGGAAGTCTTAACTGTCTAAAATAAAGGAAAATTACAACTATATCGAAATAAGTCCAAAGTTCAAATTACATTCTTAAAATAGTCCAAACCTAAACAACCAAACTAATAGTCTCTCAAATACAATAAAGAGATCTAAATAAAAGGGGAGTCATACTCCAACTCGGGTTCATCTTCCGCTCGCATATCCATTCTTCGTCGAGGTGCCATAGGGGTTTACTCTAAAAACAAAACCATTGAAAAACATACAAAGCATAGTATCAGCAAAAAGGCTGAGTATAAACACACTAGTGTCCGTCAAACAAGTTGTTAAAAACCTTTTCAATTTGAGTAAATTCATTTTGAAAGATGCTTTTCATTTAATAAATCATATTATCATTTAAACTCAGTTCAATGGTTCTATAGTAATTTATTCTCAATTTTCATTATAAATCTTACGATCTCAATGGATCCAATCAATTTCAAATTCATATCATAAGTTTTCATGGGTACTTTGTGAGTCATCCTGTGACTCGTTTGGTAGTCGGTCTACCGTCCGCGATATGTCCGGCAAGTATAACACAATGGTATTGTGAACAATAAGCGCTCAGCATTGGTGAGCCGTTTAATCATGCACACAACATTTGCTATGGCATATGTACCCGCCATTTAGGCCAAAACATTTTTGTATACTTCCTCCGTATTCAATTATTTGCAACTTTGGGGTCCTTCACGGACTCCTAGGCAAAACTTTTAGTAGTGTATTAAAATAGATTAATGAGGTTAATGGGGTGGGATTATAGTATTATAATATTAAAAAGTAAGAGAGAGTATTAAAAAGTATGAGAGAGAGTATTAAAAAGTAAGAGAGAGTATAAAAAAGTAAGAGAGAGATAATAAAAAAATAATAAAAAACTTTCTATAAATGGAAAAAAAAAGAAAGTTGCAAATAATAGAATACGTCATTTTTAGTAAAAGTTGCAAATAACCAAATACGGAGGAAGTATATTATATACCTTGTAATTTCAATAGCATTTAAAAAGTCAAAAATATTAACTTTTTCCTTATGATAAACGTCTTTTATTTGCAACATAGCAAAACATACTTTCTTTACATATAGCAAAAATCAAATCATAATATTTCCCACATGGGTAAAACATGCTTAGCATAATCATATCATCAAACATAACCTTTGTATTATATTGGGGCATCACTAACATATATGGAAAAGCATCGCAACAAAAAGTAACAAAAATTCAAGACGATTTTTCAAGGAAACCACTAAAATGTTTAGTTTCAATCAAAGAGATTTGAAATTAATTCAAAATAACTATGGTATAGTTCATAAGTCTTGAAAATCATTATGACAAAAGATTTCATAAAACACTATTTCTTTAAATACGAAATAGTTTTTGCCGATAATAAAATCGATAATTGATTTACAAAAATACATATTAATTCTCCAACAAGACCCAAGTTAATCAAGTCATTCTAATATCTTAATTAAAATGAATCTAAGGTTATCCCTCCTATTCATAAAGAATGAAGACATTTTCTTATTGGGTCAACTCACCGAAAACATAAATCATACTTATAAAGTTAAATTTTTATAAGAACAAAAAATATATAATACATTATCTAAAATACTCTAAATATATATAAAGTCTCAAAATAGTCAAATTACATGAATATGAATATAGACGATGGAGTCGGCTACTTGTTCGAACTTTGATAGTCAATTGTATTAGTGTATATGTGGTGTATATTTTGATAATTCGTCTTTCCATCAATTTGCCTCTAAACATGGTTTTCTTTTTCGTTTCTCATGCCCCTATACTTCTGCTCAAAATGGAAAGGCTGAACGCAAGATTCGTACCATAAATAACATAGTACGAACCTTGATGCTTCAGTCCTCCATGCCTCCTCACTTATGGCATCATGCTTTGAGTGCTTCGAAGGTTAAAAATATTAAAGTCTAAAAAAAGTAAACCTTAAGGCTAGTAGAAAAGTAATAAACTAAAGTTGGGTATAGGTCATGTAATAGTATAGTTTAATATTTAATAAAATTAATTATTTAATAAATAATATATTAAACTAAGCGGGCGGGCGGGTATACCCGCGTGTAATTTTTTGGTGTCGCTACCCGCCCGTTTATCTTGGCGGGCGGGTATTACCCGTCCAAACTTTAAATTTTTTTGAAAAACGTTGTCCATGCCCGCCCGTTTTTTTTTAGCCGGATTGGGCGGGCCTAGCAGGTAGCCCGCCCATGAACAGCTCTATTTCAGATTATTCCACAAATTTTTTTCAAGTTTTTTAAATTCTAATTTTTGACAAATTTTGGTACTTAAATCTCGTATATTGTAAGGTGATTATTAAATAAAATCGCTTAAGAATAAAGAAGATAGTTAAATTCTTTGAAGAAAATCCATGATGTATGTAATTTTGATTAGTAGCTGGATATTTGAGATTGGCACCTACAATTCTTTGCACCGATTTAAATTTAAGCAATTGGGACTAGCAAACTGAAATGAAAATGCTGACGATCCACTCATATTGTAAAAAATATAATTATCTTTTAAACGGGTTTTAACTTTCAAATTAATCAATCACCGTAATTTATAAATTACCAATAACGACAAAAAAAATAATAATAAAATAAAATAAAATAAAATAAATTAAAATAACGAAGCTCTCATCCTATTAATGCCTAACACATAAAAATAATTTATTAACGTTATAAATTTAATAAGAAATTATGAAAGGCGCAAATTATTATGGCCCCCTGCTGACTTCAAAGGTATCTTCAAAACAACTCTACATCATATATTTTGGCTAAATGCATTTCTGCTTTTTCTTTTTTGGGTGGATAATGTCCACTTAAAATGTTGATTAAGTTGCAATTATTGTGTTTGAATTTTTCTTTTTAATTTGATTGTGGATAATAACAGATTATTGGCTCAGAAAAAATATACTCCCTCCAATTCACTTGTATTGTCCCATTTGGTTGGGCACGGTTTTTAAGAGTGGAATGATAGAGTATTTTAATTGATTCAATTAATTGTAAATGTGGTAGTTGGGTATTGAGAATTGGAAAAGTAAGGTTTTAATTTGATTGTGGATAATAACAGATTATTGGCTCATAAAAAATATATTGGAAAGCAACAATAATGTTATCTTCTTTCTCATTTTATTTTATTTTTCTTTGGTGAAAATTTTCTGGATTAATTAAATGTATCATCTTTTGATATTAATTTATGATATTCAGTAGTACTTTGCAGTATCATTTCTTTCGTTATTACTCATGTCACGTATCAAATGTTATTATATTTTTATATTTTTGGTTCATATTTAGATGTACAAATTTTCATGAAATACAAATGTTTAATAATCGTTGCTTGATATTTCGCTAACAATATTTGTAGATTGCTAAAAATAGTAAAATATGTTTAAGTGGAGATATCTCCTTCTCGTCTCCTCTATATTCAGATTAGAAATCCTTAAAAATATTCATAATAACTGCTCTTTTCAAGTCTTTTTTATTGCCACATTTTTTTATTTGGCAAAATCATATCAATTGTCACATTTCCTTTTTTTGTCAATCTTTTTTTTATCTAAATACTTCATGTTCACACAAGTAATGTCTAAAATACCCTCACTTTTACTATTTACAATATCACAACTATCACCTCTACAATTAATAATATACTTACTCCGTTCTGATTAACTTGCTACCATTGCATGGGCACAAAAATTAAGAAGTTATTGTGCAATGATAAATGGAAAGTTGCTTTTTTGGAATTTTTAATATTATTTGTTGAAAAATGAAAAAGAAAAATAGGAGTAATTAGATATAGAGTAGGATAAAAAAAGGATTAGCTATAACTTTAAGTGATTGGTTTTTTTTAATAAAAAGGAAATGTAGCAAGTAATATGAAATTTCCCAAAATGGAAAATGTAGCAAGTATTATAGAACGGAGAAACTAATTACTTAAAATATTCCAACTACTAACTTTCAAGTGGTCCCCATACCACTCTCATTAACCATATCTATATCAGTAAGTCTAATGGGAGACGGTCTATTCTATAAACGGAATCCATGAAGCCCAGCCCAAAATATAACATAGTATATTTGGGGTTATAATAAATTATTTGGGGTTATAATAACTTATATTTGGGGTTATAGAATAGTATATTCGAGGTTATAATACCTTACATTTAGGATTATAACATAATATAATTGATATTATAATAAAAAAAATCAGTTAAGGAAAATGGGCTGGCCCAATTTTGTGATCTATCCTATAGACCGTCTCTTGTGAGATTTTGTGTATCTATATAAATAAGACAATAAAAAAGACTTGAAGTGAATATTTATCTATCCACAAAATCTCACAAGAAATGGTCTATAGGATAGACCACAAAATTGGGCCAACCCATTTCCCTTAATTGATTTTTTTTATTATAATATCAATTATATTATGTTATAATCTTAAATGTAAGGTATTATAACCTCGAATATACTATTCTATAACCCTAAATATAAGTTATTATAACCCCAAATAATTTATTATAACCCTAAATATACTATGTTATATTTTGGGCTGAGCTTTATGTATTCCGTCTATAGAATAGACCGTCTCCCATGAGACTTACTGCTATTTATCGGGATACGTTTTGAAAATGATCATGCCCGCCTATATATGATTAGATACACACATCCCACCCACGCTCACTTTATATCTGAATTTTCTTGTACGAATCTGTCTGATTTATAATTCCTTTTTATTATTGATTTAGATATTAAAGTATAGTGAACTTGGCTTTTGATATACCTTGATAGGATATCTCTTGACAAAACTTCCACGTGGTAATATTGAGATTTTGGATTTTCCGCGTAGTAAGCAAAATTTTTTTAAAAAATCCACGCGGCAAATTGTTTCATTGTGACCTTTTTACATGTAAAACGTTAGCAAACGTTAATTTCAAAGCTTTTAAGGTTGTTGTACTCTTATTTAATCACATTTCAAATGCCATCAATTTCAACATATTTTACCCAAAACATAAACCCTAACTCTAAAATCTTTGGATTTGGGGGAACAAATATGATTTGGTTGAAAGATGATAGGGTTAAGGTTTATATTTTGGGGAAAAATGTTCAAATTATTGATGACATTTGAAATGGTGAATCGCTTAAATAGACATACAACAATCTTAAAAGCTTTGAAATTAACGCTAACGTTTTATGTGCAAAAAGTTCACGGTGAAGCACTTTGGTAAACCTTAGGATTACCGTGTGGATTTTTTAAAAGTTTTAGTTAGCCCGTACGAAACCCGAAACCTTATGGTTACCACAAGGAATTTCCTTTTTTAATTTTTTTTTAAAAAATTGAAATTTCGACAAATATCAAAAAGGAAACACATTTTAAAAAAAAAAAAAAATAGTTAGAGTTGGCTTACCGGGCCACTCTCATATATAAAGCACATTTCAAAACAAAAAGCACATTTTACTACAAGACTATTTCATACAATAATTTATGTTATTTATCATTTTTATTCTCTATCTAATTTGAGAAGTGGTTATATGCTTAACATTTCATTCAAAATACTAGTACACCGAAAATGAAAGAAAACGATATACTATCTTAGGCAAATATTGTCCATAATGACCTTTTATTTGGCAAAGAAAAAATTTCTAAGGATTGAATAATTAATCAGTTATTTTTGTGAGAGACCGTCTCTTAAAGTGACGACATCAAACAAAAATCTCACTTTTTTATTTTCTCTTTAATTCATATTGATTGAGCTATTTAACCTATATTTAATATCTTCAAAAAAACGTCTCTCACATGAATTTTTGATAATTAAATTAACTTTTTCTGTCCAAAAAAAGTGCTTACTTGTTTGTTATGAAGCTCTATTAAATTAAAGATAAATGACGAGGATTCAGGGCCGTCTCGTTCATTTTTGGGCCCCAGAGCAAAAGATAAAATTGGGCCCCTAAAAACTTAAGACATAACGCATAATATAATACATCTTTTGTTTTTTATTGTTAATATTTAATCTACTTTACAAAAAAACACTAAAAACTCATATATTATTTAGCAAAAAAAATGTAAGTTATATATAATTTGATTCAAATTAATATCACTTATATACATAAAAATAAGTTTTTTGGGCCCTAAAAAACACGGGGCCCTGGACGGTTGACCGCTTTGCACTTGCCATTCGACGGCCCTGCGAGGATTAGCATCATGATGATGCATATTGCAGGTTCAACTGTTTATTACACCTAATAACATAGAATTGGATGCTTCAACATTTTTTAGACATTTATAATACTAATTAATATAGCATAGAAATTATGGACTTCATACATTTATTTAATGTTTAAAAAATCTACAAAATTACTTATAACTAAATAATTTTTTAAAGTATATTTTTTATATTCTTCTTCTTACCTTTGAGAATTTGTAATTTCTTCTTATTATTAATTTTGAAAGTTTCTTATGATTATTTAAGATTCACTTTTATGGCCATACATGAACGGTATCAGTTTATAAAGTACCTATTAATGACGTTTTTTGATTAAAAAAAATTCTCAATAATCTCACTTATTATTCACTACTTTGAATAATCTAGTTTATGACTTATCTAATTGCCGTAGCATTTTCCGTTAAATTCTTGTCAATTTTCCGTTTAATTCACCATTTTCCGTTAAAATCTACCAACATTAAAAATTATTAACACGTACAGCTACATACAAATAAAAATTATCAAAAATTAACAGAATAACAACTATAAGAAACGAAAGAAACATAAACCAGAAACTGAAATTTACCAAAAACAACAAACAAATCATATATATATATATATATATATATATATATATATATATATATATATATATATATATATATATATATATATATATATATATATATATATATATATATATATATATATATATGTATATGTATATATATACACGCACACACGATCATCAAATAACAACATATGAACTATCCAAAAAACTAAAAAGTATTAGAAAATTAATAGAAAATGGATGATGCCGGTGGAATAAATGTTGAAGATTGAAGGTTAATGGTTGAAGATTGAAGTTTGAAAGTTGAAGATAGGATGGAGACAGGAAATGCCCGTAGCCAACTTTAGCGAATTTGAAATCTCACAAAATATTAATGACGATAGAATGGAGACATGAAATGCCCGTAGCCAGCTTTCGTGACAAGATGGAGACAAAATCTCTACAGGCTATCCTATCACCACCCTTGGCTATGTAGTTCTTCTGTCAGGCTGTCTCTATCCTCAAGCCAAACTCGACGACAAATTATCTTAATATCAGTTTATTTTTGTAGTGTATTATTGACTTCTATATCATGTAAAATGCTTGTTATCCTATCATTATTCTTATTAGTCAACAAATTCTTTCAACTCTTGATATATTGCACAATTAAACACTAACGTGAGTCTAATATTTTATAAGAAGCTTGGGATTGTATGGAACTAAAAATGGATTATCTAATGCACAATATCACACCTTTATATAGTCTTCTTTTATTTATTGTCTTATCCATCGGCCGAGAATTCTCTAGTATCTAGTCGAAAAAGATGCAAATTATAGTTTGAACTTTTTTTTTGAAATGCAAATTATAATTTTAACTTGGCCTAATTGAATCTAACAACTCCAACTTCTTTAATACTTCCTTTATTTCATATTAGTTACAACATATGAAAATATAGTACTATTTATTTATCACACTTAATTTTTAATTAATTTTTAATTTAATTTGTAAGTTGAAACGCAGTCAAATGAAATCTTATTTGATTCGTCTTATTATTGCAAAATTATTAATATCACATTTTTATTATTTTTTATTATATACTTCATCTGGTTTTTAATAGTTGCTACAGATAGTGACTTTTCTCCTCACAATATGTCACTCTCTATAGCAACTGTTAGAATATTACGACAATATTCTCGCATAATCTCGAGAATATTTTACGGTTTATTTAGAGTAATTGTATATTGTGTAATATTGTTATTTTAGGAAGCTCTAGAGTGGTAGTTTGTATATATACGCTATTATTGTTTAATGGAAGAATAAGACAGTAAATTAAAACCCAAAAACCTGTGTTTTACTTGAATTCATGGTATCAGAGCCGACGGTGTTTTTCCGGGACCGGTAACACCTCGAGCTTCATCTCTTACTTTTTTTAAAAAACCAAAGAAAAAAAACTAGTAAAGTCCAAAAAATGGATGAAACCCAAACCAAAATTCAACCCAACCTTAATCAAACCCGTAAACCGTCCTTTGTAGATTTAAGGATGGCCGAAATAGCCCGGTGTGTTGTCATGTATACCACATCATCATCAGGACTATGTCCTTCAGAAATTGGTAAAGGCCTAATCATCGAGCACCGGTCGGAAATTCATTCCGGTGTAACGACGGGGAAGAGCAGCCCAGAAGTGACCTTTATCAATCAGTACCAAGAAATGACCGGGAACAGTGGAAGAATAAAACCGGCTTTAATGGAGGAAATCAGGTAGCAGAAAATGAAAGAGAAGAACAGATCAGAGAAGGCCACGCTAGAGAGAGAAGGGAAGGGTGCCAACATTCCAAAATTACTCCTTTTTATAAGGAGACATTTAAAGAGAACCCTAAATACCCAACCGGCCCACAATATCACTCAAAGCCCAATTCTTTTAGGTAGTGTTTGGAAACGAGTATTTCATTTGAGATTTTGGAATTCAATATGGTAGTGTTTGGAAACGAGTATTTCATTTGAGATTTTGGAATTCAATATAGGAAATTCCAAAACATGAATTTCAAATTCAATTTTAGTGTTTGGGAAATATTAAAATTTTCAAATCAAAAATTTCAAATTCCAAAGGTTGTTTGGCAATCTTTGTAATTACAAATCATTAATTCAAATTCTAACACTGTTTGGTAAATGTATGTAATTGCAATTATAAAATTTGATCATCCTTGCCAAGTGACCTAATATATGAACTACATTACAAGGTAAAATATAATACTAACACACGAATTACACATGAAATTTGAGTATGTGATCACCGTAACAGATTGCCTATAATTGGCCCCACAAATTCATTCTTTTACAACTACTACTGAACTTTAAAATCTAACTAGAAAGACTAATAGACTATATAGTACTATTAATGAACTAAAATTCCTAGAAAGTTACTACGAGTGAAGACATAATGTTACCCAATCCAACTTCTCATCTTCAGGTAAAGTCTTAAGCATTTCAAACTCTTCTATATTGTTCAAAAATCGCTTCACTGCCTTCAACACTTCATGTCGATCAAGTCCGACAACTCTTGACACAACATCGTAGATCTCTTTAGAATCGGGCTTTGGAGGGTTTCTTGATATCATATACTCCTTAAATGTCTCCGCAAAGCTAGTAACAGCATCAGCAAGACGATCCCTCTTTAATTTCTTGCTTGAAGACTCTCCTGATGTTGCATCTGAGATGTGGGCACCTTGATTTTCAGTCTCCAAAGCAGCAGCTGACTCTTCGTGTTGCTCAGCACCATCACCAAGCGCTCTATCCACTGACACCAAAGCACAAATGTCATCCCAATTCTCAATCCTTTTGTTCATATATGCCGACGCATTTGGATTATTCTGCATAACATTGAAAAAGATAGATGCAATCATTAATCATCAATAGTCAATCCATATAACACAACATTATCACGATAACTCACAACAATCCATTAAGAGTTAGAGCACAAAGTGTCGAACATAAGGATATAATCTAATTGTGTTTGATCGATAATTAGAAAAGCATACCTTACAATATTCGTTCCATTGGGCAAAATCACTCATACCAATCTCAAGCATCTTTTTCTCATCATTCCACGTAAACTTAGTGTAAGTTTGGATGTCGGTGATGATAGCATGATGTTTCTTCCATACCTTAATCCTATTTTTGGCATGCTCCATCATAATAAATATGCCCAACTCATTCCTTAACTTATCAACAACAGCTTGATAAGCTTGAGGCTTGAAGTCACCATCACCTTTATTCCCCTCGTTTATTTGGTCAATTAACGTTGAAGCAAGAATTGCATCCATTTGGGGAGTCCAAGATACGTATCCTCTTTTTGATGTTGAGCTTGAACCCAACTGTCTTTTCATTTGTTTGTTCATTATGATAGCGAAACAATAGCCTACGGTCCTGTTCTTTTCACCATCAAATTAGATAATAAATAAATAAACAAGTTTTGATATACATAAGACAAAGGCATTGTTAGAGTAAATATTATCTTGTTATTTTGCTACTGGATCCTTAAGAAGACTTTCCTATTGAACAAAGTAACATACTATCATGTAGATGTAGTTCATGGTAAAGGAAAAATTTGGTGAGCAAAATTACATGGTAAAAGAGCAAATTATGGAGTATAAAACAAGCAGAATGTACATGGTAACATACTTTAATTGTTCCGAGGTTGTGCCCTTCGCCTTTGGTAATCTGCAAACATTTTTCTTGCAAGCTCATCTCTAAAATTATTCCACTCGGGTGATGAGCGAACAAGTGAAATGTAAGCTTCTTCCCCTTCTTCATCAATTCCGGGTACATTTGATAATTCATTATCTACCTCATGTAATAAATCCCCTTCTTCTAAATTTTCTTCCCTCAAGAAATTATGGAGTATAAAACAAGCATTTATAATTCTAACTTGAGTCATTTTTCCAAAAAAACTCGGATGTCTAAGAATACTCCAACGTTTCTTCAATAAACCAAAGGCTCTTTCAATTGTGTTTCGAGCCGAGGAATGCCTCAAGTTAAAAAGCTCCTTATAATTTGTTGGAGTATTCCCTCGCCATAAATTTAAATGATACCGAGTACCTTTATAAGGAGCTAAGAATCCTTCACCATTAGTGAATCCCAAATCAACAAGAAGAAATTTATTTCTAGGTATTTTTAGTCCATTAGGCCTACGAAGAGCATCACGAAGGATGCGAGGATCTGAAGCTGATCCTTCCCAACCAGGTAAAACATACGTGAAGCAAAGATTTGAATCACAGGAAGCCAAGACATTTGTGCTTATATCCCCCTTTCTATCTCGATAGCGGGGTCGATCCTCAATAGGCACCGTCATTTTAACATGGGTCCCATCAAGGGCTCCAACAACACCCTTAAAGTACCTCCACTTAATGTCCTCAGAACAATCAGTATTGTAACTAACTGGTTTGATATAGTACTTCCCTAGTTTTAGTACGGCTTCAAGTACGATGTGAAACTGACGACTCACTGTCTCTCCTGAACGAGCAAAGATCCCTTGTACTACTCTATTTTTTAAATCATGGGCAAGAATATGAAGAAACATTGCGACAATTTCTTTCACTGTTACATATCTAGTAGTCTTTAATCCTCCATTAATTTGCAAAATGTTACATAACTTCTCAAAGCAATGTGTGTCAAAACGCAATTGATCGCGACATATCCTATCATTTTTCAAGTCTAACATCCAAAAGGCCCTCTTTTGAGCACGGAAATTTTCATCCCAAGAGACCTCTCTCACCCTATACTTTTGACTATATTGTGCTCCTATAACTACTATAATGAAACTCACAATTGACAAAGCATTATCTCTATCATCATCATTTTTCCTTGCACGCTTTCGTGACTCTTGAATAATTAATTCTTCCAACATATTCTACAATTTTCAAAAAAAAAGATGTAAAATTAAAATTCTCTCTCGGCATGTGATGTTTAAAGAAAAGATTAAACCAAATAAAGTTTCAATATGGTCAAAATCAGAAATTAAAATAAATTCTAAACAACACCAATTCATTTGTATTCAAGTAAAACTCACTAAATAGCAATCCAAACTAAGAAGCAGCTATATAATTTTTCATTAAAAGTCATAAAAAAGCTTAAATTCAACCATTAACCATTAATGGAACAAAATTTATAGAAGAAATTAGAGAACAAGTACCTTCGTTAGCTCAATTTCAATAGATTCTCAAAAAGCCAAGAAGTACCAAGGTGCTAATGATTTCTAGGAGGAAACAAAGGGATCTTTAGGTGCCAATGATTTTTGTAGCAATTTGCAGGGACAACAAAGTGTTCGTGAAGATCAGTTGAGTAACAATGGATATCATTGACTCCTTTTTTCTAGCTTAGGGTTCATAGAAAATTGAGAGATGATTGAAAAGAGGCCAGATAAGAATTTGTAAATGACAGGCTATGAGGCTGAATTTTGAATTATAAAAATTTGGCCCATTTATTACTTATTCTAAGATTTCACAATAAATGGTCCATTTCTAAATTACAAATTTTAAACTTGCCAAACAAGATATTTGGCCCAATTTAGCATTTGGAATTGAATTCCATGTTCCCAAACAGGCCATTAACACATTCACAAAAAGGAATTTGTGCATTACTTGTGACAAAAAATTCGAGGGTTGGATTTTTGATTGCGGTGCCACAGATACGATGTCTTATGACCCCACAGATTTTTTGAGTTGTACTAAACCGATGAAAAAAATAATTAAAACAGCTAATGGGGAGGAAATTGCAGTAACAGGGGCCGGGACTATTTCTTTTACGAATAATCTCACCCTAAAAAATTGTTTATTTGTCCCTGACCTTTCTCATAAATTATTATCAGTTAGTCAACTCACGAAGGAGTTAAATTGTACTGTTCTTATTAAACCCGACTGTTGTATTGTGCAGGATGTTCAGACAGGGAGAATAATTGGACGTGGCATTGAAAGAGGGGGTCTGTACTACCTAGAGGAGGAGATTCAAAAAGGCAATGCAGCTCTTGTTCACGAGTCGGAAGAAAAAAAACTTTGGACTTGGCATCGGCGACTGGGACATCCATCTATAGGGTACTTGCAAAAACTTTTCCCTACCTTAGCCAAACACAAGTCTAGCCTTAAATGTGAAACATGTATTTTGGCAAAGAGTCATAAACAATCTTATCATAGTAGTTTAACTAAAGCTGATGTTCCGTTCATACTTATTCATTCTGATGTCAGGGGTCCAGCTCCTGTTGTAGGCATTCATGGTTATATGTATTATGTTGTTTTTATTGATGATTGCACTCGTATGAGTTGGATATACTTTCTTAAACATAAATCTGAAGTGTATGAAGTGTTTGTGGATTTTTATAACATGATTTGCACCCAATTTCGAGCCCAACCCCGTATCCTCAGATCTGATAATGGGAGGGAGTTTGTTAACTCTCATATGCATACTTTCTTTTCTACCAAAGGCCTCATCCATCAAACCTCGTGTCCAGATACACCCCAACAGAATGGAGTTGCCGAAAGGAAAAATCGAACCCTTCTTGAGATGACCCGTGCTCTTATGCTTGACTCATGTGTCCCTAATCACCTTTGGCCTGAAGCTATTGCCACAGCAAACTACCTCACAAACCGTCTACCCACAAAAAGCCTAAACTACCATACACCTCTTGATACTTTTCAAACCTTCCATGCCTTACCTTTTTCCCATTCCTTACCACCCCGTGTCTTTGGGTGCACTGTCTTTATACATCATCCCAAACGAGTGCGTTCTAAGTTCGAACCTAGGGCTGGGAAGTGTGTTTTCGTTGGATATGGGAGGAACCAGAAGGGGTATAGGTGTTATGATCCTTCTACCCGACAGATACATACTACTATGGATTGTGACTTTTTTGAGGATGCATTTTACTACCACCATCCTCGATGTCAGGGGGAGAAGTCTGATGACGATCTCAGATGGTTAATTAGCCCAGTCCATGTTGACTCCGACCAAAAAGAACAAGTAGGCATTGCTACAGAATCACCCCTCCAAGTGGTTCCGCCTCAACTCTCATCGCCACCTCCGATTCTGTCTGATCATCAGGTGAGTAGTTTGGATAACAGTCTTGATATTGTGGATAACAGTCTTGATATTGTGGATAATGTTCATATTGTGGATAATCTTCCTATAAATGAGGTTGAAGCTGTAGGATTTGAGGAGGTATCTCATGAGCCACTGGAGAATAGGGAACGGTCCTATGTCTTACCACCCAGATTGACACGAGGCATTCCTCCGAGAAGATATGACCCAGATTTTGAGGCGAAAAGATTTAGATATCCAGTTAAGGGAACAGGTGAAGGGAACCTATCTCAGAGTGCATTAGCTTTCAATACTGCACTTTACAGCACTAGACTCCCCAAAACAGTCGAGGAGGCTCTTGCTACAGATCATTGGCGAAAGGCTATGGAAGAGGAGATTAATGCTCTGAAAAAGAATGGTACTTGGGAGAAATGTGAACTACCGAGAACAAAAAGAGTTGTTGGGTGCAAGTGGGTCTTCACAGTGAAATACAAAGCAGATGGGACCATAGAGAGATATAAGGCACGACTGGTTGCTAAGGGCTACACACAGACATATGGAGTTGATTACTCAGAAACCTTCTCACCAGTGGCAAAGCTAGACACAATCCGGGTCCTATTCAACATAGCGGCAAATTTAGACTGGCCTCTTCATCAATTTGATGTAAAGAATGCTTTCCTCCACGGAGAACTACAGGAAGAGGTTTACATGGAGGCTCCTCCAGGGTTCACATCGGAATTTTCAGACAGGGAAGGATGCAGGTTGAGAAAAGCTTTATATGGGTTGAAGCAATCTCCTAGAGCATGGTTTGGGAGATTTACATCTGCTATGAGACGATTTGGTTACAGACAGAGTCACTCAGATCACACATTGTTCCTTAGAAAACGAGGAGGAAAGATAACTTGTCTCATAATTTATGTTGATGATATGATTATTACAGGAGACGATAAGGTGGAAATTGAAAACTTGAAGAGGAAGCTGTTCCAGGAATTCGAAATGAAGGATCTTGGAAGATTAAAATACTTCTTGGGAATCGAGGTTCTAAGATCAAACAAAGGAATCTTCATATCCCAAAGAAAGTATGTTCTAGATCTATTGGCTGAGACGGGTATGATGGACTGTAAGCCTATTGAAACTCCTATGATGATGAACCATGGGTTACAGATCCTAGAAGATGCAGAGTTAGCAGATCGTATGCAGTATCAGAGGCTAGTGGGGAAATTGATCTATCTAGCCCATACAAGACCGGACATAGCGTATGCAGTGGGTGTGGTTAGTCGCTTCATGCATAAACCACAAGTGCAACACATGGAGGCGGTTTTCCGAATACTGAGATACTTGAAAGGCACTCCTGGCAAAGGGGTTCTATATCAGAAACATGGGCACCTAAACCTAGCTGCTTACACAGATGCGGACTGGGCAGGAGACAGAGACGACAGAAAATCAACCTCTGGGTACTTCACTTTGGTAGGTGGTAATTTGGTAACTTGGAGGAGTAAGAAGCAGAAAGTAGTTGCCCTATCAAGCGCAGAAGCAGAGTTCAGAGGAGTCGCGAAAGGGATTCAAGAAGTCTTATGGCTCAGAAAATTGTTAACCGATCTTGGTTTCCCTCCAAAAGGAAGCTGTGAATTGTTTTGTGATAATCGAGCAGCAATTGATATCTCAGAGAATCCAGTCCAGCATGACAGAACGAAACATGTAGAGGTGGACAGACATTTCATCAAGGAGAAACTCGAAGCAGACATCATCAAGCTACCTCACGTAAAGTCAGAGGACCAACTAGCAGATATTCTCACTAAGGCAGTGGGAACACAGTGGTTCGACGAAGTTCTGAGCAAGTTGGGTATCGGAGATCCGATAACTCAACTTGAGGGGGAGTGTTAGAATATTACGACAATATTCTCGCATAATCTTGAGAATATTTTACGGTTTATTTAGAGTAATTGTATATGTATATTGTGTAATATTGTTATTTTAGGAAGCTCTAGAGTGGTAGTTTGTATATATACGCTATTATTGTTTAATGGAAGAATAAGACAGTAAATTAAAACCCAAAAACCTGTGTTTTACTTGAATTCAGCAACTAATAAGAACCAGAGGAAGTATAACTAAAGAATATCAAAGATTGAATTAACGCATTAAACTGCATAAAAAAAAAACAAATGTTGTAAGTAAATTAGAACAGAGGAAATATTTTTAATAATTAAAAAATGAATCAACCATCTACAAGCTGCCACGTGGATTAAAGTTGCTGACGTGGTCCGCATACAAAACGTAAAGTATACTGGATTACTGGTAGTCTGGTACTAGTAAATAAAGTAGGAGTATTCGAGTATATACTAATACAACCGCTTCAATTCTGTACTTCTCTCTCTTCTACTTTATTTAAAGTTGCAAAAAGTTAACAAATTAAAGGAAAAATATACCTGAATATTCAGTGGTGGGTGGCGGCGGAAGAAGTAGGAGAGAGAGAGAACCGCCGTGAATCCTAAACGGGATTCCTAATTCTTCCATGGGGATTCCAAACGACGACACCGTTTCAATCGAAAAAGGAAAAAGATCGGGTGACCCATGGGTGATCACCGTTAATTGTCCTGATAAATCAGGACTTGGATTGGATATTTGTCGCACCATTCTTGATTTTGGTCTCTTTATTTCCAAAGCAGGTAACATTTTTATTTTTTGATATATTTTTTTGATATAGTTCGAGCTAATTTTGTTTTTTTGTTTTTTGAATAAGAGCTAATTTTGTTTTTGGCCGTTGAAATTTTAATTAATTTGTTATGTAGCTATCGTGTAAGCAAATTTTTGTAATTTTCGATTTTGAATGTAACTTAATAGAAGTATTTTTTGTATTTTTGAATAAAACATACTTTATATATTTTTTGTTATGTGAAATTTTATGTTTATTATTAAGGTTCCATGGGAATCAACATCTTTGTTATTGATCCTTTAAACCCTTATGTGATATACTATATATTTAATGAAATTTGGGGTTAATATTGTGAGTAGTTAACTTGTGGATTTTAATGAACTAGAAAAGCTTGATGTTAATTGTTGAGCTATGCTGTTTCTGTTTTTGCCTTTAAAGCAGATGTGGTTTTGATAATTGAGCAGGGAAAAGTGGCTGAAAGAAGCTGTTTAAGCCTTTAGGGAGTCAAACATAATTTGCTAAAATTAGGATTTAGTCTGCTGTCCCATGAGTTTGTTACTTAGGGGATTGTTACTAGTACTAAGAGATAGTTTAGTTGTTTGAGAGAAAATAAAAAGCATGTATTATGTGGATTAAATTAGAAGAGAGAAGAAATTTGTGGATGACAATTGAAGAAAGTGATGGGGATTATCTCTGTAAAAGGAAATTTAGCAAACTAAGTGGGATAGACAAAAAATGAGACTTGTAGAAAACTCGGCGGGATCTGGGATGTGGCAACATATGATGAACCTTTTTTGTTTCCTTTGGAATTTGTGGTTGTTTCTCTCTTATTTTGTTTAATGCAAGCTGATATGAACAAGTTCTTAAATGAGCAATATAACACCTTTGGTAGGAAGTAAGCACAATACAATAGGGTGCACTCGCTCAGTCCATTTTATTTTTCTATAGGGGGTTAAAGTTACTCGAATTTGTATTGGGAGAATCTGACAAAGAAAATGGATGGAGGAAACACGCTAATAAGATAGAAAGAGAGAATGACCGTGTTAATTAGACTAAGAGAGAATATGGCACGCTGCAAAAAATTAAAGAAAAAAGAAATGTAACAAAGTCACCGGAACAATCCAAAATGAAAAGTATAGCAAAGTCAAAGTGACAATTGAGGGATGGATATTATTGTACTTGTGAGTTATCAATTGTTCCCTTTTTCTGTAGGCGAACATTAATGCATATTAATGGATAACATAAGTATTTGTTTGGTTTTTTGGTCTCATTATCAAGGGACATAAGGAAAACTAAGATAATTATATGTTTAAAATTAATTGTCTCATTGTTCAACTTTCAACAAATTGTATTGAAGGATTTAGCTTTTATGTACATTACATTAACTTCTATTTTTCCTTCTCTTCACTTTTGAGCATACTTATTTTTATATGCAAAATTGATTCATTATTTTGGAAATGACCGATTAAATCATGTGCACTTTTTATTTATGAGAAGTTGCATATTATGTTTAATACCAAGGGTTAATAGGATAGAACCTATTTGTTAGTGTTATCGCTAATAATAACATTGGGGTTTTTATAATGTAACATAAAAATTCATTGTCAATATGGAAAACATCTACTGAGTTGATGTGTCATCATCTGGTCAAGATTTGCATTTAGATTGTTTGAGAAATCAAGTTATTATATTGAAATTAATCTCTGTGTTGTTTTCGGGGTAAGATGTCTTATATTTGACATGTTCAGTGAAACATAATTCGCTAGTTAGTTCGCCATTTGAATTCGCAATTCGCTCAAAATGACTCAAAAATAGCCTAAACCCATCCTTAATTCGCTTTTTTGATTCACGATTCGCTAGGCGACTAGCGAATCATGTGACACTGGACATGTTTCATCTGCCATTGGTAGCACATTAGAATGAGCTTGATTTGTACCTAAATAAGAATCAATGAAAAAGAGCTTGTTTTGGTGGCATCACTGACTCGATAAGTATAAAATGTAGTTATTCTGATTATTGCATTTGCTATTTTCTCTAGATGTTTCAACGGATGGTAAGTGGTGCTTCATTGTCATGTGGGTGGTTCCTCATTCTAGCACGTATGTGGTCCGTTGGGAGAACCTTAAAGAACGCCTTGTCTCATTTTGTCCATCATGCTCCTTGTCATATTATTACGCTCCTCCAGCACCAAAGAAATCCTCATCCCTCTACTTGCTGAAGTTTTGTTGCCTTGATCGAAGAGGGTTGTTATATGGTATTATCTGATTGAAACATCCTTTTCTTTTTTTCAGTGATGTGTGTTTCTCTACTAATATGCTTCCTGTTTCTTGTTTAGATGTTACCCATGTACTCTGTGAGCTTGAGCTCTCTATTGAAAGGGTAAAAGTGACGACAACTCCAGATGGAAAAGTTTTAGACCTCTTTTTTATCACTGATAATCTGTAAGTATTCTTTTGTTTTATGATTATTTGTTTGGTTCATCGACAACCAAATACCATTTATGATTTTATTTTTAAATATTCACTCATTGAAGTAGATGATCTTCTTGCTCATTCTTTCTAATCATGTTATCTGTGAAAGGGTGCCGCCAATATTTTTTGTTTTTTGGATGTGAATGACTATGGGTTTTATCATCTTATTATCTGCCAAGTTTTCTTTTTGTTGCTCATCTACTTAGCTAGTATTTTTTTTGTTGTGATCTGTATTTGATTAAGGTATAAAACAATAAGTTATGACTTGTTATATCCTTGACAACCACAGAATATGTCATACTTTTAAGTTTGTTATTTTTATTTGGAGAAAAGGTCTTTAAAAAGAAACCATGCTTATTGATGTGAAGGGAGGAGAAACAGTTTTCGATTTTCAGTCTACAAAAAAAGAAAGTTTTAATGACTTAATTACAATGATTGCTGAGTGATGAATGATGGTTGTGACTCGATATGGATTACTTGGATTCATGTTCGTCATTACCATATTGTTGCAAGCATGTCTCATTGTATAAATCTGTTCTATGTCTAGTTCAAGGCTTAAACCAAACAAATTATGTTGTTGTGTCTTAGGAGGCTGGTGTTGTGTTGTTGAACTTGTTAAACGTGATATTGCTGTTTGACTTTATTGTATGATCTGTAAAACAGGGAACTTCTCCACACAAAGGAAAGACAAGAAGAAACTTATGAACAACTACGTTGTGTTTTAGGTGAATCTTGTATTACCTGTGAACTTCAGTTAGCAAATTCACAACACGAATCTCGTCATGGAACCTCATCTGTCTCCCCTATCGTTGCTGAAGAGCTCTTTGCCTCTGAGTATTCGAAGAAGGAATGTCATATGCAAGCCCTTAGCCCGGACTTGACTCAATTGAAAAAGGCTGTTGTCAATGTGGATAACTCTTTGAGTCCGAACCAAACACTGCTTCAAATACATTGTGTTGACCACAAAGGTCTTCTTTATGATATAATGAGAACGCTGAAAGATCATGATATTAAGGTATTGGTTTCCTATCTTTTAGCTGTATTAATCACCATTCCATTGCAAGAGCTATAAATTGCTGGAGTGAATAATTAAAACTGCATTTTTAAAACTCTGTTCTTTACTATTCCTTTTTTTGGCATTTGAGCAGTTCTTATGTGACAGAACAAAACTATTATGGAATGTTTTGTCTTTTAGCCCATTTAATTACTTCTAATTATGAATGTCATATGCCAACTTGGGATTGTGGCGTTCATTGTTGTACCTCTTGGCATTAAGAGTAATGGATTGTCTGCGCCAAAGAGTAGGCATGCCTTTAAAAGTAATGTGGTCTGAAGTGTATGACCTATTGATGATGGGTTTTTGCTCGAGTGAAGCTTAAGGCTGATTATGAATTGAAGATCCATCTTGAATAGGTTTCAATGTTGCGCGTTCTTGTCCATGAGCTCATTACTTCAAATGGTTTTGTCCTTGGTTTGTGAGTCTAACTAGGGTCTTAATCTCCAATGCTATTGCACTATCAATGGTTTACAAAATTGTGGCTATTGCAGCCTAATATCGCACTAAGCTTGAAAACCTTTCCTCTCTGATTCCCTCCTTTCCATTCCCCCCCTCCCTCCCCCCTCCCTTTTGGGATGCAAGAGAGGGAAATGCCACCCCTCCATTTCCCTGCCCTTCCCTTTTGGCACCCAAATGAAAGAAATGTTATCCCTTTCCCTTTCTTTCCATTTCCTTCCATCTAAATGCAGTATAAGCTCTATGTTTGTTGGGATGCCCAACGAGTATTCCATTCTCTATTGAATTAAAAAAGGAATAATGATAGCTACCTACTAAACCAACAAATAGAGAAGAAAGAAAATAAAAGATTGTTAGCACCTTCACTTGCGCAACCTTATGAACTTCATAGGGTGCTAATGAGGGGGATAATTGTAGAGGATTCAAGACTTCATGGTAATATCCGGGGATTACCTTGTGTACTTGATATAGTTTGATCTTATATGTAGTTTCATTATGGTGTCAGGACCACTAAGATATATAACCCTTGAAAATTGCTAACTTTGCCGATGTATATTAGATGGCAATTTCATTCAATTTTTCAATTTTCTAGAGCCTTTCCATTGCTGTTGAGGAATTTTGTCTCCTGGCCATTCCTTATAATACCTAATGTGAGGGTTTGCAAGAAAGGGAAAGGCTATTTCTGCAATATTTGCATCTTGACTCCATTTCAACTTTAACAGATCTTATGTGCAGGTTATATAATCTCTAAACACACCCTTATTCCATTTTGAATATCATTTCTTGAATGGTTCAACTGCTGGAGGCTGTTGGGGGAAGCATTTAGTTTTGTAATTTCCATAATTTTCTTTCAAGTGCCAGTGTCACTCTAGAAATACTTTATTCACTCCTCCAATTTGTTGTATCTTCAAGTGCTTTATTTGAACTAGAGATGTCATGTGTCCTCCATTGTCTAGTTTCAGGAGATAAGTGTTTTATTTATGGCTTGAGGTTGCAATGTTGCATCTCTAGACAATGCCATTCCCTAGAGCCATTGGTAATGTTGAGGCTATGATCAGTACTAATTTGTAGGTTATAGTTCAAGATGGCCTCTGTATTCATTGAGATAGCCGGAACACTATGGTGTTCCAGTTTTCAAGGCTACAATGCAAAGATGTATGCTATTCTAATCCCTGTTTAGGCACCTGTGTGGCTTGTAGCTCTAGCTGTGGTGGGTTACATGCAAGTTAGGCAACAATACTTATGTATTGCATAAGTGATAAGCTGGTGAAGTCTCATTTTAGGTTGAGGTTTTCGTGTACTGTCGGACCTTGAGTCCACTAGATCTTTTCACTTGTATTCCTTTAACCATTAGTCTGAAGATGGAAAGACAGGTCAAATATATTTAGTTTCTCTGTTCTGCAATGATCGGCATCGCCCATGTGGGAGCGTCTGTCGTCCAACAGTTTGGCTCTTTGGCTTGGTAACCTGTGTTGTCAGTCATTGACCTGCTTGTTTCTAGAAGATCATTGCTTGTATGCATTTTGATTTTAGCCTATTTTTTCCCTTCCGTAATTGGGAAATAATGAATATCATATGAGCTCACTAATTTTTCTCAACCCAGATTTCATATGGTCGAATGTCAGCAGTTACAAAGGGACATCGCGACATAGATTTATTCATCCAACAGAAAGATGGAAAGAAGATTGTGGATCCTGAGCGAGAATACTTGTTATGTTCTTGCCTTAAGATGGAAATGCTTCACCCATTGCGTGTACTTATTGCGAATCGTGGGCCTGACACTGAACTATTGGTGGCTAATCCAGTTGAATTATCCGGACGGGGGAGACCTAGAGTTTTTCATGATGTCACTCTTGCTCTTAAAAAGCTTGGCATCTGCATCTTCTCGGTAAGAATAGAAACAATACTTGATATCTTAATTCTTTTACTCCATTGTTAATTTGTTATTGAGTTCGTGTATTGGAATATATACTCGAAACTCAAATGCTAATGAGAATTATGAAGAAAGATGCTCGCAGTTTGAAAATAATCCCAGCAATTTATCTTGTAAAAAATGATATAGATGTTTTGTTAGCATTACCAAAAAGATCCACCTACCAGATATGCTGGTGTCCAACAGCAATGAACAATGATAATCTCTAATTATTATAGCATATATTTATATGCAGGCTGAGATCGGAAGGTATTCTGCATCAGATCGGGAATGGGAGGTTTATCGTTTTCTTTTGGATGAGAATTGTGAGCATCAACTGTCGACAAAAGGAGCGAGGAATCAGATTGTTGACAGAGTTAGAAGAATACTGATGGGTTGGTGATGGGGTTGAGGGGAGCTCGTTGCTATCAAATTTTGGTTCTCAAATCCCAACCCTTTGCACCCTGCGCGGTTGTATTGTGTCGGTTCAAGTGATGAATCAAAATCTTTGGTTTAGACAATCATTCATTTGCAGGCGCAAGCCATCTGTGATATAGAAGTAGGTAGTTCATGGTGTGTGATCGGCTGATGGCTTTGCCGATGATACTGATTGCTGAGTTGCCTTACGCAGTCATTGGGCATCCAAATTATGTTTCGGAAAGCTGCTAAGGCACTTGGGGCCTAGGGGACTCGGATGACAGGATGTGCAAGGAAATGCTAGTGATTGATCATTGGATCGGTGAAAAGCTACATCGACCCTCATTCCTGTCATTTGCAATCTATGCTGGCCCGTTCATGTAATAAACATTGGTTTCGAGTTTATTTATGATAATAATTTTAAGAGTAGAGTCTTGTTTTCATTCGACGTTCGAAGCTCTTACCTTCAAACATGGTTTTCTGTATAATTTAACATAAACTTGCCTTTTATTTAAGTAGTTAAAAAGGATGGTGGTGGAAATCTAAGGGGATTTTGAATTGATTAGGCTTAACTTAATTAAAAAATTTTAAATAAAGCTTTCTTTTTAACGACTATTTACCAAAATAAGCGATTTGGTTACAAAGTCAAGTATATCTTCTTCGCCGTCACTAATGATAAAATGCATACTTATATTCAACAATCTCGTTTTTTTTCACATTTAAACAATCTCGTTTTCACTTCAAATTTCCATCAATTCAATTGAAAAATGAAAAAACCATATTTAATTTACATTATAAATGCTTCTTGTACCCCCCAACCCCAAGATCACCGGTGCAAGGAGCTTTGAATGAGCTGGAATGATTCAAGAATTTAGGTTGACTCGGATAATTTGGGTGAGTCAACTCTTTGATTGCTAAAACTAGACCTCATAAAGAGTTAAGCTCAAACATAAAGGATCTATTCCTATTTGCTTATTAAAGATTTTCCTAAATAGATGTGATCATGTCATTGCTATCTGTTTATTTTCTATTCTATTTGCTTAAAAAAATATATAGTTTTATTTAATAATTGGGTAATTTCAACTATAAATAAATTTATTTAAAATAAAATTATCTAATGGTAATATTTTTTCAAGATCTTTA
This sequence comes from Amaranthus palmeri, assembly GCA_019776075.1. Lineage (NCBI taxonomy): Eukaryota > Viridiplantae > Streptophyta > Magnoliopsida > Caryophyllales > Amaranthaceae > Amaranthus > Amaranthus palmeri. The sequence goes on along the minus strand of JAAKBH010000053.1, from coordinate 499,983 downwards.
AAATGAGATCAAATTTGAAATACTCTTGACCCTTTTTAAAAAACTTCAAAAGATCAATCAATGATTCAAAAAAAAATTAAGCTTCACTAAAAAAGAATAAATTATATTAATTTAATTAAACTTTAATGTAAATTTATTCATAAAAATATAGTTATAAAGATATAAATATAAGATCTCACTTGACTATATTTTACCTAAAAGACGTCAAAAAGTGACATCTTGGCCGTTGAACAAACAATCGATATAGATAAAGCGACGCAGTCTGAAAACTGGGATATATGTATAATATTTAAAATATTACTCCCTCCGTTCCTTTTTGATGTTCCTATTTGGGTTTTTCACAAAGATTAAGAAAAGTGGAATCTTTGGTGGTTGTGGGTATTATTTTAATTATATAGTAGTAGGAAATAATGATTTTATTGGAAGTATGAGAGAAAAAATAATTAAATAATAGTGTAATGTAATGATTGTATTGAAAGTATGAGAGAGAAAATAATTAAATAAATGTGAAGTAAGAAAAGTGGGGTTTTAAGGGGTAAAAGTGGGATGAAAACTTTCTAAAAATGGAAAGTATTCTAAAGTGGAAAAACTTATGGAACTGCCCGTTTTAGTAAGGTGGAAAAACAAAAAGGAACGGAGGGAGTAACAAATTACTTTCTTTATAATCTTTAAATTAAATAATCTTTAAAACAAATACTCCCTCCGAATCATTTTAGATGTTCCATTTCCTTATTTGGCAAAATTATATCAATTGTCTTATTTCCTTTTTTGTCTATCTTTTTTTTACCTAAATACCCCCACTTTTCCAATTCTCAATACCCCACTACCACCTTTACAATTAATTTGATCCATTAAAATACTCAACTACCACCTTTTTAATAGACCCCACTCAACCCTTAAAATTCGTGAAATCCCAAATGTGACATCTAAAATGATTCGAAGGGAGTATTATACAAGCATAAAATTAACTCAAAAATTTTTTAAAAAAATTTCCGTGCATGGCACGAAAATCTATCTAGTCATATACTAAATGACTAAAACAATCCTAAAAGAGTTTAGATGATATTTATCATTTTCCAACACTTTTATAGTTTTACTAGTATAAACCCGTGCATTACACGGAATTTGTGGAGTTGATTTTTTTAAAACATAAATGTTAAGTAATTATGCAATTGCACGGATTTTCTTTTTCATTGTATTTTAAAACATGTAATTAGATTGTTACTTTAATAAAAAGTATTAAATTATTAAAGTTTATTATTGAAAATATTGAGATTCTATGCATATTTTCATTTATAATTAAATGATCATTAATTTTGCTGCATTTATTGGCAAATGGCTGTAAGACTGCCATTTGTCATTTAGCAGCAAAATTATAGTATTGTATGATTTGTCATGTCATCCTAAAAGATGACATTTGTCATTTTCCAACTTTTTTATAGTTTTATTATTATTATTATTTGTCATGGCATCCTAAAAGATAACATTTGTCATTTTCCAATATTTTTATATTTTTATACTAGTATAAAAACCTATGCAATGCATAGATATTTAGATATTGCATTTAAAAAAGCATTATCTTTAATTTTTATTTAAATTTTAACTATAAAAATTCTAGAGTAATTTATAACTTATTAACATACAATTAATTTTTTAAAATATACCTGAAATAATAAAGATACATAATAATGTTGTAATAACACCATTTTCGAAAACTTTACCAAAAAAAACTTGTCACCTATACTACTTTGTCATTTGGCAAAAGTGTTATAAACATGACATTTATCATTTAGCAACTCTTTTATATAATTGTACGATTGTATATGATTATTTATATGTATGATTATTCAATCAAATATATCAGACTAGTATAAACCCCGTGCATTGCACGGAATTTGTAAAGTGAATTTTTTTTAGACACAAGTTTAAATAATTGTGCAATTGCATATTATTATTAGAATATTATAATACTATAAATAAAAGGAAAAATTACCCAGAATAATACGACCTTTCACTGATTTCCCAAGAATAATACGAACTTTCAATTAACCACCAATAATACGAACTTTGACATGCATTTTCCGCTGGCATACATGAGCAGTTTATAACCAGTAGTACAGTTCTTTTTTTGACCGTTGCTCAGCAGGTTTCATCTCGTATTATTGGTGGTTAATTGAAAGTTCGTATTACCGGTTGAAACCTGCTGAGCAACGGTCAAAAAAAGACCTGTACTACCGATTATAAACAGGTCATGTATGCCAGCGGAAAATGCATGTATTATTGGTGGTTAATTGAAAGTTCGTATTATTCTTGGAAAATCAGTGAAAGGTCGTATTATTCTGGGTAATTTTTCCTTTATTATATTTCTAAACTTATGGTATTTTAACAAATATTGTAAGTGATACATACAAAACGCATGGCTTGTGATTTTATAAATAAATTTACTGATGCTAAATTAATTTATGACATGTGTTTATATTGCCAAAGGAAAATCACCTCCCTAAGGTGTATGGTGGATCGACCTTTCGGGGGAGTCCATGAAAGGTGATATATATATATATTATTTTTGTGACAATAAATATATGTATATTGTGAATTAATTTACAAAGTGTGACATCAAAGATTTTCAAAGTATAAATTGTTTAACACATTATAGCAACCATTCACTGAGTTTGGGCTCATATTTAGGGTTTTGTATTTCATAGGTAATGGCGAGCCATGTAAATCAAGCATAAAATAATAAGATATTATTTTTATTTTATACAAGAATAAGACAATTTAATTATGTTAGCTTAAATGTTTTAAAGTTAAAATTTTGACGCGCATGTGGCAAGCACCTAGTAGTTTTTTTTCCGCTGCTAAAGTGCCCATTGTTACCCACATGTGAGTTGTCCCACATCGGAGAAAGAGAAGAGTATGCATCACTTTATATACTCAAGAAGTAGAGGTGTTCATTCGGGTGATCGGGTCGGTTTCGGGTGGATGTCATTCGGTTCAGTTGTATTTCGGATCGGCTTTTTCGGTTGCGTGTTACAGCGGGTCACACTCGGGTTGGGTCGATTAGTCACGGTTCGGTTGAAGATCGGTTATTTGAGCTATTGAGTTATCATCGGTTCGGTGCCGGTTGAAGTTCGTGTCGGGTGTTACTCGGTGTCGGGTTGTCATCGGTTAATAATTGGTTCGGTTTTGTCGAGTACGGATCGGGTTCGGGTTTTAATTACTATCAACTACTACTAATTACTATCGATCGAGTCAATACCAAATTAAGTTGTTTGTCATTTTTTTTATTGATGACAAGATTCCCTTTACTTGAGGCAAAATAGTTAAAATGTAAATCAACTAGTGATCACTATTACTTTGTTACTTTTAATTGTTTGACCGGAAAGTAAAGTTATAAAGTTCTATCAATTTTCATCTAATACGATTATATACGTTGACCATTGATTATCAACTCTAAATATATGAAACCATGTATTTATAAAATTTAATTTCTTAAAATATCTATCACTTTATTAGATTAAGTAATAATATGAATGAATATGAGTCTATCATACTTCTATGTTAAAAATTGGTTTAGGTTTAAAGCAATTCGATCTAAAATGTGTTCGGGTTTAGTCGGTTTTTGCCAGATCGAGTTCGGTTTCAAGCATGATTCGGGTCAGATATGACTCGGATCGGTCATTTTTTGTTCGGGTAATCTCGGTTAACGGTTATGTGTCGGTTACAAGAATCGGTTACAGTTTGGGTTCAGTTTTCCCCTTTTCGGCTGTCAGTCGGTTCGGGTACAACTTCAGTTCGGATATTGTCGGTTCGATAAACCTAAAAAGAAACACATTTTTGGATCGGTTTACTTTCGGTTTCGGGCCGGGTTTTCGGGTCGGGTCACTTTTGAACAGCTCTATCAAGAAGTAACTCCTACTATTACCAATTGGTTTTAGTAGTGAACCTTCTTTGGCTTTATGAGTGGTCTACTTCTTCTCCTCCTTGTTTGGGTTGCCCAGGCCCATTTTCTAAATTCGATCATGATATCAGAGTCCGGTATGTTGTTGGGCCTTTATACTGGGCATTTAATCTTACCACTGGTTAAGGGGCCTTTAATTGGATGTTCATTCCCAATAGGTTTGTAACCCTTCTAGTGGGCTAAATTTCTAAGGACACTCACATGTGAGGGGGAGTGTTGAAGTGCCCATTGTTACCTACATGTGAGTTATCCCACATCGGAGAAAGAGAAGAGTATGCATCACTTTATATACTCAAGGCCTACTATTACTAATTGGTTTTAGTAATGAACCTTCTTTAGGTTTATGAGTGTTCTACTTCTTCTCCTCCTTGTTTGGGTTGCCCATGCCCATTTTCTAAATTATATCAATTAAATATTATTTACATTTTTTAATAAATAAAAGATAAAGGTAAAGGACATTTCCGGTATCTTGCACAAGACAGGGTTCGAGTGGGGGTTTTCTTTTTCTATTGAAAGATGCAAACAAATCATACCCGTACCCCCATGAAAGGAGTAAAGAGAGATGCGCGCAGTCAAAAAAACCCTAATTGATATCCGTGCACGGTGCAGCTGTGCTCCGTAAGGTTCGAACCCCAAACCTTCTGATCCACATGCAGATGCTCTATCCATTGAGCCACAAGCCCTTTCTAGTGTCTTTTAATAAATAATATTTTATAAATTATCGAAAACTAGGGATGTTGCATCAAATCCACCTATACCATTAATGCATCACTATACTTCATAATATTAAATGATTAAACCTAAAAAGAAACTCAATGTTCCTTAATTCAAAAAACAACGAGTAACTTTATAGCCCATTTCGGACAATTAACAAATTTTAAACAAAAAATCCGACTTCACCAAGAAATCAATTATTTTGGATACCAAATTTCATAATTTTTGACATCCCTTTACTATTTTAAATCAATTTTAGTAAGTAAATCTCTTGGGTAAAAGCTAGTATTTAAGGTGGATTCATGGAACAAAGAAGTAATGCATTGGATAAAAAAAATTTGCAAAAATCTTTTCCAAATCTTCAAGCCATAACCGGCCAACATGGAGAATATTGGCTTTGTATATTTTTGTTCTAACTTTTCTTTACCTACGTGAGTATCCAAAATATTTAAATATTAGGGTAGGTTTTGACTAAAGTAAATTTAGGTGATTAAGATAGTTTAGGTGCAAAACTAGCTTAAATGTGTAATCAAATTCAGTATTATAATTATACTAGTTTTAAAATAGTTTAAGTGAAAGTGTTAAAGTCGTTAAAATAATTGTTAACGAAATTAATTAGGAATTAAGAATCTAAAACGTAAAGTTTAAGTAAATAGTAAGTTGATTAAATAATTTTGAAATTTCCGAAGTATAATAATAATAAGGAAAAATTACCTAGAATAATCCAAACTATTCACGATTTTCCTACAATAATCCCAACTATTGATTAACCATGAATAATCCCAACTTTGAGGGGCATTTTCCTAGAGTAAACCCGGTGACCGGATGACTTGCTATAGTAAGTTTTATTTTTTAAAAAAAAAGATAAATTTTTAAAAAATGTCAAAAAAAAATGTTAAAAAAAATGTTCATAAAAAATTTATGATTTTTTTATTATTTAGAATTTTTAATGTAAATTTTCAAAAATATTTTCTAATGTTAAATTTATAGATAATTTATTTTTTTGGTGAATTACCTACAATAGCAGGTCATTCGGTTACCCAAGTTTACTCTAGAATACCCCTCAAAGTTGGGATTATTAATGTTAATCAATAGTTGGGATTATTGTAGGAAAATTATAAATAGTTTGGATTATTCTAGGTAATTTTTTCTAATAATAATAATAATAAGTAATTAAAACTTTTGGGCTCAAAAGAATATTTTAGAATTACAAATTTTCGAGTTGGAAATAATTTAAAGAAATCGGACACGTATTGAAATGTGAAGGAAATATAAAATTGAATATAAGAATTAAATCTCGAGAATTATTATTATATATGATGGTAAATTAAATTGGAGTTAAGGATTATAAATTAAGAATTTATTGGGAAAAATTTATCAGATGATTAATGGGAAATTTCAAGTCTGTTATAGCTATGCTCAAGTGCAGGTGTATGCTAATCCTATTTATGATTTAAGTTTGATAGAGTTGGAAAGGTGAAGGTTGAGTTGCTTAACCAAATTAGAATTATCAAGTAATCATTAATACTTGTTTAGGAAAGTTATACTTGACATCAATTAAATTCCAACATTATGTATTTCAGCATATATGTAACACTGTTGGTTCGGTTGCATATTGTTGTTAGATTGTAGTTAATGTTTTTGTTTTAGTCATTCTTCACAGGATATGAAAATATCATTCAAATTAATGATGGATCTTGATATGGATGAAGTCGTGGCGAACATCGCTAAGAACATTGGTGGAGGATGATATTGATGTGCTTATGGATTAGGATTCAATGTTAATAACAGATTTATTTTGCTAGATTAGTAGTTACTAGATAAGTTCCCGTGTTAAACACGATTTATTCATAATTAGCAGTAATATAAAAATATAAAAAATATAATAATCAAAATAAGTGATAGGTTTAGAGAAGAAAACAATTTTTTATTGCAATAACACGTGTTCAAATCTTACAAATATATTAGGATTATATGACTCTTAAAAAATTGTTTTATATCCATGGTAATAATGTAAAAAAATAAAAAACCATCATAATCAAAATAAATATATCAAATAAATAATAAAATTATCAATAAAATTTATTTAGTTAACAAAAATATTTTACAGTATTGATAGATATATTTATTTGTATTTAGTTAACAAGGTGAAACTGAGCATGGTGCCATTTTGCACCAACCTAGTTGTTGTTTTCGAAGTTTTTCAAGTTTACCGAATTAGGGTTTATTTGTATTTTATTGTATTTAAACTTATTTTTTATTCGACTTATTTACGAGAGTGTCAATACTTACTTTTTACTTATTTATACCGGTGTTAATTTACATCATTATTTTTTGAATTTATCTCATCTTTTTTATGTTTGAAAATGTATTTTAATATATTGAACAAAACAAACCAAGTAAGTGTTAAATATGTCAATATAGTTACTGTTAATTATTGTTAAGTTTACGAGTTTATATATTGGTTTTTTATGAATTCAAATTTATTTTTATTGTTCAAATATATTGAACAAAATTGTTGTTTGCTTTCCTATTGGGTTGCTACACCGGCTTTGCTTATTTTATAAGTGGCTTTTGGATTGTCACATGTTGGAGCTCATGGATTTAACTTGAGTGTTTTTCCCTAATATTTTTTCTTTGGTATATTTCTTAATCACAAGTTTGATCATTATTACTTCAATTTATTTCTTTTGCATGTTTTGTCATGATTAAATGATCTTGATTTTAGGTTTGTTTTCGGGAGCTACCTAGCTTTATTCAAGGAATCTCTGTGCACCAATTCTGATGCACAGTGTTTACAATTCAGGGATGTTTGTATACCTTCTGGTAATTATTCCATATATTTCCTATTTTTCTTTATTTCTAGTATTTTTTTAATGGTAATTTAATGTATTTTTTTCTGTTTTCAGTTGGAATTCAAACGAGTGTGCCCAAATGGTTTTGATGAATAAGTTAATTGCGTTTTTTTAATAAGATGGTACACTATTTTTTTTTGTTATTACTTAAATTAATAGTTAATAGATAAGTTCGCGTGGTTATGGATCAAGCTTCAATATTAATAACAGAAATATTTTGCTAGATTAGTTTTTATTAGATAGGTTCCCGTGTTAAGTACAATTCATTTATAATTACCGGTAACATGAAATAAAAAAATATATATAATAATCAAAATAAGTGATAGGTTTGGAAAAAAAAACAATTTTTATTGCAATGACACGTTTCAAATCATTAAAATATAATATAATTGTAGGACTCATAAAAAATTGCTTTATAGCAATGGTATAGTGCTCGGTAATATAAAAAATACACAATAAAATACATTATAATCAAAATAAATTAATCAAATAAATAATAAAATTATCAATAATACTTATTTAGTTAACAAAAATATGTTACATCCAAATCATCTATTGTATTAGTATATATAGTATTGATGGACAAATATAAAAATTAATCAAATAAATAATAAAATTATCAATAAAACTTATTTAGTTTGACACGTGTCAGTCTCGTTTCTTCATTAGTATTATTCTTTATCCTTTATTAATTTATAGTTAACAACTATTTTATAATTAAATTATTTTTGTATCATAAATAAGGTATAATTAATAGTTTTGGTATGATTTTAGGTTAGGTATATAAAAACGCTATATTGGCTTAACAAATTATTCAAATTATTCAAATTGTTTATAAATATATATTGGCTTAATAAATTATTAAATAAAAGAATAATAAAAAATAATCAAATATTTTTGCATGTTATCATTATGAATTTATAATAATTAATTAAAACTTTCCTAATGTTACTAACAACTAATTATTTTGACCGTACAATATGTTGCATTAATGTAAAATATTGAATTTTATATGTAAATGAAAATATTGACATTCTATGCATGTTGCTATTTATAATTAAATGAACATTAATTTTAATGTATTTGACAAATGGTTGTTAGACTGTCATTTGTCATTTAACAACAAAATTATAGTATTGTATGATTTTAGGTTAGGTATATAAAAACGCTATAATAAATTACATAAATATTTTATCTAATTTAGCTCCAATTAAAATTAAATTCTAAATTAGATAAATATGTCATGTTAATTAACTATCATACACTAAAATAATTCTATTTGTCATGGCATCCTTAAAGATGACGTTTGTCATTTTTCAACATTTTTATTAGTATGTATGATATGATATGATATGATATGATATGATGATATAATGATTCTAGAGTGTAAATGTTGTTTCCTTTTTTTGCTTTTGTATATTTCAAGCCAATGTTATTAAAATCGCGATCCGGATCGTAAAATCGTACGATTTTACGATTCCACATGGGCCTTACGAGTTGGATCGGAAGTGAAATCGGAATCAAGTAAAATCGCCCATAAAATCGGTAAAATCGGTAAAATCGGACCGATTTTACCGATTTTACCAAAATGCTTAAAATTAACCACATGACAATTTTTACTTTTAAAAAAACCCTATATCTCAATTTACCTAAATCTTCATACAGCAGCCCGCAGCCTACGCCTTACCTTCAGACCTCATTCTTCTCTCATTGTTTTATTATTATTGAATTTGTGCGGGATGTGTAAATTTTTTTATTGAATTAAATAGTATAATTGATTCATTTTTATTGATTACTCATGTTGGATTAAATAGTATTATTATGTAGTTAATGAGTATTTACTTATTTATTTATGATTAATTTTGCTCATGAGTATTTTGTTAATTACTCAAGTTTGTCAACTTGTACTTGACTTTATTAGTAGATGGTGTAATTTATATTACTTATCATGTAACAGTGAAGACGTGAACTCATGAAGTAACTAACTTGACTTTTGTTTTATTACACAATATATTGATATAATAGGTAATTTTAAGTGTTTCTTTTACATTTTAAATGTCTTGAAATAAATACAAACTTCAAAAACTACTTAAATCAGAAAAATTGGTAGAATCGGTCGATTTTACGATTCGATTTTAAGAGGGGCTTCCGATTCAAAGTAAAATCCCGATTTTAACAACCTTGTTTCAAGCTACAATAAGTGTATTTACAATTGCAATTTGTTTCAAAATGATTATATTTTTTTTTTTTTTTGAATGAGTTTCAAAATGATTATATTAAGTATGATAATAAATGTTTTAATTTAGGAAAAATTACCCAGAATAATACGACCTTTCACTGATTTCCCAAGAATAATACGAACTTTCAATTAACCACCAATAATACGAACTTTGACATGCATTTTCCGCTGGCATACATGAGCTGTTTATAACCAGTAGTACAGTTCTTTTTTTACCGTTGCTTAGCAGGTTTCATCTCGTATTATTGGTGGTTAATTGAAAGTTCGTATTACCGGTTGAAACCTGCTGAGCAACGGTCAAAAAAAGACCTGTACTACCGGTTATAAACAGGTCATGTATGCCAACGGAAAATGCATGTCAAAGTTCGTATTATTGGTGGTTAATTGAAAGTTCGTATTATTCTTGGAAAATCAGTGAAAGGTCGTATTATTCAGGGTAATTTTTCCTTTAATTTATTTATTTAGAGTATTTAGCTTAATCTATATTTATTTTACATTAACATCGTCTTAAAGAAATTTTTTTCGTAACTTTTCATGGAACCTTGATCATGTCAAGAAAAACAAAGTATACTAGTATACAAATCCGTGCAATACACAATTGTTTTAATCTTTTATTTATAAATAAAGTTAACTGAAAAGGTTTGTAATTATAAAAAGGATATCTAATCTAATATATTATAATTTGCATGGTAATTGATGTACAAAAAGTACACATAAATGTTTGATGGGAAGAGTAGGGATGGCAATGGGTCGGACTCGGCTCTAATTATACATATTTCGACTTTGCACCGGATAATAGTCGGAGTTTTGTTTTCAGTCCACCTCACTCGGAGTCGGATTATGCATACTCCAAGTTTTTGCCTCGACTCGGACTCTCGGACCTCCAACGGAGTCGGATTATCATCAAACATTATCGTATTGATATTGTACTAATGATTTTAAAGCATACAAAATTAATAGGAGTACAATATATTTTTTAAATACAATTTAACAAAAAATATGCACTTTGAATTTAAGTTTAACAAGAAAAATAATTCTACTACTACAATTTAAAAAAAATTTCTCGCATTTTGATTTGGCGTATTTTATTTCTCTTAATATGATTTAACGTTTCTGATTGATTAATCTAAATAAAAATATCAAGTAGTATTTCAAAACCGAAAATTACAATTAGTATGAGAGGAGTTTGAATTAGTCATGTCTAGAGTTTTAAATGAAACAAAATATTGGTGTAAACGTCAAATTCAAAATCAGATTCCCTTCAGGGTCGGAGTCGGGTCGGAGTGTCGGATTTTTATTAAGGTCCAACTTCGATCCATCTCTAACTCGGACTCGGATCGTAAAGTCGGAGTCGGAGTCGGATGACTTTTTCTTTAACTCAAATCGGATTATTTTCCTCAGATCGAGTCGGACTAGGGTCAGATTCGGACTGAATTGTCATCCCTAGGGAAGAGGGAGATAGACAATTATTAATTAGACTTTTTAGATTCCTTCACCTTTCAACACACGCACTCTTTATTTGATTTTCAGAATTAATTTATTTTATTTTTTTATATAGGATCAATTACCAACTACAGTCTTAAAGTTTAGTCATTTTATATTAAACAGCCTCGAAGTTTTTTTATTTTACAAATTACAGCCTTCAAGTTGCCAAATACGACATCGATACAACCATTTTACCGGATGACCTGCTAATTGATCGTTGACCAAGGTAAATGACCTTTGACTTTTAATTAAATTCATTAATTTAACCTAATTACCCAATTACCCCTAATTAAATCCTTCTTTCCCAATCTTTTTCTATACCATTCCCAATCACCATCATTCCCCACCCTATCACCACCACCACCACTATTAAAATTACTCCTTTACTAACAACCTCGTCAAAAGCCCTTTCTTTCTTCTTTTACCAACAACCTCTCTTCATATATGAGAATTTGTGAACTCTTTAGGTATGTTAACTCACTATAAGTTTGTGAACACTCTTAGCTCCGTTGACTCACCATCTTTCGCATCATTGTTATTTGTTTTCTCTGTAGTTGATACAAAATGAGACTCAAAAGGCGAAGAACAAAGTAACCCTAATTAATCCCTGTCAGCGACACTATTGCAATTGGTGCATCCATACTTTTTACAATTGTTCTTGTTCCTTTAAAGAACTCACGAAATGGTTTTGTAATGGAATATCCACCTTATATAGCACTTATGCCATCATCTCCACTGTCCCTTCCTCTTAGCGACGAACCTGAATCACCGTTTTTTGATTGGGGTTTGAGCAAAATATGGGTTTATTTTAGAGTAGCGGTGGTTGTTGGGGAGTATTTGTTACGATTGAAAAATCCTATATTCTTGCATATTTTTTTCAAAATGGCATTTAATGGTAGTGGTGCTTTTAATGGTGGTGGTGGTTTTAATATCAACCCATCAAAGGTAAAAAGCTCAACACTATTGATGGGGTATTAATAGTGATAGTGGTGGTGGTGTGGAAAATTGGTGGTGATTGGAGGGAGGTAGAGAGAAGTTGGAGAAGAAGGATTTAATTGGGGGTAATTAGGTAAATAGGTTAGATTAATGAATTTAATTGAAAGTCAAGTGTCATTTACCTTGGTCTACAGTTATTTGCAAGTTATCCGATGAACTGGTTGTATCAATGTCGTGTTTGGTAATTTGAAGACTGTTGTTTGTAAAAATCGAGATTGTTTATTTAGAAATGACTAAACTTCAAGGCTGTAGTTGGTAATTGATCATTTTATATATTATAAGTATACTAGGTATTTACCCGTGCTATGCACCGGTATTCAAAAGATTTTTGTTATAATAGATTTATAATATATTTTTAACCAAGTTGCCAAATTACAAAAAAGGTTTAAAGTTATGAACAATAATTACACATGTGCGTATATATATCACTATATTTTTTTTGAAATGGTGTATCATAATATAAGAAAGTAAAGAAACACACTACAAATTTAAATTTAAAATATTAACTTGCAAAATTTTATTATTGCACAAAAATTTTTAATTTATTATTTAATTATTATATTAATTACAATGATTATAAAAATAAATAAACGTAGTGATTATATTTGGTACCCGTGTATAAACTTGATGTAAAACTTGATAACAAAATATACCTGGACGAAAGATAAAAAATAATTATATTTGGTATATGAACTTATTAATAAACAAAATATTTTAAAAACCTCAAAGAACATTATTGTTCATTTTCTTGGATAACAATATATAAGGATAAGAAAAATAAACTAAAATAAAAAGTACAACTTAAAAACAAATAAATATAATAACCAAACCCATAATTCCTTTATTTTTTTAAAAACACCAAAACTAAAATCAAAATCTTGTTCATTTTCTTGGATAACAATATATAAGGATAAGAAAAATAAACTAAAATAAATAGTACAACTTAAAAACAAATAAATATATAATAACCATACCCATAATTCCTTTATTTTTTAAAAACACCAAAACTAAAATCAAAATCTAGTAAGTCATATATCTATTCTTTGAATACAAATGACATAAAAATTTCGACAATATTTTGAAATGAAGTTGAGATGCAATAATATATGATATATTGTGATATATATTGTGAAAAATCGATGCTCTTTTATCTTGTTTTGGAACTTGATAATATTTATATATAGTATAGTTCAAATTTAATGGAGGTAACCAAAGGGCTTGTTGGTTAAATTTTGTGAAAATAGTCTTTCAATGTTAATTTAATAATATTACTTTTAAATTTCAATAATAACTACATTTGATGAAAATCCAATCTTGTTAAGTCTAAAAAGTTGATCAAGAGTCACAATAATCATCTAAGTAATAAAGTTCTATTATATACGAAGATGAAAAGTCTTTCATTTATAAATAAAATAAAAATAATACCTACAATTAATGAAAACCATATCTTATTCTAGAAAGCTGATCAAAGTCACAACAATCATGAAAGTCACAACAATCATAAAAAAAAAAAAAATTATAATCGAAGATGAAAAGACTTATTTATAGATAGAATAAAAATTCAGCATTAATAAGAATTGACAATAGAATGAGGAAAACATGAAATAAAAGCCAAACACTCTTCCATAGTGTGACATGTGGCAAAAGTTTTCCTGTATTATAATATGTATATGATGGGTTGGGCTCTTGCAAGCCGTCTCTAAGAAAGACGGTCTTTCAGAAAGAGGTTATACCTAATAATATTCAGCAGTTGATTTTGGTCTAAAAAAATTGCACAATAACAATCAATTCATACTAAAAATTTTAATATTTCCAAAAAGAAATAATAGATATCTTTTTTGAAGTTCAACCAAATACTAATTTCAACATTTATAAGATACCCTAAATATTACAACTTATGTTTAATTTATATTTCAATTTTCTAAAAAGAGTTTGGCAACTGGATAACTTTATGCCATGTAATCAAATAAAATTCTGTAATATTATGAGCTTTGGCAAAGTTCTAAAAGTTGTCATTTATCATTTTACAGTTCTTTTAATAGTATTTATGATATGATAGGTTATCACAATCTTAAATGAGACGGTCTTACGGTGAGACTATCTCTATATAACTGACTCAATGTACACTTATAGCCTTAAAGTATCACATATAACATTAGAGTGCTAACTTACAATCTTATAGTCAATTACTATAAAATAATCGCTTCAATTATTAAAGTGATCACTATTGAATACAAAAACTTGCGTAAGACTGTCTTATTCTAAGACCACAACTGGGCTGACCCATTCTCAGACAAGTGCACTACACGCGCTCCAGATTTTAATTTTTTTGTTATTCATTTTCTGGGCATTTTTCAATTTTGACCTTTAAGGTATCAATTTTGACCTTAAAGATATCAATTTCAACGTAAAGTGGTACTTAAACATATCAATTAAAGTAAAAATTTCAATAACAACATGCAATTCATTACTTATCACTATCAATTATTACCAAACATACATCAATCATGACCTTATCTTGTTTTTGTTATGATGTTAACTATATCAATTATAAACAAAATAAATGAACTACATAACAACATACAATTCAATACTTCTCACTGTCAATTATATTAGGTAGAAATTGATCACTTTAACGTTAAAATTGATCACTTTAACGTTAAAATTGATCACTTATAGGTACAAATTGAAAATTTTTACTTTGCTTGATATATTGAAGTATCACCACACGTTAAAATTGATATTTTTAAAGTCAAAATTGATACATTTAGAGTAAAATTGAAAAATGCCCAGAGAAATAAAAAAAGCTGATGGACTTCATATTGAGCCACGTCTTAGTCTAAGACGGTCTTACCCAAGATCTGCTGAACAATTTGTGGGTAAGTAATTAGTTCTTAATGGCCCACTTGTTGAATCAAGAAGCCCAATAATTCTTTCTTTTACCATCATTGAAGCAATTTGCGTTTCTAACCAAAAATAACTTCCACGTATTCATTTTTTCCGTCCTCGTGTCAACTACTTCTCTCTCTTCTTCTCTCATCAAACATCAATGTCTGTCACTGTTTTGCATAATCCACTTTCCAGAAATAAGTATAACTTCCACTTTTCCTTCTCTGTTACGTCAAAACCATCCCTTTGAATTTGTATAACTTCAATTGATATTCATTCGTTTGTATCCAGATTTTCATCTATTCAAACTCTCTTTATCGGAGAAGTTTGCCTAATGATAATTTGAGCAAATTGCTTTCCAATGGTGTAAATAATGATTACATTATCACAGAAATTGATTCTGTTTGTAGATCGCATTTCAATAGTGTAAGTGATTCACGGATGCTATTATTACCAGAAAAATGCAGCAAATTTCGGCGACTCGAAGGCGCGCTTATCTCAGCGCTCTCTCGCAAGAAATCCAGAAAAAGCTTCAACGAGTGAGCTTTTTTTTGGACTGACATATTTTTTTTTGGTTAATTATACTTATTACAGAAACTTTACTACAAAGTAAATTAGCTGTTGATTGAGATTTGATTTCTTTTCCCTGTAATACATATTGATTTGTGGTATCTGATAAGTTTATCTTTAATTTGAGAAATTTGTTGCTTTATGTTCAAGTAATTTGGCAGTTCTTTTGATTCTTGGTTTTGTTGATGGCATCTTGTATGGATGAATTGCTGCATGTGATGTTTGTGACTAATTTGTAGTTAATTTGGTTGTGGACCTTGTGGTAGTTTTTGGAGGAAGTCTGGATTAATAGCAGAGATCGATAACAAGATATGTGAATAGTAAACTGCTAAATTAAAGCAGCTAACGCTTAATGCCCATAAGATTTAGCGTTTTCTCTGTTCACATGTCTTATTCTCAGATTGCAAATGGTCGTGTGTAATTAGGTCGGATTTGGTAAACATTTGATTTAAAATAAGTCAAACATGTATGTATATAATGTTGTTGTTTGATGCAGGCAGAAACAAATCCTGCGCAGCGGCGAAATTTATTGCAGGAGTTATTTGCTGATATAGCTTTGGAAGTTGATGATCGTGCCAAAGGTTTGTATGATTGTATCTTGTATCTCAACAGTAGTTATGCCTCAGTTTCAAAAGAAATGATGTGCTTTGTGTAGCATAGTGAATCATAATGCTGAAATTGACCGTGTAGCAAAACGAGAAAGTGGATTGTTTTTAAGAAAATGGTAGATATTTAGTAATAAGTAAAGAGAATAAACTGTGCGGATGAGATCAGAAGAAAGTGATAGACCATTGTAAAATAGAAATGATTCAAAAAGAGAGGAACAACAAAGATGCTAAATGAGGGGGATGAATGGAGCAATTAGATGGCTTGAAGACCATAAGTTTGTGACTTATAATACAAAATCTTTGGAAGTGGAAGTTACTGAAATCATGTTTTAGGATGAGGATCAATTTGAATTTTTGGCTTCCAAAATGGAAAATGGCGCTACATGAGAGGGAAGGATGGAGTAATTAGATGACTTGGAGGCCATAAGTTTGACATATAATGCAAAATCGTTGGAAGTGGAAGTTACTGAAATCATTTTAGGATATGAGGATCAATTTGAAGTTTTGGCTTTCAAAATGGAAATTGATGCTAAATGAGAGGGATGGATGGAGTAATTAGATGGCTTGAAGGCCATAAGTTTGTAACTTATAATGCAACATTATTGAGAGTGGAAGTTCCTGTAATCTATTTTTAGAATATGAGAATTGAGAATTGAGAATCAATATGAATTTTTTAGTTCTTATAAAATTGGGCCTTGTTATTGATAGTGTCCATGGTAATTAATAAGTTTCCATCAAATGTAAATGGCCGTTTAGTTAATTGTATAATTTATTAATTAACATTTAAAACTAACCTTAATAGATCAATAAATTTTGGCTTTGGACACATTGATGGAACATTTAATCACAATTAACTAAACGGCCATTTACATTTTTGGATTGGAGCTTTGGACACTATCCATGGATGGTAATTCTTTTCCATCCATGGTAATTCTTTCAATGTATGCATTAATTTTAACTTCCATTGACTTCAAATGATACAAAATTCAGAGTAATGTTGGGGATGTATGGTTGCTTATTTTAAAGGTTGCATATAGACTATAGAAGCCGACTTTTAGGCTCTACTGCTTGTTGAATGTTAACAAAAATTGAGGATATGAAATGTACTTTTTGTTCCCCTCATTGTATGCTCCAAATCGCCATCTTATGCTTGGGTTTAATGGATTACTGATGGTCTAGGCTAAGGAGTTCAATTGTTTACTTGTCCAAACCAAGATTGTCTCAAAAATGTTAATGCTCATCAGCAATTGAGAAAAATATTGTTTCTTTTATATTTTTCCAGTTGATATTCATGGAGTAAGGTGACGTTAAAGACTCGTATCATTGAAATGTTGTATTATAAATGTTTTACACCTTCTACCAATTTTTGACGGGTCGTTTTCTTGGTAAATTGTGGTTTTTGGTCTATTTAGCCACGTTAGTTGTTGATTGTTGACATGTTGGAAACTCATTCCAAGCCAAACTTGAGCATTTTCAAGACTAATTGGACGGTTCCATATTCGACTAGAGTATCAAGGTTTGGGTAATGTTGTCTTTACAGCCTTTGTTATGAGATTTGAAAGATGGTAGAGGCAATTTCAGAGTTCAGATTGGTGTAACTTATATCTGACTTGGTTGTGAAACTTCTGGCTATTGTATGGTAATGTTATGACTTTTGGCCTATTTTAGAATCAAATAGTGTTGTTATTATGCATTACAAATTTCTTGAAATTTTTGATAGTGATGATGGAGCTTTTGGTGCTACTTAGGAGTTGGGGAAATTTTCACTGTTTGCTAGACATTACTCGTGCATTGATCAAGCTATCTAATCTTGAGTGCTTTTGATAATGGTGAACCTAAAAATCTGGGATAGTGTAATCATATTTTTGGCCTCCTTTGGAATTTGAAGTCCTAGTGTAGCTTTTTGATTGATAATCCATTTAATGAATAATTGCTCAAGTAGTGAACATCCTCGAGAATATTGAAGCTCCGTCATTGTTGTTTTTGACTCAGATGCTATGACATTTTATCTTTTGGTGATTTTGGAAGGTTCCTTGGAAGTATCTGTAATTGTTTATGGACTTTAACATCAACAATGCTTTCTTCCACCTTTGTATATGATGCACTCTGTTTTATCTACTCTTATTAATATATGTTGCCGAGAGTTTATTGAAAAATCCTGCATGCAAGTTTAGCTTCCATTTACGTATGATTTTGTCACCAATTTTTCTTGGTATGAGTTTTGGAACATGTGGGTTCGAAGTCATTTTTGTTCAAATGATGTTTATGGAAAATTAACAGTCCATTGAAGCTATCAAAGTGAAAATGTTTCTCTGTTTATCCTTTGTAGACATTCCAATGGTGTTAAGAATTGGCAATTAGTTAACATTCGTTGCAGCCTTACCTAGTGCACTAAGCACTATATGAGTTCACATTTTGCTCGAAATGTTCCACAATTAAGAAGATATATCATATATCTTGGAGATGGAAATTTTGCCCTTCAAATTTTTTTAAGACATGTCCATGGTGTCAAGAATTGGTTGTTTGTTGCCACCTTTTCATTCGTAATTCACAATGTGTAATTCACTTAAACTTGTAAATGGGGGATCAAGTGTTCGCAGGTTATTCGTTTACGATAGTGTATGTAGCAAAAAAACTTGAAGAAATCAATGTGAGACATGAGGATTTAAGGGTGACTATAAAAGGAGAAAGGGTCTCGTATTAGCAATGTAATTTTGGTAGGGGCATTGATGAAAATGTTATTCATCGAATGCAAGCCATATAGCTAAAATGGAGAGTAATAATTGGTTTGTTGTGTGATAAGAGGTTTCCAATTAGATCAAAAGGTAAGTTTTACCGAGTTATATGTGCGACACAGCTTTGGCCGGTTAGGAAGATAAATGTGTTGAAAACTTCATATTTGTGTCGTAAACCATCGATAGTTACCTTTAGCTTGTTTATCGTGTCTTGCCTTTATGATTGTGTTTTCATATCTTTGGTTTATGGTTTATCCTTATTATTACTAGTCTTGCACTGTTTTATCTTCCTACTTTTCTTGTCTTGTACGCACATTTCTTTGAGTCGGGAGTCTTATTAGCCGCCTCCTTATCTTCTTCAATAAGGATAGGGTCCACCATCTTCCATGCCCCAATCCCAGATTTTGATCATAATCTCTATGAGTTGGATACATTGGGTATGATGATGAATGAATTAGGTTACACCAGTTCATTGTATTAATTATTAACCATAGTGAAACATCCAAATATCCAATAGTTAAATATGATTCATTAGTTTTGTTATGTGAAAAGTTAGTTTTGTGAAGGAAGAGTTAAATATTAGAATTAAGTTCAGAATACAAATAAAGTTTATGTTAAAAGAGTGAAGGAATGTTGATTGGGAAATTTTTGCTTTGCTAGAATTCTTGAAGGTTAAGAAGCATTCTTGTGCTAACAAATCGATAAATATAACTATCTTTTGTTCTCTAAAATACTCTTCTTGTCTGATTTGAAATCTAAACTAAGCAAGTGTATTACATACATTTTAGCGTTATGTATGGTAGATTGGTAGCTCTCTGTCATTATGTTTGTCTTTATGTTTGTAATTTATAGATTACAGGATGTACCTTTCATTTTTGGGTGTTAATTCTTGGTTAGGAAGGCAATTTTTCGAGTGAGCTAGAAATCCTTTCTTTATCGTCCAGACATCCCTTTTCCATGTGTACTCATGCTCATTTTTTGACCTTGACTCTTCCATTCCATCATCATTATGTATTTGTGTCCTATATGTAGCCAAATCCTCAAAGGTGTTAATTCTGGATTTCTTTTTGTCATCGATGCCCCAGGGTCTCATGCAAATGACTAGCTTATAGTAGGGATGACGAGGGGTCAGACTTGGATCAAATTATGCATACTTTGTTTGCTCCAAATATAAGTTGGACTTTTTTTCACCTCCACTTCATACTCGGACTTGCATTTTCATAGCCAACTCTCCAAACTCAGATTTTCCGACATTCGTCGGATTATGATTTCTTTTTCCGAACAATTTAAATTTCTAACATTACGTAGAATCGTAGATTCATGGTAATAATGTCTTTTGAGTAGGCTATAATTTTTCCAAATTCTACTTAACAAAAAAATATAGTTCGGCCAATTCAACTTAGTAATTCAATATGCTACGATTTGCCTAGATTTTACTTGATAATACAAAGCAAACTCATAACAATAATGTCTTTTGAATAGGCCAACATAGATTAAACTATGTTAAAGACTGGTGAAAATCCTTCTATTATGGGATTCAATAACACTACCATGAATTAAAAAGATTAAGTTGTCATTCCTACCTTGTAGGGATTGTGTTTTTGGAGTCATACTGGGTTCTAAACACAGTTACATAGAACGTGAAGCGTAGCACGTTTAGCGATTTGGGAACGTTCAACCCATTCACCACAAATTGCGACCCAAATTGCTCAAGGTGACGTATTGGTGTATAAGACCTTTATTAAAAGGTATTATGGCCTTCATTTACAAATTAAACAAAAAGAGGGGAATATCAAGATGAAACCTAAAAACTAAAAAATTCCACTTCAAAATATTTTCTAAAGCAAAAAAATCATTTTAATATAATTTTTTTTTCAAAAATAATCTTTACACATAGTGTAACTCGTACCTAATTGTCCTTGAGTCAATCTAGGTTGTGTTACTTGTTTTCGTTCCCGCTCCACATTCCAAATTGAATGTCGTTTCAGGTAACAATGGTTCCAAATGACCCAGGTTACCTCTTTCAAGTTCAGGCGGAGAGAATTTTTGGGGAACCTTAAGACTTTCCCTCTTGGTGTACTATGGTTGCAACTTGCTAGCTTCTGTCTACATAAGAATGTAGGCTTATATTGTTTATTGAACTTCTCCTCCCTATATTTGGGACATTGCGTACTTCTATGTATTTGTGCGTTTAAATTTTTTTTGTTATGAATATTTTCTTGTGCTTTCAATGGCCTTCTCTCCTTGTGTATAAACTTTCCTGTCAGATTTTGTTACAAATATTTTCTAATCAACATATTTGGCTGAAAAATTATTTCGTCAGTGTTGTTCATGTGTTATCAGAAATTTACTGCATATTTGTTGTTTTTGATCAGCTACATGTCATATAGTTCATATTTGTCTTTTCATTTAGAGTAGCAACTTATGAAATGACTATTCGACCAAATATTTTGCTTGATTTTGCGGTCTGTATGTATTGAAGAACTTTATTGTCAAATATCACCCTATGGTCTATATAATGTTACAATCTTCTTGTGTAACTCTTCTAATTTGTATATACTGCTTCTGCCTTCTGTTGGCTATCTTGTTTTCCTAGTCTTATAATCTAATTTTCTGACTGAAAACAGATATAATTCTCAGCAGGGGTTCAGATGTCATAGCTCCTGTGGATGAGGGCTTTGAAGATCAGTTGTGCTTCTATGATGTGCTTTCTGTCCATTTTGTCCAGGTTCCAGAAGATGGGCAACCTATTCTTGACCTGATTGTGAAGCTGTGGAGCCAATCATTTGCCTCTCATATATTTGTCCTACTGTTCCACAAATGGGTATGTTGATTTCCATGAAGTCTTGTGGGCTTACTTAACAATTTTGGGTAATACTATCTATAAAGAGAAAGATGTCCCATCATTATGGTAGGCATAATTTTTTCTGTACATCTTATACTCTGTTTGGTGGGGCAAGGTCCATGAGTTAGGAATTGGAAAAAAGCGAATCATGGTCGGTTTTGGGCTATATTTTTTGGCTATTTTAAGTGGATTACAGTTATAAAAAACGAATTAGCGCCAGCATTATCTAATTGAACCCATATTACACTCTAGCCGAACCTAGCTAGCACATGATAAGGAATAACCAATAAGAAAGTTTGTATCACTCCAAATAAATTATTTGTTCTCACTTTCTAATTTTTACACTTGTTTAGATTGAGGGAATTTGAGGGGAAGGAAGGTAAGGAATTCGGATAGATATAATTTTCTTTGTTTGGATACCAATCACGCTGAATACTTTACGTTGGGGCCATTCAGATCATGGTTATATTTTTTTTTTCCCCTTTTTAACTCTTTTGTGGCAGTTGATGGGTGTATTGGGTTTAGGAATTGGGATGAATGAATACAGACAAATATGATAGCATAGTCCTTTGAGCTATTTGGTGACTATATACATGAACATATTTGGAGAACATTTTCTGGAAAAATGAGGACTAAGCTATATGCTTTTGCATTCAATTTGGTTCTGATCTAAAATACAAGAGCTTCAAAATAAACTTTTTCACAACATTGTTGAATGGGGATATTTGAAGTGAAAAACAGTGCAGTTAGTAATGCCCATTTTTAAACCATTTTTATTTATAGAAACTAGTCTTATGATAATTTAATGTGCTAGTCAAGTTTGATATTTTGCAAGTCAGGTTTGATATTTTTAGAGTACTTCATAATCAACATGGGTTGCTCACAGTCTGCTCTCATTTCATTGATAGGAAGTGATTAATGTAATTATAGGAATTGGTTTTCCCTTTCTTAAGCCTTTGCCCTTTATATATTAGAGAGATTTTGTTTCTAATAACATTTAAAGTAGACTTCATTTTTGGTGATTAGAACCTAATACTCTGTTTTCACAACTGCTGATGAGTATTGTTTTGCTGACAGTTATTTGAAGTTGAAATTGAAGACTCTGAGAAGCTTCTTCGTTATTCATCTGCTCTTGTTCAGGGTTCTGCAAATGTTTTTTGGTATGCCATCTACTGTAATTGGCATGCATCTATACATCGTTTGCCTTTATGATTTGACTGACTGGTTTTTGGTTCTTTAACACTTTCTCTCTATAAATCTAATCTTTTGGGATTAATGCTCAGGCATTATTGTTGAGGTGGTGTTGGTGTGATGTTTGATACTGGTATTATTTTCCAAGTATTACAGATTCTTGATCATAAGCTTAAGTGATTCTCCTTTGCTCTAATTACTTGTCTCATGTCACTTTTCAATGTGAAATTTTTATACAATACGGGGTAAATGCCAAGGGGTGGAGAGATATGAATTTTCTTTCCGTACTTATGAGGGGGTATTTATTTCTAGGATCGATATCCAGACGAACACAAGACGTTTCCAGTCTCTCTTTCGTGTAAGTATCATGCACAATTGAATAGATGTCTGTATCATTATTTCTTAGGCTTCTGGCAGTCTTTATTACACACAGATTTCTGATTCCATGTGACTTCCAGTATCTTCTTGAGGATATCACATTGGACCGGTCACGGCTAACTAAGCTTGGTCTGCAGGTCAGATCATGAGTCTTGAAGTCGTGTTTTGACTTACTTCTACTAATTCTTTGGATACAACATTTGTTAGCATCTCAGGAATTTAATTTCTCATTTTGTCAGGCTCAGCGAGATCTGTTCCTTCTGCTGTCTAGGACTATTTTCTTTTATAATGCAGGTGAGTAATTTAGTTGAAGTTCTGTTGCTCACTTAAGCATATCAATTTTGCGATTAACACTCGGTATTACCTTCATGTAGTTGAGAAGCTTGGTGACTTTCTGAACAGTTTTCCTCCTTTTCCAAATTCTTTCCTGGTTGGTGGTCCAGCTGACATGTTTGTGATTGAGCTCACAGATCAGGTAAGAGCTAGTCTGGTTGGCCAACATTTATTGCATCTAGGAACTCCATTGAATGATATTGTCACTTATTTTCATTCACAGCTTCAGAAGTTGAAGGTGGAACCTGTTTTGCTGCATTACTTATCACAAATTAAGGTTCTCCAAGGTGATATTAGTCAATGAGATCTCAGCGCTCATGTTCTATGCCTGTCTTTTTGTGTTCAGTTCAAGTTTCATAGCTTTGGTAAGCCTGACAGAAGTTATTGTCCCAGGTTTGGAGCTCAGGATGACTACTAGTACACGGCTGAAGACTTGCTTGTACAGCTTTACTTCTCCGGGAGGTCCAATGTATCCTACAAGAGCTGTTCGCCATGCTGCTAGGGATGCTTTAGATGCACTTTTTCCTGTGAGTAACTATTGTCTTATTAGTTACACTTCCTGACTTCCATGTACCTGTATAACTCTTGTGGTTCGTTCAAAAAGATGCTGCAATTGATCGTGATTTTTTAAGAACGAGGTCCAATTTCTCTTGTGGTTCGAAGATATACTGGATCTGGATCTGATTGTTCTTGTTTGTTTGTGTAGACCATTGAAACCGAATCTGATATCCCTGGACATGTTTTTTATGTGTTTTCATGTGACCTTGTGTTAAAATGTGATTTGTTTGGGTTTCTATTCAAATGCGGGATGATGTCAGACTGAACACTGAAGCACTAGGACGATGGTAAACTAACTTTATAGACACAAGCTGTTCTGGTAATTATTCTAGCTCGAGTTTAAATGTGATTCCTACCATGAGTTTCAGAAGATTAAGAGATTTGGGCCTTAAGGACAGGGTTCTGGAGATCTAACTGGATTTGACCGATTATATATGTACTTTGGCCTGATGGCGTCTTCGTGATTTTGAGATTATGGTAGTATATAAAGGAAACCTCGCCTTAAGGAGATACCTTAGAAACTGTTGTCTATTTTCAGAGTAGTTAGTTTTGCACTGTAGATATCTAACGAGTTGGAAGTGATGGTTTCCGAAAAGAGTGCTAGTGACTGGTTCGTAATCGTCTTCTTGTACATGTTTTTGCTAGACGATTTCCCCTAATTTTCTTGAACATTTAGTATCAGAAAAGATATCTTTAATTATTGCAATATACTTTTGCTATCTGTATGCATTGTATGCGAACTCTTGATTTTGCGTTATACAAATTGTTTGCTGTAAAATGAAGTCATCTACATTTTACCGTACAGGTGGGGCAATATCCTCGGCATCTAATAAGTCTCTTCTTCCGGTTGTTGTATCCATGGTATTGGCCATCTTCTTGTTGGTATTTTGTAGTATCTTGCGTAAAAGCTTTGTTTTATTCCTTGATAGGATTGATAGTCTCAAGCTGGGAGGGGATAAGGGGGCACAAGATGTCCAAGAGGGATATGTAGAGTTTTTTTGTATCGAAAAACTGTGAAAGAAATTGTTTGAACTCTTTTTCTTCACTTTTTACACTTTTAATGTTCAAACAGAAATTTTCTCATGTACATTCATCTTTGTAAAGAGGATTTCAGATTCAGTGTGTAATGGATATTAGACACCTTGTATCTGATACAACATCAAATATGTCTTGGTATTCAGATGTATCAAATAAGATTTTATTAGATTATTTGTATCATACGAAGCGATTACAATTGATAAATTGTGTTTTCTATGCAACTGATTTGAGTGTAAGTTGTATTTCATGTAAATTTCACTGAACATAGGTGTATACAGACATGGCACATAGATAGGAGGTTTGCTTGGGAATGGACAATGGTATGTTTAATGTTTCACAACATTTAAATCACACTTGCCTACAAAATTTTAGAGATTTAATCCCAGAAGATTGGAGTCGGCAACTTGAATTAATATATTAGTTTTATGGTCGTCTATATGGTTTCTTCTTCATTAATATATTTTCTACAATCATAATTTATAAGTTTAGGTTGTTCATATAAATTTTCACTCTTGTCCTCAAGTCATCTTCAATCTTTATCACCTTCTTATTAAGTTTCTTAAGCTTAGCTTTATATAGTCGTTACTTTTTTGGTAATACTTTGTTTTTGCATATACCTAAACCATCTTAAATAATTGTCTTTCATTTTTTTTTCCTTAATATTTGCAACTTCTAAACTCTTTCTTATCATTGTTTCAAATTATGTCTCTCTATGTATGCCCCTTCATCTTTTTCTTTTTTTTTTTTTTTTTTGCTACTCTTATCTTTCTACTGTGATTATTTTTAAAAGACAAACAATTTGATCCATATAGTTGAGTCGGTATGGTCATTCGATAAAACTTATCCTTAAAAATTAAGGTCACACCTCGATCACTTAATATTTCAGTAACACCAAAACTTGGCCGAGACGGCCTCAAGGTGAGACGGCCCAGCCCAAGCCGCGCGCTATAGGGGAGAGTAAACTGCAATATGATCAGTTTCTATCTTAACACATTCATTTTCATGGTTAAAGTGTTCAGTTTTAAGACTAAATAACAATTGTCCATTTATATCAATCAGTTTTAAGACTAAATGGATCAATTGTCCAATAAAGTGTATCAGTTTCATTGATAATAGCCTCAATTTGATTCTTAACAGCGTCTGGTTTGATGGATATAGTGATGACAACATGCATGACGTTCCACACTTACATGGAGACAATGAAGAAGCAAGGAAGGTAGTAGAAACACTATATAAGGCAACAATTGATGTAGTTAACAAGATAACTGAAAAGAGTACTAATGAATTGAAGATGGGGTAGAAAATCAAACATATAATTTGATTCAATACCATTATTTGTGAAATCATATACAAATTGTATATCAAATTTTTTTTAAGAGGACAATTGAGTATGTTAAGAGCACAATTGAGTATTTTAAAATAGCAATTTAGTAAGTGAAGTGTATACTTTAATGAATTGAAGATGGGGTAGAAAATCAAACATATAATTTGATTCAATACCGAAATTGTTTTTGCCCTTCTTCAATTCTAAATGTTGAATCACTAGCCATTGTTTCCCTTAAAAAACACTCTAAGGTCGAACTGATGCCAATTTTTGTGGGAACAACAAAAGCAATAACCCAAAACAATCAAGAAACAATAAAAACAAATAAACAACAATAAGAAAACACGCTAAGAATCAAACGTGGTTCAATATTCGTGTGCTACGTCCACTAGACACTAAAAGCAATATTTTTTAGTATTTCACTATATAAAGAGATCAAAATAAAGATGATACAATTCATTTTGTATGCTCACCAAAAACTCTCAATTTGTGGCTCTTAATTTTAGTTTCTCTCATCTAAGCCCTAAACCTAAAGCATTAGTAATACCTTATTACAAAGAAAATTAGGTTAACAAAAAAACAAATAAAAACCCTAATTGTCTGAATAAGTGAAAACGTGTACTGACGTGCCTAATCTCGACCAAAATCAGAGTAATCTCATCTGATATTTACAATTTCGCACAAAGGAACAAAGCCTCATCGAGTCTTGTCTCAAACACAATCTCGTTATAATTATTGTATACCACAAACTATTAAACTCAATCGAGATTATCAATCTCTCCCGAGACCTAAAACACCATGTCAAAACTTCTTCAACCACTCCTCTTGTTTCCTCTCATATTTCAGACTTACATTAAATCACCAAACATCAACATTAACAATTAACAAAAGATACAGGTTGCTGCATATATCAATGGCATAACAAATTTACAAGAAAATAACATCAATAACTATTAACTAGAAGATCAAATATATAGTATGTATTCAGAATATAATAAACGATTCAGCAGTATAGAAACGAGACTACGCAAGAATTTCAAAGAAGCAATTCCATTCCATAAGACTGTAAGATCAAATTCTTGGTATCATACATCATAAACCAATCTATTCAGGAAATAACCTAATTCTATCTAACCAGTAACCTCCAATTTAAATTAACATTTTTTTCCTAATTTTTTCAAACCTAAACCCTAATTATTAACGCGATTTCCACAAAACAAAGCATTAAAACATGAATTAAGAGCTAGTAAACTTAGTGACAGCCTTAGTTCCTTCAGAAACAGCATGCTTAGCCAATTCACCGGGAAGAACAAGTCTAACGGCAGTCTGAATTTCCCGAGAAGTGATTGTAGGCTTTTTGTTGTAGCGTGCAAGTTTGGAAGATTCCTGAGCAAGCTTCTCGAAAATGTCGTTAATGAAACTGTTCATGATACTCATGGCTTTACTAGAGATTCCAATGTCAGGATGTACTTGCTTCAAAACCTTGAAGATGTAGATCTTGTAGGTTTCGACGCTTTTCTTCGATCTCTTCTTCTTCTTGTCTCCAGCGGCGGCGGCTCCGGCTTCCTTTGGAAGCTTCTTTCCGGCTTTAGGCTTCTTCTCTGCCGGAGCCTTTTCGGCGGCGGCCGGCTTCTCGGCTGCGGGTTTCTTCTCGGCTTTTGGCGCCATTGATGAAATCAAAGAAACTTTTGTTGTGTTTGTGTCTTGGTTTTGGTTTATGAGTTTGTAAAAGGAAAAACAATGTAACTGGAGTTGTGAAAGATTATGAAAGAATTGATTTACTATATATATGGTTACAATTATTGATATTACTGGAGAATACAAGAAGGCACGGATCAGTGAGGTGGCTTTGTATTGCACGTTGATTTTATTTATAATCTAACGGATGATTGGCTTTCTTAGCGCAGGATCGCTGATATGGCAGCTTTTTGTTGTTGCTTGAAAATTAAGCGGGAAGATGTGGGCCCTAATCATCTTTGCAATTTCAGGTTCAAATGCTTGAAATTTCACAATTTCGAGAAGAAAAAAAAAAAAAAAAAAAAAAAGCTACTCCAACGGAGTACATTTTCACATGCCCTCTAATATACTCCCTCCTATTCAGCTTAAATGTCCCATTTAGTTTTCTCACACTTGCCGAGGCAACATTTTAACCGTTAATATCTCAAAATATTCTTAAATAAAAATTATAAAAATTTGATATTAATAATCCTTGTATTGAGACGAATCAAACAAGATCCCACATGACTATGTTTTAACTTATAGATTAAGAGTAAAATACAAATTAAGAGTCATGAGTGAATAGTATCAAAAAATCAAATGGGACATTTGAGCTGAATAGGAGGTAGTACTATTTTCATGGTTAATTACTTTAATGAAAATTTACTTTTAAAAGTCTGATCTTTTGCGTATTCTCTTTTAAAAAATTCACATTATAATTATTTTATGTTTTTAAAAATCCAACCTTTTACTACCATTTTCTTTTAAAGATCCAAATGACCGGTTACCTTGTAAAAAGGTTACATTTAAAATTGTTTTTTTAACATATTTTACATTTTTTTTTTTTGAAAAAAACATATTTTACAATTTAAAAATTAAAAAAGAATTCTAAAACAAGGAAACAACCTCCCCTCCCTTCTATGCTTTCCACTCAACTACTGCCACCGTGCCCCCTCTCCTGAAACCACCACCTCGCCTTAAATTACTACCTTTTCCGTCATGTACCGCCATCCCCCCTCCCCAAAAACCACCATCTCACCTTAAACCACTAGTACTGAAACCACCCTTCTCGTTTTGAAGGAAAACCTCTTGTTGACATTCTTGGCAAACCCATGATCTAGGTTTTTAAATTTCTAATTATACCCCCTTTTTGAATTTTGTTTTAAATTTTTAGTTAGTGAATCCGACATCTGTTGTTTTTGTTTGGAAACTTTTTGGCTTGCTTTTATCTGAGAAATGCTGGTGCATTGTTTATTTTTTGTTGGAAGTAAATTAAATTGTTATTGGGATGATGGGAAGCTTTTAATTGGAAGTATATTGCAAAAATACAGTCTTGTTTGATTCAATGAGCCCTTAAATTGGTCGCGGTAAAGTCAAAAACCTTTACAATACACTCGCTATATGGTTAGATTCAGTCTTGTTTTGCTTGGTTTGACAATGGTTGTGATAATACCATTGCAAATATCCTTGCTATGGACCCCCTTCTCACCTCTGAATAGGGCTTATGCTATAGCCTCTCAGATAGAAAAGCAAAAGGAGATTGTTGGATCCTTATCCTTATCTGGACTGAGTCAAATCTCAAATAGAACAAATTTCCAGTTTGTTCTTGGTGTTCATCCGTAGCTGGGAGGACGAAGAAGGACGCCATTGTTAGAGGACAAGAAATGGGGGTTTTGGGAAGGAATAGATTGGGATGAAAAGAATAATCAAAGGACACATGACTTTATTTTTCAAAAAAAAACTGGCTACTCTAGGTACAGAAAACCGGTTAGTACTTTAAAAGAAAACGGAGGTAAAAATTCGGATTTTTAAAATATAATCAAAAGTTGAGATTTTTAAAAGAGAACAAGCAAAAGGTCGGATTTTTAAAAGTAAATTTTCCTTTCTTTAATTATACTCAACAAAAGATTAATTTTCCTCCGTTTTGAAATATTTGCCAAATTACAGTTATAAGTATTGTTTATCGTTTAAGGTTATTTTATATATTGAGGCTATTGTGTATGAAAAAAGATATATGATCAAGTGAAATCTTGTTTGAATCACCTAATTGCATATTTCTTGATATTAACTTTTTACATAAAATATGAGTCTATATTTTATGTGGGCTAAATCCAATTAAAAATTTATTGTTTACACACAACTTAGTGTTTAACTCAAACAGAATGTCTCTTGAGAAACCGTCTATGGTAAAGACAATATACTTATAGCCAGCCCATGCTTTCAACAGTTACCATTTTTGGGACAGGCTCTCTCTTGAGAAACCGTCTTTTCTAAAGACGACTCTCAATAGCCCAATCCACTTTACTTCTTTAGTAAATATTTGATTTTTAAAAAATATTGTTGTTTAGAAAAAAATTTGTTAATTATAAAAAAAAAAACCGTTATTTAAAAAAAATGTTGTTATAACATAATATATTTGAGATTATAACAGAATTTATTTGTAGTTATAACATAATATATTTGGGGTTGTAACTCAATACATTTGAAATTAAAACTCAATATATTTGAGGTTTTATACAGTTGCTCGTATTATTATAATATCAATTTTGTAGTATTATATGACAAATACATACTGTTATAAACCCAAATTTATTATGTTATAAACGCAATTAATTATATATTTTGTTATAACCTTAAATATATTATGTTATAGTTACAAATATATTATGTTATAACTCTCAATATATTATGCTATAATCACAATTGCTTTTATTAATTTCTCCAAACTGTAGACATTATTGTCTTCTTCAACATCAGTAATTACATCATTAATGAAGCTTAATTTTAAAATATCAGAAAATTGTAAATCCAACTAAGGGTATGGCTGTTGAACATTTAGTGTATAATAACATAATAATAATCCTGACTATAATCACCAAGTACTACTAAGGTAGTGGGACAATATATAAGTCCGTAATATCGCGTAAAGCTACTAAAAGTAGTGGGACAAAACGTATCGTTATACTAGGTCCAATAGGCATTAAAGTTGGTACAAAACGAAGGAAAAGGGGGATCTTGGCAGTGGCAAAAGGCCGACTCGGCGATCCCCCTGGAAGAGCCTTAGCCGAGTCGGCTTTTGCTCTCTGGAAAAGAAGGATTTGGTCAGAAGGCTTGCGCCGAGTCGGCGGTCCCTTCTTTGGACTCGTCGCCGACTCGGCGGTCAGTACTCCAAGGTGACCGTTGCTTTTCTTCTCGTTTTCTTTGTGTTTAAATGCCTAGGATTCCTTCTTAATTCTCATAATCTCTGAGATTATGAAGGTTACTAATGCTAATTCATTAGCAAATATTGAATTGGATGATTATGATTGCATTGAATCATAATCAATTGGGTGATTATGATCAAAGGATTCTCCTATACTCCTTTGAGTATAAATAGAGGTCCTTGGCTCATGAGTTGAGTGCACCATTTTTTCTGAATTCCTCTACTTTATTCTCTCATTTGTCTATGCTTGATCAAGAGTGTAATTAACTTTTGTTCAAGTTATACATTGCTCATAATTTTCTTAAACACATTGTTATTAAGGTATATATATCCTAAGTACTAAGGGTATATAGGAGTTGTTTGTATCTCATTGTGAATTTCCACTTTTAAACCCAAGTACCTTTGTGGGGGAAATATCACAAAAGGAAAGTGAGCACACGCCTACAACTTGTATCAAGTTTCCGGGTAACATTCAGTGTTACAAATTTATCTTCACTTTTCTTTAGCATTGTAATTGTGGTTGTAATTTCAATTTTGTCATCATCAAAGGGGTTTGAAACAAATTCCCGGTTGTAATTTGTTTACATTATATACATTCGTAATAATGGCAAGCATAGCACAAAACAGCAACGTGGCAGCCAAGGTCAGAAACGCCCTTGTAAGGCCTGCTCATCTGATCCCTGGTACCTGCTCGTTCGAGCGTCTGCAGGCCAGCTCACCGCTGGCTGGTTCTTGGCTTTTCCACTCGTCCAAATGGTCACCGCGGGCCTGTTTCATAAAAACATATATATCCTGGAATCTAATGTACTAATCGAAGCTTGGCTGGTAATTTTAGACATCTTCCTAATCAAGTTAAGCCTACCAGTTATTATTATTTGCAGCATTAATATCTCTCAAATTCACTTGACATAATAGGTTTCAAGAATTTTCACATTAGGATTGCACGTCAAGCTAGTGTCTGAACTTCTTCATTCTTCATGTTCAAACAAGGCTCTTTTATGATTTCTGTTGAGTTTATATTTTTACAATAATGATCCATTAGTAAATTCTTCAACAAATGGATCGCGATTATTATGTAGACTTATGTTTTTTAATTTGCTTTTAAATTAACCTTTTTTAGTAATTTATATTTCAATTTTTTGTCATTTATCTTAAAATACTAATTAAAATTTATAATTACATTTAAAAATATAATTACTATTAATACACATATAAATTTTGATATTCAAAAAAATACACATATAAATTAAAAACAACTTTAATAATAATTAACACATGAATAATACAAAAAATTTTATGACTCAAAATAAAAAGTAAAAATACAAAAACTAAAATACTTTAATTATTTAAATTTTAGGGAAATTCCACATGATAGCATCCAGTTTTGATGAAATGTTAGTGGTAGCACTTTTTTAAGAAAATTCCATATGGTAGCATCTAGTTTATGCACTATCTAATTGCTGTAGCATTTTCCGTTAAGTTCTTGTTAAATTCCGTTAAATTCATCATTTTGTAAGTTTTTTTCCACATGGTAGCATCCAGTTTTTGTTAATTTACCATTTTAACTTTTAATTCACCATTTTAATGTTTAATTCACCGTTTAATTTATTAACGCTCATAAATGTTTAATAATTTTATTGAAAATTTATAAGAAACTATCTAATCGGGTCGAAACAAGTACTTATTCATCTATTTTTGAATACGTAAACCGAAAAAGATATTTGACGTTATTTTTACCCATCATAACGATTTTTTTTTGAAACAATGGACGTGGCGACTATCCTTATGGGATAAATCTTTCGAAAATTCGATCGAAACAAGTACTTATTCGAAAGAGTACTTGTTTCGCCCGATGAATTAAATTTTAAAATTATTTTTCCGTATAATTATTCAACATTTATAATTTTTTTCAATAAAATTATTAAACAATTATGAGTGTTAATGAATTAAACGGTGAATTAAACATTAAAATGGTGAATTAAAAGTTAACTAAGTTTTTAATTATTTCAATAAAATTCTAATCATTTTTAATTAACTTTTAATTAACTTTGCTCAATATACCATTTTGCTCTTTTACTTTGCTATCCACTTAGTTTACTCTTTGAAAAGTCAGACAAACGTAAGCACACCATTACTTCCACTATAAATTTAGTAAACCTTCTCATCAATTTACTCACTAATACAAAACACAAAAACTGTCATTCTTCTTTTCTTAAATTGTTCATCTTTTTGTCACTAAGTTTGTGAAAAATCCGATCCATGGCTGATTTTGCAGTCTCAGCTGCTGGAAGTCTCATTGAACTGATCGGAAACGAGATCATCCAACAGATTTGCGAAAGGTGGGGCTATGAATCCGAACTTGAAGATCTCAAGGAAACTGTCTCTGCCGTTAAAGACGTGCTGGTTGATGCAGATCACGAGAGTGCCAAGCGGGAGCTGACCAACCAAGAACGAGGCTACATCATGAAGCTGAAGGATGTCGTGTACGATGCTGATGATCTTTTCGATGAGTTCCTCACTCTTGCTGAACTCAACCAGATTAAGACTCTCAGCAAGGTTCAAATGTTCTTTTCTTTTAATAATCAGGTGGGTCAAGCTTGTAGGATGTCTAGCCAAGTCAAAAAAATCAAAAAGAGGTTAGATGCTATTGCGGATAACCGCAAAAAGTTTAAGTTTAATGTTGAACATTGTACTAAGAGTGAGTATGATGTGGAGGCCATTAGTAAGAGAAGGGAGGAAACATGTTCATATGTTAATGAAGGGGATATAATTGGGAGGGATGAGGATAAGGAGAAGATCATGAATATGTTGTTGGGTCTTAATGGTTTGGAAGATTTTGGTTGTGTGATTATTGTGGGAGTGGGAGGTTGTGGAAAAACAGCTCTTGCTCAGCTTATATTTAATGATAAAAAGATTGTGGAAGAGTTTTCTGAAAATAGGTTATGGGTTTGTGTAGCTGATCAAGAGGGAGTTGAATTTGATGCTAGAGGAATTCTTAGGAAGATTGTAGAATTAGTTGATAAGAAACCTATGGATAGTAGGTTATCATTGGAATTGGTGGTACAGGAATTTCAAAAGTGTTTGAGGGGAAAAAAGTACTTTCTCGTTCTAGATGATGTATGGAACGAGGACGGTCTCAAGTGGAGATATTTTGAACAATACTTAGCAGTTGGGCAAGGAGGAAGTAGGTTTATGATAACTACACGTTCAGAGTTGACTTCAAATTTAGTTGGGAAGGATAAGCATGTCCTTAAGTTACAAGGCTTATCCCCGAAGAATTCTAGGTTGTTGTTTGAAAGATGTGCCTTTGGTAAAGAGAAAGATCATGAAAGGGACAATGAATTAGTTGAGATTGGAAAAAAGATTGTTGAAAAATGTTATAACATACCTCTTGCTATTAAGGTGGTCGGTACTCTTTTATACGATCAAGATATTAGAAAATGGAAAGAATTTGAAGAGATGGAACTAGTTGACATGGGTAAAGGTGAAAATAAGATTTTTAATATATTAGAGTTTAGTTACCATAGTCTAACTTCCTCGTTGAAAAATTGCTTTACGTATTGTGCACTGTTTCCCAAGGATTTTGTGATTGAGAAGAATGATTTACTTAATCTTTGGATGGCACAGGGATATGTTGTGCCATTGCATAGAGGTCAAAATATGGAAGATGCTGTCGAGGATCATTTTTTAATTTTATTGCGGAGATGTTTTTTTCAGGATGTAAAGAAAGATGAATATGGCGATGTTGTCGTGTCCTTTAAAATTCACGATTTGCTACATGATGTTGCTCAAAAGTTTTATAAGGAGGAATTTTTTGTTTCGAATTCTATCACAAACAACTTAGAAGATAGAAATAGACATATGTATTGTGCTGAAGCTATACATCTGGGAAGTTCTTTGCATAGCAATAAGCTCCGTTCATTGTTTATTTTTAGGGCAATAAGCTCCGTTCAACAAATAGGTAGTTGGAATCGCCTAAGGGTGTTGGGCTTAAATCGTCATCCTTATAATATATTGCCTGATTCAATAGGTAAGTTGATGTTGTTAAGGTATCTTGATCTCTCTTGCAATTATGATTTAGAGGAACTCCCTGAATCCTTTACAATGCTACATAACTTGCAAACATTAGTTTTATGTGGTTGTAGAAAGTTGAAAGAGTTGCCAAAAGATTTTTTCAAATTGGTTAAGCTTAGGCACTTGGATTTAAGATATTGTAGAGGCTTGAAAGAGTTGCCGAAAGATTTTTGCAAACTGGTTAAGCTTAGGCTTTTGGATTTAGAAAATTGTGGAGAATTGAAAGAGCTGCCAAAAGACTTTTGCAAATTGGTTGAGCTTAGGCACTTGAATTTAAAATATTGTGATAAACTAGCTTGTATGCCGTTAAACATGGACAAGTTGACAAATCTTAGAGTGCTACCAGTTTTTGCAGTGAGTAGTATTATTGACCGAAATAGTATTGATCCGCTCAAAGACCTTAAAGCTCTCACCAAAATAAAAGGTTGCATTGAAATCATAATAGGTAAATATGTAGGACACAATGGAGGCATAAACAGAAATAGAGAAGAGAGATATTTGAAGAGTATGGAATATCTCAATATGCTAAAGATCAAATTTGTAAATAGGGAATATGTTGACGACCTTGAAGCTTTATTAGAAACCTTAGAGCCGCCTCCAAATCTCAAGGATCTGAAGATCGACAATTATCAGGGTAAAATAATACCAAGTTGGAATAATTGGGTCATCTCCCTCAAACATCTTGTATACATCTCTCTTAGTGATTGTGCTAACTTACGGGTGTTGCCAATGCTGAGTAAACTCCCTCATTTGAGGGATCTGAAACTTAGCCGCTTGTCCAACTTGGAATACATGGAGTGTGATGGCTCAAAAGAAGTAGAATCGGCAGTAGTTTTCCCTTCTCTTGAAACTCTGGATCTATTTCGTATGTACAAGTTTCAAGGATGGGGGATGGAAGAAGGGTTAGTGGATGACAATGATGAAGAATATCTCTTGAAGAAGGCTATCAGATTTCCTCGTCTTTCAAGATTGTCGATTGAGGATTGCCCCAGTTTAATGTCAGTTCTATGTTGTCCCTATTTTAAAGATTTAACTTTGCTAGGGGGCAATGAAAGGTTGAAAATAATAACAGGCAAAGGAAATTCGGAAAAAGATTTCGAATTGAGGGAAGTTGAAATAGATAAAGTATGTTATCTCAAATTTTTGGCCATGTCTGGAATTAATTCACTCAAAATTATCAGGAATGAGGTGAAGTGTCTATCAGAAGTTGGGGATGTGTTACAAAGTTGTGCGTCTTCCCTCCTGACTCTTCGTCTGGAATTATTAAAAAATCTAACGACACTTTATGGGTTGAACCATCATCTCACAGCTTTGAAGGAGCTCTGCCTGCATGATAATGAACAATTGAGCATAGCCGAAGACGACGAGGAGCCTTGGAAATCCTACCTTCAAAATCTCCGCTCCTTGAAGTTCAATCATCTTCCAAAAATGACAAGCTTGCCTAAAGGGATGCAGTCTTTGACCTCCCTCCAAACTCTTCAAATTGGGAGTTGTGGGAATATGAAAAGCCTACCAGAATGGATAAGTTGCTTATCATCTCTTCATTCCCTCACCATACAAGATTTCCCTACAATGAAATCACTTCCAGAAGCAATAAGTAACCTCACCTCCCTCGAGCACCTTCAGATAAGTGGTTGTCCAGAGCTATATAACAGATACAAAGAACCTAATGTGGTGGACTTTCCCAAAATCCAACATATTCCAAGAAGGGTGAGAAAATATAAAATAACCTCATTTTCGTTTTGCAAGTTTAATTATTTTCTCTCAACTTTATCATGTTTCTGGTTTAAAACTTGATATCCCACATGAGGATAATATAAAAAAAAATCATGATTTGTGCTGATTCAATTTATGCTCCTTGCTATTTTGTGCAATGATTCTGTCTCTAATCTTGCTTTGTATTTTTCAATTACAGGATATATTTTATGCATCATTGCCAAATATATCCTAGAATCTCATGTACTACTCAAAGCTCATTTCTGGTAATGTTCGACATCTCCCTAACGAAGTTGAGCCTACCATTTGATTATATGCATCATTAATACTATATTTATGTTAATAGATTTCAATAATTTTCACATTTTGATACATTTACATGTCCAGTTAGAGTCTAAACTTTCTCAATCTCCGAATTAAAACGAGCAAACTTTCATTTCAGTCAGTGGCGGTTCTGGGGCCGTGCGAGCTGCCGCCTGCATAGGGCCCCCGAACCTAAAGGTCTCATATTAAAAAATTATTGTTGAATAGCATAATATTGGGGCAGAGTAGTTGGTAAGAGTTTTACTTAATGTATCAATGGTCATATGTTCAAAACTTATTAATTACATTTTCTCTCCTTTTCTATCTCTTTCCAAAACAACTCTTAACCTTCCAAATATTTTTTTCTTACTTTATTTAATGACTATACATTCATCAAATATCAATTATCACTAACTTAATTTTGTAAAAACAATCAACAATGTTTTTAATTAACGTTTTTAACTTTTACTCTTTTTGTTATTGGTCATCAATTTTCTATTTTTTTCTCTTTCATTTGAACAATAGAAAAAAGTTTAATTTTTAACAACTTAATTTAAATTTAAGAAATATAAAGTGTATTGAATTTTTACTTTTAAAATTTTTTTTATTATAAAGGGCTCCAATATTAGAAATTTATAAATAATAAACAAGGCCTCAGAATTGTTTGCTCCGCCCCTGATTTCAGTCAAGTCTTAATTTTCACACTAATCTTCTATATATTTTTATCGTTCCAATTTTCACAGTAAAATCTTTATATGGATGGAACTATAAGCAACCAAATAAATAAATCAAGAAAGGGTGGTAATTTTTCAAACACTTTTCCTTTATTCTTTCTTTTTGTTTGGTAGTAGTAAATTACATCAAACTAACTAAAGGAAAATGACAGCAAATGTAAAGAGCTAGCAAGGATAAGCCGCCGATGTTGTTGGGTACTACTGCCCAAGTGAGGAACTTGTTTGCACAGGCGAGCCCTCGACATATGGTGTGCTCACTGCTCAGACGAGTCGATATGTCCTCTTTCTTTTTAAGACATACATTATAAATCTTTGTGTTTAGAGAATGTAAATCTTTATATTTTTATTTTGTGACTTAAATTATTGTCTTGTGGCATAGAAGTTCCTGGATTATAATATGTATATGACTAAACAATTATTAATAAAATTGTGTTATAATTGTTCGGGAGGGTTTTATAGTCTTCAAGTACATTTACTTGAAGGATTTTCCCTCCTTCCAAATCTTGTGTGTTCTTGTTTGTATTTTTCAATTGTTCATCTTCGCAAACATTTGAAAACTCAAAGCCATCACTTCCCCATTTGGATGCAATTAACCCACCAATGTCTGTTTTCTTATGCAGCTAATCTTCCATGAGAATCTACTCTGGGCCTACCTAGATCATGTTCCCGGTTTTTTTTAGTAAAAATTCTTACATTGAATCGTAAAACATATAATACATAGAATGATAAACTAATTCGATTCACATGTCAATCTTTAATTTAGAACGAGAAAATATTGTCCTTCCTTCCAAATCTTGTCTTTGTTTGTATTTCTCAATTGTTCATCTTAGCAAACATTTGTAATCTCGAAGCCATCACTTCCTCATTTAGATGCTACGTAAGATCAACCCTATAGCGCAATTTTAGTCATATGATTTGTTATTCTCCTTGCCAATCATAAATTAAAATATATAAATAAATAAACTCTTTTTATATTATCTTAGATCAATTAATATATATATATATATATATATATATATATATATATATATATATATATATATATATATATATATATATATATATATATATATATATATATATATATATATATATATATATATATATATATATATATACATATATATATATATATATATATATAGGAAAAATTACCCAGAATAATACGACATTTCACTAATTTCCCAAGAATAATACGAACTTTCAATTAACCACCAATAATACGAACTTTGACATGCATTTTCCGCTGGCATACATGACCTGTTTATAACCGGTAGTACAGGTCTTTTTATATTTTGAAAAAGTTAACTCTTTTTATATTTTGAAAAAAAAGTTAACTCTTTCTAAAGTTTAGGTTATTAATGAAAAATAAAAAATATAGATTAATCATTGTAGAGCAATCATAAAATTATATGAATATTTAGAGTAATTTTTCCGTACCTTTAATAATATTTTCTCTGTTTTTGGTTACTTTCAATTTTATTTTATTTTTTCAAAATAAACTGCATATTGATAGCTAAATATAAGTAAAAACAATAAAATGTTAATTTATTAAGACTACACGCACATTGAGACGAATTTAACAATATAATCTCATATAATAAATCACAAATTCTTACTTGAGACCGTCTTTTGTAAAGACGGCTTATAAAAGCCCAGTCTAATTCTAAATATATATTGCTACAACTCAAAATATAGATTTGGACTGGGCTTTTGAGAGTCGTCTTTACAAAAGACGGTATCTCAAGAGACTAGTTAATAATAAATTTTACGGAAATTCATTATATAAAAGGTCAAAACTAATCACTCTTATGAATATCCTAATACTCAAAGTATTGCAAATAAAAAGTAGTATCTTTTGTTTCTTTTTGCTGGCAAATTAGCAACATGTTCAATAATCTATATGTCACTAAATATATTTGACTCTTAAAATCTTTAATTATTTATGAAATAAAAATTATGAAGATTTACATTATTAAAATTATATAATTATTAAAAAATTTCATAAACTCTCAAATAAATATATACTATTGGTATAGATGTTCATAAAAAAACTAAATAATTAAAAATCAAAAAAATGTAAAATTTAACGTGCTAATCAAAAGCGTTATTTACGATTAAAAACAAACCAAAAGTAATCTAATGAAAGTGAGATAACACTTTCATGGTAAGTGCACTCATATAAGTCATACACAAGTCTTTTTTTATAATTTGCAAGTACTATAGACTATAGTGTTGCTTTATAGTAATTGTATTCTACATACATGGCAAACATTAATTTAATTGATAATTGGGATAAAAAAAAATTATAGGTTTATAAAAAAAATATATTTATAGTTAATTAAAAAATATTATATTTTTAACGAGTTAATTATTTCTTTAGGAAGACAGTAATTAAAAGTTTTCATGTCAACAATAGAAAAAGGCGAGACAAGTTTTACTGAGAAAGTAACACGTGTCAAAAATCGTTTCTTCTTGACTTAATTATTTCCTTAGTTATCAAGACAATAATCAAAAGTTTTCCATGTCAACAATAGAAAAAGGTGTAAAAATTTTAATGAGAAAGTGACGCATATCTTAAGTCGTTTCTTCATTAGTATTTTATCACAAATTCTTGTGAGAAACGATCTCTTTGTGAGAATGAACATTTCTAAATTCTAATTGTAGAAAATATAGCTTAAGAGTAGACATTAAGCATTAGACTGGGTATGAGAGGCGTCTCTCAAAGACACGTTCACTCAGGAGACTGACTGATCATATTTTATTAATTTATTGATTGATTTAATTTATTGATGAATGATTATTGATGGGTGATTTTATTTTTTGTTTTTTATGGTTGGACTAGTATTTAATGAAGTAAACTTTAATTTTATTTAAGATTTGGGATAAAAAAACTTATAGGTTTATATAAGAAAATGTATTTATATATAGCCAATCAAAAAAATTATATTTTTAATAAGTTAAATATTTTCTTAGATATCAAGATAATCATCAAAATTTCATGGAAAAAATTTAAATGAAAAAATAAACCTCGGTCATTTTTTATTAGTAGTACTTAAAGTTGCTTTATAGTTGTACTCATCATTGCACATAGAATAGAAACAATTTGTGTAAATCAGTGTAAATTAATACTCCCTCCGTTCTTATATGTGTGTCCTATT
This sequence comes from Amaranthus palmeri, assembly GCA_019776075.1. Classification (NCBI taxonomy): domain Eukaryota; kingdom Viridiplantae; phylum Streptophyta; class Magnoliopsida; order Caryophyllales; family Amaranthaceae; genus Amaranthus; species Amaranthus palmeri. Next base: position 458,358 of record JAAKBH010000053.1, on the reverse strand, counting down.
TGAAGATTTCACACATATTAAGATAGTGGGAATCTTTGTTGATTGTGGGTATTATTTTATTATAATAGTGGTGTGAATTAATGATTGTATTGGTATTATGAGAGAGAAAATATAAATTAATTATTATAAATGGGATATTAGAAGAGAGAGGGGGATATTTTATTATAATAGTGGTGTGAATTAATGATTGTATTGGTATTATGAGAGAGAAAATATAAATTAATTATTATAAATGGGATATTAGAAGAGAGAGGGGTTGAAAAGAGGGTATCAAAACTTTCCATTTTAGGAAATGAGACAAACATATGAAACTACTCGTTATAGTAATGTGGACAATCAAAAAAGAACGGAGGGAGTACTACCTTTGGTAAAGTAGTTGGTATTATTTGTGCAATGTTGAATACAACTATAAAGCAACATTATAGTCTTGCAAATTATAAAAAAAAGACTTGTGTATGACTTATATGAGTGCACTTACCATGAAAGTGTTATCTCATTTTCATTAGATTACTTTTAGTTTTTTTTCTTTTAATCTCAACATTATTTATTAACGCTATAAATATTATATTTTATTTATTTTTTTATTTGATTTTTTAAGTGAATATCTTTAATATATTATATATTTATTTGAGATTTTATGTAATTTCTTAGTGAATATCTTTAATACTCCCTCCGTTCTTTTTTGTTCTTCCCGTTTAGAATATTCCATTTTTGGAGAGAGAAATTTGATCAAGATTTTTAAGACATTTATAGATAATAAAATATATCCATATAAGATCTCCTTAGATTCGTCGTAATGTATACTTTTTTATCATATATTTTTTATAATTTTTTGTAATGCGTATTTGGAGATATATAGGTTCGAAAGTTGTTTTGAAAACTGTGCAAAAAGTAAATGGGAAGAACAAAAAAGAACAGAGGGAGTACTATTAATCAATTAATGATATCAGAGAATTTACATTATTCTAGGTAATTTCTTACATTTAAATAATATTTTAACAGTTTTTTGTTATTTTTTCAAAATGAGCATGTTGACAGTTACATGTTAGTAAAAGCTATAAAAATATTAATGTATTAAACTTATTGAGACGAATCTAACATTATTCCATCGACTGATTTTGTCTAAGGTAATTCATTATATAAAAGGTCAAAATAACACTTATGAATAGTGTTAAACTCAAAATATTGCAAATAAATAAGATCGCAGAAAGTACTATCTTAAAATTTTTTTCTAACAACACTTTCAAAAACCTGCATGCGATAAATATTTTCACTACTAATACTTTTAGTTATTTATAAAAAATATTGTGAATATTTAAATTATTAAAATGATATAAATAAACAAATATAATAAAATTTTACATAAATTTATTGTTTAAAATATTCACTTAAAAATCATAATAAAAATCAAAAAATGTAAAATTTAGCGTTAAAGTCAAAAGTGTTGATAGTGCACTCAATGATTCAAAGTCATACGCCAGTCTTTTTTTATAACTAGTTGTGGGGCCGCGTGCTACGCACGCGGTCCCCCAAGTTAAACTATTAAATTTGATAATGTTTTTTTATACACTTTTTATTATCAAAAATCCGAATGAAAATATTAGAATGCTAATGTGTTACAAAGGTGTGAAGGATGCAAGCGTTGAAAATGATTAACCAAAAGTCTTTCTCGAAGATACTTGATTCCGCCGAGACAAAAGTCAATTCTCTTGAACAAAATTTATCACATAAAATTGATTGTATAATAAGAAAAATTACAATCACATTAAAGCAGCATTTAGTAACTCTTTTTATAGGGTTAGAATTGATATCAAAGTCAATTGTCATGAACAAAATTTATCACATATATATTTATATACTAAACTTAACTTTTTTACACATTTATATCTTCTAACCCCTCTTTACACCAATAAAAATTCAAATGGGACTCCTATAATGAATAGGAGGGAGATTATTTAAGAATTCTGAAGCAATAAATGAAAACTAATGACAGTAATATTTTATTATTTGATATCAACATGGCTCCCGTGCAACATGAAAAATCTTAGCTACCAATAAAACAAATATTGTCAAGAGACTTGAACATTTCATTCACTCCAAGATCAGGATGGCTTGACAGGGAATGAAAGCCAGATAAGACTCGATTGCAGAAAAGTTAATATTCGTCCGTTTTTAAATGTTCTTCACATTTACTTTTTACACGGTTTTCAAAGTGAATTTTGAGTCTTACTATCTCTAAATAAGCATTAAAAAAATATATAATAAAAAAATATTTTTTAAGACGAATCTAATATTTTATCGATGATATATATATGTCTTAAAAATATTAATCAAATTTCTCTCTTCAAAATAGAATATTCTAAACAGAAATAACATTTGAAAACAGAGGGAGTACAACACAACCAGGACGATAAATGCGCTCCCAGATTTAGACAGAGAAAGAATGAAGAAGAGCACATAAATCATTTTACAAAATAGATTTATATCATTGCATTAAATTGTTGATACCAAAATTTCAAGTAACTATGTTTGTTTTTAAAAAATCAATAAAATGGGACAAAATAATGTCAACAATAAATAGAATATTTAACTGTTCCAAAATCCAAAATGCTCATCAAAATTGAGAAAGTATTTTGATCTAAAAGCAAATAAGATTTAGGAACTGCTTGAGTAGTCTCAATTCATTCCTGAAAGCAATAGAGAACAAATTCCTAGGAACAGTCTGATCACATAGAATTGCCTTAGCTAGGCGTTGCACCAAGATAAGGAGGCTCTTCAACACCAGTCTTGGTTGTATCCTCCTGATGAGAGATAACAAAATCGATAAGTTAGTAACCCTCCAAACGTACTAAAGAGACATGACCTAACAACATACACATCTTAAAAATGATTCTTTGAAAACACTAAAAAGGTCCAGAACATTACAAAATTTAAAAGAGCAAAAACATCGACCGATACTATTACAAGAAGCTTCAACTTCTCATTTATTACATATAGTCATGCAGTAGACTTAAGTTGGCTAGCCTAAACAAGTTGACTAATACTGAGCTAGAAAAGCACATTACTAAACAAGGTTGTTAAAATCGGAATTCTACTTTGAATCGGAAGCAGCTCTCAGAATCGAATCATGAAATTGGATCGTCATATCGACCAATTCTACAAATTTGGTTGATTGAAGTAGTTATTGATATTTGGATTTAATTTCAAGACAATTTATAACTAAAAAATACTTGGATAGAAATACAAAAACATAAATCTTGAAATTAGATTCAACACAAAAATATCCAAAAACAAAAAAAAAACAATTATCAATACAATAACACTCTGAATACCATAATCTATGTTCCTCAAACAGCCTAACCAACTTAAAAAAAAAAAAAAAAAAAAAAAAAAATCACACAACGAGATAAAAGGTGGGGTGATCGAAAATAACATTGCAGATTAATTCATAGGAAATAATGTGATACTCTTTACTAAATAAAGAACTCTAAATAGAGAAAACCACACGCAAGGGCTAACCTAATTGTCTAAACATGTAGAGAAACAGGCTCGCAAAATAAGAAGTATCAATCTCTGTAAAAATATATACCGATTTAAAAAACAAATACCCAAAGAAACATACATTATGAAATCAGATTCAAAACAAGAATCACTCACAAAATTTATAACAAAATAACAAAATCAAAATTCCAAATAGACAACAAAATACTCAAATGTGAATTGATTCAACAGGAAATCACAAAATCAAATAAAAAATTAAGTTACAATACGACATCATGGATAAATCAAATTCCAAACGATATCAAAAACACAAGTACAAATGAAATAAAAAAAGAAAAAAAATCAATTCTAAAATCTAAATCAAAGAAGAATAAATTAGAAAGTTCTTACAGTCACAAAGAAAATGGCGTTAAAGCATGATTGAAAATGGGTAAGCAAAAAGCCATGGAAATGGTGAAGATTTGAATGGCGAAGATGAACAATGGAGATAAACCCATAAAATAATAGGGAAATGGCGACAACATGTTTAGAAATTGCGTGAATCTAAGCAACTGAATGTAATGAAATGAAAATCCAATTATTGAATGAGCCCTATTGCATATTAAGATCTTACATCGGGGCTTTGATCCATTTTTATGAATATATCTTCCATTTGGTCATAGATTTCAGTGCTGGTACTATTATTCTTCATGTTTTCTTTTGCCCACTTTACCATCTTCTTCCCCATCACTTATTAGATGTTGATATAAGAATCTTACAAATCTAATAATCGCTAACAAAATGATTTTTACCAATAAAAGTACTACAATTACCTGCTTCTTAAGGGTAGCGGGGCTCTAACTATACACATAACACATTGGAGACTGCAGAAGGATGTCATTCGATGGAGGAAGTCTAATTAGTCTGCAAAGCAATTCTACAATTGCACAAGATTATTTCAGACAGCAACATCGATGGCTATAATTGATTTTCATTAAAATACAATGTTAAAGAACGAACATGTTTATAGGCGTTGGATTTGTTGTAGATTTTGTGGTACTATCAACTATCAAGGTATCACCATACTCATTAGTATAGATTAATTGCCCTTCTTATTAATGATTGTTTTAAGTGTGGTTTAAATTTAATTTTATTCATGCTTTACTTAATTAATTTGATTTTGCTTCATATATTTTTGTCATTGATGCTTTTTTTCTCTTCTACAATAGTCTTTAATGTCTAATTTTTTTCTCATGTGTTTTCCCAACAATTCTTATGATTTCATGCTTAGCATGGGTATATATCTTCATATCCCTACATGTTCTCCAATACATTTTTATAATTTATTTTTAAATAATTATGATCTTTTTATTTTTTTATAACTTGTATGAAAGAGCGGTTTTCAATATTTGCTTTTGCAAAGAATATAAGTGTATCCAATTCAATTTCACCCCATCCCATATGATGGTCATATTTCCTTAATTTTTCTGGGCCTTATCAGTTATCACAACCCTATGCCATGGGTTCACTTAATTACCTAGTGAAAACAGTGTAACACTAGTGTCAACAACTAACGATTGCACTAGCTCAGCCTTAAACTCGACCCTTTAAGTGTGCAAGTCAATAAGCTTGGTTAGACTTGCTAAGGAAAGACTTAGTGAGAGAGAGTATTTGCATGGAAGAGGCTTTGTATTAATAAGAGAATATTTTACAAGAAAGTTAGATGCTTACAAGTGCTTTTTGGGAATTTGTTGGAACTTGAATGCCAAAATAATCCTTAGTGCCTATTTATAGGTAAGCCCCTCACCATGGGGCCATTCTAGAATGCTCCTATCTAGAGACTAGAATACTCTATACTACTCTTCTAGGGTATGTACATGTCTAGAAAGACCTATAAGATTCTGGACATGCTCAGAACACTCTTGTATACACCACATTATTCTATACTATTCTAGTATTTACAGGATAAGGCTAGACCTTTCTAGCAACTTCTAGACTCTTTTTGAGTATGCTAGTATCTTCTAACACACTCTAGTACCTTCTAGATGTTTCTACCACATTCTAGAACCTTAATGAGTGTTTTGGATGCTTCTAGAACACTCTAGATCCTCTAGACCATTTTAGAACCATCCAGATACCTCTTTTTGCCGGAAATCCCGAGATAAATGTGAGATTGTTGACACGGACCATTCCAATTGTGTTTGGGTCGTGTCACCTAGTTACTTTATTAATAGTCAACTGGCATACTTCTTCGTTATGAAATATTCGCTACATTATTGTTATTCACACTATTTATAGTTCAAGCTTATATATATTATTATTGGAGTATTATTGATACAATCTCAGGTGTTTAAATCGTCTAATCGCATACTTTTATAATATTAATATTAATTTTTTATATTTTTTAGTTATGTATATTAATATTTCAATATATAATTTTTTTTTTTTTTGAATACACAATATATAATTATTAATATAACACATTTTATATTGGAATGAAGAAATATTTGGTAAGCTTTTGTACAAATGATTGGTCTATGAATGGGAGAATTCTTTTTTTTCAATCTCAAGACTCCGGAGAATACCCATTTGCAACGGCTGCTAAAAACATTATCTAGCTTCTAAATTGTTCACACTAATTCTTACGAGAGACAGTCTCTTTGAAAGACCATCTCTTATTAGATTGATCCTAAAAAAGGTGAAATAAAAGTACAAAGTAAGCTTTAATGGACTGGGTGTGAGAGACATCTCTCAGAAAGACAGCTCAGGAGACTTGCTAGATGAAATTGATCATACATGGATAAAATTGTTCATATATCTGATCACCCAAACGAATTAACTAAATAAAATAAAGTACCTTTGAACATTAGGAAAAACCTAAAGATCTAAGAAGCAAAGCAGAAAAACCAACAATAAGGGCAGAAAACAAAGTTGGGATAAAAACATCCAATGCAGACCTCTTCAACATTTGTGCAGGTAAACATATTCTTTCACCAGGCATATCAAGTGGGATCCTCACATACCCATCACCGCCACACAACCGCGAGTAAGGCGGGGAGAGGGAAACTGCAGACATAAACGCAAGCTCCGGGGAGAAAGATGCCACCACCACTGTCAAAATCAGCAAAACCGTCCATGTTCCTGCATAGTAGAGTGCGGATCTCAGAGTAGCAACTTGTCGGTATAATGATATAAATAGTAAGAACAGAGACATTACTAGTTATGAGGCAGCGTTTCGATGATTTTGTAGTTGTAGGAGGGGTGGTTACTTAACTAATTCATAACTTCACAAGCACAAAAAATGTGAATAAGGAATCATATGCATGACAAACCAAACTCTTACTCAAACACATTGTATGTAACACTTTTTTTTTCTTTTGTTTTTTCATATTTCCAACTCTTCATTGTCTCGTTCGCATATTACACGATATAACCTTCATTATCATTCATGTATGTATATATAAACACGAAGTAAAAAACTCATAACTTTAAGCCAGTAAACGCCATCAGAGAGGTAGCAATTACTTACAGAGCATACGCAACAAATGACGGGTTCAGAATCACAAACTCTTATCTTGGCATCTTGCTATCTTCACTAGACAACTTACAGTGCATCATACTCGACATCCCTAACACCGAGTAGCTCCATGAATTTGGATTTCCTGGAAAACAAGCTTGACAAGTGTTGCAGTTTTGCATTCTCGAAAAATACCAAAGGAAATGTTGGCCTTTCAACCTAACACTACACGTAGGTCCATACAATGATACAATGGACCTCCCCCAACCCTCTCGCATCGTGAATTTGGATCTTATTTAACTAGAGCAAAGAGTCTCAGCAGCAGCATCTTCATTTCACAGACCCTCCAGTAGAACTCTACAAGAGCAACTTTCATTTAACTTTTTTTCTCACCTAAGTATATGAGTCTTTAGATAAACTACTATTCACTTTGAGAATCTGAAGAGTCTTCATTTTAGCTTCGTTACGCAATTTATCAAAGAAGGTTTGGTTCACAATTACAGAACTCTTACTATTGTGCACCTAGTAACCCCTTTAGTCTAGCCTGCATCACAACAATTATTAGCGGCCTATCAGTACAAACACCTGATGATGTAACATCAAGACTTACAAACACCTGATGATGCAACATCAAGACTTAGAATTAAGTATCAAGTACAAACACCTGATGATGATTCAACATTAGGATAAGGCCTCAAAACTAATATGTAAAGAGAAAAATGAAAATCAGAAATCCGGCTGAGGGATCACAGTTGTCAGTTACACATCAAAACAGTCCATAATGACACAACTCCCATGAATAATAAGCAACTAACCTTCTTAGGTTAATTTTCTCCTTTAAAATCTTGTGTCTATTCTTGATGGATCCAAAATGCTTAAATTTATAGTTCTTTGGTTTCAAGTGATTATGAACTACTTTTCAAAAAAAAAAGTTATTATGAACTAAATAACTCATTAAATCACGTGCATCTTTTTAATTTTGTAAAGCTGTAAATAATCGCTCATATCAAGAATCAATACAAACAACCTCTTTATTCACACGTGTGCGTAAACTCCGTTGGGTAACCGAATCAAAATCACCACTCTTCAAATTCTTGTGGTAGGATTCAAACCTTGTAACAAAAACCATCATTTTTCCATCTTCCACGTCAAGCATACCCATGGATGATATGACAAATAGCCATTGCAAACAACAAATATGGCAAGTGGGAATCAGAACACACAAAACTGCAGATGCATAAATCCATATACCATAACCAAACCACCAGGTGAGATTTCAATTGGAATGTAGCACTCAAGTATGATGAAAGCAATAACAGTATAATATAATACAGCATCACACTAGAACCAAATAGCACATAGTCAAAACACTAAACAGATGGCTAGAGAAACAGTTGGTGTCACCATTCTTTTAATCTTGCCTACATCTATTCTCATTCTTCTAATACAGCAGGGAGTACCTACTATGCTATTGCCGTAAAAGTAACCAACCCCATAAGCGAAGGGTGAGTAACGGCTTGAGACAACTTCCATCAAATTCAATCTTGTCTAATATTGGTATGTAGGTATATCAGATTGTCAGGTATATGACATCCAAATTCATCTTACATACCCAATAATTCAGCTTATTGTAATTTGTAACCAAGCTACGCTCACAAAGGATCAATTCAAACACAGCTGACAGCCCACAAGGTTGAAATGTATTTAACATAGAATAGTACAAGCTATTGCAAATTAAAAAAACAGGGCAAATCCAATTCAATGTTTGTACCAAAGTTGAAGCAAAAAGAATTTAGATTTCTCAACATTGAAAACCTCACCAGTCACCACAGCGGCGCAACCATGCAAACAGCAATTAGGATTTGATGTTGCAAACTATGTGTCTATGACATCCAAACGCAACACTGCAAATCTCAGAAACCAGGTTAGATACACATTTTCTCAGTTTCCAAATCATGAAGTAATAAATTACAATTTACTCACAATTGATGCATACCTACACGCTAGTATAATTAGTAAGTTAAAAACTTAAAAAGAATTCAGGAAACCAGGCAGCAGAATTTCACAAATTTCTAAATTATACCAACGAAACCCTAATTTTGAAGCTGCTGCAGGTATTGTTCAACTATTCGTTTAATTTGAAATATAAACAAATTAAAATATTGAAATAACAAATCAAACCAAAGTATTTCACAAAATCATTACCATTTCATAAACAATTGGATCATTTTCTTAGTATCATACATCATAAAACCACATCTACATTCCAGCCCACTATGCCTAAGTTCCAATCCAAACAGTTACCCAAGATATTGAACCAAACCCTAACTACAACTACCAAATTTAAGAGCTGGTAAACTTAGTGACGGCCTTGGTTCCCTCAGAAACAGCGTGCTTGGCCAATTCACCAGGAAGAACAAGTCTAACAGCAGTCTGAATTTCCCGAGAAGTAATTGTAGGCTTCTTGTTGTATCGAGCAAGTTTGGAAGATTCTTGAGCAAGCTTCTCGAAAATGTCGTTGATGAAACTGTTCATGATGCTCATGGCTTTGCTGGAGATTCCAATATCAGGATGCACTTGCTTCAAAACCTTAAAGATGTAAATCTTGTAGGTTTCAACACTTTTCTTGGATCTCTTCTTCTTCTTATCACCGGCCGCGGCTCCGGCTTCCTTGGGAAGCTTCTTCCCGGCTTTAGGCTTCTTCTCGGCGGGTGCCTTTTCGGCGGCTGGCTTTTTTTCTGCTGGCTTTTTCTCGGCTTTGGGTGCCATTGATGAGATTAAAAGGATTCAAGAGATTTGAGTTTTGATTGTTTGGTGGTGGGAAAAAGAAAGACTTAGATTTCTGTGGAAATTGGAATATACAATGAATGAATCGGAATGTGTATTTATAGGGAAAAATACTTTGATTTTATTGGAAGATGGTAGGTGCCACGGATTGATGAAGTGGCTTTTTTTAGTACGTTGATATTATTACTTTTTATTTAATAATCGAACGGTTGGCATTGCATGGTTTTGGGAGAATTAATAGACGTGGTGGTTTTTTATTGATTGTTATTCTATGCTGCGGATAGCTGACTTGGCATTTTTTATTAGTTTGAATTTTATTTTGGTTATGTTTAGCGGGAAGATGTTGCGCTTGTATTTCTTTTGCAATTACGGGTTCAAATGTTTAAATTTTTAATATTTTTTGTTGAAAAGGTCTTGGATTTTCCATCATTTTGCATCTAATGTAAGATGAATGAAACTTCACAAATTCTTATTTTAGACCATTTTTTTGTAAAAACGGCTTTTAAAAGCTCAGTCTAATTATAAATATATATTGTTAACTCTAAATATAGATTTGGGTTGGACTTTTAAGAGTCGTCTTTACAAAAAACGGTCTCTCAAGAAAGCACCTGATGAAACTTAGTAAATAAATAAATAGAAGATAAATGAGTGAAAAAGATAGGAAAAGAGTATAAGCAGTGGCGGACCTAAGATTCAAAATCACAGGTAGCACTAATATATAAAATATTTCAGCTCATTATAAAAAAACCTAAATAATCTATTTTACATATGCTAAATAAATTAGAAAAAAAACATTAACAAAGTACTTCGTTTTTAAAATTAGTGGTTATGTATATTGTGGGAAAAACTATTCATCAGTGATATCTTGTTACTTATATATGAGAATAAACATAATCACATATTGTTTGATTCCTCCCAATGCATAATTTTATTATATTTAATTTTATAATTTTTAATATGTACTAGTAACAATATTAAGAGACAAAATTTTGTCTTAGGTGGAGTAAAAATTAGAAATATAGCCGCTAATTAAAATACTTAATAATATTTAAAGGAAACTAAAAAAGAAGCAAACGTGTTCAGAAATAACTTATCTATATGTTATAATTTAGCAATCAAAAATTTATCATAATAGAAATGTGGAATATTTATTTTAAAATATCCCAAAAGAAATGAGTCTGACTATAGTATTATTTTTTTGGATAAATGGAGATTATTAATCCCAACTTTGCGTGATCCGCTCAAAACAATCCCAACTTTCGCATATTTTCTATTATAACCGGTTATAACAGGTGATTTACCTGTTATATATAACCGGTTACCATATTAAAGGATATGTCCTGAGCAACAAAGTGGCAAAGTTAGGTATATTAGAAAATATGCGAAAGTTGGGATTGTTTTGAGCGGATCACGCAAAGTTGAGATTACTAATCTCCATTTATCCTATTTTTTTATATGAATATAGTAATCTTAATACTAACTAGCCAAACTAGGTATATTATCCAACACTAAGACGTATTCTAATAATAATAATAATAATAATAATAATAATAATAATAATAATAATAATAATAATAATCCAAAAATCAGAGCTAGCAATGTATGAAATGGGACTCACAAATTTTTTAATAAATTACTATAGGCAAATTAATGGTCATCAAGTTTTTATCTATTAAAATAGTTAATTTTGTCTTTCTCACAAATCACAATTGCTATTGATATTGGGTTAAAATATAGAGGCCCAATAATAATGACCAAGCAATACTTAAGAAATGAGCTCTAAATAAATAAAGCAAGTCTGGTAATGCAAAGTGGGCCCAATTATAAAGCAAAGATTAGGTCAAAATTAGTGGAATTAGAAATATATAGTGCAATAGCCCTGGATGCCTTCTTCTTCTTCGACCTCAAGCAGAACAAAGCAATGGCGGTTCCGCAACAAGTTACAAAACTTTTTTTTTCCAAAATCCATGGGTAGCACTTGCTACCCAAGGTTACAGTGTAGGTCCGCCAGTGAGTATAAGTTTATGGATAAGTTTAAAAAAATAAGAGCATGACCTTTGCCAAAACAAAAAGAATACAAAATTAGTGGAAAAAAATAAATTGCTAAGTGGTGCAAAATGAGAAGGACAGAGAGAGAGTATCATTTATTTGCTAAGTGGTGGAAATAAATATATTACTCACATCATCTCCATCTTCATCACTTATTTATATTTAGTCATTTATTATTCTCCAACTTAATTCTCATATCGCCTAAATTTCACTTAGTTTACATCTTGTGCAAAATCAGAGGAGCTGATGGAGTACTCCATTTAAGCTAAAATCATTATTTAAAAATAATTTTGAAGAGTATGTAACAGGCTCAAATATCTTAAACTTAATCTTTCGATAAATTATTCCGAAATTTCCATTCAAATTTCTAATCCTTTAAATATCCATTTCAAACCATCTTTAATTCCTAAACCTTTTTCTGATTTTGTAAATTCTTTTGAATATTAAACTTTAAAAATATTATTTTGTTTAAAATCTTTTTATAAGCACTAAATTATTATTTTATTATTTTATAGTACGAAAGTAAAATTTTATTATTATAATTACAGTTTTGTAAAACGTTACGTTTTAACTTTCTTCTTTAAACTAACATTACGACTTATTATTTGTAATCTTATAACTTTGGTTTAATTAATTTCTACCTAAAATGAGTTGTATTTTTATTATTAACTTTAAGTATAGTTTTGATCAAAATTTTGTAAGTAAACTATCATATTTTCATGATCAAACTTACCCATTATTCTAAAATATATACACTTGGATAAACTAGAACAAAAAAATATGATGAACCAAAAATTATTTCTATCAAATATATGATTTTTATCACTTACACAAGCTATCACCATTTTCTTATACAAGTTAACATTCTCCTACACTCCAACTCTTACAAATCAACTTACACACTCTAAATCTCTTACACAAGTTAGTCATTTTCCATACTCATAACACTCTTATTCATACAATCTAAGAACTACAAAGTTGACCACACCCATTATAAATACCTCCCTTAGCCATAAGATCACTTACACCACCTTCATCAAATCTTTCTACCATTCTTTCTTATATCTTCACTTTATTAACATCTTACTACCTTAATACCTTTATTATTATTAGTTGAAGAAATTCAAGAAGATGGAGTTAAACATTCTTTATTTAGTTAAGTCATCATCATTTTGGAGCATTATTGGGTTATTATTTTGGGTACATATATAATGTATCATTGTTTTTGAAGATGTGATTTATTTCTTTTGGGAGCTTAGAAGATTATCATTATTTTGGAAGCTTAGATTAATTATCTTGGTGCATTATTATCTATGTTGAAGGGGTCTTATATCTTATTATTTTCCTAATTAGTACTTAGTACTAATCCTTGGTGTTAGTATGGTATAACTTCTTACCCTACTCTTTATGTGAAATTTTACATTATATTTACTTTATAATATGCAAAGTATGATATATATTGAGTATGTTTAAATAGGAAGTTAGTTTAAGAAAATTTCATAAATATTAAATTTTGTGTAGTTATACTAAAAATATTTTTAGTATGATAACTAATAATATTTGGAAATGTTTAGGAAGTTGAGTGAACTATTTTATACTAGTGACATATATTAAGTACTATCTATGTTATAAACTAGTGTTACTATGTTTGTGAATTATTTAGGAATGTTATTATATTAAGAATGCTTATGGTAATATTATAGGTAATATTTTTATGTAAGCCCTTAAATTAGTTTATAAAGTTGTGTGTTATTTCATGAACATATTTTTTTTTTATATTAGTATGGTTATGCTTAGGATGTTCTCATTATACTTTATCTTTTATATTGAAGTTTGTTATTAAAGTTATATTAAATATTTAAGTTATTGTGTAATAGATTTTAGTTTTTATAAAATTAGAATTTACTATGATAATACCAAAAATAACAAGTAAATAAATAGATATATTTGGAAAAATAAAATTTTATAAGTTATTTATATTAAAGTGTTTTCTTAAATACATGAGATTTTATAATAAAAAGTTACTTTTGTGATATTGAATAATTATTTAATTGACTATTTGACCAAATTTATGTAAAAAGATGTAAAAGAACTTTTAAAGTTATGTGTGAAATTTTGATATTAAAAGAATAAAGTTTATATTTGTTTATAACAAGAATTATGGATTTGTATAAATATATAAGTTTTACTTATTTTACAACTAGAAGCACCGATTTTTGTGAACTTATAAAGTGTTACTTGTTTTATAGCTAGAAATATTGATTTCGTAAATAATATTAGTTGTATTTGTTTTATAATTAGATGATTGATTTTTATGAACTTAATAAGTTTACTTTTTTTTTTTTAATTTGACATAATGACCTTTTGGTGAAATTGTTGAATTTTGAAAATTTATCCATAGAATATAATTTTACTCGATTTATAATTAAAATACTTATTTTTGTTAAAGAATTAAAATATTTATTTGTTTTTAAGTTAAAAATGTTGACTATTGAAATTTATTTCAAGAGAAATAAAAGTTTGTAGGTACTTGTGAAAATATTAATCTAAAGACTATTTATAGAATATTAAGCTAGTAGTACAACTTCAACAAATAAATGAGTAAAACTTTAATAGTGAACTTAGAAGGGTATATAGGTAGAATATTATTAAATAAGGAAGTTAACATCTAAGTTGGTCAAAGTCAAAGTCAACTTGTAGTAGTAGAAATGTGATGTACTTGTGTGAATGAGTATTGATTGAATGACCCTGATAGTAAGGTAATGTCGAACCATGGACCGGCATGTAAAATTCCGGCGTCCGTGTTGGCCGGCACGTAAAATGCGGTGTAAGACAGGGGGTTCGCTACCTATCCTGTGGAGCTCGAGCATAAACATTGTATTGGAGGAGTGACGACTCCCACCACAGTTAGGGTTTAGGGCTACGGTCCTCACCTAACCAGACCCTTACATATATCAGGTGTCATATTGTTGTGTTTGTTGATTAGTGATGAACTTGATTAGTGGTTATCCTATGAACCATGGTACGGTTATGAGTATTAACCAAATGAACTTACTTGAGTGTTAAGATTACCAAATTGTATAAATGGCAGTAACGTACTTCTGTCAGGATTGAGAATGGTATCTTAATGACTAAAAAATATGGAACAGTAAACGAATATAATAAAAGTATACATGGTGTCAATTAATTTGAAATTCGTACTTAAATTATTATTTTGTAAATGTAGTGTATAATTTTCATATTTTGAGTTGGATAGGATGTTATGCTCGGCTTTACCGCTGACCGATTCAATCGGCTGTCATCCGTATCATGGATGGCAGCATTTTGCAGGATTTAGTTTCAGGTTTCGATCCAGGCCACATCAATAATTATTTATCGAGAACTTAGCTACTTTTTGTGTCTTTATTTATAACTTGATGTTGATGTACTTTTATTTTTTTTTAAATTTTTAGCAAACGATGTTTCTTATCAAATGTAATATTTTACTTTATTTTAAATACTTTTACTTTTTATGATTTAAAGTTTTTAACAGTTCAACATTTCAAGACTTCCGCAATATCATTTTGTATAAACATTATTATTAATATTAATTATGTATCGAGATTGACGTCTCTGTTACAGAGTAGGTCATTTTTATATATTAGCCACGAAATTTCCAGTTAATAGTTAAGAGTTATAACTAATACTCCCTCCGAATTATTTTAGATGTCCTATTTGGGTTTTCACGCTTATTAAAAGTGTTGTGGGGTCCATTAAAAATGTGACAGTTGGGTATTTTAATTGATTAAATTAATTATAAATGTGGTAGTTGGGTATTGGGAGTAGAAAAAGTGAGTGTATTTAGGAAAAAAAGACAAAAAAGAAAATGGGACAATTAATATGATTTTGCCAAATAAGGAAATGGTACAACTAAAATGATTCGGAGAGAGTATAAATCAAAAGGTTCAAACTACATTACTATTTCTCCATACTCTAGTCACCGGAAAATAAATGGACTTGCTAACCTCTAAAATGACATTTGACTGAATCAATTGAATATAACACATCTCTAACTCTTAGTATCGTCAGCCCTGAGGGTAGGCCCAAACGGCTTCCGCCTAGAGCCCCAATTCAAAAATAAAAAATTAGGTGTAGAAAGGTGCCTCTAAGTTATAGTGTTTCAAAAAGATTGAACTTAAGCTTGGGGCCTAAAAACTTAGAAGAAATCGAAGAAAAAATTACAAACAAAAATCGACCTTTTTATTTCCTTTTTTGGAAATCAAACACCTAAAGGCTACAACCTACAAATTGTCAAGCTCCTTCCCCTAAATTACTCTTGCTAGCTTGAGTGTTGAATTTAAATTTTCAAGAGTTACAAACGTGAAACTCCTTTAATAACGTATAATGAAATTATCGTTTCTCAACCATTCACCTTCTCCCTTGTCTTATCAATGTCAAATGACAATCATATGTTTTTTTTTTCAATTTAAATAGCTATTATTTCTTTTTTTTTCCTCTTCAATTCGCCACTCCTCAACTCCCACTCTTCAATTTTCTATTGCTTACTCATCGATGGTGTTTGAGCTTGGAATCTCATTGTTTTAACTAGTAAGTACAATTCTTCACTCTGCCATTTCTCATTCGCTATTTTTTTTTTATTTCTCGCGGGTTTGAATCTTGTGTTTTTGTTTTTTTAATTGGTTGCCTTTTTTCTCACCAAGAGTATTGATGAGTTTTTTTTTTTTTTTTTGAGATAAGAGTATTGATGAGTTATGACATATGACTTGATGTATCTGTATTAAATCTTGTTTTGTTTTTTTTTTTTCTAATTGGTTGTCAATTTCAATTCAAATGGTTTTGTTAAGTTTTATAATTATTTTTTATATTTTCATTATAATTGGTTTCTTTTTCCTTCTATTAACATTAATTTACAATTTTGTTAGTTTTATATGAAATTTAAATTGCTATATTTTGGTAGTATTGGTACTATGTAGTATCATAATAGTATTGATTTATATGGAATACTATAAATGTATGATTGTGCTTCGATAAATAATTGTTTTTTATGCTCGTCTTGTATGGGATTGTCCCATCGTGAGGCGGGTTTATATAAAAAGCTCCTTAGTAATACCATTTTAAAAAACAATGAAAATTGAATTTCCACTTTTATAAAAAGTAGTTTTTTTAATAGTTTGGGCTGAATCAATTAAAGACGTCTCTTGGTGATAAGACTTTAATAAAAAATTAGTGATTTTGTTACCTTTTACTATTGTTCTTCATCAAGGCCCCTCCTAGGGCCCCCAAAATGTCAGAGACGGACCTGCTCTTAAGCTACAACAATGACATCCTTGAAGTGGAGGTTTCAAACAGAGGAATCAAAAGTGTGTTGGATTAAGTGGTCTCAATGAACCGGAAGGATTGGAGTAAACCCATGAAGGTAGTCGAATATCTCAACTTTCATATTCAAAGATCATTGGATTTTATATGTATGTCATGACTTCAATTAGGCCCGACGTAGCGTTTGCAGTTGGAAAGCTTAGTAAATATACTAGTAGTTCGGGGTCAATGCATTTGATTGTTATACGAAGAATACTAAAGTACTTAAAAGGAATCTAACTAAGAATCATGGATCATGTTATAGTGGAGAACCTCCTACCTTAAGGGTACTCTAATATAATTTGGATCACTTATAAAGAAGATTTGCCTTCGATTAATGGTTGTGTATTCGTTTATGGGGGAGGTGTCAAATTATGGTCTTCCAAGAAACGAACATGTATATCGTATTTTGCTATGACGTCAGATTTTGTTACCCTAGCATCGACATATAAGGAAGCAGAATGACTTCGAAATCTCATGTTTGAGATACCTCTATTACCTAAGCCAATCTAATCAACTTTGGTAAGGGTGTATAGTCAAGTATACAATGGTAAGTCAAGACATACATGTTAAGACATGACCTTGTAAAGAGACTTATCAAGAAAGGGATCATAACTTTTGACTTTTTAGATACAAAACAACTTGGCGAATAATTTTACAAAAGCATTGGCAAGAAATTAAATTGGGTAAACCCAGTGAGGGAACCCAAACTAACGCTCGATTAACGTCGACTCTTATGATTTTATGAGGCTAAATCTCTTATTTGATGTAGTCAAGTAACTCAAGTATAACACCCAAAAATGAACTTGTGATGTAATAAAGGTATTGTTAATAGAAAGATCTCTAATTCTGGAGTAAATGAGCTCTAGTTATACATTGTGTTAAATCGCAAAGACACGAAATTTATGTATAGGAGAACCTATCTATTTAAGTTCAAAGTTAGTCATTTCAAGGAGTCAAGATAAACATATAGACTTTCATGATTTTATGAAAAAATACGAACACAGGCTTTAAAAGTGTTGAGCTTAAGGTATAAGAGAATTTTTCATGTACCTACTTATTTCTAGGTGGATAAGTATATATCTTTGAATCAAATCCTAAGCGACATTATCGATTTAATTTCATTTGTGGTTGTGAATGTATTATGTGCCAACTCAATCCATATGGACATTGAGCATTGATGTACAAGATAGAATTCATCCATGTAGAGATATAATAATATATTCTAAAAGGGGGAGGATGATTGGACATTTAGAGTATAATAAGTAAATAAAAGTTAATACCCAGTGCTATGAAAATAGTAGGACAAAATAAGTATAAAACTTAAGTCCAAAAGAAAAGGAACACAAAACAAAGAAAAGCACGGAATAGAGACAAGCAATGAGACGTTGTAAAAAGCAAGGTATCGTCATCTATCTCTGGAAAGTGAAGTTTTAGGTGGAAAAGCCAACTCGTCTCTTGGGCAACAAGTCGTCGCTCCAAAACTACAAGTTGTTGCTTTCTTTTGAAAAATTTGCTACGATTTTCTTTCGGTTTTTTGGTGGTTACAAATTATGTAAAAAAAAAACTTATTTTTCAGTTACATGTCAATTTATGACATGGTGAAGGTGGTTAGACAAATGAGAAAAGTGGTAGGCATGCATTAATGCCTATATAAGAAGGTGATTGGCTGGTTGTAGTGATGGCCACGGTCCGGGTTGGGCCGGTTCCGTTCGATTCCACCCGGTTTCGGTTCCATCTGGAACCTAATCAGAACATTTCCGGTTCCGGTTCCGGCCGGTTCCAACCGGTTCCTTGGCGGTTCATGAGACGGTTCTGGCGGTTTCAATTCTCGGGTCGGGTGGGTCGGACCATCGGTTCCATTCTTATTTTTCCCTTAATTTTAATAAAAAATACTATAATAATGCGGACGTATCTTCGTTGATTACTTGATTATTAGCGAAATTCATTGGTTGTCATCGTTATTAAAATATTTACTAAAAAGAAGAAAAAAAGAAAATTAATAAGAAACGAATCAACGATAAAGATCATTAATAAAAAAAGGGAAGATAATGGACTTGAACCTAGTATCCAGAAGGAATACTAAGCTGCCTACGTATCCTAAAGGAATCAAAGTCCACGTAGTTCTTTGTCATACCTTTAATTTTTAGTTGTTGAATGTCGTGGTCCGATATTCCGTATTCGTGATCCTATTCGTCATCGTCATCATCTGGTTGGTTAGATGCTTCCGCTGACTCTCCTCCCGACGATGATGCAGACGTATCCATCATCATCCATGGATCATCTACGTCTTGATCATCATCGTTCTTGAGTCTTTGCATTCGGACCCCCACTTGATCCTAATCTTTTTTGCAAACCCATATTTTAATACTATGTGGAGCAGGACGAGATCTCTTTTCGTCCAAAACTCTTTTACCTGCACTAAAAGCAGATTTCGACGCAATAGTAGAAGCAAGAATTGCAAGGATATCATTTGCAATTCTCGATAATATGAGGTATTTTATTGATTTTTCTTTCCACCATTTTAAAATATGATAATTACTTTGGTCGATTTCAAAGTAATGTTTAAGATAATTATCTAATTCTAAATAAGAAGCAGAGGGGGAGGAAGAAGATGATCCTACAAAAAAATTATCATCTCGACTTATTATGTTAGATATTACGGGATTATAATAATCGGGACGTGCCGAGACGCTAGCACGCCTAGACGTATTGCGACTCAAGTTATATATACTAGAATAATGATCATAAAGATCCGCTAAAAGCTTTTTACAATTTCCTACATAATTATGTACATGCCTGGTTGCATTATGGAATTAAGAAACACATTATTCTCTTCTATACTTTCTCCTCCCATATTGTTTTTTACAACTTTATGAGTAAAAAAAAGTTGCAAACACTTTACATTTTATTTCTTAGATTACTATAGTCATTCTCTTGTTCTTCACATTGTCTAGGTATATAGTGCAGGAGTGCTTATACTTAGATGCAAACCGGTGTATCTTTACAAATATATTTCAAGTTTAAGCCTAAGCACCAAGTAGGTGGAATAACACATTTAGCAAAGTGCCTCGGTTTGGTATTAAGTTTCTGAATACAATATTGTCTAAAAATATGTGTTTAAGTGATAGTTTATTAATTTAGGACTTAGGAGGTTTGTTTTCTTAGCATTTTGTAGTAGATTGTTTTAGATTTAAAATTTTATTTTTGGTGCTTGTAATCTTTTCAAATTCTTAATTAATATAGACATATAACATTTAATATGCATGAAAAAGAGAACTTTTGAAGCTAAAATTGAGATTTTTTTTCTTTTTTTTGAGTTCGAAAGAGCATGTAGAAATAGTGCTAGATTGCATCTCCATGACTCCATTTAATTGAATTTAGAACACAAAGTCCAAATTTCCCCATAGTTGTATCCTTCAATCTTGCCATTTTAATCTTGAATCTTGATAGGTTCAATGTATCAGATTGTTGCATAATCGAATAGTATAGAGTTTGTATTGCAGTTTACCAACGGGAAAGCCAATAGGCAAAAAAGGGATATTTTCCTCACATATTTTTAAGTTTAGGAGTAGACTAAGAATTTCTACATGCGAAAAATAGATGAAAAACGTGAGAATCAAACCCCTATATAAGGTAAGGGTAAAACCATAGATAGAGGCCTATGCGCGAGATAGAAGCGATAAATGCGTTTTTATCTCCAAATCTCGTACATATAGAAAATTAAATGGGCAATTAAACGTTCATTGCACAAGGTAATACATACGGACAACAATGTAATTTGTTGCACTAGATAGTTCTATGGGCATCGACTATTTTCCTTGCACTAAATGCGTTTTTTAATGAGCAACGCTCAAGTTTGTTGGCCTTGGTAATGACCTTAGACAACAACAAATCTTGTTGCTCTACATCGTTTCAATAGGCAACAATAAAATTTGCTGCTCAAGATACTCTTTAGTTGTTGCTCAAAAGTAACGGTTTTGAGCGATAAATAATTCACAATTCGTTGCCCATAATTTTGTGCAACGACCCTTAGGCAACGACTTCACAACGAATATTTTTTTGTTGCACAATACTTTTGGGCAACGAAAAAAACAATTTTGTGCAACAAATTCTTTTGTCGCCCAAAAGCTTTTTTCTTGTAGTGAACGTAAGAAATTCTACATGGTCAACAACATCATGGACCATGTTGAAGATAAGAGTCCGAGGAGGAACTCATGATTCATAAGGGATCATTCAATTTTCTGTCTACACTGCATCAAGTACCAAGCCTTATTAGATGTCCAATCAAAACCGCATAATTACATCATTGGTTTCGTGCAAATGTGAGTAAAAGATGTCAATTTGGCAATCACTTCCATCATAAAAGTGAAGGGATACAGAAAGAAGATATCAAAATTCATAATGTTAAGGTGAATCTCGTAAAATACATTTCCATAACTCAACGTCATAAACTCAACTAACAACAGCCTGTTGGCCGATGGGTGCATAAGAGCTACTAGTGTATACAGACCATAAACTAATACACAATACGACACGAGATCGAAGAAATGTAACACTAGTTACTCAGACTCACGAGATTGAAGAACGCCCGGTGGACCAGACCGGTATCCCCCACAAGGTAGGGTCCGAGTGGGGATTTTTGTTTTCCTTGAAAGATGCGGACAAATCATACTCGTACCCCCAAGGAGGGAGTAAAGAGAGATGCGTGCAGTCAAGAAACCCCCAATTGATTCTTGTGCCCAGTAGGGGTCGAACCCCAGACCTTCTGCTCCACATGCAGATGCTCTATCCATTGAGCCACATGCGCCTGGTGTATATAGCAAAACAAACAAAATGCTGAAAGCTTTATCCAAATTCAATAGCGTAAGTTTTAAATAAGACAACGCAAAATGTGTTGTACAACCCCACAAATGATACAAACTAGCAAGATGAATCCAACATGATTCAGTGCAAATTTATAGCCAACAATATAAATTTGAATGTAGACCTAAATAGGCACACGATCTCAAAGTCGAACTTTCGGGACAACTTTAAGTGATTATATAACATCCAACATCCACCATCAACAAGCTAATAATCTTGCTTACTTTTTCAAGTTAAAAAGAGAAAAAAAGCATCTTCATAACTAGCTTATACAATTCAGTGAGCTCGACTATTGAAAACATCAAGATCCATCTCTGTACGATCAGTTTTTTGAAGCTCCACCTGAATGCCATCCAATTCCCTCTTGAATTTGTCCTTTGAACTTGCGTAAATCATCTTGCTTCTCACTCTTGCAGTATCAGGAGACCTTCATAAGTCACAGGGAAAACCAAGTAGTGTTAACTGTAAAGACATGGTATACAAAAGTTTTAGGTGAAATGAAATTCAACTTTTAACATGCCCCATTAGGCCATTACCATGCAATGAAAAAGATCTTGCTTTTTTGGCAGTTCTCCTCTGTTACAAAATCAAAGTCAAACACAGCGTATGTGTTTCAGTTAACTCTCCAATTTTCTCAACAACTATATGCTTCTTCTTCTCTTCAATCTTAAAAATAATAAAACGATATGTTCGCTTCGCTTTTAGCTCTAAAAATTTCAACTTGCAGTCATCATGGACTGCCATCCCAGAAGCTGCATTGGCATGTCAATTAAGATAAGTTCATCTTAAATATGCCAAATTTACAAATCCTAGTGCAGGATTGACCAACCAGCTCAAAATTTAAACTATCATTTGTTGTCAGCTACACATGGATACAAATAGTTGCAAGTTGCAACCATACTCTATACACATACAATGCCATGTAATGGTGAAATATGCAATAGATCCATACAACAATAGTGTAGTCGTAACCAAACAATTGTTATTTTAGAACAGAGGTAATTTCAGAAAGAACAGTAGCAAACAACATAGCTAATGCCAAAAACATATCCAACATTGTAGGAATGGATATGCTAAATTCCTTGTCTCCATAGAAAGGCCCTCTAGACAGTAGGTATGTTTCTCGTATTTCGCATGTGGTGTTCGCATGTGCAATCACACCTACTTGGAATCTGATAGGAGTTTAAATCCCCTTCTTTACAATGTGATCAACTATTTCAATCTTTCAAGGACACTCACAAAAAAACAAGTCTGTACAAGATTTCGGTGGGGGCACAACCCGCACAAGCATCAAACAATGTCCAATTAAGCAAAAAGATAACTCTGAGGTTCATTTGGTTCTAAAATCTAGATTCGACACTACAACATTACATTCACCAGTGGAAAAAAGCTTATTGGCTGCGGTTATAGTGTATACGCAGCTAATATGTAAAATAAAAAAAAAATAGAATAGGCTGCGGACATAATGAAAAACCGCAGCCAAAAATTAAAATAAATCATGGGCTGCGGTTTTTCATCATGTCCGCAGCCCAATAAGAGCAAAACCCTAAAATTGGAGCGCCATTTTATTTAATTAGTTCAGCGCCGTTTATTTGCATAAAGAAAATCATCATCTTCTCTCTCTTCAGCCCTTCTAAAATTCAGCCTTCTCTCTCTTCATTAGAAAAACCCTAGAACCCAACCCTTCAAAATCAGATCTGAATGGCGCCTCATATTCTCAAAACTTCAAAATCATCATCTTCTTCAAACATAAAAAAAATCAGATCTTCAAACAAAGAAAATCAGATCTGAGATTTCGAATGGAATAAACGTTAGTCTTCAAACGTTTTTTTTCGTTGAAGATTCAAGATAATTTCTAAGATTTCGAATCAGATTGAAGATTGAAGATAATTTCGAATGGAATAAAGAAAATCATCATCTTCTTCAAACAAAGAAAATCAGATCTGAGATTTCGAATCAGATTGAAGATAATTTCTGAGATTGAAGAAAACCAGATCTGAATGTAACTTTCGATTTTTTTCATTGTAATTTTGTTGTAATTTTCGATTTTGTTGTAATTTTCGTTTTTTTTTCGTTTTTTTTTGTTCTTCATTTTTGTTCTTAATTTTTAGGTCTTGATTATTGTAAGATCTGGGTTTTTGATTATTGTAAGATCTGGGTTTTTGATTATTGTAAGATCTGGGTTTTTATGTAAATTTTTGATTATTGTAAATTTTTGATGTAAATTTTTGATTATTGTAAGATCTGGGTTTTTTATGATTCTCTTCATGTTCTTAATTTTTAGATTTTAATTTTTGATTATTGAAGATGTAAATTTCAGATCAACGATTTCGTTCCTTTGTTTGATGTTTTTTATTTTTAGATTTATTGTTCTTAATAAAAAAACGAAATTTAAAAAAAAAATAAATTTTGAAAATGGGGTAAGGGCTGCGGGCATTATGTCCGCAGCCAATAAGTTTATCTTATTTGCTGCTACTCCAAGGGTTGCGAGACAAAACCGCAGCCCATACCCATAAAAAGCCCGCAGCAAATAGCGATTTTTCCACTAGTGATTGCTCAAATGTCATTAAAGATGCTTACCTATATCAGGCATCCACATGCAAAGTTCACATCTCTTTAGATCTCTATATCTTGTTATCTATCAATTAGATGAGAATTGAACATCAATATTATTATCTTTACAAATTGAGTAATAGAAATTATATTACAAGAAATGGAAGTAGCATGTAAAACATTTAAAACGAAAGAGATTTAGATGCGACATTGAGTTTAGTGAAACGTATATGAGCAATGCTAATACTCTTATCATCAACCACAATTAATGCTTTGGTGCCATCATAGGGAATGTGTAAGGAAAGATTAGCAAGATCATTAGTGACATGATGAGATGCACTGTTATCGAGTAATCACGTATTAGGATCGTGATTAAGAGCAAGAGGAACCATCTTGGTAGCAGTACGGGCTTGAGGTGTGTTAGAAAAGCGTCTCGGGTTTTGTAATTGAAGGAGGATGAGCAGAAGGAAATAGTAGAGTGAAAGAAGCATGACGGGAGGAGGAAAAAGATTTTGATGGACCCGAATTTGAAGAAGAGCGATGCGGGACAACAATTGGAACCGAAGCATGACGGGAGGAGGAAAAAGATTTTGATCCGAATGTGTTTTGATTTGGAAGCTGCCTTGGTCGAGAAGGAGACAAACTGGACCGAATCGTAAAAATATGTGATCCTACACATATGTATTAGTGTGCTTTAAATAACTAATTGATATTTATTTTTATTTTTTAAAGTATTAAGGTGTAAATAAAAACTTATGGACTCCATCAATTAAGTTTTTAAATATAATACTTTCAATAATAATTTTTAAATTGCAAATTAGAAAAAGCATACATTTTACAAGGGTATTAATAAACTTAATTTAGATATATACATAAGTGAAATTGAGATTATATGAAATTTTTTAACGATTGAAACTAACCTTGTAAACTCTTGTAGGATTGGATCATAGGATCGTACATGTTGTGATCTTACCACTTAAATTTTTGAGCTAAGCAAAATTGCACAATTCTACCAATATTAAAATCCTATCTACGATCCAGATCGATCACTTATTTTTAAATTGTAAAATCGTAGATTATAACTGAGATTCTAATAGCAATGAATAATACGTTTCTAACCCACTTCCTCATTCTAACATAAATGCAATTCAACTCCCCTCAATTCCCGAATAGTAAGTCTCATGGGAGACGGTCTATTCTATAAACGAAATCCATGAAGCCCAGCCCAAAATATAACATAGTATATTTGGGGTTATAATAAGTTATTTGAGGTTATAATAACTTATATTTGGGGTTATAGAATAGTATATTCGAGGTTATAATACCTTACATTTAGGATTATAACATAATATAATTGATATGATAATAAAAAAAAATCAGTTAAGGGAAATGGGCTGGCCCAATTTTGTGGTCTATCCTATAGACCGTCTCTTGTGAGATTTTGTGATTCCCGAAAATTTGAAACAGATAATCAAAAAAATATAAAAATTCACACAATAGCCAATTTTGCAAAAAAATTCCCAACATAAGCAATTTTCTTTCAAAGTTGTGGTTTGGAACTGTTCGTTGTTAGTAACAGCGAACGAAGACTAAAGGTCAAGAAAAGTCAAAGAGTTTGTTCTCTGTTACTGACAGCGAACAAATACTTTGATTATTTTTTACCTCTAGTTTTTGTTCGTTGTTAATAACAGCGAACAGATGCGCGCGAAACACAATATATCCTCTTTTATTTCTCATTTTGACCCTATTTAACCAGGTTTTAGCTTTGTTCGCTGTTAGTTTTAACGAACAAATCCTTTATTTTTTGAACCAATGGCATGTGTTCGCTGTTACTAAATGCGAACAAACAAGGCTTAGGTCTAGGAAAATACTGCTTATCTTGGATAATAGTTTCAAAAATTTGCTATAATGTGAATTTATTATATTATTGTGCTTATTTGTTTCACATTTTCCTAAATTCCTTATCCTAACTCAAGAAAAAAATTTCGGCTTATTGAAAGCTTAAACAATTTACATCAATTATTATATTTTATTTAAATTATATTCGATAATGATAACATGCAATTGCATCTTTATTTTAAATTTACATTTAAATGTAATTCTAAACTACGTTTTTTTACCTCAAAAAAAAACTAAAAGAACTTCGTGCATTGCGAGTCTTATACTAGGTTATATGGATATACAATTTTTAAGATGTGATAAATGCTAATCCATGAATCTCGATTAGCATGTGCAAAGTGGTCTACCGCACCGTGCCTATTATCAAAGGATCCTGAAAATCCATTTTTATACTTATTTGATTTATTGCTTAAATTACTGCGAATACATATATACTATTTTGTACGAGAGTAAAGAGCTGAATTTTATTAGTGTATTCAAAGGAAAGATTTTATCATACACTAGTACTTCGTTTTTTTTTTTAATTACAAGGGTCTATAACATAATTTGGCATATGAATCCAAAATTTACAAGACCGCTAATGTCTAGATTGTTTTGTAAAGTCCGCTAGTGTCCTACAATCATTGTTTAGGTCGGGAGCGTTCTCCTCTTTTTGGAAATGTCGAGTCCACTTGAGAATGATGAGGGGCATGTCCCTCAGATGCACCGTGGGGATTCGCCATTTCAGTCTGTTGAACTTTTGTAAGCTTCGGCTATCTTTTCTTGCTTTTTATAATATTTAACTTGCCAAAAAAAAAAGAAAAAAAAAATTTACAAGACCGCACCCTCTCCTAATTTAAGATGGAGAAACAATATAGTGAATAAATACAAAAATTGTTTTAAAAAAATTTCAAATAAAATTTTTAATATGATGTACTTTATTGAAGAAAAAAAAGGAGGATTATTATAAATTTTCTTTAAAAGTCAAGGTTAAAAAGCAGAAGAATATAACTCAAAAAAAAAAAAAGAATTGTGAATAGCGGAATTATAAATTCCAAAACAATATTCAAATCTTTTCAGACTCGCTTTCTATTGGTCCATTCAAAAGCACACGGATCGCCCTCTACATATTTTTAGACCATCGATACATTCTAATCTAACGGCTCAAACCCACGATCCGCGTCGCACAATATTTCCCACCCTCAAAAATACACTATATAAACATTCTCCCTCCTTTCTAGTGTACCATTGAAGTATTTGAATTTCTTCATTCTTACTTCTTAGTCTCTTCTACTCTCTCACACAAAAAACCTAGATTGTTTTAGATAAAGAAAGCTTTAAATAGCACATCAATGGATACCGCTGGAGGAAAGGGAAAGAAAGGAGCCGCTGGAAGGAAAGGAGGAGGCCCTAAGAAGAAGCCCGTTTCTAGATCTGTTAAAGCTGGATTGCAATTTCCAGTTGGAAGAATTGGAAGGTACTTGAAGAAAGGAAGATATGCTCAACGTGTTGGTACCGGTGCTCCTGTTTATCTTGCTGCTGTTCTTGAATACCTTGCCGCTGAGGTATAAATTCTTTGACTTACTCTCAGTTTTTCTTTTGCTATTCGAAAAGTTTTAGGTAATTTCCCATTAAATCGCGTTTGAATATTGCAAATATGAATTTGAAAAAGTTATGAAGTATTTTAAGCTTTTGCTTTGTTAAATTTGGTTTCAAATGTAATTAATTATTTGTTACTTGATGGCGTTTGAACATTTGCTGTATTTTCTGTCATTGATGATTTAATCGAGAATGTTTGGGGTCAGATCTAGAGTTCTAGTTTTAATTATAAGTTATTTGGCATTTTGAAAATATCCTAATATTTGGGAATGTATATATAACCAGATTCACCTAAATACCAAACAACTGATTTCAAAATAAATCTGGTGGATCTTTTGAGTTTGATTGATGATTTATCATTAGGTTCTAACGACTGTTTTGGTTTTGAAAAAATGAAGGTGTTGGAGTTGGCAGGAAATGCAGCAAGAGACAACAAGAAGAACAGAATCATCCCGAGGCACGTTCTCCTTGCAGTGAGGAATGATGATGAACTTGGAAAGTTGTTAGCCGGAGTAACAATTGCTCATGGAGGTGTTCTTCCAAACATCAACCCAGTCTTGTTGCCCAAGAAGACCGCAGACAAGGCGCCCAAAGAGCCCAAGTCTCCATCAAAAGCTACCAAATCTCCAAAGAAAGCTTAGATAGATGATGACGACAAAAATGCACTTGTTGGTTCTAGTTTAGAGTCATGATTTTTCTATTGCACATTGTAACTACTAGTTAGTTGGAGAAGTTTAAACAAGAATATGAAAGAATAGGGTTTTAGTATATTGTAATGATGAGCTAAGGTTTGTTCTATGGGAATAGGATCAATAATTTATTGATTTTGCTTCTCTCTTGTATGAAATTGAATCCTAAATTTATGATATTGTGTTTTTCTCTCAATTTTCCAAGCATTTGTCATATCTTTTTCTCTCTTGTATTGGTTTACCAAGAAAAAGAACAGTTGTAGGATGTAGCGCCTGCGCCCCAAACATCTTCCTGTAATTTTCATATGCTAAGCAAATTGAATGATCATCTCAACACTTCATAGTTTCTCTGCTTGTGTTTTTTTTCTGAATTTGAATGTTTAGCAGCACTTTCCAGCATCAAAATGAGTGTTGGGTTGTATCTCAAATAAAGAACCTGAGTTCACAACAGGAAGAACTCAAGGGACTAGTCCTAACTCCTAAATAAGTAACACAAGATTAAAACAGCACTTTCCCCCACTTGGTATTATGATATGCAATCTAATGGTAAGCAACTCAAATGGAATACTGAAAAAATGAAATTCATGACTTGATGATCATGGATACACTATTACAGATTGTTCTCTACTCGAATGGTGACAAATATATCATCCCGTTACCCATAGATGTAAGTTGTAACTAAGTTATTACCAACTCATCCCCGTCATTGTAAATTTGTAATAGAAAAGGAAAGTAAACCATCTGCAATAGGGACCAATCTAATGTTCACAAAAGTTTTCTCTTCTTAGTTCATCTTCTTCAATTTACTATAGTCAATCTCTTGTTCTTCACATTGTCAAGGTATATAGTGCAGTAGTGCTTATACTTAGATGCAAACCGGCGTATCTTTACAAATATATTTCAAGTTTAAGCCTAAGCACCAAGTAGGTGGAATATAATAACACATTTAGCAAAGTGCCTCGGTTTGGTATTAAGTTTCTGAATACAATATTGTCTAAAAATATGTGTTTAAGTGATAGTTTAATAATTAATCACAAGTTCATCATTAATTTAGGACTTAGGAGGTTTGTTTTCTTAGCATTTTTAGATTGTTTTAGATTTAAAACTTTTATTTTTGGTGCTTGTAATCTCCTCAAATTCTTATTTAATACAGACATATAACACTTAATATGCATGAAAAAGAGAACTTTTGAAGCTAAAATTGAGATTTTTTTATTTTTTTTTTTTAAGTTCGGAAGAGCATGTAGAAATAGTGCTAGATGTGCATCTCCATGACTCCATTTAATTGAATTTTGAACACAAAGTCCAAATTTCCCCATAGTTGTATCCTTCAATCTTGCCATTTTAATCTTGAATCTTGATAGGTTCAATGTATCAGATTGTTGCATAATCGAATAGTATAGAGTTTGTATTGCAATTTACCAACGGGAAAGCCAATAGGCAAAAAAGGGATATTTTCCTCACATATTTTTAAGTTTAGGAGTAGACTAAGAATTTCTACATGCGAGAAAGAGATGAAAAAAGTGAGAATCAAACCCCTATATAATGATAAAACCATAGTGATAATATGCAATTGCATCTTTATTTTAAATTTACATTTAAATGTAATTCTAAACTACGTTTTTTTACCTAAAAAAAAAACTAAAAGAACTTTATGCATTGCGAGTCTTATACTAGGTTATATGGATATATAATTTTTAAGATGTGATAAATGCTAATCCATGATTGTCGACTAGCATGTGGAAAGTGGTCTACTGCACTGTGCCTATTATCAAAGGACCCTAAAAATCCATTTTTATACTTATTTAATTTATTATTTTAATTACCGTGAATACATGTATTCTATTTTATACGAGAGTAAATAGCTGAATATTATTAGTGTAATCAAAGGAGAGATTTTATCATATACTAGTAGATTGTTTTTTTTTAAATTACAAGAATCTATAACATAAATTTGGCATAAATTCAAAATTTACGACACCACCATCTTGTAATTTAAGATGGAGAAACAATATGGTGAATAAGTACAAAATTTGTTTCAAAATGTGAATTACTTCATTAATCATTAAAGAAGAAAAAGGAGGATTATTATAAATTTTCTTCAAAAATCAAGGTGAAAAAGCAGAAGACAAAACAATTTTGAATAGCGGGATTATAAATTCCAAAACAATATTCAAATCTTTTCAAACTCGCTTCCTATTGGTCCATTCAAAAGCACACGGATCGCCCTTTACTTATATTGAGACCATCGATACAATCTAATCTAACGGCTCAAACCCACGATCCGCTCCGCACCATATTTCCCACCCTCAAAACTACACTATAAAAACATTCTCCCTCCTTTCTCCAATACCATTGTATTTGAATTTTTTCATTCTCAGTCTCTTCTACTCTCTCACACAAAAAAACCTAGATTGATTTAGATAAAGAAAGCTTTAAATAGCACATCAATGGATACAGCTGGAGGAAAGGGAAAGAAAGGAGCCGCTGGAAGGAAAGGAGGAGGCCCTAAGAAGAAGCCAGTTTCAAGATCTGTTAAAGCTGGACTACAATTTCCAGTTGGAAGAATTGGAAGGTACTTGAAGAAAGGAAGATATGCTCAACGTGTTGGTACCGGTGCTCCTGTTTATCTTGCTGCTGTTCTTGAATACCTTGCCGCTGAGGTATAACTTCTTTGACTTTATGTTTTAGGTAATTTGCTACTTAATCGTGTTTGAATATTGCAAACGTAAATTTGAAAGAAGTTATGAAGTGTTTTAAGATTTTGCTTCGTTGAATTTGATTTCAAATGTAATTAATTTGATTTAATCCAGATTGTTTGGGGTTAGATCTAGAGTTCTAGTTTTAATTTTCGATTGTTTTGACATTTTTGAAAATATCCTTAAATTTGGGAGTTTATATAACCAGATTCATCTAAACCCCGAACAATTGATTTCAAAATAATCTGGTAGATCTTTTGAGTTTGATTGATGATTTATCATTTAGTTCTAACTGTTGTTGGGTTTTGTAAAAAATATGAAGGTGTTGGAGTTAGCAGGAAATGCAGCAAGAGACAACAAGAAGAACAGAATCATCCCGAGGCATGTTCTCCTTGCAGTGAGGAATGATGATGAACTTGGAAAGTTGTTAGCCGGAGTAACAATTGCTCATGGAGGTGTTCTTCCAAACATTAACCCAGTCTTGTTGCCCAAGAAGACCGCAGACAAGGCTCCCAAAGAGCCCAAGTCTCCATCAAAAGCTACCAAATCTCCAAAGAAAGCTTAGATAGATGATGACGATAAAAATGGACTTGTTGGTTATAGTTTAGAGTCATGATTTCTCTATTGCATTTTGTAACTACTAGTTAGTTGGAGAAGTTTAAACAAGAATATGAAAGAATAGGGTTTTAGTATATTGTAATGATGATGAGCTAAGGTTTGTTCTATGGGAATAGGATCAATAATTTATTGATTTTCCTTCTCTCTTGTATGAAATTGAATCCTAAATTTATGATATCGTCTTTTTCTCTCAATTTTCAAGCATTTGTCATATCTTTTTCTATGTTGTATTGGTTTACACAGAAAACAGAACAGTTGTAGGATGTTGCGCCCGCAACATCTTCCTGTAATTTTCATATGCTAAGCAAATTGAACGTTCACCTCACCACTTCATAGCTTCTCTGCTCGTATTTAGAATTTCAAAGGTTCAGTCCAGTACATGTAGAGAAGATTGGGGAATTTGAATGCTCAGCAGTACTTCTGTTCCGTTTTAGATGCAACATTGGGATTTGGCACAAAAGTTTAGTTAGCTCCAGAAACATTCTGTTT
The DNA here is from genome assembly GCA_019776075.1 of Amaranthus palmeri. Taxonomy (NCBI): domain Eukaryota; kingdom Viridiplantae; phylum Streptophyta; class Magnoliopsida; order Caryophyllales; family Amaranthaceae; genus Amaranthus; species Amaranthus palmeri. The sequence goes on along the minus strand of JAAKBH010000053.1, from coordinate 425,779 downwards.
GCTGAATGGTGACAGATATATCATCCCATTACCTATAGATGTAACTAAGTTTTTACCAACTCATCTCTGTCATTCTAGGAAACCATCTTCAATAGGGACCAATCTAATGTCCACAAAAGTTTCCTCTTCTTGATTCAAAGTCCACTTATACTATGTCTTGATAATATATTTGGAAGGACTAGAAGAGAAGGGGAGAAGGATGTATTTTCCTTCCAAATAGGGGCAGTGTAAAGATTGACAAAAATTTGAATGCCCTACATAATTTTAAAAATTACTATAATTTCTAATAACTTCGTATTCTTAAACATTAAACATATTTTGTTTAAAATGTGAAGGAGTTTCTCCTTCCATTTCCTTACCTTCTCCATCAGTATTCAAATGAGGGATATGCAATTCCTCCATTTTTTTTAGTTTATTTCTTCCATTTACTCCTATCCAAACATAGTGTTAATTTGTTTCATAACTTGGTGTAAAACAGAAAACCTTGTTGAAAACTGCTCAAATTGTGTTGCTCTACAACATAATTTCCGAACAGGATGAAGGAAAAGTTTTTTTTTTTTTTTTTTTTTATTTTGAAAAATTCCATTCAATGTGATTGTTTAATACAAAGGACAAAAGCTATATACTTCATATATACAAGATCTTGTAAAGGCCATCTCACGTGCTCTAATATCTGCTGGCACGAGATGCTTCTTCTGACTGTAGTACACACAAGAACTGTTGTATATGAATGTGGACTTCTAACTGCTTGAATGTACCTGCTCTTTTAACTCTTTAATGTCTAGTATGCAGTGTTATGGCGAGTACAAGTGTACACAATGATCTCGTATTGATGGGAGCTTCAAAATTAAAACCTGGCAAATCGTCCAATGTTAAAACGACTTGTAGCCACTCTTCAGTCATCTTATAGCCATTTCATGAAAGTATTGAAGAGATCACTTATGAGTTAAACATGAAAGTACATAAAAAGAATGGAGAAGGAGACAGTTCATACTTCATAGAAGTGTAGGAAAATCTGAGTAAATGGAGCATACATTCTAGCATGAACGCAATAGCATCATTGAGCCTTCAACACCAGATGAGCCTCTTCTAGTGAGATCAAACGCTTCAAATGAAAGTAAGTTCATCATATGATTCTCGGGTGTTATCCCAGCCATCTTGTCTTTCTCCGCTGCACCCAAAAGTTTATGGATCAAACAAGCATGTTATCAATTCTAGCAACTATAACTAAAAAATTGATGCATCAAAGTCATTTGAAGACAAAGATAATACAACAGTCTATGATGACCCTATTCTTGATCCCTGTTAACTAATGAAGGAAATGACCCAGGACTTCAATTCACTTACAGTAGGCAGAAAAAGAAGATGGCGTTGCATGTAGATAGGGTATATTCTTGATCAAACAAGCATGTCATCACTTACGTTTCTTCTAGAAAGGGAATCCAAAAGTCAGTTCTGTTGAGGGAGGGGCAAATTTGCTATATTTGTTATATGGTACTGTAGTGGAGAATGGGGAGTCTATATAAGCCTTGTATGTAGATAGGGTATGTGGAATTATATCATTCATACACTATAGGAGTTATTGAACCAGTCGAAGAGTTCAGGATGCGCATTCGGCTTATCTATATACATAATACAAAATAAGCATTCCCTCGGTTCTTGCTTCTTCAGTAAATTGTTCTTCTCTTCTGTCTTCTTATGCTTTATCCCGTTCTTTTCTTTCGGAAGTATATTCTGGAGGATTACTGACTACATTACATAGTCAAGTTGAAGACAAGAAATAAGTTACATGTTCAATAACAAACCCTGTCGAAGACCGATGAGAAGAACTTGCTAAATTCCTCAAATACAGTAACTGCACACAATCAAGAATTAGAAGAAAGAAAGCAAGAAGAGAGAAAGAAGAAGAAAGAGATAGGGGAAGGTTATTGTATTAGTAAGGCAGTATGCCAATTAGCTAGAGCACTTTGAGTGGCTCATACTCCTATTACAATATTACTCGGCTATAACAATGTATTTTCAGATGTGATTTCATTCTCTCACCCTCTTCCTTATATAGTTAACATAAGGGAATTTACTAACAAACTTAGCACCTCTTAACAAATTGAGTTATGCCATAATCAACTTATGCCAGCTCAGCAAAACAGAAATATTCTCAAGATCCTTCCTTTTGCTCTACTACACATAAAATGTATAGGAGGACGAGCTTGAGTCGTAACATTACTCGCCATCCAATTGTGAAACATGACATACAGAATGAATCTTGCAAGAGGAAGGAAAGTCAAGCCTATATGCAACAATACCAATCTTGGCCACCACCGAAAACGCACCATAAAAACGAGCAGCCAACTTGTGACAATGGCGTTGAGCGAGAGAATGTTGACAATACGGCTGAAGTTTGAGAAAAACCGAGTTGCCAACAGAAAACTCGAGGTCACGACAATGAGCATTAGCTGTTCGTTGCATTCTATGCTGAGCCTTAATAAGATTGAATTTTAATTCATCCAATACAACATCTCTTAACAAGTTATCCAAGGAATCCACTGATGTAGAGTGCTGACCATAACGCAACAAAGGGGGAGGAGTACTGAAACAAATGTGCAAGTACAAGACCATGACCAAGACAAACCAAAGATGTCAGAAACCGTGTACCAGCCTACCTTGGTGTACCTGTACAGAGATGATGCAACTAGTTTGGAGGGCTTGAAGGGTAGTGATGGAATCTCCATATTGGGATCTTTCCATCAAGACCCTAGGAGTCCATGTCCAAGCACAGGAAGGCAACTAAAATCATGGCACAAGGTCGCCCTGTCGTCAGAAAATGCTGTCAAGTACTGCACAGCTACTGACCATAAATCAGCTGACCCACCCTCCTTCCATGGGTTGTACCAAGCTAACCAGGAAGAGCTAGAGGTCATGCATGGTAGGGATGGAATCTCCACACTGAGAGCTTTCCATTAAGTCCTTAGGAGTCCAATTCCAAACACGGGAAGGCAACTCAAAACGAGGCTCAAGGTCGCCCAGTCCTTAGGAGTCCATTAAGACCTTAGGATCCCAATTCCATGCACAGGAAGACCACGAAAAACATGGCTAAAGGTCGCCTGGTCAGAGTGCTGTTATGAAGAAATTGTGCAGCAGCAGCAGATTCTGTTTGGGTGTTTTTTAATTACTCATGAGTGGCACGTGGCATTTCTAGCCGTTGTAAATAGCTTTGCTGAGTCATTAGTAGTCTTATTATATTTTCCCTCCCATCTTATGCCTATAAATAGATGGCATTAGCTTTGTATCAAAATTGAGATTTGAGATTTTGAATAAAGATACACATTGGAGTTTTGTCTTCATTGTTTTGAATATGGAAAATACTCATCAATCTTGAGTAGTCCAAGATTGTCATCTATCCTAAACAAAGAGTAGTCCTTGGTTTTTGAGAGGGAGTTGATTGCCTTAGGGGTTCAAGAACCAAGTCAATCAACTCAAGAAACTATCAATACTTGTTTTGTTTTGTTTGTTGGTAAGACACGTTTGGGTGATTGTTTGTGGGCATTGGGAGTGTGGCATTCATCATATAAGACGCATCTTCAAAGATTGAAACATAAGGACGGATTCCCACCCAAGATTCAGTCCAATTTGGTATCAGAGCATGGCACACGAAGAGGGCAAGGTACGCAGGGAAAGTACAAAAATTGAAGTGTAAAAATTTCAGAATCCCGTCAGTTTTGGGGTCTGAAATTTGATCGATTTGGAGGAGATTTTGTGGGAGTTTTGGGAAACTGTTTTTACCTCATATTATTCATGGAGTTAGGGAACTTTGGGATTTGGAATTAGGAGAATTGATGTAGTAAAGAAGGAGATATCCATTTTTCTTTACCGGCTGCCAAAATCAAGCAATTTTCAATACCTTGGTGAGTTATCTTCGAAAAATCATCAAGAACCTTTTCTTTGGCTTTCCTTTTTCACCAAATTATAAATAAATATCCCACATTCATTAAAACACACATTTATTCACTTTTTCATGCGTTTGATAGGTTTTTTGAAAGACCCATTCATAGTGTTTTTGCAAAGTACAGAATAACTGAAGTTTTCTTTGGTCTTCTGTATTTTATCTTTTTATCCATCATTTTGGAGTCTTTTTCATTGTTTATTTCTTTCACATTGATTAATTTGAGTCTAGTTTTTGGTAAGACTTGTTGTGCCATCATTGGAGTTGTATAAAAAAAGATGCACAAGTGTCTTTTATCAAAGGTCACAGAAATAATTCAGACTGCATGTGTGTAGGAAAATTTGCATTGTGATTAAACCACACAATATTTTTGAGTATTTTAAAATGGAGAAATTTGTAGACATCTTGGAGTTTATTTTCACCAAATTTCATCAATAGTGGAGGTTGTTTGGTGGAGTTCACAGTAGCAAAAGGGATACACACAGAATCTGAAATTTTGGTGTGTGAATTTTGATATTTCTGATTTTCTAATTTTTTTGTTGCACAAATTTTCTTTCCATTCCTTTTCTTCTCTTTTCTTCCCTTTCACCCTTAGTGAGTCTTAGAGGATAGATTCATCAAAAGTACACATGAGTATCAATGAAAGAAAGGAGATGATGGCTTATGTTGTTGATAAATTTGTTCTAAAAAAATTGAAGATTGAGGAAAACATTAGAAGATTGCAACTAGCTTGTATACAAAAATGTAATTGGGGTATGTACAAGCATTATTCAAATCAGTTAGGACACGTTTTGATTCAAGAACAAAAAATCTATAGAAATGTGGGTCTTTATGAAGAGAAGAAGAAATACCAACAAAGATTACAAAAGAAACATGGTGATTCAAAAATTGTGATTGTTCGTGAGTATGATCCTTATGCTAATCCACCAAGGATCAAAATGGAGATCATTCCCAAGCATGATGAGGAACAAACATCATGGGCTCCTTCTCATGTTGATATTCAAGAATCCGATGATGATGTAGTTGTTGATGCACCTTGTGGTGAGATGATTGATAATTTTGAAGAAGTGGTTGAAATACCTTGTGTAGAGAATGTTGAGAATCTTGAAGAAGTCATTGAGCCAATTTGCATAGAGAAGGTTGAGTCTACAATAGAGTGCCGTGAAGTAATGGATCCTCATCAAAGATTGGAGGTTGGGTTACTAGTAGAGCAAGCTATGAAGCATGAGTATGTCAAGGTGGATTTTGTGCTTGAAAGATCACCTTTAGCGGATTACCTTCATGTGGAGAGATTTGTTGAACTTAATCCCACAAAAATTCGAGGTAGAATTTTTACAAGAAAGGGTAAAGTGTAACAAGTTAATTGGCAAAGTGACAACACAAGCAAGCTAATCAATTTAGTGAGCTTGTTTGACATATGGGTTTGGATAATTATGCAATTAAGGGCAAGAGCCTTGATCCTTACCTACTGGATGATATTGGGGAACATGGTTCTTAACTTAAATTAAACAAGTTTGTGGCGTTAACAGTAGGTATGAAGTCATGAGCTATTGAGGTGACAAGATTTTGTCCGGGGCTGTTGAGTATACGGAGGTATATGAGTAGAACTTGTGTTGGTTTTTCATAGTCGCCAACATCATGTTGTGTACAGGTGCAAAAATATGAGGGCTAGACTTCAGGTCAGTTTGGTTGCGTGTCATCCTCAGAGCAGCAGCAACAAATGCATTAGATCAGTATGCATGCTGTGTTAAGATCACTCCCACAGCGTTGGCAGCACATTAGAACCAGCAGCAGTAGTTTGATTAGTAATTGTTCAGGTCAACCAGGAGTACATTTTTGCAAATCTAAACCAGCAGCAAAGCATTCAAATCATAACAGTAATTGTGCTCAATACGTAGAGCATAATAAGTGCAGAAGATCAATTACCCAAATCAGCATTAACCATTTCTCAAACACTTCAAGTCGTTTGAAGAAGGGGATTCATACGAGCAATGGTCTACGGAGCAAAAGGGAACGCTGACTGAGTACAGAAGGGATTGTTGAAATGAGTAACTCGCCTGGAAAGGGTGCAATGCTGGTGGGAGCTTTTTTGCCGGGTTTGTAAGATAACATTAAGAAAGAGTTGAGGATCTTAGGACCCTCAACACTTGAACAAACTGTGGGTTAAAAAGATAGATTAAAAACAAATTGTAAGTTACAACATTTGATAGGACAAATAACCATTTTTGGTCTTGGTAATTTGGCTGAAATGATTCTAATCGTTGTTGCATCTTCATCTTAGGACCCTCAACACTTGAACAAACTCCGCCATTTTTATTCTTTCCCTCTTTTCTTCTAGCCTTCTATTCTTATAGAACATAATATAAGAAAGTACCAATGCTTTTAATCAACAATCCACTAGAATGTTCATTTTCTTTACCTATTTTTTGTGATCAATTAGTAATAATTTCGTTCTTCTCTTTTTCTTTTCCTTTTCCGGTTCTTAACTTCTTGTAGCTTTATCTTTTGTCTTTTTATTTTATTTTCTGTTATAATTTGATTTATTTAGGTTGGATTTTTGAATTTAGTTTATAGATTTTTGTACTAGTTCACTACATTTCAATTCTTGAGAAATTTGAAATTATCGTTGAAATTATATGTCACAACGGCTAACAAGGCGCCAAAATCAGCTGAAATGGTGTATCAAAGGCGTAACAAATTCCCCTGCTGAGCTAGCATATTTCAAGCTTATTTTTCTGTTTTAGGAAAGGTCTAGAAAAGGAATCTTGTGTGTGTAACCACCTCTATTTTCAGGAGTTTGTTAGGCTAAATGCTATATATATATCTGATGTAAATAATGGTAATCATCAATGAAATACACACAGACCTTCTCCCTTATTCTTCTCTCTCTTATTCTGTTCTCTTCCTTCTTCTATTCTTCTTTTCTGTACTCTTTTCTGTCCTCCCTTTCTCTAAATTCTTTCTCTGTACTTTCTTAAATTCATACAAAATCTCAGTACAATTGTGGGGTTCATCACATCTTGGTATCAGAGCCGAGACTTGTTCTTTGCGTGAAATGGGCAACCCAACAAACCAACAGCGCATTGAACAACTCGAGCAAGGGCTGTCCCAAATGGAGGAGAAAATGTCCCATAATCACTCGATTTTGGAGACAAAATATTCCGAGATGGAAAAAAATATGGCTCTAATGATGGATTCCCAAAATAAGATCCAGGACAACCTTAACCGTTTGGTCAACAGTAACCCACGACCTATAACCAGAGCAAGCATCTTGGGAAATCCTCCGATGCCTCGACAAGGGGCTAACTCAGAAGCCAATGATAATACTGATTGGGCTAATCACCTATTTTCGGAGTCGCCTGAAAACACAGACAACCGGAGAAACGAAGGAGGGACGGGGAATCGAGATAGTAGCTGGAGGTTGAAGAGGATAGAAATACCTCTTTTTACGGGAGATAATCCGGATGGATGGATTGTGCAGGCAGAGAAATTCTTCTCTTTTTATCACATGGGAGAGGAGGAAAAACTTGAAGCTGCATCAGTAAGTATGAGGGGTGACACTCTTTTGTGGTATCAATGGGAATTACAGCAAGGGGACATTCTATCATGGAGGGAATTTAAGAATTTGTTGTTAAGGCATTTTCACCCCCGGAATCAAGGTGGCTTGGTAGAGCAGTGGGCAGCGGTGAGGCAACATGGAATTGTAGCGGAGTATTGTAAGGAGTTTATTGAGAAGCTTTCTTGTTTGGGTCGAGTACCCACCGATATTTCTCTAGGCATTTTCATTAATGGCCTTAGGGAGATATCAGGAGTGAGTTGAGGCTGATGGACCCACCCAATTTAAAAATTGCTCTTGATTGGGCTGAAAAAATTGAGGAAAAATTATTGGGCTAAGGTTTTTTATGGGAGATATAGAGAATTTGGAAGATCTGGGCCCCACCTTACCAAAACCGTACCACCCTATTACCCCAAAACCTCTCAAAAACAAACATAAACCCACAACTCAGCTTACCCATCCCCACGTTCTTATCCCACCTCATCCAACAAAAATACATACCACCCATACCCACCAAAAACCCAAATGAAACTCACCTGAAAACATTACCCCTTAGCGACAAGGAGTTTCGAGAGAAGAGAGCCCGTGGATTATGCTTTAAGTGTGACGAAGCCTGGTCCCTCAATCATGTATGCCGGAATCGCGAACTTCGGGTGATTATCACTGAGGAGGATAAGGAAGAAGTGGAGTTGGCAAAACCGGAAGAAGAAGAGTCGACCTACTACCATTCCCGGAGGATACCGATCCTTTAGCGGGGATTTCTTTACAGTCTCTCATAGGGTTTACCTAACCGAAAACAATGAAGTTCGAGGGCAAAGTGGCGGAAACAACTGTGGTGATTTTGATCGACTCTGGAGCAACCAACAATTTTATGTCATCCTCCACGGCGAAGAAACTAGGGCTGGCGATTTCAACTTGTAAGCCATTTCGAGTGACTTTGGGTACTGGATCTGAGGTCTTTGGTGAAGGAATTTGCCGCCGGGTCCCTTTATGGGTACAAGGTATGGAGTTTTTTGATGATATTTTTGTGTTGGAATTAGGAGCCTTGGACTTTATACTGGGGGTTCAGTGGTTAGAAAGATTAGGGATTGTATTAATTAATTGGAGGACTCAAACAATGACCTTTAAATGGGAGGGTAAGGATGTCATTTTGTTGGGGGACCCATCTCTGAGGTGTTCAAAAGTCACTGTAAAAGGGCTGACTAAGGAGCTTAGGAGAGAGAAACGTGGCTACTTAATTGAGTGTAATGGAATTTGTGGGACTCTTGAAAACAGTTTTAATACCACTCCTCCCTTCCTTTCGAAAACCATAGCAAAATACCCAGAAAATTTTCAACCCATCACCAAATTACCCCCTCACCGTCCTCAAGACCATGCCATAACTCTCAAAGATGGAAGTAACCCAATCTCCCTCCGCCCTTATCGTTACCCATACGCCCTGAAAAAGGAAATAGAGACTATGGTACATGATATGCTCAAAGCCGGCATAATCCAACCCTCCACCAGTCCGTTTGCTAGCCCGTCATATTAGTGAAGAAAGGTGATGGTTCTTGGCGATTTTGTGTAGACTACCGCGTCCTAAACAAAGCCACAATTCCAAACAAATTTCCCATCCCCGTCATTGATGAACTATTGGATGAGCTCCATGGAGCAACCATTTTCACTAAGTTAAACCTTAAGTCTGGCTATCATCAAATCCGGATGAAACCGAAGGACGTTTCCAAGACCGCATTCCGCACACATGAGGGTCACTACGAGTTCCTAGTGATGCCCTTCGGTCTTACTAATGCACCGGCCACTTTCCAAGGTCTAATGAATGAAGTTTTTCGGCCCTATCTGCGTAAATTTGTGTTGGTGTTCTTCGATGACATTCTCATCTATAGTCGTAGTATGGAGGATCATGTGTGTCATGTGGATATGGTTCTTGCTACACTAAACTCTCATGCCTTGGTGCTTAATATCAAGAAATGTAGTTTTGGAGTAACCAAAGTCGCTTACCTCGGCCATGTCATTTCTGCTCAAGGGGTTGAAGTGGACCAAGACAAAATTTCAGCTGTGTCGCAGTGGCCACGTCCCAAAAATATTCGAGAATTGCGTGGGTTTTTGGGGTTAACAAGATACTATAGACGTTTTATGACTGATTATGCACAAAAGGCAAAGAAACACACTAATTTGCTCAAGAAGGATTCGTTTCACTGGGATGATTCTGTCACTACTGCTTTCGAGAACCTCAAAACTGCCATGGCAAATGTCCCTGTCCTTGCTATGCCTGATTTTTGTAAGTCCTTTGTGGTGGAAGCGGATGCTTCGGGATTCGGGTTAGGAGCAGTCCTTATGCAGGATAATCACCCTATTGCATTTTATAGTTGTACCTTGGGTCCTAGGTCGCAGCTAAAGTCGATATATGAACGTGAGCTCATGGCTATAGTATTATCCGTCCTACGATGGAAACATTATTTGATGGGAACCCATTTTGTGGTCAAGACTGACCAACACAGTTTGAAATTTTTGTTGGAGCAACGAGAGATTGGCTCGGCTTATCAAAAATGGGTCATGAAGCTTATTGGGTTTGATTTTTCCATTATGTATACCCCGGACAGCAAGAATACAGTAGCAGATGCTCTTTCACGACGTGCTGGCGACTCATTAATTTCTTGTGCAGCTCTTAGTACTGTTTCACTAGATTGGGACATTTTAGTAAAGGAGGTCAAAGTTGATTCTTTTCTTTCCAAAATCCGCACACCCCTTGAGTCCGGGATGGAGAAGCCGTATGGGTTCACACTCGTACATGATCGTCTGTATTATAAGGGACGATTTGTTTTAGCTAAGTCCTCCCCCTTCATTCCTGTTCTGCTCAAGGAATACCATGACTCACCATTTAGGGGACATGGAGGAGAGGTCAAAACGTATCAACGCCTTGCGATGGAATGGTATTGGGACGGAATGAGGAAGCAAGTAAGTGAGTATGTGCGCCAGTGTCATGTGTGCCAACAACAAAAAGTTTCCAATCAATCTCCCGCAGGCCTACTTCAACCATTGCCGATAGCCACATGTGTTTGGGATCATATATCTATGGACTTTATCGAGGGCCTCCCCAAATCCCACGGGGTTGACTCCATATTGGTGGTAGTGGACCGTTTTACTAAGTATGCTCATCTCCTCCCTTTAACTCTGCAGAATCAGTGGCTGCTTTATTTATTAAGGAGGTGGTCAGGTTACACGAATTTCCCTCTTCCATTGTTTCGGATCGAGACAAAATATTCCTCGGTTCATTTTGGAAGGAGCTTTTTCGGTTACAGGGTACTAAATTGGTTCGTAGCACAACATTTCATCCTCAAACTGACGGCCAATCCGAGATAGTCAATAAGGCTCTCGAAACATTCTTGCGTTGCTTCATTAACGGGCATCCCAAGCAATGGGCCAAATGGGTCCCTTGGGCTGAATATTGTTATAACACGTCGCCACACTCTTCGATCAAAATGACTCCTTTTCAAGCTTTATATGGGCGTCCTCCACCTCACCTCGTTCGTGTTGGTCCCTCCCTTACCTCTGTGGATCATTTAGATCAACTCTTACAAGAACGTGATGGCATGTTGGATGAAATTCAATTCAACTTAGTGCGTGCTCAACAAATCATGAAACACTATGCCAATACTAAGCGTCGTGAACTCTCTTTTGAAGAAGGTGATTTGGTTTTCCTTAAGTTACAGCCCTATCGACAACAATCTTTGGCTAAGCGTCCAAACGCAAAATTAGCACCTCGTTTCTTTGGTCCATACATGGTTAAACAAAAGGTGGGCAAGGTTGCTTATTTACTGGATTTGCCCCCTCATAGTCACATTCATCCCGTCTTCCATGTATTCCAATTAAAGCCAGCCCGAGGTTATACTGTTCCTTCTGACACCCCACCCTCAGTTACTCCTGGAATGGTGGTGCAAGCTACCCTGCTGCTTTATTAGCTGTGCGCCACCCTACTGCTACTGACACTAAGGTACTGGTACAATGGACGGGTTTCTCTCAATCCGATGCTACTTGGGAGAGCTTGGACAAGCTGCTGTTGGCCTATCCTAATGATCACCTTGAGGACAAGGTGAAGCTCCTGGGCGAGGGTATTGTCACAACGGCTAACAAGGCGCCAAAATCAGCTGAAAGGGTGTATCAAAGGCGTAACAAATTCCCCTGCTGAGCTAGCATATTTCAAGCTTATTTTTCTGTTTTAGGAAAGGTCTAGAAAAGGAATCTTGTGTGTGTAACCACCTCTATTTTCAGGAGTTTGTTAGGCTAAATGCTATATATATATATCTGATGTAAATAATGGTAATCATCAATGAAATACACACAGACCTTCTCCCTTATTCTTCTCTCTCTTATTTTGTTCTCTTCCTTCTTCTATTCTTCTTTTCTGTACTCTTTTCTGTCCTCCCTTTCTCTAAATTCTTTCTCTGTACTTTCTTAAATTCATACAAAATCTCGGTACAATTGTGGGGTTCATCACATTATATTGCTCCAATTTCGATTTTGTATTCAAAATTTATTGTGTTGGGTTATAAATAATATTTTTAGTTTTACTATAAATTATTTTTTTAATTATATTTGTTTTTAAGAGCCTAATTTTAAATAAATTTAAATTTTTGCTTATGGCCTTAAAGATGTTAAAGATGGTCGTGACATTTGTCAGAGTTGTACATCGGTATAAGAGTTCATGTAATATAGTGATCACTAACTGAGATACGTGAAGTCATATCTTATATCTTATACTCCCTCCGTCGCGCTCATTTTGGATCAAAGATAAAAGAGTGCTATTTAAGAAACTACCCCTAAAGTTTTCATCATTATTTTCTAACCCCGTGAGCATGAGCATGACTGCATGAGCATGTTCCTCTTGCTGCGATCTCACATATATAGCCTCAGGCTTATGAATATTACTTATCCATCAAACACAAAAGAAACTACCCCCAAAGTTTTCATCATTATTTTCGAATCTTAATTGTATCAATTGTCAATAGAAACCACAAGAAATGACAGATAACAAAAGTTTTCTGTTGAAATACATACAGTAGTCACTGCAGTGCAGAGGAACCAATATTGCGCTACCACTGTCCATTAGAGCTACTGTTATGCCTTATAAGAAGAAAGGGGATACAAACATCAATCACTTATCAGAGGAAGCGTAAAGGGAAAAATACCTCAGGGGTAGACCAGTAATTTCGGGGTTAGGTAAGCACTCACTTGGTATGCAAGGATAGCAAATTCTAGAAGAATAATTCTGTTATGATAGATATGATGAGCTGGCCTATGGGCTAAGTACACTATCTATACTTGCTGCCGTAATACTTATTTTCAGGCTAAAAGAAGTAAAGAAGTACTACCTTGGAGTGGCTGATACTCGAAATCAATATATTATTTTCCTTTCTGTTATTTCCTTCTTTTTTGTCTTAAAACAGTAGTATTCATACCAGCTACCTCCAATTGATTGAACAATCCTGCAAACAAAACAGCAAAATTGAGCTAATTACAGAATCTAATTTTTAAAGGCTGAATTAGTGTCATAGGGGGGAACGATGGAAAGACGAAAGCATGTAAGAAAGATTACATAGACCATAATGTAATGAATTACGGCCCAAGCAAGCACAAGCCCAATATATTACAAGTCTATTCTAGAAGGGGAAAGAACCAAGGATGAAGAATAGCAAAATAGAATAGCAAATTGCAAAACAGAATAGCAAAACAGTTAATTGGAATCTTTTCTGTTTTATTAGCTGAGTTGGCAAGAGCCTACTAGAAGAATACACACTATATATGCTGTAATAAGAATTAGATTTCATCTTATGCTTGTAGTACAAAATCAGTGTAATAGTACACTAAGGGAGTTACTGAGTCACTCTAAGAACTCAGGGGTACTCTGCCCTATTTTACTTAATACAAGCATTCTATCTTCTCTTCTTTCTCTACATTCTTCTTGCTTTCTTTCTTCTTCTTTACATATTCTATTTCTTGCTGTTGTACTTCACAGATTCTGATAGCCAGGTCATAACAGTGGTATCAGAGCACGATTTTCATGGCACCGACTCAGGGTGTTCGCTTGGACAGTTTGGAGGAAACCGTTCAAGATTTGCAATCCGCAATTCCCGAGTTACAGTTGGGTTTGGATATTCGTATCACTGAGTTAGCACAACAATTTGAGGAGTCTCAGTCGAGGATGATGGCCGAACAAAACAAAGACAAAGAGGAGATGAAAGAGTCTCTCTCAATGGTGATGGCGGAATTGAGAAAAATCAGTAACAAGGTGGGAGGTAATGGGGAACGTGAGGAATCAGTTTCAAGGGAGAGTCAGATTTTTGTGGAAGGCGGTGGGTTCGAAATACCACGAACTATTCCACGAAGGGTTTCCCAACCAACACCCGTTGAACTTACCAATTGGAAATGCAGGAGAATGGAATTTCCCGTGTTCTCTGGAGTGGATCCTGATGGATGGGTGGCGAAAACAGAACGTTGTCATGAGTTTTACAATTTGCCGGAGAAGGAGAAGCTAGAAATGGCGGTAGCTGGTTTAGAGGGCGATGCTCTCCACTGGTTCCAATGGGAGAACAAGCGAAAAACGGTCACGAACTGGAGGAACCTCAAACGGACCATGCTCAGACGTTTTCGCGGTCGACAAGGGGGATCTCTCATTGAGCAGTGGCTCACGGTGACTCAAGATGGAACCGTCGAGGAGTACGAAAAACGATTCATCCAGTTAGCTTCGAACGTTGAAGAAGAAATGAGTGAGGAATACTTGATCACCCATTTCATTCGTGGCTTGGAAAGGAAGGTGGGTAGTGAAGTGAAAGTGCTAGATCCCGTAACCATGGATGAAGCGCTGGACATGGCTATAAGAGTTGAAGAAAATTTGATGGTAGAATATGGAGTTGAGAAACCTGGAAACAAGCCCTTATATACCAAAAATTACCCATATAACCCTAAGCCCACAAATGTCCAAATTACCCCTACACCTACCCGTGCATATACACTCCACAAAGACCCACCCCATTACCCAAAACAAAACACATACCCAGCCCAAAACCAGAAACGACCACCAAATTCCGACAACACAAGGCGACTCTCGGATCGGGAATTTCAGGATCGAAAGGACCGAGGATTGTGTTTCCGCTGTGATGAAAAGTGGCGACTCGGGCACGTCTGTAAGCGACGAGAATTGAGTGTTCTGATCGTGGCGGATGTCGAGGAAAACGATGGCATGCCGCTAACGGAGCTCGATGACGTGGAGGAGTTGGAACCACAAATCGACCCTCCGGTAAGCATCTCTTTAAATTCTGTGGTAGGCATTAATAATCCTAAAACGATGAAGCTTGTGGGAAGAATTCTAGGGCGTGAAGTTGTGGTGATGGTCGACCCCGGTGCGACTAACAATTTTATTTCACTTAAAACCGTAGACTCACTGAAATTATCCATGTCAGTAACTGAGGAATTCCATGTAACGTTGGGAACAGGGGAAATAAGAAAAAGCAGTGGTATATGTGTGGGAATTGAGTTGGACCTAGGAGCTGTGACTATTGTTGAGGATTTTTTGCCTTTAGATTTGGGGCATTCTGATGTCATTTTAGGATTGGAGTGGTTAGCTAAACTTGGCACGATCACTACCAATTGGAAGATACCGTTGATGCAGTTTATGTGGAAGGGGACGAAGGTTGTGTTGAGAGGGGACCCGACTCTTGAACGATCGCAAATTACTTTGAAAGCCATGATGAAGAGTATTAAAAAGGAGCGTGGGGGCATGTTGGTAGAGCTTATGGCAGTAAGTGATGATTTAGGAGCATCCAGTGGTATTCCACCACCCTCTTATGGTAATGACTTGCGTCAAATATTGAATCAATACCGTGATGTTTTCCACATGCCGGATGGGTTACCTCCTTTGAGACACCGCCAACACCACATTGTCTTAAAGGAGGGTAGCAATCCCGTGAGTGTACGTCCGTACCGATATCCACAGATTCAAAAGGCCGAAATTGAGACCATGATCACTGATATGCTAAAAGCTGGTATAATTCAGCCGTCGACGAGCCCCTTCTCAAGCCCAGTGCTATTGGTTAAAAAGAAGGACGGATCCTGGCGTTTCTGTGTTGATTACCGTGCCCTCAATAAAGAAACGATCGCCGACAAATATCCGATTCTGGTAATCGAAGAGTTACTTGATGAGCTCCATGGTGCTACCTATTTTTCTAAACTGGATCTCAAATCCGGTTATCACCAAATTCGGGTTCGTAGTGAGGATGTGCCAAAGACTGCGTTCCGGACTCATGACGGCCACTATGAGTTCTTGGTCATGCCGTTCGGGTTGACAAATGCTCCCGCCACTTTCCAAGCCGTCATGAATGAGGTGTTTAAACCCTTCCTTCGTCGTTTTGTTCTTGTGTTTTTTGACGATATTTTGGTTTACAGTAATTCTTGGGAGGAGCACTTACAGCATTTGGCGACTGTCTTGGAGGTTTTACATGAGCAACAATTATTCGCTAATGAAAAGAAATGCTGTTTTGGTCAACGTGAAGTGGCTTATCTCGGTCACATAGTTTCGGCCAAAGGGATAGCAATGGACCCCGAAAAGGTGCAAGCCATGGTAGATTGGACGTCTCCGACAACATTGAAAGAATTGAGAGGCTTTTTGGGTCTCACTGGCTATTATAGGCGTTTCATACGTTCCTATGCGCAAATTGCTGCACCACTCACCTTACAATTGCGTAAGGACTGTTTTTGTTGGAACTCCGATGCCGAGGCAGCTTTTATGGCTCTCAAATCAGCCTTGCTTACTGCTCCTGTTTTGGGAATTCCTAATTTCAATTTACCATTTGTGGTTGAAGCCGACGCATCCGGGAAAGGTTTGGGTGCGGTACTTTCACAAAATTTACACCCTCTTGCTTATTTCAGTAAAGCTTTAGGGGTTCGTGGGCAAGCAAAGTCAATCTACGAGAGGGAGTTGATGGCAATTGTTTTAGCCGTGCAAAAGTGGCGTCATTACTTGATTGGGCGTCACTTTGTGATTTGGACGGATCAAAAAAGTCTTAAGTTCATCATGGAACAATGTGAAATTGGTGCGGACTGTCAAAAGTGGGCATGCAAATTATTGGGGTATGATTTCGAGATTAAGTACAGGCCGGGAAGTACTAATGGGGCAGCCGACGCATTTTCTCGCCATCCTTGTTTGGCAGCCATATATTTGACAGCTTTGGTGTCATCCTGAAATATTGATTGGCAGGGTTTGCAAAAAGAGATTGAGGAGGATCCAGAACTTATGCGGCTTCGCGATGACATACGAGCTAAGAATGCTCCAATTGCGGGATTTTACCTTCATCATGGGCAGCTTTTATACAAAGGTCGCAGGGTCATTCCCTCAAACTCCAGGATCATTCCTACATTGTTAGCTGAGTTCCACGATTCCGCCGTAGGGGGTCACAATGGTGATTTCAAAACTTATCTTCGTATCGCCGAGGAGTGGTATTGGGTTGGGATGCGCAAAATTACTCAATATGTACAAGCCTGTTCCATTTGTCAAACACAAAAGGCTTCTCATCAGCAGCCTCAAGGGTTGTTGCAGCCCCTTCCTATTCCAGCTCAAGTATGGGAAGAGGTCACCATGGACTTCGTTGAGGGCTTACCTAAATCTGGGGGATTTGATACAGTACTTGTGGTGGTCGATCGACTCTCCAAATATGCCCATTTCCTTGGGCTCAAGCATCCTTTCACGGCTCAATCAGTTGCGGCCCTCTTTGTGAAGGAAATCGTTCGCCTCCATGGGTTTCCTAAATCCATTATTTCCGACCGTGACAAAGTGTTTGTAAGTCTTTTTTGGCAAGAACTTTTTCGTTTACAAGGTACAACTTTATTGCGCAGCTCGGCCTATCATCCGCAAACCGATGGTCAAACCGAAATTGTGAATCAAGCCTTGGAAACATACCTCCGCTGTTTCATCAACGGTCAACCAAAGGAGTGGGCAAAATGGCTTCACTGGGCTGAGTATTGCTATAATACTTCGCCACACATGTCCATTCACATGTCTCCGTTTCGAGCACTCTATGGTCGTAGTCCTCCATCGTTACTTCGAGTTGGAGCTAATGCAACGCCTGTGGATAGTTTGGATAATTTTTTGCGTGATCGTGATGCCATACTTGATGATTTGCGTTTTCACTTCCTAAAAGCGTAACATCGTATGAAGCAACGGGCGGATACTCGGCGTCGTGAGGAGTCTTTTGAAGAGGGGGATTTGGTGTATTTGAAACTTCAGCCTTACCGGCAACAATCAGTAGCTCGGCGTCCGTGTGATAAGTTGGCAGCCCGCTTCTATGGTCCTTTCGTCGTTCTTAGACGCATTGGTTTAGCTGCGTATGAGTTACAACTTCCGGCCCACAGCAAAATCCATCCCGTTTTTCACGTCTCTCAGTTGAAAAGAGCTCGCGGGGCTTCCTTCAATCCAACTCCCATTCCAGCTCAATTATCCCCTTCCCTGGTTCTAGAAGCTGACCCTGCACAGGTTATCGGAGTGCGTGCTGACCCCCATGACCCCTCCCAGATACTTGAGGTACTCATTCAGTGGACTGGGCTGCCCGTAGCTGATGCCACTTGGGAACATTACTCCACTATCGCTCACATGTTTCCGGATTTCCACCTTGAGGACAAGGTGAGACTGATCGGGGCGGGTACTGTAATGAATTACGGCCCAAGCAAGCACAAGCCCAATATATTACAAGTCTATTCTAGAAGGGGAAAGAACCAAGGATGAAGAATAGCAAAACAGAATAGCAAATTGCAAAACAGAATAGCAAAACAGTTAATTGGAATCTTTTCTGTTTTATTAGCTGAGTTGGCAAGAGCCTACTAGAAGAATACACACTATATATGCTGTAATAAGAATTAGATTTCATCTTATGCTTGTAGTACAAAATCAGTGTAATAGTACACTAAGGGAGTTACTGAGTCACTCTAAGAACTCAGGGGTACTCTGCCCTATTTTACTTAATACAAGCATTCTATCTTCTCTTCTTTCTCTACATTCTTCTTGCTTTCTTTCTTCTTCTTTACATACTCTATTTCTTGTTGTTGTACTTCACAGATTCTGATAGCCAGGTCATAACACATAACCAATACAAATTGGGGCACAACTACTGTACATCTAAACATATTGTAAGAAGCTAAACTGGAATGACAGCAGTCTACATTAAGTAGCTCTCACACCTAGGCAGGAATTGGAGGGTTGTATCATGTATGCAATTTTCCCTTGTAATAAGAATAGGTTATTTAGATGACAACTACAAAATAACAAGTGAGAATTCAACTAATGCCAACCAGTGAACCAGATAGTGATCCTAAATAAAGTTGTAGGATGCATATACACAATGAGTTGAGAATTCAACTTACCCCAAGCCCCATGTTCCACTTTTCTACTAGTGAACAACATGTTTCTATATATAGCAAGATATAAAACGTATACAGTATACCTCAAACATACACTATGTGGCCTCGGTGAAACTATTAAATATATCTTCTTTTGAAATGGAAAAAATCAAATGGCAATATAAGTTTGATGCAGAAAGATAAATGATACACCGATAGTTAACAAGAGTACAGAATTTGTGACTGTACTGGTAGACATTACCTAAATCATATAACTTTTTTTCCAGCCAGCGGTTTAGTAGCACAGTTTAGTAGCAACCTGAAAACGATTATTATGAGATGAGAAAGCACATAATGACAAGAATGTGGCTTTAGAAAGAAAGATGCAAAGCAAGAAAAAAGAGCACACAATCTTATATCAATAAATCCACAATATTGTCTCAGTTAGTAATAATTATAGATATAGGCATTCACAAAAAGCTAAATATTGCCTCAGTTTTCCAAAGGAGTCAATACATGCGTATGTACCCCAAAGAACCTCTTCCTTGTTATCGCATTTGACATTCCTAAAAACAAAAATCTCACCAAAATCATCTGAAAAGTTCTTTAAACCCACAAAATATATAATTATGGCTAAGTAAGATTGGTACCACTTAACTGTCTTCAAACTAGTATACTTAATTTCATAAATCCAATTTCCAATTTTTACATGTGAAATCCAAAGGAAGAAGAAAGGGGATTAGGGAAATGATACTTTCGATCAGAGATAAAAATGGATGACATGATTTATAAACAGAGTTGTAGTAAAATAGTTGAAACTGTTTAAGAGTAGCCTGATGCACAAAGCATTCACGTGAATCGTGATAGTCCCACCACATAGGTGTAAACCTTACCCATCATTTCAGTAAGAAACTCCTTCCAGACCCAATGAAGGTTAAAAAAAGACCGATCAGAATCCACTAAATGTAGTACTGTAAATGACATAATGAAAGTTATGAACTGAGGCTAAACACAACACTGAATCAGAGGCTTATGGGAAATTAAGGATTGAATCTTCAAGCCTTTTTTTGAAAGAATCTTCAAGCATATTCTATTAGTTCATGTATAGCCTAAATTTTAGGCAATTATACATTATAAATATTTTCAAACATATATTTTGTGATCTTGATCCTTTGGTTGTATGCAAATAGGCATTCACAAAGCCAAAATCAATAGACAAAAAACCTTCTCTACACTCTACTGTTGTGTTTTGGCATATTCCCACCATAATTCCAGAGCATGAAACACAAAAGCAATAGAGAGGACGAGACTATGACCAGTGGAGAAGGTGAAAAATAGTCGGGGAGGAATTGAAAATGAAAATCTACAATTGTTTTCAAAACGAGGAAGAAGCTAAAGATTCCCTATGAGGCTATGATGAGTTTGCAGAGTATTTTAAGGTGTGACTTGGAGTTCACCTCAATGGTTGTGTGCATGTGTAGATGGGTGTATGTGTGTGTAATGCATGTTTGGATGGAGTTTGAAGTGACTCCATGGATCAAGGAACAAATCAGCAGCTTTGTAGAGGTCCAGAGCATTCGCTCGACCCAGCAGCCCATGGCTCAACTCGAGCTCTACAGCTCGACCATTCCAGAGACATTCTGGATCTTCGCTCGACCTAGGCCTATTCTGCTCGACCAGGTCGAGCCACCTGCAGCGAAGCCTCTGTTTTGAACGCGATAATTTCTACGGGTTACAATATGGATTGGGCCCATCTCCAATCATTAGATAATGATCATACATGTATAAATACACCCTACTACACTCTTTTCTAGAATGATTCTAACCCTAGCCAAACACAACCCAACTTTCTTTCTCTCTTTTCTTCTTCTCCAAGTATTATTCTCCACTGTAAGAGTTCATTGAACTCCATTGATAATTTCACATTAATACAAGCAAGCTAACCACCACACGGAGGACGTAGCCCACATTGGGTGAACCTCGTAAATCATTGTGTTATTTATTTATTTATTGCTTTCTATTACTTTTCATTGCTTGTTGTAAGTGTTTGTTTACTATTGCATAGAACACCCTTACCAAAGGTCTTGGGTGTTTCCTAAGGATAAAGTTAGAGACTTTAGGCCTTAGAGTGTTACTTATTTCAGTTTCTGTTATTAGACAGAGTATATAATTAAAAATCTGTTTCTTACATTCTTTTCCAACACTTCTCTTCCTTGATTCCTTTTCCTTCGTCTTATAAGCACTACACAACCTGACACTAAACTAATGATTCCTAAATCTGTAATTATAAGCTATGACTTTTTAAAAAAATGAAAAATAAAATAAAATTGTAAACTTCCAATAAGGTTAGAAATCATAAAAACAAATGAAGAAAACTTCCAGTTGCCACTAAGAAATCCATGTACAGGATGTGAAGCTTAGAGGAAAGAAAACAGAGTGGTTAGAATTTATATAACATATACCGGTTCAATAACATTGTCTTACATATAAGTTTACAAACCAATTACTTTTGCTCTTAAACAATCTTTAAATTTTGAACCTAGAAAAAAAGGGATAGCCCACCAACCTAAATTAGGAAGCAATTGCCGTTTATCATAAAATATTAATCCAATTTTTTAATTAGTACTTCCTTCTTACCATATTACTTGCACCAAATTAATTTTTGCACTATTCATCATTCTTTGGTAATTTACATATTTCGGCTATTATACGAGAAAAAAAAGTCATATGAGATCTTGTTATATTCGTCTTATCGCATATTTTCAAAATATCAATTTTTTATAATATTTAGTTATGTATAACTGTATATATAAACGATCCGACAAACACATTGTATTGTGCAAAATTGTGTTTGGTACAAGTATTTTGGAATGGAGGAAGTAGAAACTAGTTAAAATTGCTTACAATCAGCGTACTGAATAAGTAGCAAAAAGATTGTGCCACGATCTTAGGGGGCCTTACCCTCACTACACAAAAGCAATCCTCCAACCCCAATGAAGTATGTCCTCAAACCCCCTCGTACTCAAAAACAAAGGTGTGGTGTCACCAAGCAATCCTTGAGAAACACACCTTGAGTTCAACAACACTAAGAAGAACCCACCCAATCTTCACAAGATATCCATCATCGTGAATAGTGACCAAATCTAGAGATGCTAGCTTTGGCTTAAAATGTCGCTAAGACTAAGCTCGAGCAACACCAAGAAGATACACCCACATCCGTGTAGCATTCCAATTCAACTAGAAACAGATAGATTGACTAAAATCGATATAAGATACACAATGATACATTGAACAAACATCACTAGGTGAAATCAACCACAAAGGCTTTCTACAATAAATAAGCTGGTTATTTTTCTACCTAACAGATACACTGAACAGTCTTCCACATTTAAAATTTTTTTAAAAAAATCTGATATTTCATAAGCCCTGTTATCAGAGATTCAGATCACACGCATACTGGAACAAACCAGTGTTTCCTTAGTAGTATGAACTTGCAATTTACTGAAACTGAAATTGACCAGAAACTAGCTTTTCAATCTCAATTAGTTGATTAGATAACATTGGAACAACAGAACAAACAAACCAATGAAAACCCACAATAAACAAATATTTCAAGTCATTAAAATGTTGAGCATATATCAATCCAAATGTCTAGCATCTACTTGGGAAATATACCTTCACGGCTTCATAGCTGCATTTGGATTATATCTTCTGGCATATGATCCTGCTTCAGGCATATGATCCTGCTTCAGGCATATGTTCCTACAAAAGTTAAATCACAATGGTCTAAGACGATGGTGTTAAAGGACAACAGTAATAGTGTAACAAAACAAATGATATCTACAAAAGAGCAAAAATAACAGAGTGAAGGAAAGAGACAAACCACAAACAGAAACCACAAATTCCACTTTTCAATTTCGAGTTGCGCTGTCTACATTAGATTTCCAGATCTTATATACAAATTTATAGCAGTTTCCAAATGGTCAATTCAGAAAACCCCAGAATTGGATAAATTGAAACTCATTTAAAATGCAATCACTATCACTATATAGTATAAACGTCACAATTATAATTGAATTGTATTTCATGTGTATCGTTTCTGCAAACGAAATGAGACAAGGAAATTAATCCTAATTTGGTACAAATTCAAAATTACCCTATGTGTGTCGTCACATTCATAGCACTAATAAATTAATAAAAAATAACGAAATTAGATTGTACCTCAAATCAAAATAAATTCACAATAAACAATAGATTTCATATTACATTTCATAGCTGCATCGAGAGATTACATACCCAGAAATGTTTAAAAACCTACAGATCTAATTACACAAACATGATAAATTGACAAAACTAAAACACTACCCTAACTGCATAACCTCCAATCAAAATCCAACACCAATTTCAATTCCAAATGCCTATCCATTCCAACACAACCTCAAACCCTAATACATGAAATCAAACCTCTTAAGAGCTAGTGAACTTGGTAACAGCCTTTGTACCCTCAGATACAGCATGCTTGGCCAATTCACCGGGAAGAACAAGTCTCACAGCAGTCTGAATCTCGCGAGAAGTAATGGTTGGCTTCTTGTTGTACCTTGCAAGTTTGGAAGATTCTTGTGCAAGCTTCTCAAAAATGTCATTGATAAAGCTGTTCATGATACTCATAGCTTTGCTAGAGATTCCGATATCGGGATGAACTTGCTTCAAAACCTTAAAGATGTAGATCTTGTAGGTTTCGACGCTTTTCTTTGTTCGCTTTTTCTTCTTGTCTCCGGCAGCGGCCCCGGCTTCTTTGGGAAGCTTCTTGCCGGCTTTTGGCTTCTTCTCAGCCGGAGCTTTCTCGGCGGCTGGCTTCTTCTCGGCCGGCTTCTTCTCGGCTTTTGGCGCCATCGTTATGAGGTTTTTTTATGAGAAGAAAGGAAGGATGGATATTTTTCGAATGACAAGGGGAGAGAGAGAGAGAGAGATTTATTTGGATGGATGAGGTCTTAGGAAAGAAAAGAGGGAAGTACTTATATAGGAAGGATAAATCGTTTATGATTGGATAATATGAGTCGTCACGGATCGATGACGTGGATTTTTGATTGTTTCGAAATTTGTAGTACTGAACAGTTTTTCTATTTTCCGCCTTTTCTTCGCGGTTTTAATTTGTTGGTGAAAAGTGAAAACTAAAATACTAAAAAGTTTTGGTCGCGCCTGGTATAGTTTAATTACTCATTAGATGGCACGAAATTTGCCCAAATATAAATTCGTATGAGATGGTTTCGCCATGAGACATGTTATATGCTTGAATTAAATAGCTTAATACTACAGGGTTTTAGCTGATGGACTTTTTGTTTTGACGTTGTCTCATTGTGAGATGATCTCATACAAGGCAGGTTGTTTCATAATACCCTTCTGTTTCACGGTTGATGTCTAATTTACATTTTACACATTAATTAATGCATTTATTTGATTGATAATATATCCAATTGTGCATAATAAAATTAAAAATTAAAATATCAATATCAATAATTTTCACATTGAAACGAATCAAATAAGATTACACTTAACTTATATTTGAACTTATATATTAAAAATTAAACACGAAATGAAATATAAATATTATCTAAAAAACAAATAAAACATTAACTCTGAATTGATGGTTGTAATAAATTACAATAAAAACTTGTGTAATATATGGAATTTTTATCAGCTGGGTTAGAGGATTATCAGGAAAAGATTATTTGGATCATCAATAACCTGGGTAGAGAGTGTTTGGAGAGAAAAGACCAGCGTTCTGGAAACATAAAGGAGAAATAAAAGATTTAGCTTAGTTGGAAAATCAAAAGATATGGAAAGATAATTTGGGTAATTAATGAAATGTGGAGGCAACACTGTGACCCAATGATGAATCTTCTATAAACATTACTTCTCCGACGCAACCAACACAGTAAAGTTTGGCATTGATGCACAGTTCCATACAAACGCAGAGAGCTACATGGAAACTTATAGCTCACTCTACATGTACGAAAACCCAAGGGAATATCCAAGCATCAAATAACAATATTATCAGAAGGTCAAAAAGGACTTTCAATAGACATGGAGTTGAGGACAAACTCTGAGTATAAATAGGAAACTCAGGTTTCCCATATGAGGTATCTAATCTTTAATAGAGCAAATATTTTACTCTTAATATATTGAACTTCTACCATATTTATTGAGAGCGAATCAAATATTGCTACATTTTGAAAATGATGATTTCATTTAAAAATATTAATTTGATTCAAATTTAGTGTTTGGCAAATAAAAAATATTCAAGTTTGGATTTGAGTCAAATTCACTATATGGTTATAAAAGTGGTTAAACAATGAGAACTTGAGAATGACTTTTCAAACCTTGTCATTCTTAAATTCTTTATTTTGAATTTACAATTGAAATCTACAATTTGAAATAAAATGTGTGTTCTTAAATGCAATCTATAAGAACATTCCTTCAAATTAATAGCATTTATTCGATAAGACAAATTTATATGTTGAGAATTTAGGCCTCCGCTACAAACAAGGCATGGTATTAATTATTTAAGTTACAAGACACTGTGCACTTGGGCAAGAATTTATCGAGCAACCACTTTGGATATTTACTAAACTAGGCATCAGAGAAGGCCCAAGTATTACATTTCAGGTCGTTCATAGTTTTTAGAGTACACTAAACAACTATTAATTTTGCTATTTTGATATGAGGTCCTGGGCGACGGTCCCTCTTGCCCATCCTTAGAGCCGGCCCTGCTTTTCAATTTCCTCAAAAAGTTACACAATCATTTGCACATTACAAACTTTTTTTCCCTTTATCTACATATTTGGTCCCAATACAATACCTGGGCCTCAATGAATTTATTCAACCCATTTGTAAAAGGCTTACAATTTGTTAAAGATGCTCAATGCAACGCATTTAGTTCTTGAAAAAATACCCAATGATTATCATCTCTCATGCGCTCAACGTGGAGACGATAAATATGGTCTGAGAAAGTTGTTGGCATTTGATTTTATCTTTATATTGTATATGATGGAGGAAATTATGAGTTTCACTGATAAACTTTGTCGAGCTTTACAATGTAAAGCACTAGACATCTTGAATGCAACGAATTTACTTGTTGCTATGAAGATGAGCATCCAAGATTTTAGCGATAATGGTTGGGAAGTTTTTTTTTTTTTTTACATTAAATGACCTTATTTTGTGTAAAACATAATATTCTTCTTTTTGAAATGAATATGCTAACAGCTGGACATCATTCGATCTTGCCACAAATAGAGTATCACTATAAATGGATATATTTACAGCCTTAATGGATCAACAACTACAAGAACTAAATAGTCGTTTTGATGAGCAAACAATGAAGTTGCGTATTTAAGTTCAGCTTTGATCCTAAAGATAACTATAAGCATTTTAATGCAGTAAATATATGTCATCTTATAAAGAAATACTACTCTACAGAATTTTTCGAGTTTGATGAAAAAGATTGGATGAATGAACTTGAATTATATAATTGTTATATTCCTCGCCACAATGAGATGAAGAAACTACCATTTCTAATTTGTGTCGAAGTTTGTCAGAGAATAAATGGATTGTTTTCTACCCTTTGGTTGATAGATTGATTCATTTTATATTGACTGTTACGGTTAGTACAATAACTACTGAACATGTTTTTTCCGCTATGAAAATTGTCAAGACTTCTCTACGAAACAAGATGAAAGATGAGTTTCTTCCTAATTATTTAACTGTGTATATAAAAAAAACAAATTGCTGAAAAATTTACAATCGACTCAATCATAGATGACTTTAAATCAATGAAAGTTAGTAGAGCTTAATTTCAATAATTTATAAATATTTTATTGGTGGATTTTTTTAATTATTGGTTTTCTTTTTGAAAATTATGTAATTTAATCATAATTTTTAAATTGAAAATAATAATAAATGAGTTATGCAGTCCACATTATTATATATTTGCCCAAGTGATGTTTTCTTCCTGGATTTGCCCCTGATATCTATACCTATAACTAAAACAAAACACGCTTACATCATCTAACCTCAAAAACTAATGAGGTGTCACCTTGTGAATTAAAATTTTCCCTTCAATGAAGGATGATGATGTCATCCTAATATGTTAATTAATCCTTAAATAAATTATATATTATAATAATCAACACATTGGAAATTGGTTTATATAATCAATATGTAACACCCCGGCCCAACGGACCACCGGTGACTACTCATGGAGACTGTAGACTAGCCCCACAAACCAACACAAGTCTTTCCAGCGCACTTTGGCCTCACTCGTGCGCACCTGGAAAACTTCCCAGGAGGTCACCCATCCTAAGATTGCTCCCCACCAAGCACGCTTAACTGTGGATTTCTTAGCAAATGGGCTCCCTAGAAAAGAAGATGCACCTTGTTGATATGAGTAGTCTATCAATCTCTTTTCAAGCTAAATCTGAGGTATCACACTCACCCCCACTTAAGAATACAACGTCCTCGTTGGACCGTCCCTTCAGGATCTTTTCCCCCGCTAGGTGCGCTGAACACACAATCAGCCACGGTCGCAGGGTTGCTCTGATACCATTTGTAACACCCCGGCCCAACGGACCACCGGTGACTACTCATGGAGACTGTAGACTAGCCCCACAAACCAACACAAGTCTTTCCAGCGCACTTTGGCCTCACTCGTGCGCACCTGGAAAATTTCCCAGGAGGTCAACCCATCCTAAGATTGCTCCCCACCAAGCACGCTTAACTGTGGAGTTCTTAGCAAATGGACTCCCTAGAAAAGAAGATGCACATTGTTGATATGAGTAGTCTATCAATCTCTTTTCAAGCTAAATCTGGGGTATCACACAATATATGTAAATGTATTAATATATATGTTCAAAATAATTTATAAATTCATAGTTATGCTTACTTAACTAAATATTAAAATAATATCAAAATAACATTAGTAAACATCGTACAAAACTTATAAATTTGTATTTGTAAAATTGAAATTGAATCAAATATTAGCTATTACATGCAATTATTAATTCATTGAAAATGAATAATCAATAATTTACAATTTATTTTCTTTATTTTTGAAATACTATAAAAAACAATAAAATGTTAAAATCGTGCAATCGCACGGGGATTATCTAGTTTTCTACTATTATGGTTTTATAATAATTAACTTCAAGTTGATTATTTCCAAAATTTTGGATGAGTAAGGTCTTGTGACAATTTTTAGTAGGATAATTACCGATTCAATGCAAATGCAACTCACTAAATGCTTTAATGACTAAATAAAATGCAATAATTATCCTAACAACTTTTTAAGTGACATAAAGAAAATATTGTCATTTAAGTACAAGACCAAAATTCAAATATATATAAATCCAAGAATCATAATTAAAAGAAATATTCAATATGGTAGGCACAAACTTTTGCAAAAGGACAATGATAACAAATTTTTTAAAAAAATCCACAAGTTAGTATTGTACTTTTGGAATTCAAGCTGTCGTAACATTATGATCCAAAAAACGTTTTATTTTTCATTATCTTGGAAAATTTCCTTTTTGCCCTTGTGTAATTTACAATAACCCCTTCTCCTTCATCCATCTTCTTCTTCTTGCATTCATCTTCTTTCAACAATCTTCAAACTCTACTCTAATGATTTCTATAGCATCCCTCAAACCCAACTCTTTATTCAAAAAACATATCTCAAGTTTTAAACAAATTAAACCACTCATGAATTTTAGGAAGTTAAAAACAAAGCCTCATTTTATCTGAACTTCGTGAATATATTCATCATAAAAGTAAAGTAACAATGGTGACTCTCTCCACTTGCTCTTGTTAAGTGCTCAACTAAATCATGATGTCTTTTGTTATTTGGTAAGCTTACTTAAAATTATGAAGTTTGGACGATGTGGTGCTTTAGTCTTTATTACTCACTTTACGATAATAAACATACTTTATGATTATTTTAGTGCAATCCTTCATTCCTCATAGTATTATCACCTTAAAGAACATAAAGCCACATGAAAACTTCTCTTATTACTTTTAAATAAATATATATGAAATTGAGCAAAGATTAGAAGGAAGAATAATAATTAATTTAGTGGAATTGTATGATCAACTAACACTTAAACAAATAAATGAGTCAATTCCATGAAGCACAAAAATATCAACATAATTAAAAATTTTAGAAAACATGAAATTTATTTTTAACTTTAATGCCGGCTTCGAAGAAAAACGGCTTCAAAGAAAATTGGCTTAAAGACACTACGACTTATCCTAAGAAAAATGAAAAACAAAAACTTTAAAACACGTGAAATGAATTTTAATAATTCCTTAAGTAACATTGATATTAAACATCAATACTTTATTAAGACCTAGTATTTCTATCTTTTCTTTTTTAGTTATGTATGTCCTTTTGTGGCTCAGTTTCAGTTCAAATTTGTGTTGTAGCTTGTACGCTACAACTGTTTTTTAAGCTATTATGTGTCGCTCACCCTTCTCTTTGTAGGAACCTATCATTTGAGGGATAATCTGAATGCACGCATTTCTACTTGCCCACTCCTATAGGGAGCATGAGTATAATTTGCATTTTCTCCTTCTCCACCGACCCAGACTATAATTATGACGATTTTATTAAGACCTAATCACAAGACAACTTACAAGGCCAAAAGTAAGATTGACAAAAACAATACAACCCAAGTCTGATAACGTCGTAACGAAACCAAAAAAAACTCCCACTCATCTAACGACACTGAAAATTTAACTTCTCAAGACCACAAACACAAAATAGAAGCAAAACCATGGTGTACACTGTACAAGCAAAGGTCCAAATGAAACTACTAAACCTCAGGAGTCAGGACCCCAAATACTACTTGAACAACGATGCCCTGGAAAGGAGATTTCAAACAATTCTCATAAGTATCCTTTCAGCTTAAGCATTAGAAGCACAATGACTTTATCAAATCATACATTCGTGATTAAATTAAAACTGTTTGAAGTGGTAAGATCAGAGAATCTATCATACAATCCACATTTGGTCAAATTCCGTCATCTTGGCTTGAAACAAATGGTATACTGGCCTTAACATCAATGGAAGCTCGAAAAGCAATGATAAAGAGTGATTTGCAAAATGGAGAACAGCATAAATACAACAAGGCAGTATATATAGCCACTACTGCACTACCAAATACATGTAATGGATGAATGGCACCGGCCATATGAGCAATCAAGCATTTCAATCAACTTAACAATAATAGCCACAGAAACAGATTAGGAGCACATATACTAGATGTCAAAACAATTTAGGTTACTGTGTTATCTAATTAAATCAAAATGAATAATCATGGATGAAAATTGAAAACCATATATGAAGAAAACCACATTAATCAATCAATTGCGACCATAAATTCTTCTCTAAGTTTATTAATTATGCAAACCTAATCAATTTAATTCTCTGTTAATCTTATCATTTTGAGCATACAATTCCATCCAATTTCCAATCATACCATCTTAATTTTCATCATCAACAAACTTTCAAACCCTAACAATCGGAAATTAAAACTTATTTCTCATTGAATAAATATTAAATGATCATACTTCAAGATGCAGATATCAGATATACCTATATCATTCGCAGATCGTGCTGTTATCAATCAAACAAGAACGAAAAAATACAACCAACCACACACAATCGATATAAGAAAATTATTTTGACCATTCTTACTGTAAAACCTTACACATATCATAACCTAATTCCTACTAAACAATAAACCTAAACATAAATTTTCCAGGATATTAGAAACGACTTAACAGAAAATCCTCCATTTTTTAGTCAAATTTTCATAAAACTGTTTACAAACCCTAAAACATCGAAATCGACAAATCTAAGAACTAGTAAACTTAGTAACAGCCTTGGTACCCTCAGAGACAGCGTGCTTAGCCAATTCACCGGGAAGAACAAGTCGCACAGCAGTCTGGATCTCCCGAGAAGTAATGGTCGGCTTTTTGTTGTACCTTGCAAGTTTAGAAGACTCTTGCGCTAGCTTCTCAAAAATGTCATTGATGAAGCTGTTCATGATGCTCATGGCTTTGCTAGAGATTCCGATATCAGGATGAACTTGCTTCAAAACCTTAAAGATGTAAATCTTGTAGGTTTCAACGCTCTTCTTCGTTCTTTTCTTCTTCTTGTCTCCGGCAGCGGCTCCGGCTTCTTTAGGAAGCTTCTTGCCGGCTTTTGGCTTTTTCTCGGCCGGTGCTTTCTCGGCGGCGGGCTTCTTCTCTGCGGGTTTCTTCTCCGCTTTTGGTGCCATTTTTATGATTTGTAAGGAGAGAGAAAGTGAGAATTTTTATCAAGCGTTTGTTGAGAAAGGGTTAGGAAAGAAATATGCGATACGATAAAGAGGTTGAGAGGAATTGTATATATATAAGGATGAAACTAGATTGTGATTGGTTGAAGGGGTCTTAGACGGATCAATGACGTGGTGCAATATTATTCATTGGATTGCTTATTAAGAAAGTTCTAATCGACGGTCCTTGAAGAAAGATAGGTGTGAGGACAGATTTTCGAGCGTAAGAGTTTTTGACCTAGAAATTTTGGTTTGGGTGGGAAATTTGAAATTTTAAGGTGTAAAAAAAAAAATAAAAGTTGAGTATTAGAGTTTTTCAAATTTTAAGGTGTTAAATTAGTATAGATGGTCAATATGTAATTATAATACTTCCTCCGTTCCGAAATACTCGCTACATTTCTATTTTGTGCACTATTCATCGTTCAAGTTTATTTTACGTATTGTGACTAATGTGTAAGTAAAAATATAGTCAAGTGGGATCTTGTTTGAATCATCTAATCGCATACTTTCATAATATTAAATTTTTATAATTTTTAGATAAGTGTAGTTTAAGATATTAATAATCAAAATTGTGCATTGGATTGCGTAAAAAAGTGAAATGTAGCAAGTATTATGGAACGGAGGAAGTATTTGATAACTTAGTTTGTTGAAACAGCCATGGAAGGAAGCAAAGTCTAATTGCCATCTACTTTGAGAAAAAAACAACCGTAAATGCTAAATCCAAGTACAAAATGATAAAAAAAATGATTTACTTTGTGTTGGTTGCTACTAGAAAATTAAAATTTGAATCGATGTTGTAACCGCTTTAAACTATGAAGACAAAAACTAATAGCAATTTAGTAGTAATCTAGGGGAAGCTTAGTTTTACCAACACAATTAAGGGGTTACTTAAAAGGATAATCCAATGCCCAAAGTAACCAAAACAAAGCAAGATAACGAAAGTTCTAGCTGTCTAAGATTAAGCAAAATTAAAATAAAACGAATGAAGGTCAAAGTCCAGAATAGTTTAAACAAATTGAACTAATAGTCTTTTAAATGCAATAAAAGATCAAAATAAAAGAGGAGTCGTGCTCTAACTCGGGTTCATTCTTTGCTCGCATATCAATTGATCTCCGTCAAGGTGTCATTAGGGTTTACTCTAAAGACAAAACATTGAAAAACACACAAAACATAATATCAGCAAAAGAAGTGAGTATAAGGACACTATTGTGATATTGTCCATCAAAAATGTTTAAAATATTTTTAGGTTAAATAGATACATTTTGAAAGATGTTATTTCCATTGATAAACATATCATCATCATTCAAATTCAATTCAATAGTTTTATAATAATTTTAAGTTCTCATTTGTAATCATAAATCATAGGATCTCAATGGATCCAAATCAATTACACAATCATATCATAAGTTTGCAAGCGTACTCTAGTCGGTCTACCATCTGCAACATGTTCGACAAGTGTGTCATAATGGTATTATTACGAAATGTATATAATGTAAATACAAATTACAATCGGGAATTTGTATAAACCTCTTTGTTGATGGCAAAAGAAAAATACAATGACAATGCTAAGAACTTTGAAGATATGTTTGTAACGACAACCGTTACCCGGAAACTTGATACAAATTGTAGGCGTGTGCTCACTTTCCTTTTGTGATATTTCCCCCACAAAGGTACTTGGGTTGATGAATGGAAATTCATAACAAGATACAAACAACTACAATATACCCTAATACTTAGGGTATACCACTTAATAGCAAAGTGTTTAGAATTATAAGTAATGGAAGCAAAGACAAGAGTTAATTACTCTCTTGACAAAGCACAAAACAAATGAGAGAACAAGAGCAGAGAATTCAGAAATTAGGTGTATCCCAACTCATCACCAAGGGCCTCTATTTATATTACAAGAGTATAGTAGAGGAGCCTTAGCTTATTAATCACTATAATGATCATATTGATGATCATGATATCAATGCCATTATTCTAGGCATTCATGAGCATAATGCTCCTTAATACTCCATAATAAACTCAATAATCAAGAGTATTAGAGTCGGCGGTCTGACCCATAACAAGGAAAGCCGACTCGGCTTTTCCTTCTAGACAAAATCCATTTTCCAGAAGCCAAAGTCGAGTCGGCTTTAGCTTCACCAAAGGGAAAGTCGAGTCGGCTTTTTGTGCTGACTTGGTTTTTCCCTTTGCTCATTTTGTCCTGTCTTTCAATACCCTTTGGACCTAGTATATTAATACGTATTGTCCCACTACTTTAATAGTACTTAGTGATTATAGATACATGATTATTAGACACTAAATGCTCAACAGGTATTGTGTATAATACACACTCAACATTGGTGAGTCGTTTAATCATGAACACAACATTTGTTCTAACATGTGTACTTGCCATTTAATCTTGAATGTGTACACACGGTTTTGGAGGCAAAAAATCTGGTTGCTTTTGCTTCTTATTCTTGTTTTTGTATGCTTGTAATGATGCACAAGCTTCAAAAACAGCAAAAGGAGTTTTGGGTAGAACAATTTGCTTAAGTAAGTTTACAAAAATTAAAAGGGGTAAAGGTGTAGCTATGGGATAGCTGACAGGGGCTGGTTAAGGATGTTTTTGGGTGCGTTTTGTCCTCAATTTAGTCTATTATGGTGTAAGAAAGGTGTATTTAAGATAGTTTAAAGTTAGGTAACTTTTACTTCGTGTTTAAAAATCACTTTTATACATGTATGAAATATTCAGTTTATCTCCATCATGGTTAATTAAAGTTTTCGGACAAATATTATAATTTCCAAAATATTTTAATTGGTTGCTCAACTTTAAGTTTTACCTCCAAAGTCTACATTACTTGTTACGATTTATAACTACGTTACAAATTTATAAGTTTCTAATAATTGTAAAAATTTTCAAACTTTACCATCACAAATTAAATTATAATTAATAATGAACAAATATATATATATATAAATGACTAGCGCTAAAAAACGACTAATGAAATCTCATTAATAATGTGATTGTTTCAAATGCGCATCAAGTAGTGGTCTTGACTGACCTCCCATAAGAAAAAATAAAAAACCTAACTTAATTGGAGACTAGAGAGGTTTAGGAGATTAGCCAAGTGGGTTGTAGACTTGAATAGGCTAGGGTGACATACCAACCTGAAATTGCCATCAAGGGGTAAGTCATGACTAACATGGAACAACCTTGAAATAATTCAACTTCGTTGCCAAAGTGAAGGAAGTAACAAAAGACCATTCCTTAATACACCATCAAAAAGGGATTTCCTAAACTTACTAAATTTTCATAATATGATTATAGAAGACGAGCGCGATACGTATGAAAATTATAAATACATACAATAGTTCACCTATGATCAACCTGAAAGTGTACCAGGATCTTCAAGCGGTTATGCTATAACACTTTATGTAACACTACGATGATATGACGAACACAACATTGCAAAATTACTACCCGCGAGAGAAGTTTGTGACAGACAAGCACATATTTCAATAAATAATTACTTGATCGATTACTTGTGACAAAAGTTAGGAGGCTCGTATTCTTTTAAAAGTTTCATGCATTGTTGCTCAAGAATTGTAATGTTTTTGTTGTATTCTTTTAAATATCTTTTAATGTCTCAATATATAATTTTAATAAAAATCAATTGACTATCAATAAATTCTATGGTTTACATTTTATGATTAACAACATACAAACTAATTAATATCACCAAAAGCAATATTTTAAAAAAATTAGAAAAATTATATTACATATTAATATGGTGAATTGGTGATGTAAAAAATTTATACCCATCTGTCCTAATTGAGATTTTAGCATTACGTAAATCTATATAAGAACTTTTAAGAGTAAACTAGATAGATTCCCGTGTAAAACACGGACGTAATAAATATTTATTCATGTGAATATATTAATATTAATTTATAAATTTATTTATTTACAACATAAACTTAATCATCAAATCTTGTATAATATAATTGACAAACAAATAATTAATTATAAAATTTATTATAAAATTATATTAAAAGATATATGCAAAAAAAATAGACAAAAAAATTACCGTCAATCAATATTTTTTATCAACTTGATTATCGTTATAATACATCGATGCAATCGCTCAAAAAAGTTAATAAATGTTCGTCAATAGTTTCTATTAAATTAAATTTTAATTACTTCATTTAAAATGTAATAGAATACTTTGTTTATCATAAAAAAAATTATTTTCTTTTCAACGATCCTATCACTGGAATATTTTAGATTTTTCATCAACATATTATATTTTAACTTAATTGGTAGATTTATTATCATGTATATATGATTGTAAAAAAAATTTTAAAAGAATAATAAAATACATAAATTGAATATAAAATATAATATAAATTTGGAGCTTAAGACTTACTATTGTGTATTTAAAATAAAAAATTAAATTTTTCAATTTTGTCTTTTTATTATTGGCTCACTTCTTAATAATACTCCCTCCGTTCCTTTTTGATGTTCCTATTTGGGTTTTTTACCAAGATTAAGAAAACTGGAATCTTTGGTAGTAGTGGGTATTATTTTAATTATATAGTAGTAGAAAGTAATGATTTTATTGGAAGTATGAGAGAAAGAATAATTAAATAATAGTGTAATGTAATGATTGTATTGGAAGTATGAGAGAGAAAATAATTAAATTGTAGTGTGAAGTAAGGAAAGTGGGGTTTTAAGGGGTAAAAGTGGGATGAAAACTTTCCAAAAATGGAAAGTATTCTAAAGTGGAAAAACTTATAGAACTGCACGTTTTAGTAAGGTGGAAAAACAAAAAGGAACGGAGAGAGTATAAACTTTGATTTTATCTAAGATTTGGGGTAAAAAAAATTGTAGGTTTAATAAGGAAATACTCCCTCCGTTTTCATTTGTTCTTCCCATTTGGAATCTGGGAAGAAACCAATATAAACTATGATGACAAAATAGATGCTATGAGAGTTGAGTAAAATAATATAAAAAAATAAAGGTTGTATTGATTAAAGTGTAAGTGTAATAATATCATTAAATTTCATTGGGTGTATGTAAAGTAAATGCATTGGGAATTAACATGTAAATTAATTTTTATAGATTAGAGTGTAAGTGTAATAATTTCCTTGAATTCTATTGGTTACTAAAATAGAAAGATTCTAAATGAGAAGAACTTTTAAAAATTTCCAAATGGGGAAAGTGAGAAGAACATATGAAAACAGAGGGAGTATAATTATACTCAATCAAAAACTATTTATATTTTAATAAATCCATTATTTCTTTAAATATCAAGTCAATCATTAAAAGTTTTCATGTCAACAGTAAAATAAAGGCAGAGAAAATTCTAATGAGTATATGACATGTGTCCCAAGTTGTTTATTCATTAATATATTTTATAGATTATTATTATTTCTTTTAATATCAAGTCAATCATCAAAAGTTTTCATATCAACAATGAAAAATAAAAGTGGAAAAAATTCTAATGAGAACATGACACGTGTCCCAAATTGTTTTTTCATTAGTATATGTTACTGATTGATTATTGATGATTGATAGATAGATAGATTGGAAATAAAATTATAAACGAAAAGAGAACTGTTTTGCATAATTGATTGTAAGCCTGCAATGTATAACGTGCAATCCAGTTGAATACTATATATAAATATTGCTAGAATATATTGTAACTGTCCAATTTGGATTCTGTTAATTTAAATAAATATTGCTAGAATATATTGCAACTGTGAACTGTCTAATTTGTATTCTGTTAACTTAAATAAATTCAAATGATTTAGGAAATTATTTTCACAAAATAATCAGCAGCAATAAAGAAAAAATGGGCGGAAAACTAATGAAGGAGAGGCTGACATGCGTCAGTCTCGTTTCTTCATTAGTATTTTTTATAGATAGATGTTGCAATTGTAATAGGATGGAGAGAGTGATCCATAATGGAAAATATGTAAAGTATGAGAGAGAATAGAAAAGAAGATGGATGAGGATCCCTTTAAAAGCATCTACAATGGTTGGTATACCAATATACCTTTCTAAATATCTTTCTCCTATCCTTTTTTTTGCTACATAATTTTCATTGATTTTTTAAATTTACCTACCTATATTTTGGTAACTAATTGTGAAATGGTAGGTTATCATAAACATCCTAAATAATGAATTAAATATCGAACCCTTTTATGTGTGGGCTTCTTTTTTAGAAAAAAGTACTTGCGACAGTTTTTTGTAGGATACCTACAAATTCAATGCAAATGCAACTCAGAAAATGCTCTAATGACTAAATAAAATGCAATAACTATCCTAACAACTTTTTAAAATGACATTAAGAAGAAATTTTGTCATTTAAGTGCAAGACTAAATTTTACATATATAAATCCAAGAACCATAATTTAAATCAGAGAACAATCAATTTGGAAACATAAATTCTAGTCAAGCGTTCTTCCAAACAAACTAGTCAAATAGTAGTAGCTCCTCATTATAGTACTAGCAAATGAGAAAACAAAACCAAAGAAATTAAACTACTCATGAATTTTAGGAAGTTAAAATAATACGAAGATAAAATAACAAAGCCTCATTTTATCTGAACTTTGTGAATATATTCATCATATAAGTAAAGTAACAATGGTGACTCTCTCCACTTGCTCTTGTTAAGTGCTCAATCAATTCATGATGTCTTTTGTTATTTCGTAAGCTTGCTTGAAAATATGAACTTTGGATGATGCGGTGTTTTAGCCTTAATTGCTCACTTTACGAAAATAAACACATTTTATGATTATTTAGTTCAATCCTTCATTCCACATAGTTAGGGATGACAACGGGTCGGATCTGGGCCGTGTCTAGGTGGACCCGGATCCAGATCCGTTTTCAAGCACTGGGTCCAGATCCGGATCCGAACCCGCGGGTCTATTTTTACAGGACCCAGATCCGCGTCCGTGGATATTGCGGATCCAGTACCGGGTCCGGGTCCAAAACGGGTCCCACTTGTTTTTGCCATTATTGGTGTATTTTCGAATCGTTTTGAGATTGCGATAATTCTATTCATAGATTAATGATAATAAATACATAGTTTCACAATCTAGTACTTAAAAAAAAATATTATACAACTACAAATTGTCTTCAAAATATCCAACGAACAAAAATAAACATAGCCGATCAATCATAAATTACAAACGTCAGTGAGTGACTTTGGGAGTAGGGAGTGAGAGTGAGTGAGTGACTTTGGGAGGGAGGGAGAAGGGAGTGAGAGTGAGTGAGTGACTTTTGAACATTGAAATAAATTGGGTAATAAACTTTATTGGGTATTTAATATTCAAA
Source organism: Amaranthus palmeri (assembly GCA_019776075.1). Taxonomy (NCBI): domain Eukaryota; kingdom Viridiplantae; phylum Streptophyta; class Magnoliopsida; order Caryophyllales; family Amaranthaceae; genus Amaranthus; species Amaranthus palmeri. The sequence goes on along the minus strand of JAAKBH010000053.1, from coordinate 387,206 downwards.
AAAAAAAAAACTTTATTGGGTATTTTGAAAAGTCAGTGAGTGACTTTGGGAGTAGGGAGTAGGGACTCAGCTTTTTTAAAAACGGGTCTACGGGTATTTTGAAAAGTCAGTGACTTTGGGAGTAGGGAGTAGGGACTTAGCTTTTTTTTTTTTAAAAAAATAAACTTTATTGGGTATTTAATATTCAAGATAAGACTTTAGTTGGGATGAGAATTATTAGTAGAAACTGATTTATATTTAAAAAAAAAAAACGGGTCTGCGGGTAAACGGGTCCGGGTCTGGGTATTTTTCTCAGATCCGGATCCGGACCCGTGAAATTTAATTGGACCCGGATCCGACGGGTCTATTTTTAAGACCCAGATCCGTGAAAACGGATACGGATCCACGGATCCGGGTCCTACTCATAGTGTTTCCTTAAAGAACATAAAGCCTCATGAAATCCTCTCTTATTACTTTTAAATAAAGATGTATGAAATCGAGCGAAGATTGGAAGATAGAAAAATATTTAATTTAGTGGAACTGTATGATCGACAAATCTTAAACAAATGAATGACTGAATGAGTCAATTCCGTGAAGCATTAAAAATAAGAAATTTAAATAAAGATGTAACACTTCCTGAATTTTCGACTCCTTGTACGAAACTAAAACCGTAAAGGACGTGATGAATTTTGAGTGTTAAATTAATATAAAGTTAATAAAATAAGAATTAATTGCGAATTAAAGCCTTAATGTTTGATGCTTTTGCGAATTACAGTCTTGATGTTTTTTCTTCTTTGCGAATTATAACCTCCAAAGTATCCTTTTAACCATTATTCAAGCCAAGTGATAGGTTCCGTACAATTTTAACTACCAGCACTCTTTTTACCTTTGACTTTCCTTTTCTTGGTTTCAATTTTTTTTCTTAATTAAATTCTTCTTCCATTATCTTCTCCAACCAGCTCTTCACACTCCATCTGCTCCTCAAGCAATTGCAGGAGCCAACTCTTTACACCTCTTTTTAATTATTTTGAATCTCATAAAATCCGTAAAAATTACTTCTCCTATCTTTATTTCGATTATAAATTTAAATTTCTATGTTCTCCATTTATCACCATCCATTATCAACTATATCAAACCACCATTTTCTCTCTCTCCTCCCTCATCACCACTACGGCACTATCGCCATTTTTGCTTCATCCCTGTCTGAGTTTATTACTTCACTTTCTCACTCATCATCTGACAAGTCTCAATATCTGCTAGAGGTTTGATATTTTGTTGATCAACAAGGAGCTTACAAGGCAGAGTCTCTGGTAGAAGTGGGTTTGTTATTTCGCACAAATTTGAATTTCCATCATCAGCTGGATTCAAAATAGGCATTAATTGTTCTTGGCGCGAGGACACTAATGGATTATGGAGACTCTTCCTTGATCAGTGGCGGACCCAGGAATTTCAAACTGGGGGTACAAAACACGAACGTCATACAGTGGCGGACCCAAGAATTCCAAACGAGGTCTTGCCATCGAATCTCACCTAGCCCTCCCCTCCCATCAACCTACCCCACATTTAACATTAAACAAATTAAAAACCAAAATGTCGAATTACTAAGAGAAAAACTAGCATAAAGGTTAGATTTTTAAAAAATAATCGAAATGTGAGATTTTTAAAAGACAACGAGCAAAAATGGAATTTTTTAAATTAAATTTTTCAAAACAACTTTTCGAGTTTGAGCAACGAGTATCCTCACTAATGGCAGATTAAGAGATAAAAAGTACAGAATAAAAACCAGGTTAGTTTATCCTAGTAATCCTACCAATAAATAATTTGAGAAGCAGACCCAACCCCATACACTATCTTGCTTTTTTTCTTTTTACCCTAATCAACATATATGTAACATAAAATCAGAAAAATATCATGAAAAAAAATACATAAAATATAAAAAAAAACAGATATTAATTTACATGAAAATTACAAATCAAATTTAAAAAAATAAACACAAACACAAATAAAATAAAACAACATTAAATACACATGAATAAAAACATTAAAATAAAATAACAAACACAAAATACACTATGAGATAAAAATAACAAACATTTAAAAAAAATACTTCCTTATTCTATACTATGAGATAAAAATATACAATTACATCAAACTTTATAAAGAAAAACAAAATCAAAAAATCTCAAAAATAAAACACATATCCGAAAAATCCTAATTCGAAAATAAAACATAAAAAAATAAAAAAGAGACATACACAAATTAATCATACGCATTATATTATCATGAATTATGAACATAAAGAGAATTTATAAAGAATATAATAACAATAAATACTAACCTTTGTTAAGAAAAATCTGATTATAAACTTGAAGAAGAAGATTAATTAAACCAAGATGAAGATGTAAATGAGTATAAAATTAATATTAGATTAAATCAAGTTTTGAGATCAAGAGAGAAGGAGTGAAATTATTACGATGTATATAATTACAATACAAATTACAACTCGGGAATTTGTATAAACCCCTTTGTTTGATGACAAAAATAAACTTACAAGATGATTACAATTCAACAAGTAAAGTGAAGATAATTGTGTAACGATGAACGTCACCCGGAAACTTGATACAAACCGAAGGCGTGTGCTCACTATCCTTTTGTGATATTTCCCCCACAAAGGTACTTGGGTTGTTGTTTGGAAATTCACAACGAGATACAATCGATTACAACACAACCTTAGTACTTAGGTTGTATTATGTAATAACAAAGTGTTTAGGAAACAATGAGTTGTGGAAATGCACTAACAAAAGTTAATTACTCTTTTGTATGCAAAGAACAAATGAGAAAGACTTAAGAAAAGGAATTCAGAGATTTCAAGTGTATGGTGCAAGAACACAAACACCCAAGGACCTCTATTTATACTAATAGAGGAGCCTTTGCCTTAATCACCCAATTGATTCTGATTTAATGCAATCATAATCACCTAAATCAATATTGCTAATGAATTAGCATTACTCCCCTCCATAATCTCAGAGATTATGAGAATTAAGAAGGAATCCAAGGCATTAAACACAAGAAAACGGGAAGAAAACGCAACGGTCACAATCCAGTGACCTATCGCCGAGTCGGCGACGAGCCCACAAAAGTGGGCGCCGACTCGGCGCCAAGTCTCTGCCAAAACAGTGTGTTTCCAGTAGCCTAGCGCCGAGTCGGCGACGAGGCTACATAAGGGAGCGCCGACTCGGCGCAAACCTTCTGCCCATTTTTCCCTTGTTTTCTTGTGTTATCTTAAAACACCTATTTGGACCTCGTAAATTAATACGTAAATTGTCCCACTATTATAATAGCTTTAATCGATATATTACGGACTTAAACTGTCCCACTACCTTAGTAGTACTTTGGTGATTAAATATTCAGGATTATTATATTATTATACACTAAATGTTCAACAGAAATGAGAGAGAATTCAAAGAGAATGGATTGAAATGAGTAGAGAATTGAAAGAGAATTCAAATATTGCATTAACCATAGGAGACTGAGCAAAATCTTCCTTGCAGCAATAGAAATCTCGTTTTTCAGAAAATTTGCAGCTGTTCGACATGGTGGACGCTAAGTGGTCGCCAATATTTTTTTTTATTTTTTTTTCTGAATTTTTTTTTTCAAACTGGAGGTACAATTATCACTTAATTGGGTCCGCCACTGTCCTTGATTCATTATCCGAGCCTCCTCTTGAAAATGGGTTTTAAGATGGAGGAATATGGGATGCTCATGTTGTATCTAACTCTACAGCTACACAAGAGTTCTTGAAGTGGGTTTTAAGAACCTTGCGGTTTTTATGATAAAATTTTGATTGTTTGGGGATATTATTGTCTCTATTCTTGATTCATTCAATGAGTTCATAATCTTGGGTTTTGTAGTTTTTGGTTGGATAAAATTAAATGGGTTTTGTTTGCTTTTGATTTTCTCTATTTATTTAGTGAATCTGAAGTCTGAACTATTATAACTGTACTGAATAGATGTTACACTCATAAAGAAAGAAAGACTTGATAATGTGTTGAATATTTAGTGTCTAATAATCCTGTATATAATCACTAAGTACTACTAAAGTAGTGGGACGATACGTATTAATTTACTAAGTCCGAAAGGCATCACAAGATAGGACAAAACGAGCAAAGGGACAAACCAAGTCAGCATAAAAAGCCGACTCGGCGGTACCCTTTTTGGAGCTAAAGCCGACTCGGCTATAGCTTCTGGAATCATGGGTTTGTCCAAAAGGAAAAGTCGAGTCGGCTTTCCTTGTGCAGGACTGACCACCGACTCGACGTTTCCTGCTGGAAATGATCGTTGGTCATTTCTTCCCGTTTTTCTTGGAATAAATGCCTAGGATTCCATTCTAATACTCTTGATTACTGATTTTATTATGGAGTATTAAGGTACATTATGCTCATGAATGCCTAGAATAATGGCATTGATATCATGATCATCAATATGATCATTATGGGGGTTAATGGCTAAAGGCTCCTCTTGTAGTATAAATAGAGGACCTTGGTGATTGAATTGGATACACCAATTCTGAAATTCTACTCTCCTTTCTCTCATTTGTCTTTGCTAATCCAAGTGAGTAATTAACTCTTGTATTGCTTTCCATTGCTCATAATTCTAAACGCATTGCTATTAAGTAATATACCCTAAGCACTAAGGGTATATATTGTAGTTGTTTGTATCTCGTTGTGAATTTCCGTTCAACAACCCAAGTACCTTTGTGGGGGAAATATCACAAAAGGATAGTGAGCATACGCCTACAACTTGTATCAAGTTCCGGGTAACGGTTGTCGTTACAAACATAGCTTCATTGTTCTTAGCATAGTCATTGTATTTTTTATTTTGCCATCAACAAAAGGGTTTATACAAATTCCCGATTGTAATTTGTATTGTCATTATATACTCCGTAATATAATGGATATTAAAGAAAAGTGCGGAGAAAGTTTCAGGAAGGTGTTTTGGAATTAATGGGTTAAATGTTAGAGAGAAGGGGTGTCGTGGGTTTTTGAGTGCGAGGGAAGGGGTACCTCCCTAATCAGGGTCGTGGGAGAAGGATAAAGTCGTCATTAACGTATTCTTTTGATTTTATTTATTTATTTACTTATTTATTTATTTATTTATTTATTGACTTAGGTTCATCTTCTTGCAAGGCCCAACTAAGAAACTCAACTTCGTGCGCTCACACATTTTAGAAAATAATAATTTGATTCAAATCTCTTTATTTTAGAAATCATAATTGTACTTTTAATGTAAACATATGTTAATATTTAAATTCATATATGTAAGAAATTTATTACAACTACTTCAAAATTAATTTAACATAATTATAAAATCGCCTGAAATTATTAAAATATTAATATTGACGTCAGAAAATCTCGGAGTGTTACAAAAGATGTATGAAATCGAGCAAAGATAAGATGTATGAAATTGAGCAAAGATTAGAGGGGAGACGAATATGATTTGCCCTCTATCCTTATCTTCTTGACCTTGACTTGTGCGAGCAACGAGATACTATATTGCTCACTATGATTATGACGACTTTATTCAGACCTAATCACAAGACAATTTAAAAGGCCAAAGTAACATCGACAAAACTAGAAAACGAACTTCTAACGACACTTGGAAAATTTAACATAATAATCATGACCACAAACACAAAATAGAAGCAAAACCATGGTGCACCAGCAAAGGTCCAACCCCAAATACTACTTGAACATGGATGCAATAACACCAATGTGCACTGTAAAGGAGAATTCAATCAATTCTCATAAGTATCAATGACCTAATCAATCATCATACATTCGTGCTTAAATTAACACTGCAATCGGACCCAGCTGCGACATCTAATAACAGGTCGAAGTGGCAAATTCCCTGTAAAATGGAAGAACTGCACCCAAAATCTGTTTCTCTGAGTAACCAACACCCATTAGAATAAACACAGTTGAGTTCATTCAATGCAAATGATATCAATACTATCATGGAGTTCAGATTCAAATACATAACCAAAGCAACACAACAAAGCAGTGTAGCCATAGAAATAGATTAGGAGCACGAATACTAGATATCAAAACAATTGAAGTTATTGTGGAATCTAATTAAATGAAAATGAATAATCATTGATGAAAATTGAAAACCATATAAGCAAATTAATCAATCAATTGCAACCATAACCTCTTTTCTCTGAGATTTCTTTATTAAGAAAATTCAATTCTCAACTTATTTCAGAAAACTTAATCAATTTAATTCATGGAATTCTTTTCATTTTGATCTTACAAATCCATCTTTTCTAACAAAATTTCAAACCCTAACCATCAGAAATTAATACTAATATACTTCTATTAAATGTTTGTCTTTAAATCAAAATAAATATCAAATGATCAGACTTCAGGATGCAGATATGAGATACCTAAATCATTCGCAGATCGGGCAAATAATCAATCGTCCAAGAACAAAAAAAATAAAAATTAGTCAAACAGAATCGATTTAAGAAATAATTTTGATCATTCTTACTGTTAAAACATTCCCAAACATACACCAATCCTACCAAACTATAAACCTAAACATAAATCCTCCAGGATAATAGATACGACATAAACAATCCTCCATTTTTAAATCAAATTTCCATAAAACTGTTTACAAACCCTAAAACATCGAAATCAACAAATCTAAGAACTAGTAAACTTGGTAACAGCCTTGGTACCCTCAGATACAGCGTGCTTTGCCAATTCACCGGGAAGAACAAGTCGCACAGCAGTCTGGATCTCCCGAGAAGTAATGGTCGGTTTCTTGTTGTACCTTGCAAGTTTGGAAGATTCTTGTGCAAGCTTCTCAAATATGTCATTGATGAAGCTGTTCATGATGCTCATGGCTTTGCTGGAGATACCGATATCAGGATGAACTTGCTTCAAAACCTTAAAGATGTAAATTTTGTAGGTTTCAACGCTCTTCTTCGTTCTTTTCTTCTTCTTGTCTCCGGCAGCGGCTCCGGCTTCTTTAGGAAGCTTCTTGCCGGCTTTTGGCTTTTTCTCGGCCGGTGCTTTCTCGGCGGCGGGCTTCTTCTCTGCGGGTTTCTTCTCCGCTTTTGGTGCCATTTTTACGGTTTGTAAGGAGAGAGAAAGTAAGAATTTTTATCAAGCGTTTGTTGAGAAAAGGTCAGAATAGATTATGCGATGAAATGAAGAGGTTGAGAGGATTAGTGTATATAAAGGATGGAACTACATTATTATTGGTTGATGGGGTTCTGCACGGATCGATGACGTGGTGGAAGTTAATTCACTGGATTGTTTAATAAGAATGTTTTAATCGACGGTCCTTGAAGAAAGATAAATGTGAGGACAGATTTTCGAGCGTACGAGTTTTTGACTTAAAAAAAAGGAAATTTGGTTTTGGTGGGAAACTTTTGAAATTTTTTTATGAATGTTTCAAAATTTAGGATTGGATATTTCTGTATGCAGACTAAAACCTAATGAAGTTGAGTTGAGTTTTTCAAATTTTGGGTGTTTGATATATTAGCATAGTTGATAATTTTTGTTTATTTTGGCATAATATATGGTTAAGTGTCATAGCGATCAATATATAATTACAATATTTAATAATTTAGTTTGTTGAAACAGATTGTTAGTCTGCTATTTTTCAACAATGTTCAAAATCAACTCGTCAAATTAGTCATTTTGAACTACGGGGCTATCAGTCGTTTTTCAATATCTCATCATATACGTCAAATTAGATTCCTTAGATTTTGGGGGTCAATTTTAAGAAGAGTATTAGAGTATGGTGCTTTATTTTGTTCAGTGTAATAGATGTTGTATCGCATGAAAAGAGTGATTAAATTGTATAGATGATGACAAAAGATGATTTTATTTGTGTAAAAAATTAGAGTGAGGTGGTATATATCATTTTCAAATGAAGCAAAATGAAAAAAAAGGAACAAAAAAAAAACATAACAAAGCTAAATGGGATGAACTCTATATATCTGACTCGAACTCGTTTAGAAATGATAGAGTTTGCAGAACAATCCCATGTCCAAAAGAAAGAAAACAAGATAGGTGGAAAAATTCGGAAAAGCGCAATTTACGGCTCGCAAAGAATATTTTGTCGTGCGAGTTAGGGGAAAATGTTGGCGTGCAAACTTAATTAATATTTTCCTTTGCAATAGTAAATGCAAGAAAATTAATTCACAAAGGATTGATAACAATAAATTAAGGGAATATTTAATATAATTTGTTAGTTACCATAGAGGGGCGGATCGTATAACTATTTATACCTCATAATTGACTTCGACCCTCGTACACTACCGTTAACATTTAGTCAATGGCCTTTCACATTTTTCCTAGCTTTTGGTGTAGACTGTAGAGTCAATTACACCTATATATGTGACAACCTTTTGTAGGTTTTTTTTGTTGTGTGGAAGCTTCCATACTTAGGCACCAACCAAACGTCTCTACCACATCATACAAAGAGATTAAGCACAAATGCATAATAGTTAAATTGTTTCATTATAAGCTTTGCCTTTAATGTCACATCTTATATGAGATTTTTATTCTTGTCTCCTACTTAAGTAGGAAGGTTCATGACCCTGCTTTAAGGATCCCGATCCAAACACACAATTTTCCCCTAGACCATTGAAAGATGGTACATGGTCTGTAAGTCTGTATCCTCGTGTGGTCATATTCTTATCGGAGTCATATCATCTGGAACTTATACCCCCTTGGATCAGGATCCTCTAAGGACTTTACCGCCAAAGCCCTCTCCCTGTGGATTAAAATCTATTGGAAACTAGATTGATCGAAGCATATCCTTTTAGATTAGGATCTTATGTAATTTTATTGTTTTGAACCCATCCATCTAGATCAGAGTCTTTTAGGAATCTCAACGAGTCAACATCAAGATCTTATTCCCTTAGAGGAACGAAAATTTAGGGGTGTTACAGTAAGTATGTCCTACTTATAGTGGAGGACCTTTTTGACCTTGGGGAATTTCCCAAGGAGGAGTTGCAAAGTTCATTGTTTCGCCTTTAAGTAGAAGGAAACCAATTATAGTGATTCCTATTCTTGCTGGTGAGGTCGAGGAGTCTGTTGGACCTATATATGGTGGCGCATATGATCAAGGCGACTATTGTTTAGACAATTGTCCATTTGCCATTCATGACCAAACAAACTTCTCTAGAGTACTCTTCCATTGGTCTGGGTCTGGCTAGAAGTATTTACTTTTGATGTTCCAACTATTTTTTTCTTTTTAAACTTATAGTTTCTTATAATCCATATACTTTAGTGATATAGATCCACTTTAAAAGTCCGTTAGGATCAATAAGAACTACTAAAAAATAAAATTTTATAAAAAAATTTAAAAGAAAAAAAGAGAATTTTTAAATTAAATATTCAATTTTCGATTCAGTATATGACGAATTTACGGATTTTAAATATTCAATTTATCTAGATCAGAACCAAATTGATGTTCTGATATATGAATTTTCGGTTTCAAAAAGATTTGATATTCGATTTTGAACATGCATACAAAATTGAACAAAATTAACATTCCCATAAATAATTATAGAGCAAAAAATTCATAAGATATAGGCAAAAATTTGATAAGAGTGCTAAAGGGAAGAAAATGGTTTGAGTAGAGCGAATGAAATATGAATATTGTAGGAGTGAAATGTGTGTTGGTTTGAAGTTTTCTATTTTATAATTTTGGGAAATTCCACATGGTAGCATCCGGTTTTAATGAAATGCCAGTAATAGCACTTTTTAAAGAAAATTCCACATGGTATCATCCAGTTTATGCACTATCTAATTGCCGTAGCATTTTCCGTTAAGTTTTTGTTAGATTCCGTTAAATTCATCATTTTGTAAGTTTTTTCCACATAGTAGCATCTAGTTTTTGTTTAATTCACCATTTTAATGTTTAATTCACCGTTTAATTCATTAACGCTCATAAATTTATAAATAAATTATAGAAAAATTATGTGAAACTATATAATTAGGTCGAAACAAGTACTTATTCGCCTAATTTTCGATACATAAACCGAAAAAGATATTTGGCGTCATTTTTACCTATCATAACGATTTTTTATTTAAAAACAGACGTTGCAATTACCCTTATGGGGTATCTATTGGAAAATCCCGTCAAAACAAGTACTTATTCGTCTATTTTTCGATAGGTAAACCTAAAAAGATATTTGACATCATTTTTACCTATCATAACGATTTTTTTTGAAAAAATGGTCGTCGCAACACCCTAATGGGATAACTCTTTCGAAAATCCGGTCGGAACAAGTACTTATTCGCCTATTTTTCGATACGTAAACCGTAAAAGATATTTGACGTCATTTTTACCTATCATAATGATTTTTTTTGAAAAAACGGACGTTGCAATTACCCTTATGGGATAACTCTTTCGAAAATCCGGTCGAAACAAGTACTTATTCGCCTATTTTTCAATACGTAAACGAAAAGATATTTGGCGTCATTTTTACTTATCATAACGATTTTTTTGAAAAAACGGACGTTGCAATACTCTTATGGGGTATCTCTTTCGAAAGAATACTTGTTGTGACCGATTAATTAAACATAAAAATGATGAATTAAATGTTAAAATTAATTTTCCGTAAAATTATTTAACATTTATACTTTTTCCTTAAAATTATTAAACATTTATGGACGTTAATGAATTAATCGGTGAATTTAACAATAAAATGGTGAATTAAATGTCAAAATGGTGGATTAAACAAAAACTAGATGCTACCATGTGGAAAAAACTTACAAAATGATGAAGTTAACGGAATCCAACAAGAACTTAACGGAAAATGCTACGGCAATTAGATAGTGCATAAACTGGATAAATTGGATGCTACCATGTGGAATTTTCTTAAAAAGGTGCTACCATTGGCATTTCATTAAAACTGGATGCTACCATGTGAAATTTTCCTATAATTTTTAATACGTTTTTTACTTCTTTATTTTTTTTTAATTTGGGACGGGTTTAAGAGGTCACTCCCCCAAAAAATAACCTCTCAAAGAGATAGTCTCTTCTAGAGATAGTATCATAAAGAGACAATCTTTTTGTATAATTTGTGTCAAACGAATAAGAAAAGCACTAGGTCTTGCGAGAGAGTAGCCCAATCTACAATACACGTTCACTAAGTAATCAATTTATAGTCATGATTGATATTTTTAAAGTCAAAATTGATGTCTTTAAAAGGTTATAAATGATACAAATTATATTTTTTTCTTCAATTTTGTTGACCTGAAAGTGATCAATTCTAACATCAAAGTGATCAATTTTCACTTAAAGTATATAACCTTAAATGAAAAAGTTATGATTTTTTAAAGTGATCAATTTTGACCTCAAAAACTTATAACCAACTAGGATTATACCCGTGCTATGCACGGTGTAGGTTTACTTTTGTTTATTATAAAGTGTTTTGGCTACTAATATGTAGGACCTTTAACAAAATTTAACAAAGTCTTCATTTAGAAATTTTCACTATTTCATGATAATGCAAGATAATTATTAATTAAGCATTAGCAAATTTATATTAAGTGTAATCATAATACATAATAGAAGTAATACTTAATTAAAGTGCTAATGATGTTATCATGCATAGTGATATATAGTTAAATAGTAGTATGATTGAATATTACCTCTTAAATTGGATGCTAGAATTATATTTGAAAAGGGATACGTAAATTAGTGAACATATATTTTTGATAACCATTAAATAAAGTAAAAGCTGAAGAATCTACAATTATACCATATATGATGATGACTCTTTTGTTGTATGTTTATAAGTTAAAATTAGATTGCATGAGTTAGTTTCAATATATACTACTTTAACTTTATTAGTCTTCTTTTGTAAACTCTAAATTTATATTGCATTGCGTTAGGAATGTGAAGTGAGTGGTTAAAATAAATTTCTTAACATTGATTAGCCTTACATCAACTTATAAGTTATATTCTCTTATAAAGCTAAAAACAACATTATTAATATTTGTATGAATATGAATTTGTTGAGTCTATGTCAATATCAAGTATTTTATTACAATTAAAACCACTTTAAAAAACTCTTCATTGACAATTTAAAATGCATTAGGGAAGATGAGGAGATAGAATTCCAAAATAACTATCCAGTACTATTGGAGTGACACTTGGTAAAGAGATTTTTTTTGCATTATTACAGTGACACTTGGCAAACAGATTTTAAAAAGCATTTGTGTAGTGACACTTGTCACAAATGTTTTTAAATTACTATATGTATGATTATTTATAATTTATTACTTAAAGGTCATAATTGATCAATGTACATGTGATGACTTGTAATATAGTATAAGCTTTAAATTGATCACTTTAAAGTTGTTTGATCATTCTTAAACTTGTTAGTTATCAAGTTCAAGTTATCTGCTCTGATGTTATAATTAATCACTTTAATTCAGTATTGATCACTTTTATATCAAAATTATTTTTTTTTATTCTTTTTTTCTTGAGTTGGGGCCCACCCATTTGTCCAGTATAATAAGGCCATCGCTTATAGGATTCACAAATTCTTGTATAAGACAATTTCACCGTGAAACATGCCTCTTGGATTAAATAGCCTAATAATAGAAACTTTTAGCTTATTAGCTTCTTGTTTTGAGTTTGTCTCACCGGAAGAAAATCTCATACAAAACGGGCTAGAATTCACAAATTTTGCTTAAGAAAATACTAGGATGGGCCAGACTAAAAGTTCATCTTTCACAAATTACTTGGGCCCAACCTTAAGGAGCTAAGAGAGTCAACTCAGCGTCTCGGTCTTGTCTCCCAATTCATATCTTTCATTGCAGATGCCTGATTGCACGCCTCATAATGCTACTTACAACACACCATGGGAGGGAATAAAAGTTTTGGCCTAGCCTGCGAGCAGTGGGGATCCAAGGTTCGGAGTCCCATGCGAAACCAATTGATATGGATAATTTCGACAGAGTTTCATTTGTAAAATTAAAAACTATTTTACCCTTAACTAAGAAGAAGAGTGCTAAGACTTGTATTATTATGATGTTGTAGACTGAGATTTTGATCCAAATTTGGCATCAATGGAATAGGCGCATTCTTAAAGGGCCAATCTTACTACCTTGCCAAGTAACTAAGAATGTTCTGTTTTATGTTGCCTCTAGACTAAATGATGATAGGAAGGCTAGTCTCATTGTTTAGCTTGTATGTTGATTTCTTGGCGCTTGTTTTGGCCTTGTTGCTTACTTTTCGTGTTAAAGAAGTGTTTTTTTGTCCTTTTATAGGCTAGGTTGTAAAAGGTTTTACTCTTACACTTTTACTCTTACCAATAGAAAAATCTAATTCAAATCTAATTTAAATTTAAAAAAACGCCTAGGGGCACTTAACCCCGTGGCCTCCAATGTACATCCGCCACTCCCTGCGAGTCATACCAATCTATATTAACTTTTCAGAGGAGGAGGAGATGAATAGTGAACCATTTTCGCCTCTGAAAGTTGAAAGATTAGGTCTGATGACAATCTAACAATACATATTGAATATGTATAGTATTAAGGAAAATTTACACAGAATAATCCAATTTTATATTGATTTTCCTACAATAATCCAAATTATTGATTAACCATTATCCGAATTTTAGGGTCATTTATCCAAAAAAGTTGTTGCCCAGATTATGACCAATTTTTGCAAATTAATTGCATACAAAAAAAGAAAAATATAATAAAAAAATCAAAAAAACTAAAAGCTAAAATCAAAAAATGAACTCAATTGATTTCTTTTCTTAATTTTTTAAATATTTTTGATTTTTTTTATAATTTAATGTTGTATTTTCTTTGTTTATTTTTCTAATGCAAAATGACTTATTATATAGGTAAAAAGTTACCTTGGTAAATTTTTAGTAAGTATCCTTTATAGTTGGGATTATTCATGGTTAATTAAAAAGTTGGGATTATTATAGGAAAATCAGTAAAATATTGGATTATTCTAGGTAATTTTTCCTAATATTAATATACATTTATAAATTTTACATTTATTGTAAGAACATCGTTGCTCAAGTAATAATGTAATATACATTTCCAAACTAATAAGATTAGACTATATACAAAATATATTAAAGACTAATTTTAACCAGTATAGTATTAATCAAGTAAAAGGCTTATTTACCCTAAATAGTCGTATTAGGATTTAATTGAAAAAAGGTTTTTCAACTCGGATTTTCAACCTTTGTTATATATAGACCCGGTGGCGGATTCAAGGTTTGGAGTCTCAGGGGGCACTAACTAATGGGCGAGTTTTTGGCAGAGTTTTATTTGCAAAATTAACAACAATTTTACTCTTATTTGCTAAAATTTTAAATACGACATACCACATAAAGAAATTAAACAAATTAAATCAACTAACCTAATTAAAAAATGAGATAAAATAAACAAATAAGACAAAGTTACTAAAATGAAGGAGTATTTATCATCAAAACACTTCAGTATTATAATTTTACACTTTTACTCTTACCAATTGAAAAGTCTACGTTAAATATTTAAAAAAAAACGCCTAAGAGCACGTGACCCCGTGTGCTCTTATGTGGCTCCGCCACTGAGTCCTTATAGTTCGTAATAACAGACTGACTGAGAAAATTGATAGAAGTTTTGGCCGCACGCGGAATTTGTAGCTGGACCCAAATAAATATTGTGTTACATTAACTGAATATGAATATTTGATTACATCATAATTTGTAAAAGAATATTTGGTGGGACACTTGTTCCACACCTATACACTCATAATTTTATGTGAGCTCATGTCTCACTCTTCTTTCACACCTCTCATCATAAGGTGTAAGGTGTACATCTCATTGTGCACACCATTGGTATTTATAGTCATCAAGCATCTAAAATATCTTACATATTTTAATTTTTTAATTCTTTCTCTAGGATCTTCTCCCATAATATCCTAGATATTTTATTTTTAAATTGCTCATTCTAGGAACTTCTTGGATATTTTTATTTTTTAATTACAAAATACTATATATGTAACAAGATTTTTCTAGATTACTTCTTCACTCCCCCCTAATCTAAAAAATCTAGTACAAAAAAAATTATAAGATGTTGTTGATGCACATGTCACCAACACTTGTCGATCTTGTAGCTTGAATTTTCTTTTCTGACGCCCATGTCGCCAATTCTCCCTTGTCACCATAGTGCATTTGTCTTCTTATGTCTTGTTGCTGGTATTCTTATTACCAAGCATCTTCCAGCTACTATTCATCTGTAGCATATCTTATCTGGACTGTGCTTGTGTCACCAGTCTTTTTCTAAAACACTTTCTTTCTTCGAAATTTTTATTATTGGTGCCCATGTCACCACATCATGTCATACATGTAACCATTTCATGTTTTCATTTTAAACTTCTCCATAATTCTTTCTTTAATTTTTCTTTTAATTTCTTTGTCCCCTTTTTTTGTCTTCCCTTTTTTTGGTTATGTTATCAACACATCTCACAATTTTTTTGTATTTACACTTCATTTTTTTCTTGCTAGTTAGTGCTCATGTCACCAACTTTTCATATTCCTTTTATATATTTTAATTTCTCAATCTTTCTTTTATTGTCAAATTTCTTCAAATTCTTTTGTTAATGCCCATGTCATTAACATTCTTTATAATCTCTTCTTCTACGTCTTTTAAATAAATTTTTGTCATTTGTTATGTTAGTTAATTTGTCATTAACCTCCCCCATTTTAAATTTTTTGTTAATCTCTTGTCACTAACACACGTAAGTTCTTAAAATTTCCTTTAACTTCCCATTTACATATCTTTTTATTTCTTTTAAACTATCAAAATACTTACCACACTCTTGTTATGGTTCTACAATCCTTCTTTGATTGCTTCATCGTACTTTGTTCTCGACCTCTCGATCTTCCTACTCTGATACCAGTGGCGGATTCAGAACGGGTACTTAGTGGGTGCACAATTAATAAAAAAAATTCAATAAAAATTCAAAAAATCTTAAACATGTATATAAGAAAAATGTTTTCAATTTACACTATAAAATAATATTCTTTTTTTTGAGATACTATAAAATAATATTCTTTAATCTATTTCAACAAGTTTTCTTATCTTGAGAAAAAATATTGAGACAATTAAATAAAAAATCTGATACAACGATGATAATTAATTAGAACTACACTTCAAGCAAATTCTATATTTACATCATTACATGATCATCATTATTCATTTATCAATGCTTAATTTAAATTATAAAATATTAAAATATTAATTAAATTTCAATATTACATGCTAATAATATTAAGTTAACATAATAATCAATTAACTAAAAGCATAATCAAAATTAAAATTAATATTTATAGAAGTCTTAATTAGATTTAAAATTACAATTTATTACAAATTACCTTATTCTTGAATTAATGTGACCGCTGGCAACAAGATGGGTGACAGATATGTGGCAGCCGGATGGCGGCTGTGGTGGGAGGACGGCAGCTAGTGGGGTGGGTGGCCGAAAGTCATGGTGAAAAACCGAATTGCAGGGGAAAGATGGGTTAAAAGTTTATAAGAATTAATTAGGCTTTAAATGGTATTGGGAATTATAACCGTCATTAATTAGGCTTTGCTAGAGACATATAATAATTATATTTAACATATCACATTAATAAACAAAGCTAGGGAGCACAGGTGGTTACAGGCTTTGTCTAACAAACCTCAGGTTGCAGGTTCGATTCGGTGCAGCGGCAGTTTATAATTATTTTTTTTTTTAATTCAGTGCCCTCACGTGCGGGCACATGAGGGCACCTGTATCTGCCACTGTCTGATACCATGATAGAAGTTTTAGCCGCACGCGGAATTTGTAGTTGGACCCAAATAAATATTGTGTTACATTAACTGGATATGAATATTTGATTACATCATAATTTGTACAAGAATATTTGGTGGGACACTTGTTCCACACCTATACACTCATAATTTTATGTGAGCTCATGTCTCACTCTTCTTTCACACCTCTCATCATAAGGTGTAAGGTGTACATTTCATTGTGCACACCATTGGTATTTATAGTGATTAAGCATCTAAAATATCTTACAGATTTTAATTTTTTAATTCTTTCTCTATGATCTTCTCCCATAATATCCTAAATATTTTATTTTTAAATTGCTCATTCTAGGAACTTCTTGGATATTTTTATTTTTTAATTACAAAATACTATATATGTAACAAGATTTTTCTAGATTACTTCTTCAAAAATTAGAAAAATGAAGTGGCGTAACTTTTGCTTTCTTCTTTGATTGTTTTTTCGGTACTAGCATATTATTGATCTAAATTCAAATGGACTAATTAGAGGTATTGATTTTGATATTAAAATCTCTAATGTCACACATCAAATATTGTTATGTGTTTTTTTTTACTTCCCTTTCGTATCATTTTTTATCATACATGACAATATTCATAATCATAATCATTCTGCATTTTTCAATTAGTGAGATATTATTGAAAATATGGGCGTAATTAGGCGGAAAATATGTCTAAACGGTTAACATATCTCCTTAATAATGATAAGACAATATTCGTTCTTTTTTTTAGAATCATGGTTATAATCCTTCAACAATTTCATTTTTTTTTAAAATCCATTCCAATTCATTACCATTTGAACTTGTAGTATTAGGTGGTAATGAAAAATTGCGATGAAATTTCTTTTTTATGCGACGAAATTTCTTTTTTATGATCAAACTTTCATAATCTTGAGATTGACATGAAATATATCATGAAAATTTATATTACAATCATTCCAATTGTCAACATTAAGTCCCCATTACTAAACACGTCGTTTTAAGTTTAAAATCTTCCAATGTAAATGAGCAAAAGCAGAATAATTTAGTACTATTCTATTTTGAAGTAAAAAGTTACTATTTTTTAGAGAAAAGATAGATAATGGTAATAAATAAAGAAAGATTAAATTACGTGATTGAAATTATAAGACAGTCAAAATGTATAGATGAAATTAGAAGGTAGTGGTGGACCATAGTCTAAAAATAAAAAATAATGCAAACTCAATGAGACGGATCAAAATGAAATAATGCTGCAAATTAAAAGCAATGAAGGAAGTAATTTAAATAATAAGAGTAATACTTACTCTTTCATTACCGAAGGAGAATAAATATCTAATTTCTTTACTCCTTCACTTACAAGATCATGATAGTAGAAATTAACACCTAAAATTATAAACTATGCCTCATACCTCTTATTTTGCTACATTTTAAGCCAAAAACATTTATAATAGTACAAAAACATTGCCAAAGGATAGACAGTTGCCCAATCTTAGATCATCAAATCTCAACCATTGATTAAATGATCTTGATGATCTTCATCAACCAGAAGATTTGAAGATTTCAATCCTCTGTACCTCATCCACACCATTATTCCTGTTCTCTATCTTTCTTCTTCCATTGATTTCCATCATATCAATAACTCTTTAACTTAGCTTAGAGAGTAGGATAATAGCATGATGGAAGTGGGTTTTTAGAGGGTTTTTGAAATTAATGAAGGGTAATTATATTTATGTTAATATAAAGGAGATGATGAATGAGTAAAAGATGGGCTACTAAAATTTGTAAGGTTTATTGGTAAGGATGATCAAAATAAAGTGGTATCTATTTAAGCATATTCTTCATTCTTTTTCTACTTTTTTTTTGTTTTGATATTTTTCATGTTCATAATATGTGGAATCTGGCTTAAAGTTTTGCTCCACTAAAAAGAGAGAAAGAGGAAATGGGGTATACAACTATACATGCATGTATAAAGTTGTGTTTTTTTTGAATGGAACATGTTTAATGGGATTTTGCTTCTGAATTGCCCTTACTCCTTTGTCTAGCATCCTAGTGACAATTCTACGTGTTGTATCATCAATTATTATTATTATTATTATTATTATTATTATTATTATTATTATTATTATTATTATTATTTGGATATAAGTTTTTATAGTTTTTTCAAGTGTGGAGGAACCATTGATTAATAATAAATAGTTTGATATATATAATATTGTTTCTAAAACGAGGAAAGTACCTTAAAAATTAGGGAAGTGAGACGATCCGACCGCCGCGAGTGGTATACCTGCAACCACAAGGAATGACCAAATCGAGGGCTGATGTCCCGGAAAAACCCTTTGATGATTAAGTCAGATGGAAAAAAAAGGGGTATGTGTAAGTATAAGTATGAGAGTAGAATTGCGTAGATTTCGATGGAAGGATGCTATATTTATAGGAATCTTTTCCGGGAAATTGTAACAACTGGTTAGTTATTTCTGTACCATCATCTTCTGGAGTACGTGACTGCGAAAGTGGCATAGTGGCAATAGTTATCAGAGATGGTGGACGTTTATTTGTGGAAGTGTCTTCAGTTGAAGGGAGACTCAATAACTGTTGTTCTACTGCTGAATATGTAGCTTTGACCATGTGTATAAGGATCATTGACTTATACGGTTGACCGTTGACCGTTGAACCATTGACCAAGGGTATTTTGGATATTTTGAGTATGTGAGATTTTTTTATCCCCAACATTGGCCCCAAGCATATAGGGCAAGAGAGGAGACCGTATTATAGGGACGATCTTGGTCTATATGCGGAAAGATTGAATAGACAAGGTCCAGATACACTAGTGGAAAAAAACGTATTGACTACGTGTTATTGGTTGCGGTTTTAGGTCATACGTAGCCAATGTGATCAATTAAAATTACGTAAAAAAAAAAATTCAACATAGGCTGCGGTTGTAAACCTTGTCCGCAACCAATATGAGAAAAAAGGATTAAAGGCTGCAGTTGTTGTTGTGCCCGCAGCCAATGAGCATTAAAAAAAAAAATTTTAAGCCCAAGCCCAATGAAAAAAACCCTAATTGAGGCGCCTATATGGGGTATTCAATCAGAATTTGAGGCACCTTCTTTCTAAACCCTAATTTGAGGCGCCTATCTTCTTCCACAGAAAGCATTTAAATTTGTTGCTTCAATTTCGAACGTTTCCTCAACAAATTTTGAACACTCTTTCTCCAATTTCGAACACTCTTTCTCCAATTTAGTATTTTCTTCCACAAATTTCTTCATTGCTTGCGCATTCAAGTCAAATTCTTCCCTCTTCTTCAAGTCCAAGTTTTTCAAGTCAAGGTTTAGATCCAAGTTATTCAAGTCCAAGGTCCTCCTATGGTTGATATTGTGCGGCTTTCAAGTCAAGTTCTTCCCTTTTCTTGCCTTTTCTTCCTCTGAATGTTAAATTTTTTTTGTTGATGTTGTAAAATATTTTTGAAATTGTCTAATTTTGTAACTTTTCCTTTGGTTGATTTTTGTTGATAGATATTGTGAAATTTGGGATTAGGTTTTAGCTATTAATTTTGTAACTTTAAGATTCATTTTGGTATTTTTCTCAGCAATTTTGGCTGGATTTTTGGCATGGTGATCAAGAAAAACATATAAAATGATATAAATTTTCTTCATGATTTGGTTGGAGATCAAGCCAAAAACCCAAGCTTTAATTTGGGATTTCCAATAGTTTGATTGGGGATTAAGCATCATCATCCATTCATGATAAGCAAGAAAAAACATATAAAATGGTATAAATTTTCTTTCCTTTTTTGAATTAAATCTTTTTTTGGGTAATTTTTAGTTGTTTTAGAAAATTGAAATTGTGGATATTTTCAGATGATTCAAGATGGGTCTTGGGTATTTGTTGATATGGCTAGTGGAAGGTATTTGTGGAGGAATTTGAAGGAGATGAAGACAGTGAAAAAGGCAAAAAGTTGTTAATAATTCTTTAAAGAAATTAAATGGTTTTCTTGATGTTAAATTTTATTTTTTCTTTGTCTTGTTAAATTTCACTTTTTCTTTGTCTTGTTGAATTTCGTTTTTTCTTCAAATGTTAAACGATTTTTAGGACTGCAGATAAATCTTGAGAACAGATGAATCTTGATGAATCTTTTGAAGTTTCAAATTTGAATTTTGATAAATTTAAATGTTAAACGAAATTTAAAAAAAATTAACCTCAAAAGCTGCGGTTTTGGCAATAACCGCAGTCAATAATCACTTTTTTTTTTTGTAAAAATGGTCTATAGGCTACGGTTTTTAGGACCGCAGCCAATAATATTTATCATCTGCTGCTATTACTAATGCTGCGAGTCAAAACCGCAACCTATACCCCAAAAAAACCCGCATCCTATCTAATTTTTTCCACTAGTGATAATAAATAATGTTTTTTTGGTTATCTCTGCCAATATAATGCATATTCATTTAACTTTTGCTTTGCAATAATTAGTACCACCAAAAGCGCTTGTAGCTCAATGGATGGAGTTTCTGCATGTGGAGCAGAAGGTTTGGGGTTCGACCCCTACTGGGCGCAGGTATCAATTGGGGGTTTCTTGACTGCGCACATCTTTCTTTACTCCCTCCTTGGGGGTACGAGTATGATTTGTCCGCATCTTTCAAGGAAAAAAAAACCCCCACTCAGACCCTGCCTTGTGCGGGATACCGGGAAGATCCTTTCCTTTCCTTTTCTTTTCATCAAAAATTGCTCTCTAAAATATTTTTTTGATTGTATATTATGTATTGGTGCGTATTTTGTTTTTCTTTTTCATCGTTATAGATTTAAAATATTTTTCTACGCTTTGTATTTTTTCGTTCTATTTTAGTTGTAATTGTTAGCGACATGTTATTTGAAGAAATAATACTATCAATTGCAAGTAATATGAAACAAAGGATGGTATACTTATGGCCTATACATATTTTTCGCCTCGGGCCCCTATTATCTCAAAGCCGGCCCTGCCAGTTGTTGCCTTGCCTCGTTCAAGGCCTTCCTTGCTTTGTTCAACCTTATTTGAGTGTAGCAAGGAAATAATTTCTCTCTATCCCACTAGGGTAAATATTCAGACCCAAAATGAGAACTAAATTTTTTTCTTCTCCACCACTTTACAAATAATTATAACATTTTTTAAAATTTTCTACTCTAATAACTTCGTTTTCTTAGTTTCAGTTTTATTTTCCTTATAAATATTTACTCCCAACAGAGGAGGTTATGATCATGTTTAATATATTCGACTACACAAGACTTTAAGTGTTTAATGATACTCAATAGTTAGAAAATAATCATAATTTTTAAAATTGTACATATAGTCATTAAAAAATGTTTTAATTTTTACTCTATTTCTGACTCCCAATACAAATACGATTTTAGTAGTACTATATTTCTTAGGTCATCTAACATTGATAAGGATAAAATTTGGCTAAATTAGAGAATATAATGAAATGGGTTATAATGTATATGTAATAGTGAAAGAAATCTATAAACAATAAAAATCACTCTTGAAATAAATAAAAATAAAAATATTTCAAAATAAATTGAAAATGAAAATGGAGCAAAATTTATGATCGGAGGGACTGTAATTTTTACCTGAATAATCACTTACACTGTACTTTCGTTATTTTATTGGGAGCAAAAAAGAAATTTATAAGTCATAATATAAGAGGGCCGATTCATCAACCATCCCCCTTTCTCTCTTCTCTTCCTTTCTCTCTCTTCGAAAATCAAATCGGCGAATTCGAAAATTCAGGGAGGAGAGGGAAGAAAGTAAGAGAGAGAATCGAAAGAGAGGATCGACAGACAGACCAACTGCTGTCATCATCTGAGATTTCTGTGGAAAAACACAAAATTTATTTATCTTTTTTGGAGTGTCAATTCATCGAAGCTGCTTTTCTCGGTATTTTCTCTCTTTAGTTTGCCGCATTTTCATGGCCGATCCATGATTTACCTATGTTTTTCACCTTTGATCTAGTTAATTTTCTTCGTTTTTCTTTGTTTTATAATGATTTTTGTTGTATTTCAGTCTTATTTTGTTGTTTCATTGCTTTGAAATGCAGGAAATTATTGACTTGAAGATTTTAAGGGTTTCTAGAGGTTTATAATTAATGGCTGCTCCACCTGCGAGAGCTCGTGCTGATTATGATTATCTCATTAAGCTTCTTTTGATTGGCGATAGTGGTAATGTATCTATTTATTGATACGAATTAGATCTTTTCTGTTTCTTTCTTATCCGTTGATTGATTTTCTTTCCTGATTGTAAACAAATTCGTTAATTAATTTTTTTATTGTAATCAAATCAAATTCCTTGATTGATTATATTTGTTGCATTTCCTTAGCATATTGGATCTGGTTTGCCATTGCGAAAGATGTGATTGTAAATTATAAACTAGGAATTTTTCATATATTTTTCATATCATGAAAAATGCAACAATAATTCGTTTTGAGATTTTTAGTGATGCTAATGTAGTTTGCTTTAAGTTTTTTTTAATATTGCTCATATGTAAAAAAATTAGGAATTTTTCATATGTTTTGAGTGTTTTTCATTGAAACAAAAAAAATTTGTTTAAATCCTTGGTTTGAGTGTGATTTGTAGATGATTGATTGATTCGCATTGTCATTTAACACTAATCCTTGGCGCTTGTATTCTTGTAATAGGTTTGACAGAATTTAATTTAGATCGAAAAAGAGAAAAAAAGTATATAGGATGGCAAAGAAGAAAAGAAAAAGCTAATGACTAGATGTATTTAAGTGTATTAAGGACAAGGATTAAGTATTCTAGTTCAGACGAGAACATTAAGATTAATGGAGCGAATATTTTAATGAGCTATCTTTAATGCAGAACAAGGACATTTTGTAGGGGACACCACAATAATTCCTTTAGATGAAAATAGAGAATTTATGTGAAGAATACAAAAATCAGAAGTAGATGGGGCTTTGAAGAAAACAAAGCCTATGAAAGCGCTTGAGCCGAATGATATACCTATTGAGGTATGCTGATGCCTGTGACGATTAAAATGATTTGTTGAATAAATCTATTCAAAAAAATTTGAGTACAAATAAACCAATGACCGGATAAGTACTCTAGTGTCTATTTTCAAGAACAAAGGAGATGTTCAAGATTTGCTCCAACTTTTAAGGAACAAAGCTCTTGAGCCATACAATGAAGTTATGGGAAAGAGTGATAGAGATATGTATGCGGATATGTACTTTTATAAATCATATCAGAGAATCAATCTAGATTTACGTCAGCTAGATCTACAATGGAAGCAATCCATCTTATGAGACAAATGATGGAGTAATATAGGGCTAGAAAAATAGACTTTTACATAATTTTTATTGACTTGGAAATATCATACGTAAAGATATCAAAAGAATTACGTTGGTGAGCAATGACAAACAGGGACATTCTCATGAAATACATTAATATAGTGCAAGATATGTATCGAGAAGTAATGGCGAATGTTGGAACATGTAGAGGGGCAACATATGATTTTTCAATCACAATTAGCCGCCATGCATGTTGTTTGCCGATGACATTTTTTTGTGACATTAAACCAGGAAGGGGGTAAATACTAATTTAGAACGATAAAGACAAGAGTTGGAGTCACGAGATTTCAATTAAGTCGGAGCAAGACATAGTACATATAGTGTATTTTTAGCACATATTAGATAATGAGATGCACCATAAAGCTAGATAAGAAAGAAATCGTTTCAAATGGATGCTTCGAATACTCTGTGTCCATATTTCTAACTCTAAGTAGTAGGGACATCCAACAAGATGTGACTCGTATATTTCTAAGTAGTAGGGACATCCAACAAGATGTGACTCGTAGAATTAAGTATGAGTGGTAAAAATAGAGAGCAATTAATGGAAAATTATGTGATTGATGTGTACCCTTAAAGTTAAAGGTTAAGTTTTATCGAACAAACATTAGACCAATGCTACTATATGATGATAATAGCAAAAATGCAAATGCTTTGATGGATGAGTGAACATGCCTTATGAGATAGAATTCGAAACAAAGATATAGGAAAGGGTTTAGGAGTCACAAATATTGAGTAATAGATGAAAGAAAATCATTTAAGATGGTTTAAGTATGTGCAAAGACGGGGTTGTTAGCGAACTGGTAAGGACGATAGAAAGTTGGAGCTCAGAAAACCTAAAATAGAGGTTGAGGAAGACTGAAGATGTCTTGGAGGAAAGGATTGAAAAAGGATTTGAATGACTCAAACTTACAAATTGAGAAGGTAGAAAATTAGATGGAATGGAGAAGAAGAATCCATGTGAACGACCATTGAAACTGATATATTGGTTCACGTAGCCCATAACAATATTTTGTATGAAGGCTATGGCATTATTGACTTATTGTTGAGTTTACTTTGTAAAAAAGGTTGAATCAAGAAATTGGTGGCAACTCACAGTTTGTGCATGGTATACTTCAATTGAATATTGGCTCTTCTATTTCATTTATGAAAGTATCTAAGATTTCAAGTGAACATTAATTCTTTTTGGTCTTGGTTATTCCTGTCAAACAACATAATTATTTAGCTAGTTATATTGAGACATTACAAAGGAAATATTCATTTCCTTGCCTAGTTTCAAGTTATATTTTTGTTTTAGTTTCCACTCTTTCACCTCTAGGTTTGTGTTTGTTCTTCCTTGAATTTGGTAATGTTAGGGGCCGTGGAGTAGATGAAGGATACATTTATGTATCTACAACTTTGTTTTTTATTTTAGTTACTTCTTTTATCACCTTTGTAGTCTTGGGCTCAATAATTTGAATTTGACAGTTTTCAGTTCTTCAAAATGCCTGCATTTGATGTTTTATAATGTTTGTAACACAATTTATCATTTTTTATACAAATACTATGGCTAATTGACTTATATTTTTATCAAGAACTTTGAAGATTGACAATTTTTTTAAAAAATTTGTCTGGGACAAAAGTTATCTTTCATTTACATCAATGTGATTTTCCCAGTAGGCTGATGATTAAATTGAGTTTTGCTTGTTCGATTTCTTTCTCAATATTTATCTCTAATTGCTTGAGTAAGATGATGAGTAATCAATACAAACACTTTTATGTTCCCTTATTCTCTATTTTTTTGTGTGTAGTTCTTTGGCATTATGGGCTTATGTATGGTTTTGGTCCAATTTGTACGTTGAGATGAAACATCAATTCTATATTTTAGTATATATAAAGCATGTGCTAGTAATTGAGAGTCGTTGGGCATGATTTGTTGTGAAATTTGGGAGCAATAGAGTTTCAAAAGACATTGAGTAAGTTGGGAATTGATTTGAAATAATGTTCTTTATGTAAAACACAATTTCAAATTCAAAGCTCATATCTCCCAATATGCAAATGATGGCGTATAAACTTCATGATTTTAGCCTTTCAGCGTCGCCTTACACGCTCCATTCCGATAAATCAACAAGAAATGACAACCATATGACATTTGTTGCTCTCACGAGGGAACCACAAACATCAAAATTGTTAGAATCATACGATTATGATCTATGCTAGTAATTCCATGTCCAATTCTATCCTGAAACAATCCTTACACCTAATCAGCTTGCTTGGAGAAATATGGATCGTAGAATCGTATGAATCTACGATTCAGGTTGCGATTCTAATGACATCGTGCATTTGGTCTTCTTTCATATTATTGTCAACGCTTGAAGGTGATATTTAGATATGAAAGAGATTATTGGATGGTTCTAAGTTAGAATCTTACTCTAGCCATTCTTTTGAATATGGGCATATTGGATTTTTTACTCTTTGGAAGAGTATGTGAAAGTGACGTAGGTATTTTGCACTTTGATTGTGGTGCTCTAAAATTGAAGGTTACTTGCAACTCCTTTTGATTGTTTTTTGATCCCTTCATTTCTGCAACCTTTGCTGTGAGACATAAACTGTAATAGATAAAATAGTTATTAGTTATTGATTATTGAATATTGATACATAGCATTTATGATAGACGACATTCCTATGGCTTGGAACTGAATTTCTTTTCAAGTTAATTTGTTCTGCTTGCCATCAAATGCTGTAAATAAACTGTATGCCTTAAAACTCCTTGCTCAGTTGAACTGCTGTCAGTTTTGAATGAAAAGATTATCTTGTTCATTTCAGTGTTATAGTTGGGGTTTCACTAAGTCAATTCCTTTTGTAGGTGTCGGTAAGAGTTGCCTCCTCCTGCGGTTCTCTGATGGTTCCTTCACTACTAGTTTTATCACAACCATAGGGTAGGCTTTGTGTTTCTGTTATTGAGATCAATTCTTGGCATTTTAACATGAATACTCTTGAGTTTACATAGTATATCTTCTGCAGTATTGATTTTAAGATTCGGACCATAGAGCTTGACGGTAAGAGGATCAAACTTCAGATATGGGATACTGCTGGTCAGGAACGGTTCAGGACTATTACAACAGGTAAACATTCTATGTTTTGGTTGCATAGAATCTGCTAGGATTTGTAACTTTGGCTTCTGATGCATGAATTTTAAATTATTTCTTGTTGCTGTCATTGTTCAAACTATTTTTGCTTTTTTTTATTCCAGCATACTATCGTGGAGCTATGGGTATTCTGCTTGTGTATGATGTTACTGATGAGTCATCATTTAACAGTAATTCTCTCACCTTTATGCTTAAAAAAACAAGACTTTGATTTTTTATTTATTTATTTATTTATTTTTTTTGGTTTCTACTTGTGAGGCCTCTTAAAACCTTGTGGATAAACCTTATGGTTTGAGAGGCAGTAAACATGAGAATGTTACTGCCAAGGCTTGACAGTCTGGCTGCTGCATTTGGCTCAGTTCCATACCTTCCAAGTTTTTCTTTTTTTTCTTGACAATGGTTTGGTAATAGATTAGACTTCTTTTTTTCCCTTTTTTATGGGTAAATTCAAGACTTAACATTTTCAGTCATCAATGGGGATTTTAAAGTTGTACTTTTGCTTCACAGACATCAGAAACTGGATTCGTAATATTGAGCAACATGCTTCTGATAATGTGAACAAGATTCTGGTAGGGAACAAGGCTGATATGGATGAAAGTAAAAGGGTAAGCGATATTTTAGGCCTTTAGAGTTTCGACTTGCATGTTTCACATTTTAGTTCCGATTGCTTGGCTTACGATGCAAATCTGCTAGGGATTTATATGTCGATGATCTTTACTCTTACATTTCTTTAGGCTGTGCCGACAGCAAAGGGACAAGCTCTAGCTGATGAATACGGAATTAAGTTCTTTGAAACTGTGAGTACCTGTTTATATGATTGCACATTGTTATTTCCAGAACCTGGCATTTTCTTGTTAACGGATTGGGTAACTTGTCTATTTTGCGATGTGCTATAAAACGTCAGTACTATTGTAATCATAATTTCTTGATCTTATTACAACCTGGTCATATCAGGTCAACTTCCAGGGTTTGGGTTTTGTCGAGTTAGCTTTGGAATTGCTACTTAATGGAATTATTATCCTGGTATATCGAGACTAAGCACTTTTTAACAAGTATTTTAACTTCTGTAGAGTGCAAAGACAAATCTAAACGTGGAAGAGGTTTTCTTTTCCATAGCGAGGGACATTAAGCAAAGGCTTGCAGATTCTGATACTAGGCAAGAGGTATAATTCCTGATCTTGCAGCATATTCTTTTTCAAACGGAATTAGTTGTTGGTGTCATAAGTAAAAAATGTGTGATTGCAGCCCGCACCAGCGATTACCATTAAAGCAGGTGACCAATCAGGCAGTCAACCGGCTGCAAAATCAGCCTGCTGCGGCTCTTAAGGAACCAAAAATCGATTGGACCAGGCGATGTCTGGATGAAAATCGTGTGGAAACAGATATATCTGATTATGATGACAATGTGATGGATGCTTGTAATATTTGTTCCCATCATTCTTTCCTTGAAATTGTTTGTGTGCGAAAGATAGCGTTATCAACTAGTATTTTCTTCCTGTGAGTGCTTGTTATCCTTTGACTTAGTTACTTTTACTTCAAGCCAAAGGTGCAACTCAATGATAGCTTTGCTAATTGGTGTTTTTTAACAAACGTGTCTATTTTCGACCCATAATCTGGAAATTAGTGGGCCATTATTGGATATTTGCCCCATAAGAATCATTAAAGGCCTCAAACATTCATTACTTACTAGCATATGACAATGTGACCAGCCCGATTGTCCCAATAGGCATTTACGCATGCACCTTAAATCATTTATTTTAAAATATCTCATTTGTTTTTGGGTTATTTTTCATCAATCACTTTTAATTTGTATTTTATTTTTAATCCACACACAATAACATAGTTAAATGAAATCTTATTTGATTCGTCTTAATATAAAGCTTAATATTTATTTTTTAAAATTTTTAAATATATACACTTATTATAAAGAACATTTGAAATGAAACAAAGAGAGTATAGGAATAATTTGGAGTTAGAAGGAAGGTTTAATTTTCTTTTTAGCTTTTAATATTATGAATCTTCAACAATGGACAGTAAAAACTCTTCCAATCACATGCATTTTAGTATCACTATACCTTTACAAAGCAGGGAAAAAGATTCTTGTAGGGATTTATGCGATCATCACAAAAGTCATGCAAATCAAAACAAGCCTTCCAGACATCCCAAACACGATTTTCACCAAGGAGGTTCTTAAACATATAAATTAGGAAAAATTGTCAGAAACTACCTATTCTATACCACCTTTTGCAAGAAACTACATATTCTAATTTTTTTTGCGAAAAACTACCTTATATGACTCTGACGTTTGCAAAAGACTACCTGCTGACGGTTTTCATCCATTGACCATTAAGTGTTGCGTTGACCAATATGTAAGGGGCACGTGATTATATTAATTTACCCTTTCCCTCCTAATTTCTTCTATTTTCCCTCCTCTTTCCTGCTCTTTTCTTCCTCTGTTCTGCTCTGTTTTTCTCATGCTCTACCATATTCTAAACATATAAAATAGACCGTTAAAGCACCTAAATAGATAAAAGATTTTAAGGTTCACATAAAAGTTCCCAAAAGAAACGAAGTACATACTACAAATTAGACATTAACACAGTTCATCCCAACTAAAAAGCAAAAATCAGAAATCATGAATGAAAACAAAAACCCTAAAAACAAAAACCCTAAAAATGAATGAAAACAGATTACAGAGGTTATAATACCCTTGTTTTGTTACCCATTTGAAATGAACTTTACCATTCTTCTTTACTCTCCTTTTTTTAGCCATTACTAACTTACAATTACACACGAAATCAAAGAAATCACACGAAATTGTGATGAAGAATACTGGTAGTGTGATAAAATCAGAACAAATGGAGAAGAAATGATAATCGAAGTACCGATTTTTTGACAGATTTTACATGCAAGAAGGGGATTAAGAGAAGAAATTAAACGCTTTCACTTTACTACAATTATAGGAGATTAAAATCACTTACCAATTAGATTAGAGGAGTTAATGTCAGGAACAACACCATCAATGGAACCTTGCAAGAGGATTTGAAAGCATTTAACTTGATGTGATATGATAATGGAGGGAATATGTTAGCCATGAGTAACTGAATAGCCTCTTAAAACCTCAAATTAAAATCACGTGCCCCTCACATGTTGGTCAACGCAACACTTAACGGTCAATGGATGGAAACCGTCAGCAGGTAGTCTTTCACAAACGTTACAGTCATATAAGGTAGTTTTTCGCAAAAAAAATTAGAATAGGTAGTTTCTTGCAAAAGGTGGTATTTTTCCCTATAAATTATCCATACTAAGATTTGTTTGTCAGGACAGCTGAAATATTACATGAACATAATTGATGGAGGAGCTGAAGTTAATGTATTGTACAAGAGTTGCTATGATCAAATGCAACTAGATGATTAAACTTTACTTTTGATTATGGGTTTTCCGGGGAATCTATCACCCTTGAAGAAAGGATCCAAGTTCTCTTAACTATCTATCAATCTATAGGAAGGAATGGAAGAAGATCAAATTCAATTAGGCTTATTGTGGACCGATTGACGAAGTCAATAAAATTATTTCGGTGAAGGAAACATGGAACATAAAGCAATTATTGGATGTGTATGTGTAGAATAAATTGTTCAAATATAGGAGATAAGGAAGAAGAAGAAAACCCAAAACCCGGAATCAATAATCAAGCCCAAAGCCGAGATCAAGACCCCCTAAACCAAGGTTCAAAAGAAAAATTTCTCAACAAAGGTACGGATAATTTGCTGGGTGTCACTGATTCTACTACCACCACCAATACCAGTGTTCATGGTGAGTTGAAGGTAGAAAATAATAAGAAAGAGGAATTTAGTTCAAAAGTGAGAAGCACAGATGAGACCATGAATGAGGAGAGTAATATTTTATTCCCTCATTTAATTCCGTTTTTGTATCAAATTCCCATGACCCAAGAACCATTTCTTTACTCAACTCATGCTTTTCTTAATCTTTTATCCAAACTCAAAAAATTGAAAATGAATTATGACAAATTTGTTGATAAGATCATCAAAATGCCCTTTGTAAAGTCAAAAGATCAACTAGCAGACATACTATTAAAGGCAATTGGATTTGAAGAATTAAAAATTAATGTTCAAGTTCGATTTCGGTGATCCCGAGACCTAACTTGAGGGGGACTGTAGGAAAATAAGAAATATCATAAAATAACGATATTTTCAAGAACATTATGTTTTAGGAAATTAAGATATTTTTAATATTTAGAATATCAAGGTTATTTTATTTCTTATTTATTTTGTTTTAAGTTTATATTTTTTTTCCTTGTTTTAAGTCCTAATCATGTATAAATAAAGTTAATAAAACTGATGAATTAAAAATAAAGATGATTAATAAAAAAAGAGGGAAAAATAGAATTGAACCTAGTATCCCGAAAGAATACAAAGCTGCTTACATATTCCAAAGGAATCAAAGTCTATGTAGTACTTATCATACCTTTTATTTGTGGTTGTTGATCGTCGTCTGTTATGCATAATTCTTTTTGTCATCTTCATCATAATCTTCTTGTTGGTTCAATGTCTCTGTTGCCTCTTCTCTTAATGATGCAAATGTATCCATCTCATATAGTTACCGTTCTTGAGCTCTTGCGTTCAGACATCCGCTTAATCCCAATCTTTCTTGCAAGCGGATTTTTGAATAGTATGTGGAGCAAGATGAGATCTCTTTTCATTAAGCACTTTGTACCTTCACTAAAAGCAGATTTTGATGCAACAGTAGAAGCCAGAATTGTAAGAATATCCTTTGTAATTCTCGATAATATGGGGAATTTAATTGATTTTTCTTTCAACCATTCTTAAATATTAACACAATCTGCTGAAATTTCAAAATGATAATTCTTAAGATAATTATCTATTTCTACCTATGAAGAGGATGAGGACGAGCAAGAAAAAGGCCTTACAAAACTATCATCTTTGCTTATTATGCTAGCTAGGATGAAACCTAGTGAAACGTATTGAGACACTAGAACACCTAGACATATCACAGGCAGGAGTATATACACTCGCATAGAAATAATAAAGCTTTCCTAAAAGCATGCTACATTGTTTAACATAATTAGCAACATCACTTGGTGGACGTTTGAAGGAGAGGTTGTAAAAGCATGTCAATTTGGTAAGATTTTCTGTTTAAAAACTTGGGTTCAAAATTGCGGTAATTTCATAAACATAAGGAAAATCATTAAAATACGTCTTTTATTTATCCATCATTTTTTAAGAATCTACTTTAAGAATTCATTAGTGTCATCATTGTGCTGTTACACACATGTAAGGGTCAACATGTAGGCGAACATACCAAATATCGGTTGTAAGGTTAACCCTACTGTTGAAAGATTTACACATTTTTAACTAATTCATAGCGTTTTTGTTCATATAATTTCAATTGTGTGGTGCTTAAGAGTGTTCATCGACACCACTTTATATTGTGGTTGAAAAGCTTTTCTATTGAAATACTTATAAGCCTGACTTTCATCATGGTGAAATGGCATCTACTTATAAGTCCCGCTAGCATTTTGTACACGAGTCTCCTTTTTATTCCGTGTTTCTTTGCTAAATATTTGTTGAAAGATCTCGTACCACCAACTAACACATATACAACAAATGAGTTTTATGTGTGTTCTTAATTACAAAATATAAATATCATTTGTAAAAACTTAAAAAGTATTTACCTTTGTTGAAAATGTATGACACTTATGGTTTGATGGCTTGACTTTCACAAATTGGACATGTGCACATGTAACTTCTAGATTTTCTATTGTTTGTTTTGAACATACGACCACACATGTCAAACGGCTCTAACAATAGATGGTGGCATTACCGGAAAAACTTGTCTTACTAGTTTGTCTTCTTCTAAATTAGAAGGAAGATATATAGTCAAATACTACAATAACTAAACAATTAATATTTTAAATTTGCCAATATTTGTACAATAAAACTAACCAATGTTTTGAAAATTACATTTTTATCACAACCTTGTTGTGAACTTGTGGTTGTTGTTCTCCTTGTAATCTCATTTATGATTATTGAGATTTAATTTACCCCAATAGAGGTTGATGGTTCCTCATCATCATCATCATCTTCTTCTTCATTTTCTACCGCTTCTTCCACTTATTTGCTTAATCATCTTATTAATGGTTGTACGCTTCTTGATAATTTGGCTCATCCTCTTAGTTACTAACTGTAGGTGTTGTTGATACCATCGGAGTAGAAGAGACCTTTTTTTTGGAGCTATATCTCCCTAATAATCTTATCACTTTAATGATTTTTAGAGGTTTTTTTTCCGAAAATGAAGACATAATGATAATGGACTAATTGTAAAATAAATAAAAGATTCTAATTAAGTAATTAAGAGAATAATTGCATAATTAAGTAAATAAAGTTAGTAAGTACAAAGAGTAGTAGATGAGACGAATAATGAGTGAAATGAATCAAATTGACCCTTATTTATAGCAAAAGATCTAACGACTAGCATAAAATAAATGACTAGTTTTGATCATTCCAATGTGACTTGATTCATTGATAAACCTCATTATTACCTTTTATTTGGGCATATTATTCTATTCATTGGTTTCCGTGTATTCCTATTTCTTTTAGTTGGTTTTACGCCCTTTTGTAGAATAGCATGTTTGTTGCTTGTTTTTGCAGATTGACCACTTATTTTCGAGCCTTAAATCACACTGGAGAAACGCTGCATAATGTCCCTAGAGGCTTGGAGGAAGCACGGATCAAAGCCGAGGAAGAGATGAGTCCAAGAGGTGAAAAGGAGTCCAACCCAAGTAAAAGTATTAAAAGTTAGGGTCGCTAGCTTCGAAGTAGCTGTTCAAACGTCGAATTCGGAGTTGTAACGAAAAGTTATGACATTTTAGCGGTCAAGCAAAAATGAGCTACGAGGTCAGTATGTTGAACGATTAATCGTTCCACACGGAATGACCAATCATTCCCTTTTATTCCAATGCCAAACAACAACAACAAAAAAATGCTGCTAAGGGTTTTCAAACCCGCGACGTACTACACACGTGCAAACGCACTCACCAAATAAGATAGCAGGCAACGAAACACATAATTAGAGCAGTCGCATTTTATTCTTCTTGATTCCCTTTTATTCCTCTTGGTTGCTTGGATTGAGAGTAAATATTTAAGGGGTAATAAAAGTCAAAGTAGGAATTTAAGGTTAGTTAGGTAGATGATTAAATGAATTTGATTATTGGAGAGGTGGAAGAATGAATTAGAAGGTAATGAAAAAATAGAGAAAATAACAATAAGTTCTCTTATTTTGGGCTATAAATTTACCCTAGGGGGAGATGGAGGATTTCATTACCTCCAAATGAGTGAAATCTAACTCTTTTTTTATTCATTCTTTTTAATCTATTTCTATTCTACCTCTATTACAATTATTTCAATTACTTCATTTGCATATATAATTGCCTTTGTTACATTAGTTTGACTTTTTTTACTACCTTAAATATTTACACTCAATCCAAGCGACCCCTTACTCTTATAAACCCTAACCCTCTTTTCTTAATTTTTCTTAGGTTTAATTTAATTTCTTCCATCAACGTTTCGTTTCTATGATTTATTTTGGTTAGATTTTGTTATTTTTATCTTATGTTGATATTTATTCAAAGTTTTAAGCGATTTTCATGGAGCATTGGTGATGAATTTTTATGGGTTTTTATTATTTGCTCTTCAATCTCCCATATATTAAGTGGGTAAATTCTAATCTCACTTATTTCTAGTGTTTCATTGTCTATTCATTAATTTTAGTTAGTTAATGATATTTCTCAATTGCTCTTAATTATTTATGGGATATTCCACATGGTAACCCTGAGGTTTTGGGTTTTCCACGTGGTAACCAAATCTTTTAAAAAATCCACATGGTAACCCTGAGGTTTACCAAATTGTTCCATCATGATCTTTTTGCACATAAAACGTTAGCAAAACGTTAAGAAACATTTATTTCGAAGCTTTAAGGTTGTTGTACGCCTATATATGCGACTCACCATTTTAAATGCCATTAGTCTCAACCATTTTCCCCAAAATATAAACTCAAACTCTACCATATTTGGATTCGGGGAAAAAAATATGATTTGGATGAAAAATGGTAGATTTGAGGGTTATATTTTGGGAAAAAAGGTTCAATCTGATAACATTTCAAATGGTGAGTTGCATAAATATGCATACAACAGCCATAAAGCTTCAAAATTAACGTTTTTTAACGTTTTTATGTGCAAAAAGGTCGTGATGGAACATTTATGTTAACCTCATGGTTACCGCATGGACTTTTTAAAAGTTTTGGTTACCACGTGGAAAACCCAAAACCTCAGGGTTACCACATGGAATTTCCCATTATTTATTCTTGTCTTGTTCATTTTTATATTTTTGATGTTTGAATGCTTAGAATACATGTTGTTAATGGTTTTAACGATTGTGATTATGCGTAATGAATAGTTGATTAGAAGTTGGGGTTCACTCAACCCTTGTTGATGTCTTGATAATGGTGGAATATTGGTTGATATTGGGTTGAAATGGAGATTTAGGAGAAGGATTGCTCCATCCATTGCTAGAGGGTTGGATACCAGAATAACCTACACCCTTGCTCAATGAATAGAGTCGGGTGCAAGGAATTGACTAGTGTTAAACCTTGAACTCGCCCCTTCAACTAGGAGTTTTCCCCTCCGCCTACGAGATTATGAGAGGATTGACAGATGGTGAACTTTTGTTGCCCAATTCTCTTATCTTTACTCATGAGAATGAGAAGGATGAGATTTTCGGAGGTGATCCCCAAGCCCGATCCAAGATCGGATCACTCTTAGTATTGTGTTCCATTTCTCTTTAATAAGACTAAGGAAAATCAAAACGTCTCCTAGTGGATAGACCTCCCACTTGCCAATACACTTGTGTAGAATTAAATTAGGGTGCATATAAATTTTATTTGATTAGAGGCTTTAGGGACGGCACTAAAAAACCTTTGTTATTCATACATCTAAACCTTTATACATAGGAGCTCATATCTATTATCTACAAAATATGGCTAAAGGTTTGACGCTATTCACATCTTTCAAAAGAATAGCGTTTTAGCCACATCATCACAATGTAGATATTTATTTGTTTTGTATACGACATCATCACACACTTTTGCTCAAAACCTAATTTTTCTCCTCCTCTTCATTTGAACCATTTCCTTCTCTAGTCGAAACCCACTTCATTTCTAATTCTTTATCATCCTTTATCTTTGTTCATTCGTTTCCTTTTTTATTTACATCGGATTTTTGTGTGAATTTATCATCTTATTGATGTATCTCATCAATAATTTGCTCTTATTCACTCTTTCATTTCATCTGAAATAGCCATATAATTCAATTTTTCCCAAGGACCACAACTTTGAGTCTTTGATCTTCCAAATTATTTAGTTCATGCATCAAGTTAATCAATAATCATAAGAAAAAATTAACATTAATAATCCACCCTTTCACCAATCTGGTGTAAATAATCCCACCTTTTGATTATTTTCTAATAATTTAACTTTTGTCATGCATTTGTTCACAACATACCAAAATAGTAATAATTGGTACAAATAGGGTATATTGTCAGCAAACTAAAACCAAAGTTGGAGTATTGCTAGCGAAGTAAGGGCAAATGTTTATTAAAAAATAATCTAAAAATGAGATTATTGATAAACTAAAGATTGGATAATTAATGTCAATTTTTCCTAATTATAATAGTGAATAACAAATTCCATCAATAAAACCAAACTCTATTACAAGAATCAATCAAGAAAAAGAAATTTTTGGTGTTACAAAAGAGTTTTCATGGGTACACATCTGCTAAATTCACCATTGTTGCCCAAACCAATGATTCTGTTAATAGTCCTGCTTTCTCTTTTTTATTTTTTATGTTTTATTTTTTATTTTTTATTTTTTTTTATCTATTTTTAGTTTTTTTTGTTGTAATTGTTAGGTTTGATTATGGTTATTTCAAATGAAAAATTAGGATTTTGATTTATGAGAGTTTAAGATTATCGCTTAAGGAGAGAATGCTTGCATTGGTGTTGATACTGGTGGCGTGATACGATGGAGGACATTGGTAATAAAAACCTTTGTCATGAGGCCACTGCACTATTAGAGGTGATATTGAGTTTAAGATTTCTTTAACTTTATATCTTTGTTTTAATCGTATTTTCTTCAATAATTATTTAATTTTATGAGTTAATTTTTAGGATTTTGAATGTAGATTACCCTTGATTCTACTATATCTTCTAAAGGTTAGTTTTATTTTGTTTGGATTTTTATCATTGATGTATATTTCTCCCTTCTTTAACTTTTTGGGTTGATTATTTTGTTTTTTGATATGTTCATCGCTATTTATATAGGTACTTAATTTTGATGACACGTATTTTATTTTTGGTTTTTTTGAATAAAAAATAGGCTTTGTTTTATTTTTGTTTAAAAATATAAGGTTTATGTTTTTTTTTGGATTTAAAAATCAGGGTTGTTTTCATTTGATTTTTAGATGAAAAAAAAAGAAAATTCGTTAATATTTCGGATTAACGTTAGAGTTTTTGTTTTATTTTTAATGAAAATGTAGGACTTTCGTTATTTTCATTCAAATTTAAGGTTTTATTTTTGAACGTCAGACTTGAAGAAGTATGGTGGAGAGAACTCATAGTTAGGCATGGAGATAAGTAGGGCTGAACAGAGTTTGGTCCAAACCGCTAACCAACTCGGTCCAAGGTGTAGTTTTATTTTTTGGTCTGGTCTACGATATAAACGGTCTGGTCTATTTGTTTTCAAAAAAAAATTACGGTTCACTTTCCAGTCTTAGTTTTATATTTTACAAACCAGACCAGACTGCAAACCTTACTTTGACCAAAAGTTATAATTTTTTTTAAAAATATATGTTTTTATCTACATATTTCGAGATGTAGTTAGACTCATATAGTAATATGTTCTTAAATAAAGTTAATGTAATAAATTAATGGAAAAATTACTGTGAATAATACGAATTTTCACTGATTTCCCTACAATAATACGAACTTTTGATTAACCCTGAATAATATTGGTGTGGATTTCCTTTTAGCATCCTTAACTTGTTGGTAACCTACAATTGTAGGTCAACTTGCCAAAAAATAAAAGGAAAATAGAAAAAAATAAAAAATGTAATAAAAATTTAAAAGTTTATTGCCTACAATATAATAATGAAGAGTAAAAATTACCGTGAATAATACGAACTTTCAATGATTTCCCTACAATAATACGAACTTTCGATTAATTCTTTGTTTTTTTGACAAGTTAACTTACAATTGTAGATTATCAATAGGTTAAGGATGTTAGAGGGAAATCCACATTAAAATTGGTATTATTCAGGGTTAATCGGAAGTTCGTATTTTTGTAGGGAAATCAATGGAAGTTCGTATTATTCAATTTTTCCTAAACTAATTACAAATTATTATATTTGGTGATTGGAGGTACGAAATATTTGTTTAAATACATATATTAATTCGGGAATTATATAAAAATAAAAAACCTTAGATTAAGTAGAGTAGACCGTTGTATAATGGTAGGGGTGTCAAACAGATCAAGTTGGGTCATTTTCAGGTTCAGGTCATATATATATATATATATATATATATATATATATATATATATATATATATATATATATATATATATATATATATATATATATATATATATATATATATATATATATATATATATATATATATATATATATATATATGTGGGTAAATAGAGCATTAATCTAAACATGACCTATTTATTTAAATGAATTAAAAATTAAAACCCCGACTTAATCTGTAACAGGTCGGGTCAACCTGCTAAAAGCCCAATTGGTTTCATTCAGGTTTTTCAAGTCCTTTTGACCCATTTTATTCATGTCATTTAACTTATATACTTTAGGTCATGTGACCCATTTTGACCCATCATGATACATTTTATTCATGTCATTTAACAATTAAACACCGGTCATCACAATTGTTATGTTCATAAGGCAAAACATCAAAATTAGTTTTTACGAATCATAATGTAAATAATGGTGAGGAAGATGCTTTAAAGCTGAATTCATGTTGATTGAAACTTGGACTTGAACCAGTATAATATACGTCTTCTTCTTCAACTTTAATCTTCATCACCATCCCACAAAACTCATCCATTTGATTTCATTTTTGCTTCATTAACAAAAAAAACAAAAGTTAACAAACAAAAACAGTATACAAAAAGTTCAAAACAAAATCACAAGTAAAAACACTATAAAACGATATATGAAAAATTAAAAACAAAATCGATTGACATATATTTTTAAAAATATATTACCATATGCTACATCTCGAAATATTTTTATAGTAAGGTTTGCAGTCTGGTCTGGTTTGTAAAATATATTAGGTTAATGTAATATAACTTTTTATCTAAACAATACAATTTCGAATACAAAACAATCACAAACAATATATGAAAACACAAATCTAAATCTAAAAGAATTGAATTGAAGTAAGAGCAGTAAGAACAATGAAGTATAAAATGAAGAAGAATGATAACAATTACACTAAAAAAAGTTCCTACTACTAGTGAGGAATAATCTTTGTATTTGTCCAAAGAAAAAGATTATCTTTGATATTTTGAGTGTGTTTTGAATACCAAATTAAGGAAGATTGAGTTTGTGTTGTCTTTAGCCTAAATTCTAAGTCACAAAGTGTGTTCTTGTGATTTGGTATCAATCGAAAAGACCAAGTGTATCATTGATTAAAGGTTTTTCATTTTATAAACATGGATATTTTTCTAATGTCTTCCACCACGGAAACATGTATACTTGAAAATAGAGGAGGGAAAATAGTGATATAAATGAAGTTTTCTTCAACAACATCAGATGATGACAATAATAGCATAGAAAAACTCCCTCTAACGACAACGAGATTAATATCTCCCTCGAATTCGCCTTTTTTAAGCCATTTTTAATGCCTTTGGTAGGAAGGAGAGAGGCATATGGTGCAAAATTGCGGTCGCGGTCGCGATAACGGTCGCGATCGCGGATCACGGCAACGGATGAAATTCGATTATCGCGGAACGGATTGCGGTTTATTTTTAAACGAGTAGAAAATTATTTTTATATAATACAATTATTTCAAAACAAAATAATATAATAAACATTTATATATCAAAATAAAAAAAATAAAAAAATTACTCCCTCCGTTTCTTTTTGTTTTTTCACCTTACTGAAACAGGTAGTTTCATAAGTTTTTCCACTTTAAAATACTTTCCATTTTTGAAAATTTTTCATCCCACTTTTACCCCTTAAAACCCCACTTTCCTTACTTCACACTACTATTTGATTATTTTCTCTCTTATACTTCCAATATAATTATTACATTACACTATTATTTAATTGTTTTTTCTCTTATACTTCCAATACAATCATTACTTTTCACTACTGTATAATTAAAATAATACCCACTACCATCAAAGATTCCATTTTTCTTAATCTTGGTGGAAAACCCAAATAGGAACATAAAAAAGGAACAGAGGGAGTACTTTACTAAATTGTGTCAGAATTTTTCAAAAAGTGAAAAGCCTATAGCTGTACAATTTGCTTTTCTTATAAGCAAGCCTTTACTCACTCATTATTCATCTCTCATTTGTTTTTTCATCTTCCACAATACCTTATTCTTCATCTTCTCCGATATGAAACGCTTTTCTGTTATTGATGAATTTGGTAAATCATATGAAAAAAGCTGTTATTTTTCTGCTATTCTGCTCAGAAACTCTTGAACTCGGCATGAAAACTCACAACTCGGGCTATTAACTCAAAAATCGCCCGTAATAAATGCTTTTCTCCAGTATGAAACGGCCAAAACGGCCGGAAAGCGTGTTGACTCGCCGTTTTTTTATACGTGTCAAATCGCGAGTTTTCGGAACGGCAAGCTGAAAATCCGAGTTAACTCGGCCGTTCCGAGTTAACTCGGCCGTGTTTTTGCACCATGAGTAGAGGTGTTCATTCGGCTGATCGGATCAGTTTCGGACGGGTGTCATTCGGTTCGATTGTATTTCAGATTGATTATTTTTCGGATGCGCGTTACGACGGGTCACACTTAGGTCGGGTCGATTAGCCACGGTTCGGATGAAGATATATTATTCGGGCTATCGAAATAGCATCGGTTCGGTGTCGATGAAAGTTCATGTCGAGTGTCAATCGATCTCGGGTTGTCATTGATTAATAATTGGTACAGATTGGGTTCAAGTATTTACAAGTAGAATTTGGCTACGAATGAAATTACTATCAATCGAGTCAATATCAAATTAAGTTGTAGTCATTTTTAAATTAATAATATTCCCTTTATTTAAAACAAAATAGTTAAAATGCAAATCAATTAGTGATCATTATTACGTTGTTACTTTTACCATTTTGACCAGAAATTAAATTTATAAAGTTCTATCAATTTTCATCTAATACGTTTAAAAGAAGTTAAAATAAACATTGGCCATTGATTACTAACTCAAAATATATGAAACCATGTATTTGTAAAGTTTAATTTATTAATATATCTATCACTTTATTAGATTAATTAATAAGATGATTGAATATGAGTTGATCAAACTTCTATTCTAAAAATTGGTTCAGGTTTACATCAGTTCCATTTAATAATCGTTCGGGTAATTAAAGTCGATTTTAGCCGGATCGAGTTCGGTTTCAAGCAAGATTTTGGTCGGATATGACTCGGGTCGATCATTATTAAGTTCGGTTAACCGTTATGTGTTGTTTACAAAAAATCGATTATATATCGAGTTTCGTTTTCTCCTTTACGGTTGTCAATCGGTTTGGGTAATGTCGGTCCGATAAACCTAAAAATGAAAAAAATTTCGGGTTGTTTACTTTCGTCTTTGGGCTTGGTTTTCGAGTCAGCTCACTTTTGAACAGCTCTAGGAAGGAGAAGGGTGGTAGTGGGGTAGAGAGGGGAAGTGGTTTTTGGTTTTGGCCAATTTAACCTGTTGTAACGGGTAACCGGTATTCCTAGTTTAGTATAAGCAAAGACTCCTTACGATTGGAAATATTCATGGTTAATTAAAAGATGAAATTATTGTAGGTAACAATTTTCCTAAAAATGATAAAAAAAAATGAAGCTAATAAGAAGTACTCCTAATATATATGTATTTTTTGAATAACAAGGTTTTTAAAATATTAAATGAATTTTAAGTATGCTATACAATAAAAATGGCTAAAGAATATACATAAGCAATTATAACTTCCTAAATTTCGCAAAATTCTTGAATCATTCAATTTCACGATTCACTTCCAAGATCCGATTCAGAGAAATGTTTTCAATTTGAGTTAAATTTGCGCTTATAACAACCTTGACTATAATTTACTTGATCTCTCTTTTAATATTCCATTATAAAGCCAAAAACATTGCGTATAATTAAAACTTTAAGTGTTCTAATTATATTCAATTCGGAGTTGTATGTACGGTTGAGTGGAGTCGGGTCGGGTCAAGTCGGAGCCGAAGTCAGAACGAAATCGGAGTTGGGTGAGAGTATCAGATTTTTATGAGGTCCAACTTTAATCCGTCTCTAAATTGAAATCGAACTAT
Source organism: Amaranthus palmeri (assembly GCA_019776075.1). NCBI lineage: Eukaryota > Viridiplantae > Streptophyta > Magnoliopsida > Caryophyllales > Amaranthaceae > Amaranthus > Amaranthus palmeri. The sequence continues at coordinate 344,279 of JAAKBH010000053.1, read as the reverse complement.
ATAATCAAATTCAGAGTAAAAATAAATAAATAAATAAATAAATAAATAAATAAATAAATAAATAAATAAATAAATTCATAGTAGAATATTATTGTTTTTGTATTCAATTCGGATTAAATACCTCGAATCGAGTCGGATTAAAAAAGAAGTATTTAGACTGAATTGCCGTCCCTATAATAAGTCTTGGAAGAATAATACTCCATATTTCATCATATTTCTAGACTTTAGTCTTCTATCAAACATGATCCATTAATAACGATATTAGTTCGTCATTCAAACATCAGTATGGTCAATCTTCCACTAATTTGAATTGTGGATATAATCATACACTAACAAGTAAAATGATAACTTTTTAAAATCCTATTCATTATTAAATTGTACATATTTTACGCAAGGGATGACGCTGGTAATGTACTTAGCATCTAGAAACTAGAATATATGGTTATGTTTGTAACTTCAAATTAATTTAGTAATTAAAAAAGTCATACATCATTAAAATTAGCATTTAGCTAATACAAGAAAATTATGACCAAATAACAATCAAATCTTAGAAAATATAATTGTTATTGTTATATAAGTTACTAGTGTAGAAACCCGTACAATGCACGGTTCTATTAGCATCGATAACTAAATACATGTGATATTAAAAAATTCAAGGATATACGCAACATAAAAAGTTAATTTTGACAGTTATATGTATAAATGAACTCTATAGTTTTATAAATTGTCACATATATATTATGCAGTATATCTGAGACATTTTCTAATTTACTCAAAATAAATCATCAAAATAATTCAAACTCATTTTTATTGCACCTAGGCCTTAATTTGAACAGTATAAAAGGTTGATTAGAATGCAATTATTCAATTAAAAAGATGCATATATATAGGGTTATGAAGGTTAAATGTTTTCTGATTTAATTAATATGGACAAAATTTTCTCTCAATTATTCAATTAAAAAGATGCTGTAATATTAATGCATTTTTCTATGAATACTTACCATACGTTGAAAATATGAAAAATATTATTTAGCCTATGATTTGTATGATCTATGAATTTGCCTCTAATAAATTGACCATTGACCATTTTTGTATATTATACTTACCATACGTTGAAAATTAAAATTGTCTCTTAAAAAGTTTTACCATACATTGCAATAATTAGCCTATGATTAATTATTTTTTTTAAAATTATAATGCAATAAAGTTGGCTCTTTTGAGAATGCCACGTGTCATTATTCTCAATCCTTTTAATAGATTTTATGATTTGACTTTTATACTTGTTTCTTTTTTACGTCGTTGTTTAATAGAATTTTTAAATGAGAAAGTCTTATGATATTTAATATAAAATTGAATTTGAAATAATTTTTTAAAATACAAGATTAATTTTGTTCTTACGCATAATCTTAACTAATATCAATTTTAACCATTACTTTCTACGATTTTTATATTTGAAAATTTTGTTTGACTCAAATTATTCAGTTTATCTAATTATTTAATGTTTGATGTAGTAATTTCATTGACCTTACTTTATACTAACTGCTACCTAGTGTTCATAATTGATACTGGGTTATTACTTTTTTATCAATGCCAAATTTTGTATTCCCACTGTCCACTTTGATTTGCATTAAAGAAAAAAAAGGATAATTTTTAAAAATGTGATGATAAATGAAGTGAGAAAATGAATTGTGTGAATGAAATTATAAGTAAGTTAAAATGTATGGATTAGATTAAACGAAAGTGATAGGCCATCATCTAAAAATAAAAATGATGCAATGTATGGATGAGATTAAACGAAAGTGATAGGCCACTCGTAGCGGTCTCAATCGTAAATTTATAGCATATGAGGTCTCAATTAATTTATTTTTTACTTGTAAAAGTAAAAAGTTGTTTTATTCAATTTATTCTCGTAATTGACTTAAAAGTCAATCTTCACCAAAACTAGTTGAATGCATGCACACAAATACGCTTTTTCATTTATTTAGAGGAAACGTGGTTTCTCACAAAATCCTTCTAGATTTAGAAATTAGTATAATTGTTTGGTATTTGGTATCTCCTCTTTGGTTCCAATTCACACTACTACGTGTCTATGTACAAAAGATATTGTTTAGAAATACTCCTAGTTTTTGCTTTGCTATTTAGGAATAGTGGTAGGTGACTAATATTTACAACTTGTAATCCTGCCTTCTTGGTCTAATATTTTGTCTCTAATCCTACTATTCTCACTTTTCTTATAAACAAGTTATTTAACGAGTCACTTTTTTAAATCAAATATCTTTCTTCCAAAAATCACATGTCACGTGGTGATTATTAGGTCATATATTATTATTAATATCAAATATAGTGTTTTTTTTACGTGTATAATCTTCAGAGACGTTCTTGATTTTATATGGGCCCTAAAAAGACTGAATGAAATTGACCCTGTTTATAAAAAGTCGATTTTGAACTTTTACAGGTGTTTGGGAAAATAACAGTGACAAACTGAAAATATTTATAATTATCTTATCATTATAAGTGTAGTTTCAGCATGTTAAATACTTCTTAATCAATAAAAGAAGAAATAATAGATTGCAAATTTTCTTTGATTATATTCTTTATAAATCTAATATGGTATTGAGAGCATGCCTGACCTATTTTTTTTAAGAAAGTGATCATGTCAATAATTAGCTTGGAAGTATTTATATGCAAGATTTTTTTTATTGTTTCTTATATATATTCAATAAAATAAGAAAAAATTTTGAGTAATAAATTGTATTGTGGAATATTTTCTTTAACTCTACAATGTTGGGATGGTTTATTCGACAAATTAAATATGGTAGTGTGCACAGTTTATAAGTTATTGGATAATATATTTCCTTAATTTATGAAGTGTGTGCACCTCGTGTCTTTACGTTAATGTGCTGGCATTGACAATAAGTAGTCCAATCTAATTTAACATACAAAGTGGTACTCTTTGTATAATATTTTCCTTTATCATTTGATTGTAAATTTTGCACATGTCAAATATTTTATGCCAAATGACTAAAAAATTGATTATACTCAATGATGGTATTTTATATTTTATTTTATAATTTAAATAGTAACAAACAATTACACCCAAAAAAGAATGCATGCATACTTGACCATAAAATGGGCTTAACCTTTAGAATAATATCCAAATGTGAACTTGTAATCTACTTAATTAATTTTGTGCCCCAAATGATCTCTTTGATTTGATGCTTGATTTACCCATGAATTTGGGTATTATGAACTTTAATGGGGAATAAAGAAGAGAAGATAAAGATGAACGATCAAGACTTTTGGCCTTTTGGGTAATTGCAATACATTTGCAAGATGAATTCCCATTTCATTATTAGTTATTATTTTTTTTAAAAAAAATTACCCAGTATAATTCAATTTCTTACAGATTTGTCTACAGTATTTCTAACTTTTGTTTAACCATGAACATTGTTGTTAAAATCGCGATTCTGATCTACGATTCTACGATTTTACGATTTAAAAACAAGCAAGCGATTTGAATCGCAGGTGGTAGAATCTTAAAAATGTAGAATCATACGATTCTAGTTTGAATAAAATTTTTAGAGGTAGAATCATAACACGATTCTACGATTTATAACGATCCGATTCTACTAATTTAGTATTAATTATTTTTAATTTTTTTTATGTATCATCTTTTATTTATCTCTTTCACATATACACATAAATTTCAAATTTTCCTCATGAAAAACTTTTACAAAAACAAATTTCTTAATCGGTATTAAGATTTAAACTAATTATTAAAATTTTTTCATTATATTCTTAAAATAAATTAAGTCAAAGAAACTTTAATTCACAAATTTAAATGTTTGAATCGGATAATAATGATATAAAAAAACTAGATATTTTTAATATATTTAAGTTTATTTGTGGAATTGTACGATTCTACGATTCGATTCTACCGATTCGATTCTAACTCTCTAAACGATTCTAAGTAGAATCACGATTTTAACAACTTTGATCATGAATAATCCCAACTATAAGGGGTATTTTCTAAGAATGCATCAAGATAACCTCTTACCTATTAAGTCATTTTGCATAAAAAAAAAAGTAAATTGAAAATTAAACTGTAGAATTGAAAAATTTTTTAGAAATCAAAAAGAAAAATAAGTAAATTTGTTTTTTTGATTTTAACTTTAAATTATAATACTTTTATTTTTTGTTTATTTTTTTGGTTACAATTAATCAACAAGAATCCTTCACCATTTGGACAACAATATTCTTGGGTAAGTAATACTAAAACTGAGATTATTCATAGCTAATCAAAAGTTTAGATTATTTTAAGAAAATCAATAAAAAAATTTGATTATTTTGAGTAATGTTTTTTACCATTTGTTTCCTTATGTCCACACTATCTTGCCGTTTCTTTTTGTATTTTGTAATTTCCTTTTCCATTTTTCTTTTGATTATTCATTAGGTTTTAATTATTATTCTCTTTTTTTTGAATGTGTTATTGTTATTTTTATTTTTACTTGATAAGCTAAATCAAATTACGCTCAAGTAGTATAGATTAAAATGTCTAAAAGATTAAATAAATAAACCTTGGCTGAATTTGATTTATGATATTTGTCAGATTCATCTCAAAAAAAAAAAAAATAAATAAAATAAATCCATATGAAATTGTTAAAAATATGAGGACTTCTTGTTGCGGCACCACATTTTTTTTTCTCACATTTATGCCTGATATGGCCCTTTGGTGAGAGCTTGTAGCCTCCTCCGATCCTCCCATAGCTCTTGAGCGATTGTTCGTATTTTGGTGGAAATTCTTGAATAGATGTTTCGTCTAAAAACGAGTAACATTCATTCCTTCTAACGTTAAGTTGTTCCTATTAAGGATTGGATACAATCAATTAATATCAAGTCTGATTCATATATATTAGGGTGATTATGAGATAGATTGCTGGTTTTAAGGCTTTTCTTTGCTATCAAACCTTCCTTATCAGTATGACCACCGAATGACATGGTCTGCAAGTAACGAGCGTTTTATGGGCTTAGAGGGTGACTCCGAATGCTTGTTTCATCGCTTAAGTCAACAAGTATTAAAAGGAGAATACTTGGGAGTTTCAATCCCAAGTACATCGTGGCCTTAGCTTAAAGGAGAATAGATGTTCGTTCACAAATAATTGAAAGCAATAAGTGAACCTAATGCCGGATGTGAGAGTATTTGTATGTCATCAATGGCTTGGAGCAGTGGAACCCTAATCATGCTAAGGAATGTATTTTTTGACCTTTTTTTTATAATCATTAACTCCTGTTTTACGGTATCCTATTTTTTTTCTTTCTTTTCATGTAGATTCAGCTATAATCCTCAACGTAGCCGCTTTCCATTGAGTGTGCAGTGGAGCATTAAATAAACTTCACCTTTTACCCATTTGTGGTAACTTCTATACATTGTTAGCAAAGACATTGTAGCTACGTTGCTTACATTGTCGTACATTTAATGCTCCATCCTTTCCGAGATCTTACAAATATTTTTCAAGCTGAATGTTTAGGATTAGGATACTGATATTTAAAACTCTAATCTAAACACATACGATAATAATAATAACTTCAATTTCAACGTTGTTCTTAATGGCTATTTATCTTTGATTTAATTGATTTACTCTTCCTATCATAAAGCATAGGTCTCATATAATTTTGCTAAACTTAATTAACTTTAATATATTGCTAAACTAATTTAACTTTATTTTAATGAGCTTAAACTCATATTATTATTGGTACAAGATAAAAAAAATTAGGTGCCATATGTTGGATTCAAATCTTCCTTTTCTTCCTTTATATACATTTGACAAAATAATACTTAAAAAAACTATAATTAGTAAAATATAAAAATTCCCAAATTATATTGCACTACTCTTTAAACAAGCTATTATATTTTTTAACAAGCTCATGACATATACTACTAGTACAAGTTATAAAATACAAGGACTAGTAGTAGTATTTTTAATTTGCACTTAATTGGTACCAATAATCCTTTGAAATTTGAGTATTCAATATACATAAGTAACATTTTCTCATAAATGCAATTTTAGATCACTATATATTCAAAAAATTATAAATCAATATATAATAATATCACCTAATACTTCTATATGAAATTTTATTTAACATAATAAAAGAATAACCCTAAATATTTTTGAAAAATCAAAGAACATATACAAAAACACCAGTTACATCTTTCTATCATGAAACAAATGATCAAATAACCCACCAAGTATATTTTCTCTAATCCCATCTATAAACTCTAACTAATCCAATAATAACCTTCTAGATTTACATCAAAATCATTAAAAAATGAAAGAAATTAAAATGATCAAAATCATCAATTAAATCGATAACTTGGTAATCCTAATTCCAGCTTCAAAAAATCATGTTCTTCTTTAACACCCTGTTCAACAATCTCATATTCATCAACATTATCTTCTTCTTTTTCTTCATTTTTGTCACACAAACTTAAACTCAAATCCAAACATACTCTTTTAAAACAACTAGGTTTTTTCAAATTAGGCGTTTCCAAAACGTCGTCGTTCCATTTCCTCTTAATTTTATCAGCATCATTATGACTACCATGGCTAATCTCAACACTTCCTTCGGTCGTAACATTACTCACCGTCGCCGATTCGTCGTCACCACCACCGGCAACCTTTACACCGGCGAGAATACCTCTGTGACGCCTCATATGGCCTCCAAGAGCTTGACCAATCGGAAACTCAACACCACAAATCGAACAAGCATGAACTCTCGATTTCGCCGGAATATTCGATTCGCCGGAGTTTTCAGCCGGTTTAATCTTCTTATGACTCGCACGGTGACCGCCAAGCGCTTGAAAGGAAGAGAACTTCTTTCCACAAGTCTTACACGAAAATATACGACCAAAATCATCCTCAACAATGGCGGAATTAGAACCGTTTTGCCGAGAAGAAAGCAACATTAAACGACAATTCTCCATTACAAAAGTCTCGAGTTCTCCGGCAGCACCAGGGATTGCAGAAAACCTTTCTATGGCGGTCATTTGCGTATTCTTTACGATTCCAATAGAGAGATAAAATGAAATTTAGTTTGAATGAATGAATGAAATATGAATATGAATATGAATATGAAGTTTATTTCAAAGGATTGATACAGCTATTTATATTGTAATGGGTAAACCGAGTTTTTGACTTTGATGGGATTGAGTAGAGTTTTTGGTGTAAAATGGGAAATGACGATATTATCCCTTTGACTTGGAGCCTAAGTTTGCTTAAGTTGGTAGTATTAATAGTTAATAGTAGAAGCTTAATTCTTGATATTACAAGTATGAAAACGACTTTACTTGTTGCTGAATATATACTAGTATAATCTAATTTTTAAAGATTTCTTTCCTTAACGTACTTTACTTATTTGGAATGATTTTATATACTTTTAAAGTTTGATTTATTTGGATTTTGGAGTTGTATATTTTGCATACACTTCCTCCGTTCAATAATATTTGTTACTCAGTGTGACATGTTGCGTGGAAAAATGTCGCTATTAGTAGTAACTATTATGGAACGGTGGAAGTAGATAGCTAGTATATTACTCCCTCCTATTCAGTCTAAATGTCCCATTTATTTTTTTCACACTTGCCGAGGCAACATTTTAATCCTTAATATCTTAAATTATTCTTGATAAAAAATTATAAAAATTTGATATTAATAATCCTTGAATTGAGATGAATCAAACAAGATCTCACATGATTATGTGTTGACTTATAGATTAAAAATAAAATACAAATTAAGAGTGATGAGTAAATAATGCCAAAAAACTAAATGGGACACTTAGGTTGAATAAGAGGTAGTATTATTTTTTTTATTAGTATAAATTAATGTCTTGGGCGAAATAAAGATTTTACAGACCTGATTTATTTTTATGATATACTTCAAAAGAAGTTCCTTCATTATATCAAAAGGTATAAAACTTTCTATTGACAAAATTTATTTTAACATTATAATCTTAAATTAATTACTTCAAATATAAAAAAGTTTTACAATAAATCACTTAAATAAATAATGTTGCTCGGGACCAGGCCTCTTTAAATTGTTTGTATAAAATTTGGATATTGTTGTTAATTCACGAACGTGGTACTAGTCAAGGAAACCCTAAATTGATTTGAATACTAAAGTTTGAAAAATTTAAATTTAAATTATGTGATAATTAATTATATTATCAATTATGATATAAAATTTTGACATTTATTACCAAATTATGTTTCAAAATGAAATAAATTATTTTTATTTTTTTTACTTTTTCGTCAAATTATACTTTAATATTCTTTGATATTTTTATTTTTCTATGAAAGCTCACATCCAATTCAACCCTATAAATTTAGAGAAAAGTAAAACACAATCATCGTAATCATCTTATCATAATAAAATATACTAAAAATAAACAATTAAGCCACCTGTCATAATTATGACAAATATTTATTAATTTATGGTAAGAGATATTTTTGCATATTTTATTATCGATAATAAAATATTTTTTTTGAATAAAATTAATTTGATTGATTTAAAAAATATTATGATAACATACCCTATGTTTACTAAATTTTCAATGTTCTACTGTCAATTTAAGATCACAAATTCATACTTGAGATCGTCTTTTGTAAAGACGGCTCTCAAAAGCTCAATCCAATAACGTATTGGAGTATCTTTAATGATGAGTTGATGACATGGTAATTATTGAATAACATATTAATTATTTAGATAAAAAAATAAATTATATTCATTAACTTACTACTATATCAATATATCATCACAAAACATTATTATAGTAAATCAAGAGAACCCCAAAGATAATTCATTTGGGTATTGTTATCTTAATTGATAATGAAAACAATAGTAAATCAATTACGATTATAAATAATGATAATAAGGATAAATATTTTTTAATTTTTATTATTAATTTTTTTATATTCAATAAATTATCTACAATAATTTAATAAATTTTTTTTCAACATAATTTTTTTTTATAGATAATCAAATCTCTTTCATAGATTTATTTTAAGTGATTATGTTTCTAGAAAATCCATTTGGGTATTTTTATCTTAATTGATAATGATAACAATAATAAGTAGTTTCTTTTATAAAAGTTTTTTATGGACTTTTAATTTTAGAGTCCTTTCTATTAAAAAATATTAATCTAACAGTTTTTTATATCTTATTTAATATTATAACTGTTTAATTATATGAATATATTTATGTTTTATTTTAATCAAAATTACATAATAATTTTATTAGTACTCCCTCCGTTCTTAAAAGATTGTCCACTATGGTTTTTTCACGCAAATTAAAAAAATTAGAATCTTTGTAGTAAGTGGGTATGTAAAATAATGATTGTATTGGTATTATGAAAGATAAAATACATTTAAATTAAAGATAAAATAAACAAAAAAAAAAGAAAATCATCATTGTCATTAATACAGAGAGAGTATATTTGGGGAAAAATGGGAGGGATTATGAGGGTATATTTGGAAAAAAATATTTCCAAAAATGGAAAGTATTTTATAATGGACAAACATTTTAAACTACCCGTTATAATAAGATGGACAAATATAAAAGAACGAAGGGAGTATATTAGATTAATAAGTTTTCTTAAGACATTGTATAAGGTAGGACTAGGAGACATTGTATAAGTTTTCTTGTTATTGTATTGCTTCTTTTTTCTGTTGAAATGAAAATCTCAATTTTAGAAAAAAAAAACCGTTTTCCTTAAGACATTACTCCAAAAGATAAGCATAAAAAATTATTTAATTTTAATAAATTGTGAAAATTATATATTAAAATTCTTTGCATCAAAACGAATGTATTTAACAAAATCTTATATAAACATATTTTATCTTAAATATATATTTAAAAAAATCATATTTAATTTTCTCTCTCATAAAGTAAAAAAATTTAAAGTGCACAGATAAAAAGAAACGAAGGGAGTAATATTTATCACTTGTTGTCATAGAAATTAGAATCAATAAATATTTTTCTAATGTTATCCATTAAAAATAGTCTAAAAGTAAAACACCTCATGTACACGTCATGAATGAGTAGATGATAAGAATATAACTAAAACTATTCAAATGGAGAACAAAACTAGTAATTTCTCCGTTATTTATTATTTGCAATATTGTTGACTGCAGTATTATATATCAAGCAAATTGACTTTTATATTGTCGGTAATTTAAAAGTTAAAATATAGTCATATGAGATCTTCTTTGAATGATCTCGATTCAAAGTTTATTAATTTTGAGTTTTTATAATTTTTCAATATGTATGATTAGAGATATTAAAGATTGAATTCGTACATTGAAGAGTGTGAAAAAGCAAATCATCATCATCATCCTACCCAGTATATCCCGCTCATAGAGAACTATGAGCAGAGTCTGGGGAGAGAAGGACGGCGGCAACTCATACCCGTGAAGGAGAGCACGGCCAAAAGGAGTCCCCCGGCTCCAAAATGAAAAAGCAAATAGTGCAACTAATATGGAACGGAGAAAGTACTAACTACTACTAGTAGATGACCTAAGGTTTGATTACATAAGTGCTTGGGTAATAGTACGGCAAGTTTTACCAATTAAAATAATAAAATGGTACGGCAACTTTCGAAGACCAATCATAAGAACGAGTCATCCGAGGCCGGCCAATCCCGGATTAGCATTTAGATTTGGTGGAAATGACAATAAATTTATAAAATATAACAAGTTTATAAACAATAAATAAACAATTGTATAAACATAAAAATATAAAATTTATGGAAGACTAATAAAAAAAGCCATTAATGACTCATCATCTTAAAAATCAATCTACTTTTCCAATTCAATATTAAATGGTAAATTAATAAGTCTTTAATTACTTTTTGTGTCTCAATTGGTAACAGTTTATCTACTCATATTACAGATTCAATTTTTAAGTTGATTTAAAAAACGAGTTTGTGTTCACAATAATTTTTATGTAGTTATTAAATTTATTTTAAAGTTTGTTTAAAGTCAAGTATGGTTATAAGGTTGTATAAATATTAAATTGTCGAGTCTGTTTTAAATAAGTGTAATATTGACGACCATAAAAAATGTACAAATCTAATGTCTTTTTATGGGAAAATCATAATTAGTGTGTACACATATTTGTATATAAACAAGATCATGTGTTATTTGTTTATTATGATGGTAGCATGACTAAAAGTTACATGTATATTATAGTTGACCATGTTTTACTAATTCTGTTTAAACCATAAGGTAGTGTGTACTTACTACATAGCTTTCAAATATTGTGGGTTGCACTAAAATTTACAAGTCATACTTTTCTTTTAATAAGTACCTTGATGTTTCTTGTGTCAAATGTCATGATAAAATTGAATTACATAATGTCCATATCTTGCAACAATATAATATACCACATATATGTTCTAGTCATTTTCAAGAAGCTTCTCTAATTGTTTTCTATATTCTTTCCAACCACTCACAAGGATCACTTTTAACAAGTATGTTGTGCTTGTTCCAATAGCAAATTTTAGGCTATAACTTAGTAGAGACTTGAAGATATTTTCCAAACAAAAAAGTTAATATAGACAAAATTGGAACTTACAATATACTTTCTCCGTACCATAATACTTGCTACATGTCGTTTTTGGACACTATTCATCGTTTAAGCTTATTTTATATATTGCGGTTAATATGTAAGCTAGGAATAATATAGTTAAGTGGGATCTTGTTTGGATCGTCTAATTGCATACTTTCATAATATAAATTTTTTATAATTTTTACTCCCTCCGTCTGGATGAATTAGTAACATAGAGAAAATGAGTGAGAATTAAGAAAGTGGTAATAAGTGAAAAGAGAGAATGAATTGTGTGGATGAAATTAAAAGAGTTAAAATGTATGGATGAGATTAAAAGAAAGTAGTGGGTCATAGTCCAAAAATAGAAATGCTGCAATTTAAACGGAACGGACAAAAATAAAAAATGATACAAATTATAAGGGAAGGAGGGAGTAAATTTGTATAATTTGACATATAAATGAACAAAATAGTAAATTGGATTGCGTAAAAAGTTAAATGTAGCAAGTATTATGGAACGGAGGAAGTACTATTTGAATTCTATTTTTAACATTAAATTACATCTTTTTAGTGTAAAAATTATATAGTATTTTATTATTTTAAAATTACCAAAAAATATGTGTGGGATGTTATTGAATCTTAAAGATGTGTTTGAATCACATATTTTATCTGTTTTATCAGATTAAAGTGTATTTAACGATATTTATTAGACCTTTTAGCAACATAATTAAAAATCATACCGAAGATATCACGACATAAGATCTAATGGTATTTCTCATAAATGCCACTATAGACTATAATAACAATTACATATGTCACTAAAGGCCAAAGAAGTGTCACTAAATTATTTTATAGTGGAACTTAAAATAAAAAAGAATAATTATTACACTTAAAATATGAATCAGTGATAGCTTTTTAATGTTACTAAATTCTATATCTCGAAAAGTTAATATTGTTACAAAAAAATTAAAGATAAATAGTATTACTATTAAAATGTAATGAGTATTATATAACATATAAATTACAATAGGAAAAGTAGAAATTAAGCATCTACAACATGTAGTTAAGTAGGATTGTTTAAACCTAATAAAAATAGAGAAGTTGCTTTATTAGGAAAGTTTACCAACTTTCAATTAGTTCCAAAAACACGCTTTTTTTAGTACTCACCTACTAATAAGAAAGAAAAATTGACTATGGTAAGCTAAATACTCGGTTCTAATTGCTACACGAAACTTCTTTGTTATGTCATGTACTTTTGGATTTTGGGCGGAACTTTCTACTCCCCTATTAGATGTGTTCATTCGGATTATCGGGTCGATTTCGGATTTGATGTTTTGGGTCTGTTTAAAATCGGGTTTTGTGTTCACATTGGTTTTTACATAATAGTAGATCCATTTTTAAGTCGGGTCAAATCGAGTTCGGTTATAAAGTCGAGTGTCTATCGGATCATTAGGTCTGTTTTGAACAACTCTATCTCCTATTAATCCAAATGAATAATCACGCGCTATAAAACTTGACTCATATAGTCACTTTTCTTAAAGTTGTTTCTATTTATTACTATTATTTGAGTTGTTTTATTTGTTTTACCTATAAATGATTTTTTTTTATTTATATTATACAAATATAAACATGATTAACATTTTTTAATTCTCATTTTAATATTTTAATTATGCTTATTGTCCACATATATTTGTCATTCGCTTCATCTAAATATTTTTATATTACTTATAATCCTCACATGTTTTTCAATAACTATATTAAAAGATTTTGTTTTTAGTAATTGTAGTCTTCATAAATAATAATTAATATCTTAATATCTTAATATCTTGTTTTAAGTATTTTTTTTAAGGATAAATGGAGATTAATAATTCCAACTTTGCGTGATCCGCTCAAAACAATCCCAACTTTCGATTATTTTCTAATATACCTAACTTTGCCACTTTGTTGCTCAGGACATACCCTTTAATATGGTAACCGGTTATAACAGGTAAATCACCTGTTATAACCGGTTATAACAGGAAATATGCGAAAGTTGGGATTGATTTGAGCGGATCACGCAAAGTTGGGATTATTAATCTCCATTTATCCTTCTTATTTCCATGACAAAAAAGGTAATTTACCTGTTATAATCGGTTACCATATTAAAGGGTATGTCCTGAGCAACAAAGTGGCAAAGTTAGGTATATTAGAAAATAATCGAAAGTTGGGATTGTTTTGAGCGGATCACGCAAAGTTGAGATTATTAATCTCCATTTATCCTTTTTTTAATGCTTATAGTTATCAAAATTAAGAGGCGGCCAATAAATAATAATTAATATCTTAATACAAATAATATTAACAAAATTAGTTAAATTTCAAAATTATACTAATATATAATTTTTTGATATTAGATAACCATATACTATGAGTTAATAGTCTAGTAAGTATGTTGGGTTATTCCCTCCCACTTGAAGGAAGGCCCATGTAATAATATTGATTATTAGGATATAAAATATTATGGGATAATAATAATAATAATAATAATAATAATAATAATAATAATAATAATAATAATAATAATAATAGTAAAAGCCAAAATTTCCTAGCTTACCATGGGTGATGAAAACACCAGGTTCTTTCACCAGTCTATCAAACACAGGCATAGAGTGAACACCATCAATGTACTGCACATGGGCTCAGAAACCATCACTGATCAGGCTAGAATCCATGAGATTTTTCAAAAGTACTACACAGATCTCTTATGCAACTATATGGAGAATAGACGCCTCATCAACATGAGTATTGTGCAGAAGGGTCCAGTTCTCACAGCAGCCCAACAAAACCTTCTCTCATTGTCATTCACTGAGGCTGAAATCAAACAGGCTCTATGGAGCATACCCGAGGATAAAGCCCCTGGCATAGATGGGTTCAACAGTGGTTTCTACAAAGCTTCTTGGCCAGTGGTAGGCTCAGACGTGACTAGAGCAATTCAGGAGTTCTTTGATAACGGGGTCCTCCCGAAGGATTGGAACGTGACTGCAGTCACCCTCATTCCTAAATCACAGTGTCCAAAAGGCCCAAGCGACTATCGTCCCATCTCCTGTTGTAACATCATCTACAAATGCATCACCAAGCTCATATGCAGTAGACTGAAACTAGTCCTAGGGACCATTATCAGCCCGAATCAAGGTGCTTTTGTGAAAGGGCGCAACATTCTTCATAATATCCTCCTTTGCCAAGATGTGGTAAAGCACTATGGAAGACTCAGCTGCATGCCTAGCTGCCTTGTTAAAATGGATCTGCGGAAAGCTTATGATACCCTGAACTGGGACTTCCTCAAAGATATGATGCTTGCTCTCAACTTCCCCACTCGGTTTGTAAAGAGAGTTATGACTTGTGTTACCTCCTCCCAATACGCCCTAATCATGAATGGCACCCCCTTGGAGCCTTTCAAGGCTAAGCGTGGAGTCAGGCAAGGCGACCCAATGTCTCCCCTGTTATTCGTCATAGGCATGGAATACCTTTCAAGGATACTTATAGCAGCGGGAGAAGCTGAAGACTTCAAGTTTCATCCTAGATGCTCCAAATTGAAACTAAACCACCTAGCATTTGCAGATGACTTGATGTTGTTTTGTAAAGGCGACATGCCATCAATCCAGACTCTCTGCCAAGGGGTACAGCTCTTCTCTTCCAGCTCTGGTCTCGAAGCCAACTACTCTAAATCAGGTATCTACCTTGCAGGAGTAAGTGATAATTTCAGGATGCATGCAGCTAGTACTCTAGATTTTTCATTTGAGAGCCTCCCTGTAAAATACCTCGGTATGCCCCTCACATCCAAACGGTATACAACAGCTGACTGTGAATACCTCGTGGATAAGATGACCAGTCGGATAAGGCCATGATATGCGAAGAATCTATCCTATACAGCTCGACTTCAATTTGTCAACTCGGTCCTCATGAGCATCTCTAACTACTGGAGCCAGACTGTCATTATCCCTAAAAGAGCCATAAACCAGATCAATGCAGTGTGTCGCTCCTACCTATGGATTGGCGAAACCGACAACAGAGCGCCAGGGAATGTAAACTGGGAGAAGGTTTGTAGACCTAAAAAAGAGGGAGGGCTAGGCATTCGAAACTTACAAATCTGGAATCTAGCAGTGGTAGGCAAAATAGCCTAGCACATTAGCACACTGCAGGCCTCCCTTTGGGTAAAATGGGTACATGAGGTGTATATGAAAGGTGGCAGATGGGAACTCTTCAATGCTCCAATCACTGCGAGCTGGGTACTCAAAATCTTATGTGAAGTAAAGAGACACTTAGGGAATGGATGAAAAGTCCGAAATACTCCATAGATGTTGTGTACAAAGATCTTTTGGGGACTACAGGTAAAGTACCTTGGACTAACGCGGTATGGAACCGAGCTGTCATTCCTAGAAGCCGCTTTGTAGTCTGGCTCGCCTACCATGAAAGACTCAAAACAAAACAGCGGCTCAAATGTATGGGGGTGGTGGATGATGATTTGTGCCCAATTTGTGGATCACAACCCGAAACGACTGACCATCTTTTCTTCAAGTGCTACTTCAGTGGGCAATGCATGAATGCACTTCAAAACTGGATGGGCGTGAACTGGAACATTGGGAACATTAAAGACATACACAAAAGACGTCGCCTACCCAAGAATAAATTGCGTCTCGTAGCTGCAACCTTCTGCAACCTTGTATATGCAATATGGAAAGTAAGAAACAAAGCGGTTTGGCAGAAGAAGGTAACGACAGTAGGAAGGGTATTGGACACTATCAAAGCTGAGTCCGAAATCAGATTCGCCTCCCTTTCTCCAAATGGGGCCATTGCTCTCTGGTTGAGGAACCTGTAGCTGAGCCTTTTTGTTTGTTGGCTTACTTGTTGTGTTGCTTGTTTCTTTTGCTGTAGCTTTTAAGCCAAGTTGTAACGCCGTATGTGGCTTTTTTTGAGATATCCCGTTTTCTCCCGTGCACATGAAGAGTGAGGTGGGGAAACCCTTCCTAGAAGGTGGGTCCCACTTTCACACTGATGTAATTGATAGGGAGAATCCTGGATATCTGGGTTTTATACCCTGTTTGTAAAGCTTTTGTTTTGTGTTAATAGAAAATCGTTTGACAAAAAATAATAATAATAATAATAATAATAATAATAACAACAACAACAACAACAACAACAACAACAACAACAACAACAACAACAACAACAACAACAACAACAACAACAACAACAACAACAACAACAACAACAACAACAACAACAACAACAACAACAACAACAACAATAATAATAATAATAATAATAACAGCCGGTCTTGGCCGAGACCATCTCATTCTGAGACGAGGCCCAACCTATTTTTCTCTCTTTGATTCCATCTTCTGTGCATTTTTCAATTCTAATCATAAAGGTATCAGTTTCGACCTTAAATATATCAATTTCAATTTAATCATACCTGTATGAACTACATTAATCATGAAACTGAATATTATAAAATGAGAATTGAATAAATTAACAATGAAACTGAACACTATAAAAACTTAATACCTGTATGAACTACATTAATCATGAAACTGAATAGTATAAAATGAACAGTTTGTCTCATGGGAGACGGTCTATTCTAAAGACGGAATCCATGAAGCCCAGCCCAAAATATAACATAGTATATTTGGGGTTATAATAAATTATTTGGGGTTATAATAACTTATATTTGGAGTTATAGAATAGTATATTCGAGATAATAATACCTTACATTTAGGATTATAACATAATATAATTGATATTATAATAAAAAAAAATCAGTTAAGGGAAATGGGCTGACCCAATTTTGTGGTCTATCCTATAGACCGTCTCTTGTGAGATTTTGTGTAAGTTTCAGTAAGTCTCATGGGAAAAATATTTTAATTTTTCCACCTAAGATTTGTGCCTAAGAGACATCTCTCAAAGAAACAGTCTCTTAAGAGACTAGCTGATAAATTAAATGGTAAAATATTTTAATTTTTCCACCTAAGATTTTAAAAAATATTTTAAATTTAATATGCACCAAAATTTAAAAAAATAAAAATAAATAAAATATATAAATAAATAAATAAAACCATTAACAAAACAACTTAGAGGCGAAGCAGATTAGACAATATGGAAATCATCTCAGCTGGTATTCTTCTTGTGAAGCAACACAGTGGCCCAGTTATCAGTATAGAACAATCTAACATTCAGAAGCCTTATATACAATCTGAAACAAAATGTTAAAAACTGTAACCATCCTTTAAGAATACCCAACCTGCTATTTAACATATAAAGTCATTAATTCGGTGAACTTCCCGACAAGTAGAGACACAATTTGTCTCTCAAGTCGGAAGCAGTCAAGTCGGCAGATTCACACGTTTGTTGTCGATAACTCTCGTCATGGCAGTGCCATAATGAGATCTCGTCCTGCACTTCATCTTCCATGTCGATAGCAATGTTGTGAAGTAAGCAGCACACTAATATAACCCTCGGTAACCTATTCTTATCCGGTCTCCACATTTCGCCATCAATTATCTTCCACGTCTCCTTCAACCGAGCCAATGCTCTCCTTGCAACCATACGAGTCGCAAAATGTCGCTTATTGAACTCAATTTGAGTATCCGAAAGATTTTTTCCTTTGTACGGTGTTACTAGCCAAGGCAATGACGGAAATCCTAGATCGCCAACTATGTACTCCCTTATTTCAGATCCATCCGAAAGAACAACTGATTTTCCATTTAATCTTTTTTCGTTCTGGCATAGTTTGAAGAAGTTTGAGGAGGTAAGAACTAATGAGTCACTCAATTTTCCAGGCCATCCCGTAACTATGTCTCGAAATCTCATATCGGGGTCTACAATTGCCTGCAAGAGCATGCTGTGATTCTTCTCTTGATCGAGCCACACTTTGTTTGCGGGGTCTGCCAAAGGCAAACACATTTTGATATGGGTGGTATCGATCGCTCCACAACAGTTTAAGAATCCTCGAATTTTCTCGAAATTTGATTTGATTTTCGATATACTTTCATCGGAGGCAGGCCACTGAAGGTGGTGTAGTCCTGTCTTCTCCATAGACTCGACAAAACGCCAAGTAATTTGAGAAACTGTATAGTGGTGTAAACCTAAGGAATCTCCAACATTCATCAAAGAACCTCCAGAACTAAGTCTTCTAAGAGCGACTGCTACTTGGTCGTATAAAGACAAAGATTTTCCATTTGAGAAAGAAAAACTCCCTGGTTTAGAAGACATATCTTCTCCGACAAGTGCACATATATAGTTGAATGTCTTTCGGGAAATTCTAAAGATTAACTCAAACTTATCAATCCCCTTCGAAGGCGAAAGAAGACCTGTGGAGAAGAGGCAAAAGTGCATGTCAAATTCATGAAGTTCCAAAATGCCTCAGTAGTCGAAAACATTGTACTGCATTAAAAACAACTAAATAATATAGAACCGGAATCGGGAATTATATAGTTCGTGTTATGTATACATTTGACAATAGATATTCATAGTGACTCTCTGACTGTTCTTGCCTACAGAAAGTGCGACACGTGATATACGTGGCAAAATTGTAACGTTGCATAACTTTTGTTCAAGGCCGTGAGGATTATCTTGCATCTACGTAAGGGCAGTTAAGACATATCTCAGACAATTTGATGCACCCATGAATTAAAACTAACCAAAAGTTGTCACAACATTCCCCAACAACCTACCTCTGTTACTCGAGTCCTCTTTACTAAGTTGTCGCAGAAAGATTTTGTTTATAATCATATCAGAATAAGGTTTCTTTTGCAATTCATCTTCCTGGTTGGTCTATACATGTCTCCCTTAATTAGTTCAATAAATTTCATACATTATCTACAAGTTCCATATTCTAACACTTTCCATATGTTCACTCAATGTATCCTCACTCAGCTCTCGCGAGTGTGCAAAAGTCAGAAGCTGAGAAATCCCAAACATGAGTTTAGACAGCATCATAGAACTATATAGTAGCTAAAATACAGAACCTTGGGAAGAGCACATGCTAAAATCAAAAGTGCAAGAATCAATCAGAATCAGTGGAACCGTCTTAGACTTCTCGGAAGGTGCTGTCTTTCAGCATCCTTTTAGCTGAAAATCATACTCAAAATGCACTTAAAGCTTCTGTATCTAAAACCTATTGAAAATACATTGATGCGATTGTTTTCCTCAAACACATTGTAGATCTCTCCTACTGAAAGATCGATCGCTCACTTCCACTAGTAAAGTCAGAAATTTAAGTGCAAACACAATGCAGATTGCAGAATTAGTTCCATGAAATCCTGCCCTTGGTATATAGTATATATTAGGATGAAACATTGAAATTCAATCAAAATCTCTCACAGCCTCTTTTTACATTGACCAATACCGACACATTGTCATCCAAACATTTCGCAATTACACCGTTAGTTAGCAAAGACCTATAACGTTGTTTTGTTTTGGTTCATCAAAGGCCATAATAATATTATAGGCTTTAGCGTTGTTCAGTACATGCTTTCAAAGCACATCAATTCGATACAAGTCACATTGGCCAGACAACCAAACCATCAGTTATCACACAAACTCCTGGTCAATAGCATCTATAACCAAAACTTCTGAAAGAAACTTCCGAAACCAGCAGCAGAGAACCGTTTGTGGCTTGAAAACAAGTATGCCAATGAAAATCAATATTTAACAAATCAGAACATTGCTTAAGAGTTATAGGATAACAAGCCGTAGGTAAACCAATCATTACAGAGATAATTTCACAAGGAACATCTAGATAAGACGGTTAAACACCAAATCTGGAATCTAACAAGAGCACAAATACTCAACAATTTTAACTATATGTTGTCTTCATGGACCAATAGGTAGAAAGAACAGCAATAGAGTTTATAATCCACCGGAAATCGGTTGAAAATATAGTCAATTAAAACCGATTGAAAGAATATTAGTTAGAAAGTTTGCTGCCGTAGATCTGCTTACTTCATACTGAACGTGAACAATCATTATTGAAAGTATAATTTTTTCAGCTCATCCTTCTAAACTAAATTGTCAATAGCTACAGAGTTCTTCTTAGATGACCAAGCTATTGACACCAGTCAACTTATCAAACACTACCAATACCGAAAAATCTTGAATACATAACCCTGCAATCTACAGATCTGATATAACCCACAACCAACAAATATGCACAAGGGCTTAACCTTGCATATCCCATCAGAAGCTTCAATGTTTCAACATCAACATACACATTTACATTAACATAGATATCGAAATTACCAACGCCTCTTAAAAGTCTGCTACCCTTGGGTAAGGGGCACAAAATTTCTGCAACAACCCGGTCCACACCCTTGTGATAACTTCGAAGCAATTGCCAATTTAGTAGTATATAAACATCTTCACACCAAATCGATTAAAATCCAGGGAAATTTACGAAATCAATGTAATTTAGTTCATCATAAATTTATTATCCAAAGCCAGAAGAAAGATGGGATAATTGGGACACTATCCCTAGAATCTAAATGAATCAGCATCAGAAAACCTATACAAAAATGATCATCCTTAAACTCAAATCAATCTTTGCAAACTATAAGATAAGGAGAATGGTTTGGTTTAGCTACATTAAAGATAATGCTAGGAATCAATGCATACAATCCAAAGCTACAAACATCACCCATTAACAAGCACAGAAGAAATGGTCAAACTTTACATGATTCAACTCATTATCATGAAATTGAATATCAGAAACAAAAACCCAGATGCAAATCATATCCAAAACAATGAAAAACAAGTAATTCATATAATAACCCGACATGCCCAACTTATATAAGTACATGCTATGAAGAAAAACAAAGCATTTATACAATTATTTTACTCTAAGAACATACCATTAATTCCTTTGGAGAACTTATTGATTCCCTTAGAGAACTCCACCCACCAATCTCCAGAATCTTCTTCATTCTTTGCAAAATCGACCTTTCTTCTTTTCTTTGATCCCCTTACGAGCCCCATCGGGTCAATTGAAACCCAAACTCAAACCCAAGTGAAAACGATGGCTGGAAAACATACAAGAAAACAAATTAAAAACAAGCATTTTGTAAACTTATACAAAAGACAAACTTTGCAAAAGCAAATAATGGAAAATACAACAAGATCATGAGATTCATGAATCACAAGACAAGGGATTTGAGTAAATAATGATGGGTTTTGTAAAACAAACCATGCACAAAACCCGTGAAGTTTGAAATGGGTTAGTTCCTGAGTACAAGTAAACAAAATAGAATGCAAAACAAGTTTCCAAAAGAGGGATTGAATTATGAAATTGTAAAACAAATGTAAATGGGTTTTCTTAGGACAATGTAGGAAGATCAATTAGGTTTTCAAAATTGAATCTTTGCTTAGAGAGCATAATATATACGAAGTTTCTCTCTCTACAAGCTTTATGGATTGATTATTGGGATTGATAGGGAGATTGAACTACTTTCTTATGGTTTTATTGTAGTAGACGTATATATGGACTATATGGTATGATTTTCCATGTAAGCCATGGAAATTTTGATTTTAATTTTCAATAATCCAAATCAAAAGTAATATTGGAGTGTTTTTAGTGGTTAAATTTTGTATGAGATTGATAAATATGTATATATAAATTTTATTAATATTTAAATGTAATTGTCAGTAATTTACTGAATCTCTTCCAGTTTGTTACTTATATTGATTTATATCAAGGCTTTTAAATATAATTTGAGTTCTAATATTTAAATAAATATTATAAAAAATATGTATATATTAAATTATATATATCAAAACGAATCTCATAACATTCTACATGATATCTTTAGATCAATTTCCATTAAAAAACAGATTTTAAATCTCTCTCCTCATATGAAATATTTCAAATATGACTTTTAGATGAAATAGACGGAGTAACACTTACGTTTTCTTATATAATATCTTATTCAATATTTGATTATCATTTTTGAAAAAAAAATTTGCTTAATTACTCGTATGTGTTTTGATAAAGCAAAGATTTATTCCAATTTGAAATTTTTAAATAAAAAGGTTTAATTTCTTATATATTCTATAATTTAGACCAACTTCATAGACTTTGTGATCTTATTCTAAATTAAGAAGAAAAATAAGTGTTTTTACCTTTCAAGGGGTATATTTTCTCATTTTATGTAAAATGAGTTTTTATTTGAGTTGATTGTTATATGAAAATTATACTCTTAAATCCTCCATTTTAAATTTTTTTTTAAAAAATAAACCTCTTCTAATCCTTAAAATGTGCAATAGTCAAGAAGGTTATTGTTATTAAATTTGAAATATTGGTTTACAAATATACTTTATTTATGAATGTTTTATTTATCAACTACAAGTAGTTGAATGTTATAATATGGTAGTAGTATCTATGGAAAAAGAGCCACATGAAGAATATTGAAAAATAAGAGAAGTAATGGATTTTTTAAAGCTGCAATAAATTATAAATTGGTCAACATAATTTGAATGTTTTATATAACAAGAGGGCATATATAGTTTAAGCAATTTGAGTGATATTAATAAAAATAGTGAAATTATCAATCTTATATTTTAAGTGATTCTTATTAAAACTTGAATAATTTTGTTGGAAAAGTAATTTGCTAAAATGTAAGACAATGCTTTAGGAGCTTATTCAAATCATTTATTATTAAAAGACTTTTAAAATAGTAAGTTTACAAAAATATTAATGATCAAGTGCAATTAGTTAAGGAACATACATCCACATACATTTCCAGCAATTGACTATGTCAATCTAACTTAATAATTAAATTGATTGAGTTTTGTCTTAATAAGCTGATTGAGGTTTACATATCTTATGTAATACAACGGTAACAACAATAATGTCATAGTCTTAATCTCAAAAAGTGGTGCCTATGTAAATTCTTCTTCTGCTTTTATTTCAATTTCGTATCATCTCAATTAGTTAAGGAGCATACATCCACATACATTTCTTAGTCTGTTTTTTAGTTTGTTGAGCTCCAAAACTCCATCTTTATTATAGGTTTGCTAATACCTCGTTTATGCAAAAACATAAATCGTATTAAACAATTCTCTTTCATCTTTTGAATAAGTTTTGGAAAAGCATTTAAATTTGGTAGAACAAAATCTCACAAGAGACGGTCTATAGGATAGACCACAAAATTGGGCCAACCCATTTCCCTTAACTGATTTTTTTTATTATATAATATCAATTATATTATGTTATAATCCTAAATGTAAGGTATTATAACCTCGAATATACTATTCTATAACCCCAAATATAAGTTATTATAACCCCAAATATACTATGTTATATTTTGGGCTGGGCTTCATGGATTCCGTCTAGGGATGGTCACGGGTCCAGGACCCTGTTGGACCCGCTCCAGACCCGCCCCTTTTTTAAGGGTCTGGGTCTTATTTTTTGAGACCCATCGGATCCGGGTCGGATCTGGATCTAAAAATTATTTGGCGGGTCCGGGTCCGGGTCCAATATCCGGACCCTGGACCCGCCCCTTGGACCCTTATAAATATTAGATTGTCCATTTTTATTTGTCTTCTACGCATGAATTATGCTCTCAACACTTATTTTCTTTCCATATAATCATAATATCATAATATATATATATAAATAATATATATGCTATTTGTTAAGTGTTAACCCAATTACCCTTATTTCATGGACTTGAACTAGTGTTTATAATAAAATTTAAGTATATATTGGTGACGTTATGCGAGTTTAGATGTTAAATTAGTATTAAATATTTGTAAAATACGATAATAACTCTCTTACAAATATACGAAAAATACAATGACTTACAAATGTTTCAAATTTGACAAATCAAAGAGACTTATTTTAGACCCACTAAGGACCCATTAAGGACCCTAGACCCATCAGATTCGGAGGGTCCGGGTCCGGGTCTGAAAATTTTGGACCCTTAGGGTCCGGATCCGGGTCTGGATCTCAAAAAATTAAAAGGGTCCGGGTCCGGGTCTAGTTGGACCCGCTCCAGACCCGCCCCATGACCATCCCTAATTCCGTCTATACAATAGACCGTCTCCCATGACACTTACTAATTTGGTAGACAATTAGGATTTGATATGTAAGTATGAACCTCCCTAAATTAAGAACTCAACCCAAAAAAATGCTATTTGCTTCTACATGTTATTTTGTTATAAGTTTTTTAAAATTTATTGTTTATTTGTTTTCTTTTATTGCATGCTTGCTTAGATTATATATATCACATTGAAAGAAGTGTATCAAATTGAAAGAAGTGTGACTTGAATCTTATGTTAATTAGTCATATGAGTAGATGAAAATTAAAGAATGGGCCGGGAGAATTTGGGCTTAAAGGTTAAAGTAACAAATAGGGGTGAGCATAATCGGATATCTGATCCGAAACATACAGTCGGATCGGATATCCGAAAACTGATACATCTGATATCCGATATCCAATTCGATTCGATTCGGATATCCGACAATATCCGAATTGGATATTCGAGATATCCGATATCCAATGCCTATGAGAAAAAGTTGAAAAATTCCAGTCGGATATTCGAAATATCTGATATTCGAATTTAGTCAAAAAATTTTTTTTTTAAAAATATAATTTTATTCTTATGAATAATGGATATTCGAAACTACTTATAATATGCGGATATCCGAAATAATTTCGGATATCCGATATCCAACAATTCAAAAAAGTCGGATATTCGAATCTACAAACATTGATATCCGAATTTGTATCCGATATCCTAATTTTCGAATCGGATATTAGATCCAAATTGTAATTTCGAATCGGATATCCTAAAAATCGAATCGAATATCAGATCGAATCATTGGATAATCGGATCATCAGATAATTTTTCTCATCCCTAGTAACAAACTAAGGTTACTAGACCTTAAGCATGTTATTTTGAGTAGTAATGGACACTCCAATTCATGAACTAGTACACACTCCTTTTGTGTGCATAAAACAAAGCTATGGAGTATTCCACATGAGTTATTTGCCATTGATACATAAGGCAATGTAGTACACACAAGCTAGATGAAGCTACCATGAAGACTTTGCAACAAGCTGAAAAAGACTGTCAGACGCATGTCTACACGTTGCTCGACCTGGCTGCTCGACCGAGCATGGGGTCGAGCGAGCACATTGTGCTTTTCTGATGCCTATTGCTTGCTTTTCTGTTTTAGTCTATTGTTGTCCCAAGTCCCCCTTTGGGATATATGTGTGTGTGCGCGTGTGTGTGATGTAGAGCCAAGTTAAGAGCTTGAGCCTTCCATTATCCTTACTATACTCCTCTTATTTTCTACTCAAATGTATAGTTCACACTACTTTCCATTGATGTAATTCCTTCAATATTGTAATGAGCTTTCAAGCTTTTCTATCCTTTAAACACATAATGATACACTTGCATAGGATCGTATATGTAGCCTTATTAATGATGAACCACCTTAAATGTAAATGTTAATTTTTTATTTACTCTTAGGGAAAAGTCTCAAAAAGAACATAATAAAATTTTTTTCCCAAAATATACCTAATAAAAAAAAGTTTTGTTAGAAAATACCTAACAAATTTTTTTTTTCCAAATAGTACTAATTAACGTTTTCCTATAGTTGACCCTCAAATATAATGGTTAACTGGTCCAAATCAAAAAAATTTCTTTCTTATTTTCGATTTCTTTTCCAATTCAATTTTCTCACTTGTTTTCTTCCTCTACTTTTTACTCAAAATCAAAATCAAATTGGAAAAGAAATTTAAGATGAGGAAGAAGAATTTTCGATTTTGACCAGTCAACCATTATATTTAACGGTCAACTAAAAGAAGACGTTACTTGATACTCTTTGAGAAAGAATTTTGTTACGTATTTTTTGACAAAACATTTCTTATTAGGAACTTTTATTAAAAAAGAATTTTATTAGGTACTTTTTGACACTTATTCCTTATTTTGTTGTTTAAATCACCTAAATCACCTAAATATATTGGGGAGGGATGTTCGATTAAGTGGCTATATTCATCATCATTATTAAGTGGCTATATCTCATCAAACGTTCCAAACCTTAATTCACTCTAATATGACACATCCTCATCGTTCCTCTCCAAAGGACAAGGCATGTTCGATAAGTGGCTATATTCATCATCATTATTAAGTGTTTTGGCACTTGTATTAACACATGTCATTTTCATGGTGATGAAAGTTCGATCACAAAAAAAGTTTTTCTTGTTTACAAATTTCCATTATCATTTAATACCACATATCCCAATGGTAATGCATTGGAATGAATTTTATGAAGAAAATGAGATTATTAAAGTTGGATAAGTATGGCCATTAAGATAGCCAAGAAATTTTTTTCAACAAAAATTACACTAATTTTCATTTCCACTACTACCCTTGATTACCACCCACCAAACAAATCGTTAGAATTGTTCTTTGTTATTGCCTTAGAACGTATCATTTGTATTTGCATAATTCTTATACAAAAAACTGTAACACTACAAAAAATTACAAATATCCTCTTAATTGCACACAAAAAAAATTCTATGAGCATTATTAGATGTAAAATTCACCAACAATAGTGTTTACCTCAATTGGTTCAAATGTATATTTTTCTCTATGTATGAAATTAGCTAGATCCTAATTTTTATGCAAACATCTAAAACAATTATCTCCCTTTCTCTATTTTGAATACATCCTTGTGGATTGTGAACAATACAAGTAACACATACCTATTGTCAGTAATTAATGTTCTTTGTTGATTATCCACCATTTCATATCACTAACAGCTAACGCACTAATAACATGCATATACTTCTATTCTTGATATTTTTAAATCGAGGTCCCACGTAACATTAGATTAGCCCATGGGTACTATTGATAGTATTGGTAACACGAGTAATTTGTGCATCAAGCTCTTTCTTACTAGTGCATGTATGAGTCCTTGGCTTCCTTGGTATACAATTTGCTCTCACTCCTTCGACTTCTTTCTCCAACTTCATCAGATGTGAACTTCTGTTAACCAATAATTGAAAAGATTAGAAGCCAAAATCAAATACTTTAAAGTTCATCCATTTCTTGGGATTCAACGTATTTATACCTTAAAAAAGGTCTATAACACCCAGTGGCGGATCCAAGACTCTAAAATTTGAGAATTTCGTTTGTAAAATAAGCAACCAAAATTTTTCCATAGCTTTAAATCACAAGTTACAAGTTAATTATAACGAGATTATTTGGTAATTTCTACTTCAATGAAAATCTTTGAATTTAGGTATGAAAATATTATTTGTTGTTTTTCATTGGTTAATTGGGTTAAACAAGCAAAAAAGTGTCTTTTTTGATCGGAAAAAAAATTAATGTATCACAATTGAATATTGATATTTTACAGAAAATGAAATATAAATATTCATATTTTAATTTCGCTCAGGGCCCCTAAGATAACTGAGACTGTTCGAACTAAAAATGGAACTGTAATATCATTCATGGCAACAAAGCCCACAAAAACTATTAATTTTTATTAAAAAAAACTTATGAATAACCTATGCTACCCACTATCATAATATAAGTCCGCCTATGATAACAACAAAGTTTTCTCAATACATGCAATGACAGATTTTCAAGGAACCAACTCAACTATCAACTTAAGCTTTTGGTTGAGTTGGTTTCTTAACACAGATCTACAACTAAGAATTGAATGTTACGTTCCCATCAAAACTAAAATAAATGTTTGAGGGGTAATTGTGCGTTTTTACTGTCTGCATTACAATCTGACCCACAAACTCAAATTCACTTATAATATCATGCACATATTTTATTTTATTTTTTTCTAATCACATCTATAGTCCAATTACATTACCACGAGGTAGTCGAATTTTCCACAATTCAATGTGAAATATGCACCAAGTCAAAACAGCATGTCTAAGAAAATCAAACCCGAAGGAAATGTCGGCTAACATTGCATGTGTGCGACTATCGTCCCAATATTTGACGACCAACTCTAAATTAATAACCGTTATTTGTTAATTTGGTAAATCACACTCATATAGAGAGATTTAATAGGGTGTAATTTTTAAAATTGTAATTTATGTTTTTGTTGTTTTACTTATTTTATTAGCGAAGTATATTTTTTGTCTTTAATAATAATTTACAAATTACGGTAATTAATTTGAATTTTTTAATATTTGACCCATTGACCCCTGATTTATTTCTTCCAAGTGACTCCTATAAACAATATTCCACCTACGACAATCTACACAATATTTTTGTCAAATTTGTCAATGAGTTTATCAACCAATTTATCAAGCGCTATCAATTAAGTTTATTCAACAAATTGGTTGATGATCAAACTTATTAACCTATTTATGAACTAATTAGCCGAAATATGTACTATTCAATCAAGTTGTCCCATTTGAGTTGGGCATGAATATTAAGAGTGAGATGAGGATCAAAAAGTGGTATTGGGGTATTTTAAGTGATTAAATTAATTGTAAGGATGATAGTTTGAGTATTAAAGGTAGTAAAAAGTGGGGGTATATTGGTCATTATTTGTGTGAACATGGAGTGTTTAGGTAAAAAAATCATTGACAAAAAAGGAAATGAGACATCTTGAGTGAATTGCCAACAAAAAAAAATGGGACAACTTGAGTGAATAGGACGAACCGAGTATTAATCTACATTACACCCTTATGATGTTACTCTCTATCTCACCCAGCAAGAATGTCTTATGTAAGAAACTCCCTTTTTAATTCAAATAATGTATTTTGAAAGGGTTATAGTAAAATCATACTCTTTTTATTACAGAGGGGAAATAGTGTTTACCTGTCAGCATTGTAAGAGGAAGCTCGTTTAAGAACCGTTGGAAGCTCGTTTCTCTTAGTCTCAATTAAACTCCCACTAAAATACTCCTTTTCTTCCATACCCATGGCCATGTTTGCAAAACTACTACTTCTACAAACATTTGTATTTTCGGTATCTGTAATTACACCATTACTCTCTTCTACCGTCTGATTCACGCCACGTGGCAATCTACTCTTATAATGACACATCAACGATAACCCATGATCCTTCACGGTTGCAGCTCCACAATCTCTAAAAGAAATCGATCCACATGAGATCAAAGACATTAAAACTGATGAAGCTTTCATTCTGCCACTTGGACAACTCTCAACCGTCTGATTATTACATTGTGTTGATGATGATATTGTAGCTTTCATCAACGACTCTAATGTCTCAGGACTTGAATCCGACGGTGGAGGTGAAATCTCATTTCTACTTAGCTCTGTACTGATCTCTTCTTCCTCGGGTTCTTCTTTGATCTTTACAGCTTTTCTACGACGTCGTTTATCGTCTGTCTGAGTTGACGCGTCGGCCGCCGCTTTTTCGGAGAATTCGTGAGTTGACTCGGTTTTGTAGACTTTGTACTCGATTGATCCACATGATTGATTTCTCCGGCGATTTCTCGTCACCGGGAATTCAGATTTTACGGTGGCCGGAATATTATTCCCGGTTGAAGGCGACGATAATGAGTCGGAGGAATTCGAAACGGTTTCGACAAGAATTTCAGATCCTTTGAGAATGTAATCTCCTCCATGAACTGGATGAATCAAATCATTCTCCTCTAAATCATGCCATACGTACCCATTTTTGTAGCTCCTGCAAAATCAAATCGCATTTTCGTAAACTTAAATTAGCCAATTGCAATTGAAAACCAAAATTAGGGTTTAAGTATAAATTAATTGGGGAATAAATTGGTTTTAGTTACCGTTTGGAGGACCAAGAGTAATGAGATGGCATGGATTTACCACGAAGGAGATTCAAACGATTGATAACGTCACGAAGAAAAAGGCCTTGAGAAGAAGAGAGAGGAACTTCAATGAAATGAGGTTGTTCAAGCTGACCATTTCTAGAGAGATAATAAACAACTGGGACTGAAACCCTTTTCTGGGTTTGATTATGATCGATCATGGAAATGGAACTGTGATGATGGAAATCAAGATTATCTTGTTTATCTTTGAATTTCTGAAGATGAAGTTGGTCGTTTCGTGCTCTGCTCAATGCCACCGCCATTAATGAAGGAGCAAACAAGTTTTTTGATGTTTTGTTTAGGGGTTAATAATGGAGGTAGAGAGGAAGGATGGATTTAAAATGTTAAGGGGAAGGGGAGTAGGAAATTAGGAAAACGGAGGACAAAATGTAGGAAACAAAAACAGAATTTATTTTGCTTTCATACTAATTTGGACTTATGTCATTATTTTACTCTATTCGTTAAATTGCATTTTATTATTAATTTATAAGTTAAAATATAATTATGTGAGATTTTATTTGATCCGTTTTGATGTAAAGATTATAAATATTAACTTTTTATAAATTTTAATTATATATAACTCGATATATTATAAGATTGAATAAATGCATTGAATTATGAATATCTAAAAATAATAAAAAGTTAATGTTATGAAAGTGTGATATTATACAATTTAAACAAAATTCTATTGAATTATATTTTTTCTTATACATTAGCTGAAACAGACAGAATAACCTTGAACGATAAATAGTATCAATAATTGTAATGAAGCAAGTATTAGGAATGAGGAAAATATGATTAATTTGAAATAGTATTGTAATTGATGCATTAATTTGCAATAAATGGTACTCCCTCCGTTCCTTTTTGTTTTTTCACCTTACAAAAACGGGTAGTTTCATAAGTTTTCGACTTTAGAATACTTTTCATTTTTGGAAAGTTTTCATCTCACTTTTACCCCTTAAAACCCCACTTTCCTTACTTCACACAACTATTTAATTATTTTCTCTTTTATACTTCCAATACAATCATTACATTACACTATTATTTAATTATTTTTTCTCTCATACTTCCAATACAATCATTACTTCCCACTACTATATAATTAAAATAATACCCACTACCACCAAAGATTCCATTTTTCTTATTCTTGGTGAAAAACCCAAATAGGAACATAAAAAAGGAACGGAGGGAGTAAAAGATATTAGCACTTTGGATTTTTTACAAACATAGTATTCAAAATTTACCTTGATTGGGTTATCTTCTTATTTGTTTAAATTTCTCTACTAAAATTTCCATAGTCTCTATCAAAATTTTACTTTCCGGTTTTCATCATCCATTTTCATCTCCTTGGACTGTCTTCTTGCATCAGCTTCCTCCATTGTTAGCTACTGGTATCTTCTTAATTTTTTAAAATGAATTATTTACCAATTACAGCCTATAAGTTTAATCAATTTCAAATAAACAGCCGTGAACTTTGTTTATTACCAACTACAGCCTCCAACTTACCAAACACGACATCGAGACAGCAAAAAAAAAAAAACCAAAAAAAGGGTAAAAAATGAGGTTAAAATGGGGTGTTTTGGCTGTCTCGATGTCATGTTTGTGAAGTTGGAGGCTGTAGTTAGTAATAAACGAAGTTCGCGGCTTTTTATTTGAAATTGAGTAAACTTAGAGGCTGTAGTTGGTAAATGATCCTTTTAAAATATATCTTACTGAATGCAAACTTTTGCACAATATCATTCATAATTGAACAAAGTAAAAGAATAATTATATTGAAATATATAAAACTTCAATTTATTTAAATTCGCAGCATATAATATATAAATATCATAATTGAACATGTTAATCATGAAACTGAACACTTAAATGACATAATTGACATTCCATTGCAAACATTCAAACTTCAATTTAGAGAATTAAACATGTTAATCATAAAATTGAACACTTAAATGACATAAATGATCTTCCATTACAGACATTCAAACTTCAATTTAGATAATTGAACATGTTAATCATGAAACTGAACACTTAAATGGCATAATTGATCTTTCATTGCAGACATTCAAACTTCATTTTAGATAATTGAACATGTTAATCATGAAACTGAACACTTCAATGGCATAATTGATTATTCCATTGCAGACATTCAAACTTCAATTTAGAGGATTAAACATGTTAATCATGAAACTAGATACTTAAATGGCATAATTGATATTCCATTGCAGACATTCAAACTTCAATTTAGAGGATTAAACATGTTAATCATGAAACTAAACACTTAAATGTCATAATTGATCTTCCATTGCAGACATAAGTTTTTTTGAAGTTTGAATGTTGATTTTCTTGAAATTAAAGAGAGAAGTGCAGAGATTTTTCATAAAATTGGGAGAGGAAACTCGTTTGATTTGTTTCCTTTTCTTCTCGCGTGAATTTGAGCGGCTATTGAAATTGGTTTCCAAATTTTTCAGTTTTTAATTTTGGTAGTTTATATATTTAATCTTTTCCTTTTTTTAATTGAATAAAAAAGATGGGCTGAAATGTTTGTGCCGTCTCATTCTGAGACGGTTTCGGCCAAGACCGGCTGAATAATTTAAGTCTAGTGTGAGAAGAGTTTCACATTTCCAATTTAAACATGGTTTATAAAAGGAAAAATTATAGGAAACTACCTAATACTTCCTCCGTTCCAAAATACTCGCTACATTTCTATTTTGTGCACTATTCATCGGTCAAGCTTATTTTACATATTGCGACTAATGTGTAAGTAAAAATATAGTCAAGTGAGATCTTGTTTGAATCGTCTACTCGCATACTTTCATAATATCAAATTTTTATAATTTTTAGATAAGTGTAGTTTAAGATATTAATGATCAAAATTGTGCATTAGATTGCGTAAAAAAGTGAAATGTAGCAAGTATTATGGAACGGAGGAAGTATATACACTTTTTTTTTAAAAAAATTACCTTATATAAAAATTTTTGCAAAAAACTACCTTATATAATACAATTTTTTGCAAAACACTACATTTTACTGATTTTCGTCAGTTGACTGTTAACATTAACGTTGACTTGTATAGAATTGTATTATATAAGGTAGTATTTTGCAAAGAATTGTATTATATAAGGTAGTGTTTTGCAAAAAATTGTATTATATAAGGTAATTTTTGTCCAGATCAATGTTAAGAAGTTCTAAATCTAATTTTTCCTTTATAAAATAGTAGAAACATAATAAAAAGTTCTAAATCTCGTTGAGTATATTAAGAACATACTAGGGTATTATTATATGGAGAATAATTTGTTGTATGTTGACTGCCCACCTAAGCATTGACTGTAGTCAGAAGTTGCGATGAATGCGCTGCTCAACAGTCAACCAGAGTCCAAACTCTCCATAAAAGGATTTATTAGCAGTATCCAGTTTTAGATCTTCTAAATTCAATTTGGATTTATTATAACTCATAATCTGTTTGTATTAGGCCAATTTATGACCCAGGCCCACACCAACCACGTGTGTACATTCTAACATTCAATCAATTTTGTTGACTGCCGTCCAACACTTATTTTGGAGCGAAAATAGCTAGCCACACGTATTTTGGGTTAAACAAGTTGTTGGATAATTTTAGTTGACTTTTACGTCGTATTTGGTAGGTAGTAATAAACAGTGGTAATAAGAGTGAAAAATTAATGTAATTTTGGTCTCTTAGTCAACTTATGGTCATGCGTGTACATCTTTAATCATCACAGTTTCTTCATAAAATTTATTCCAATGCATTATCGTTGGGTGACGTGGTATTAGGTTGTAATGAAAATTTGTAAACAAAAAAACTTTTTTATAAACAAAGTTTCATTACCATGACAAAGTTTCATTACCATGAGAATCATATGAAACTTTTGATGAAATTTTAAAATATAAATCTGTTGAAATGCTCATGGTTACCCACATGTGAGTTGTCCCACATCGGAGAAAGAGAAGAGTATACATCACTTTATATACTCAAGGAGTAACTCCTACTATTACCAATTGGTTTTAGTAGTGAACCTTCTTTGGGTTTATGAGTGGTCTACTTCTTCTCCTCCTTGTTTGGGTTGCCTAGTCCCATTTTCTAAATTCTATCAAAATCATTCTCATTATCACCATTTAATACCATTAACCAAATGGACCATTAGGGTTAAAGGGTAAAATTATTTAATGTCAATGTTGGGTTATCTAAGTGTTTGAAATAATTTATTGTTGTGATTAATTTATCTTTCACAAGCTACTGATTGAAGTTGATTAAAATAATCAGTTGGTCAAATGGCTATGAGTTAATAACAAAGTAACTTTTTTTTTTTTAGTAAAATAACAAAGTAACTTGATGATCAAATGTTGATAAGTCAATTTTTTTCGAAATAAAAATATTTTAAATCTCATAATTTTCACACGCCACTAGAATGAGAAAAAATAACAAAGTTCAAATATAGATGTCAATTTTTATAGGTTGATATAATCATGGATTGAGACTGAATCAAGTCTAACTAGACTCAAATTTACACCCTTAATTATTTGTTGATTCGGACTTGAAGTTGGACCCTAATGGTTTTGACAGAGCTGTCTTGGAAAATTTAGAGTCCCTGTACTAAATTTTGTTGTGTGTCTTATCTATACTTAATACTAAAACAAGCACCACCTAGTGCCAAGTGTCGTGCTCTCAATGACTTTTTTCCCGCCTAAAATTGTCTAATCCACGTGCATCTATATTTGGAAAAATAAAGATTACCAAAATTGCTATGGTTTATATAATGGAGTATTTACTAAACAAATTCATTTGCTAATTTGACCAAGTGTAGTTATAATTACCATTTACTACCATAATTTACCTCAATTAATATTATTTTAAATACTGCATATTTTTGTACAAATCTAATTTTTAACATCACTTAATTATGAAAATAGCATGACGATAATTTTTAACATCAATTAATTATGAAAATAACATCAAATCTAATTTTTGTACAAATCTTATTACCTCAATTAATTATGGAAATAGCATGACGATAAATAGTTTGACAATTCGAAAGAATATTATATGAAACGTATCTTCCAAATTAAAGCTTTTTAACATCTATACTTTTTTACTTCCAACTTTCAAATCCAAAAAAAATAAAAAAAATAAAAGGTGATATCTGATTTTATACAAAATTAGCTCAAATTTATAATTTGTTAGGAGAATTGAGAAGTTACGTTCAAATGTGGCTAACAAAAAGTAATTGACCCAATAATCAATTAGAAAATAAATTTTACTATCTTGGTGAAAAATAAGAAATTAATCGTTTAGACTTAAATATTTATAATTTTTCACAACAAATTATGTGATAAATCAAAGCACAACCTTTGCTCGCACAATGATTTTTGTACTTGAATTTTTCAAATTGCGTATCAATATAAATATTTTTTTATTCACCTGTTTTTGATATTTTTTATTTATTTACCTAAAAATATATATTAAATATGATAAAATATTAAATAACCCGTGTTTAGCACGGGCAATCACCTATTTATAGTAAATATAATATATTTTATTAATAAATTTAATATATTTCATTTTTTGATTAACTTTTTCATATACGGGAGAAAGAGGGGCCCTGTACGGTCGATCATCTCGCACACCCTCAAAGACCCCTTTGGTTTTAGATCTGATGTGTTTAGGATCCTAAATATATCGTAATTTAATTATTCATATTTAAAAAATTTTACATTATAAATGTTTCATCAGTTTTAAATGGGTTTAGGATATAAGTCAATATTAAGTCCAAATATATACTATATATGTAAAATAAAATTTAAAATGATTTTAGATTGTTTTACAAATTGGGCTAGAGCGGGTTTGGAAGGGGTTAAGGTCTTAAATGAGTCCGGAGAAAGTATTGGATAGTCTGATTCTGAAAAACCTAAAACTCAAACTCTTTTTTTTAGACTCTAATTCAAACCAAATTTGTTGGGTCTAAAAAACCTGAACGAGACCATAAAAATTAGATGCAAGTCCAAAAGATTTTGGACCTAATACCATGCCTAAGTATAGGCAATATGTTTTCATGTACTTTTATTGTCTTATTAAATTTGCAACATATCTCTCAAAAAGGTCTTACATAGAAACCTAAATGTTGCAAACTTGATAACATGGAAATGCATTTAAGTCCTCACATTACACTTTATTTAAAAAATTGGGAAATATTGTTAGTAAAACAAAGTCCGTTAGAAGATATTGAAAACATTAAAGGGGCATCAAATCATTTCTCGAGCATAAAAACCTCGTAGGGAAGAAACCTTTGAAGGGACAATAGATGTAAGATGCCCTTTAAAGAATAGTGGACACACCACATTCACCAAACCTATACCAAAATGTATGGAACAAAATACAGAGATTATAAACCTAAAGGTGAGTCACAGTCAGATACACCTAAAAGCTCAAAAACAAAAAAACGCCACACACCTTGGGTGAGCCATAAGATGGCCCATCAACAAACACCCATAGAAAAGCTCTTGCAATATCGGTTTACCATAAAACCTAGTATCTAACCTAAGGAAGCCCTAACCTTAAAACTAGTACAAGACTTAAAACGTTTATTGCCAGAACTCTTCTATGATCCCCACCATCGTCAAGTCACCAACCGCCCCTGCCCATCAAATCAAGAGGAGATAACCCATCCACCACTTAAAATCATGAATATTAAAAATGAGGAGACAATTAGCACTAAGGATGACAATAGGTTGGATTTGGACCGGGTCTAGGTGGACCCGGATCCAGATCCGTTTCCAAAAACTGGGTCCAGATTCGAATCTGGATCCGCGGGTCTAATTTTTCAAGACCCAGATCTGGATCCGTGGATACTGCAGATATAGTACTGGATCCGGGTCTAAAACGATTATGCCTTGTTTTTGCCTCTTTTTTTTTTGTATTTTTGAATTGTTTTAAGATTGCCATAACGCTATTCATAGACTATTGATAATAAAATATATAATTTCGCAATCGATAACTCAAAAAAAATACTCCCTCTGAACCAATTTAGTTGTCATATTTCCTTATTTGGTATTCATATAAATTGTCACATTTTCTTTTTTGTCAATCTTTTTTTACCTAATTACCCAATGTTCACACAAGTAAAGAACAAAATAACCCTACTTTTTCTACTTACAATACTTCAACTACCACCTTTACAATTAATTTAATCAATTAAAATACCCTAACTACCACAATTTTAATAGACCCCATACCACCCTTAGTAACCGTGCCCAAGCAAATTGGACAACTAAATTGGTTCAAAGGGAGTATTATACAACTCAAGGGACGTTAGGGTTTTGTGACTTAGAATAGTGAGACTGTGGGATAGAGTATTTGTAATTTAAGTGACTAAGAATGTCAGGGAGTGAACAGTGAGTGTCTGAGTGACTTAGAATTAATTTATATATTAAAAACTAAAACGGGTCTTCAGATCCGCAGGTCCGAATCTGGGTATTTTTCTCAGATTTGGATCCGGATTAGTGAAATTTAATCGGATCCAACCTGAATTCGATGAGTCTGTTTTTTTGGACCCAGATCCATGAAGACGGATACGAATCCACGGATCCGGGTCGGGTCTAATACCCATTGCCATCCCTAACCAGCACCATCAAACCCTCAAAACTTGGTGGTGACCAACACCACCAGACCAACAAAAGTGAGGTGGTAGTCAGCACTACCAGGACCGCAAACAATAGAAGTCAACGGAAAGAGTGATAGATTATCATTAAGGCGAATAATATTTACGATTATTATGTATACACTTATTTAAAGGGCTTTAAATATTTTATATCCAACACAAAATAATTTTATAATTCAAATATTTAATTTTATAATAACTTTATAATTCAAATATTTTAATTTTATAATAACTAATTTGCTAAATTATTTTAAAATCTTCCAATTTTTAATTTATTTTTGGTAGCAAAAATAACATAAATCAGATTTGGGCTGGGCTTTTGAGAGTCGTCTTTGCAAAAAACACTCTCAAGTAAGAATTGTTGTTGGTTCTTTTTCTCCTAGTTGGTGGATGAAGCCCACTTATATTTGGGCCTACTTTTATTTAAGATAACTTAATATTTTTAAGATGGTTAAATATTTGTATCACCCTTCTTAAGGAAAAGTTATAGCAAAAGTAAAAACACAAAAACTTGAATGAGGCGGTCTCATTATGAGAGTGTCAATTTAGGTCAGCCCAATTTGCGTGTGTAACAGCATTGCATGTTTTACCTCGTTTTTTCCATTTTCTTTGCATTTCTCAATTTTGACCTTAAATCCTTAAAGATATCGATTTCAACGTATAGTAAAACATGGATTTCATTTGGAAATTTAGAATTGGCTCAAATTTATTGTTTGGCAAATCAAAAATTTTGAAATTTGGATTTGAGTCAAATCCACTATGGTTATGGTTAAAAATGAGAATTTGAAAATTACTTTTCAAACCTTGTCATTCTCAAATTCTTAATTAATAAATACATATAATTAAAAATCTACAATTCAAAATGAAATGAACGTTCCCAAACGCAACCTAAAAGAATTCCAATTTGGACACAGAAGTGATAATTTTTTATCTTAAACTGATAAATTTCTACCTAAATATGGTTATGTTTTCACAATTTTGAAATGACGTTTAATAAAATGGTATTATCCTTTCATTCTATGGATAAATTTCAAACAATAAATGAATGGTTAATAAAACTATCAATAATGAACAATGAACAATATAAATACTCTTATTCAATGCATACATGATGGTTTTAATGGAACATAAGAACTTATACTCTTTAATTATGGATCAATAATTGTGATATTGCTCTTTCCTCAATAGTTTCCATTCATAATGGACTTGAAAATAAAGTTGTATGTAATAATTGCCTACCCTCGATGTGAAGGTGGAGGAAGTTTTGATTTTGAATTATGTTTGCCAAATGATTCAATGAATGCTCTTGGAAATGACCAAGAGTTTTTTTTTGAAATCAAAGGCAAGGCTTTATTAATGATGAATATCAGAAAAAGTTACATCCGAAATCCAAGTCAGACCCCCGTCACGCCATATACTAGAACAATAACCACCTAAAGCCCATTTGGCGATCCGATGGGCGACATTATTCGCCTCCCTAAAACAAAAATGAAATGAAACTCGATTCGTATGAGCGAGTGAATGAGTGATATTATCGATCACCGTTTGAGTTGGAAAGCCCCGAGATAACGACCCTTGTAAGGCTTGACAATATTTAAAGCATCCCCTTCTATAGTAACCGAAGTCCAATCCTCAAGAAGCGCCAATTCAACCGCCCACGAGAATGCATCGAGCTCCGCTCTTTCAACTGAAATGAAGGGCCATACCGTCTTGGCTGCCGCTAGCACTACTGTCCCATTCGAATCCCGAGCTACAATACCCAACCCAACCTTGTCTTCCGAGGGTTTGACCGCGGCATCGACATTAATCTTGATGCCATCTTGCATTGGAGGAACCCAACACGCCCTTTGTCCTGAAAATTAGCTTTGACATATTCCGCTAATAAATCTTTGGCACGTTGCACACATAGCACCGAGGAGATATAAATTTTTTCAAAGCACGCGAAAATGACCAAGAGTTCAAGGCTTCTTTGTTTTATAAAAGCTTTCAATTTTGATCTAAGAATGATCAATTTAGACCTTAAAGTGATTAATTATGATCAGTTATAACTTATAAAAAACAATTTGATTTCAACCTTAAAAATATCAATTATAACCTTAAATAGATCAAGTATTGGACACATATCAAGAAAAATTATAATTATATGATTGGGCTATCCGTCTCATATTGAGACGGGCCTCGTCCAAGACCAAAGTAAGAATTTTATTTTCCCTCAAAAAGAGTAAATATTTATTTCTTACAAAAACAAAGCCTCACATAACAAAACGAAAGAGAAATGAGGCAGAGTTTCGCATGTCATTTGGTTCACATTGTGTCGATTGAGTCGAAGGTCATTGATGCTCCATGTTTCATTAAACTTGACCCGATATTCCCATTTGCCTAACCAATACGTTTGGCGATTGGATTATTGGCGATTGGATTGTCGTTTTTTGTATTGTAAGTATATAATTTATATTTAACGCTAATAATTTTCACTAAGGGCATGCTTGTAATATTGGGTGTAAATATTTAAAGGAGTAAAAAAAAAATCAAACTAATGAAATGAAAGCAAATAGAGATGCATTTGAAGTAGTTGACATAGTTGTGAAGAAAGTAAAATAAGCATAATATAAAGATAATAAAGGAAAAAGAAGATAATTTCCCCTATTATGGAGGTAATACATTCCTCCACCCTCCCCTAGGATAAATATTTACCCCACAAAATTGAGAGCTCCCTTTATTTCCATTACTTTGAAACAATTCTTCTATCTCTACAACAATCAAATTTCACTAATTTCTCATTTATCAACTTTATTTTCTTACTTTGACTTTTTTTACTCCCTTAAATATTTACACCCAATACAAACATGCCCTAATTGTTATTATACCCTGTTAATTTTCCACTAACAATTATAAAAAAAATAGCCTAAATATAAATCATATTTACCAACACTCCTCTTAGATTCAAATTCAGATATCATAACTACTAAAAAAATAATCGACTTAAAACCAAAAACTTTAAACATATAGATGATGCGTCTAACATGAATAACCACGAATACAACACTACCATTTAACGATCAATACTCAATATGAACTTAACTCTTACGGCAATACAAAAGGCATATATGCATAACCATATATTTATTTTTTTATCTTAACTGTGCACATTAAGATGCTAACCAGACAAACAAGGATTCTAAGCCCACTTTTCCTTGAACACACACGCCTGACTTCATCAACTGACAACCACTTATACTCTTTTTCATGAAAATTTGAAATAGATAAGAGCCTAAATAAAAAAAAGCATGCAATAAGATCCAAATCAAACTTGTTCCAAATATAAGCGTCTGATACCCCAAAGCACAGGTTCGAGTCTGTTCGCACTTACTGAGTGCGAACAGTAATAAACTGCTCAAAAAAAATCAAGTGTCTGTTCGCACTTAGTAACTGCGAACAAGGTTAAAATACTGATTTTAAGACAAGAGTTGTTCTCATTTACTAAGTGGAAACAGACTGAAAAGCACAAACAGTCTGTTTGTTGTTATACTAACAGCGAACATACTGTTTGTGTTTTTCAGTCTGTTCGCACTTAGTAAGTGCGAACAGCCCGAACCAAAGGTTTGTGGCTTACATGCTTAGTTTTGGAATAAGTTTGATTTTGATCTTATTGTATGCTTTTTTTTGATAAATAATCTTATTTATTTCAAATTTTCCTTTTTCATTACTGCAGATATTGGGTAAGACGTCTTAGAATAAGACGCGGCCCAATATAAAGCCCATCAATTTTTTCCATTTATTTGGACATTTTTCAATTTTACTCTTCAATGAATCAATTTTGACCTTAAAGATATTTATTTCAACGTAAAGTGGTACTTAAATATATCAATTAAAGTAAAAATTTCAATTTGAACATACAAGTGATCAATTTTAACGTTAAAGTGATCAATTTCTACCTAATATAATTGACAGTGATAAGTATTGAATTGTATGTTGTATGTAGTTCATTTATGTTGTTTATGATTGATAATTTGATATAGTTAACATCATAACAAAAACAAGATAAAGTCATAATTGATGCATGTTAGGTAATAATTGATAGGGATAAGTAATGAATTGTGTGTTGTTATATATTTCATTTATTTTGTTTATAACTGATATAGTTAACATCATAACAAAAACAAGATCAAGTCATAATTGATGCATGTTTGGTGATAATTGACAGTGATAAGTAATGAATTGTATGTTGTTATTGAAATTTTTACTTTAATTGATATGTTATAATATTATTTTACGTTGAAATTGATATCTTTAAGGTCAAAATTAATACCTTTAAGGTCCAAATTGAAAAATGCCTAAAAAATGAAAAAAACCGAAAAAATGAAATCTGGTGCGCATGTAGTGCACGCGCCTGAGAATGGTCCGACGCAATTATGATCTTATTCTAAGACAGTCTTATGCAAGTTTTTGTGTTTTCATTAAACACACTTTTGATGACATTCAAACAATTTTATGGGCTATTAGGAACGCATCAAACACACCAAATACAACATACTTTTTCATGTTGACCCCAAATACTGAGCTTTATTTTGTTTTCACTAACTCAAGAGTGAGTATTGCATGTATTTGCTTTCCCATGCAAATGACCAACTGATGGACAACTCTATCATCATCATCATACCCAGTGTTCCTGCACATAGATACTCTATGGTCAGGGTCCGGGGAAGGAAGGTCGACGGCGTCTCATACCCAGAAGGAGAGGGCGGTCATAAGAGTCCTTCGGCTCTATTGTAGTCTTCAAGGATAGCACCTGCAAATATCTGAAACCTGCATCTTACACCCACGTTAGCCAAGCATAGGGATCATTTAAAAATGGATAAACGATAGTGAATAGCGATGAGGAAAGACACATAAAAGTAACAAACAAGACTAGTAATCTAGGACGTGAATAAGGCGCCGCCATGTGGCTCTATCCTTGGTCAGGTCCTTAAAAAGGTGTAGCGATGGACAACTCTATATCTTCTCTTTTTTTTGTATTCACTACCTAGAATCATATAACTTGGTTCTTAATTCCATGTTGAGTATTAATAGACAAAAAAATAATAAACTGCTAACTTTTCATTACTATGCAGGTTAAATCTGAATACAATTTCCACTTCAATAGAAAAGAAATACTAACCAACTTAACAACAAAAGGAAATAAATGTAATCCAGTAACATTATTTGAACCATTAAATGTTCCTACTAAAACCACTTACAACTTACTCTAAAAAATAGAAATATTTTTTGCTAATCTTTCTTCTTTAATCCACTTCAATTTTAATAGACATTATTATGATCTTGAATTTCAATATTTTTTTGCTAATCTTTCTTCTTTAATCTTTATCAATAGACATTAATTGATTATTATATTTAGGAAAAATTACCGTGAATAATATGACCTTTCACTGACTTCCCTACAATAATACGATCTTTCAATTAACTCTGAATAATATGAAGTTTAACCTCATTTTTCCATCAGCATACCTTACCGGTTTGTAACCGATAGAATTGGTCAAATATGACTATTTCACTATAACCTTGTCATCCCCTAACTTTACATTCTTTACTTTATGCAGCCATCTCTTCATATTTCCAGTTACATTCTCCAATTTCTTTCATTTTTTCCCCTTTTTATTTTTAATAGTAAATTTATTTATTTTGAAGATGTATTCCCAATTCATCATCATCATGTCAATCCAAAACATCAATTGAAAAAGGAGTCTTAGTTAATTTTTTTGAATATTTCACCATACCAAAATTTCAATGTAATCGAATCAATAAAGATTAG
The DNA here is from genome assembly GCA_019776075.1 of Amaranthus palmeri. Lineage (NCBI taxonomy): Eukaryota > Viridiplantae > Streptophyta > Magnoliopsida > Caryophyllales > Amaranthaceae > Amaranthus > Amaranthus palmeri. The sequence continues at coordinate 300,392 of JAAKBH010000053.1, read as the reverse complement.
CTTAGAAACAAGCAAGACAACAAAAAAAATCATTTTAAGATGAAATCAACCCCTTAAATTGAACAAGTAATTGAAAAATGCAATAAATTTTCAATTTCCCTCCTAAACAAGCAAGCTAGGGAGATAGTTGAGTCAAGACTCAATTCCCGTGACCCTGGTAATGCATTTGATCACTTTATTACTCATGCCTTATCTTGCACAATTGAGAGTGAAGATGTTAGGGACATGAGCTATGGAGTGTTAAGGTTTAGTTCACTTGATGAAGTGATTGATGGTGATGCTTTGGGGTGCCTTAGTGAAGGCAAGACACCAAGGAAGAGAAGAATTGAAGATGGCTCGAGTGGTCGAGCATGATGAGCTCGATCAAGTCAAGCACGAGCAACAAAACAGAAGCCCCTGATCACTTGCTCGGATGGTCGTGCAGAAGCTGCTTGGGCGAGCGGCATGCAGGACACGAGAACTGCGATTTCTGTTTTGGCTACGGTTTTTTGTGGGCTTTTAGCCATTTGTTCTAGGTTTACTCTAATATGTGTTAGGGCTATATAAGGAGTATTAAAACCTTATTAGAGTCGTGTGTGAGGCATATACAAGATTGAGAGCTAGGGTTTAATCCAAAAGAGTTCTTCTTTGTTTATGCATTTTGTGAGAGATTGAAGTAAAGCTTCAATCTTTGCTTTAGGAGGGTGTTCTTAAAGCTTAAAGGTGAGTCATTAATGTATTACGGTGAGTCATTAATGTATTGCGGTTTATGTTAATGATAAGATACTTGTTTTGAGGGGGAGTTATCATTAGATACCTCATTATATTGTTGTACTGTTTGCTTCCATTGTTGCATGCTCTATTTTTGGTTGGTTTCCTTACATAATTGCATCTATTTTGTTGTTTCTTTACTAAAGTCTTATCCCGGCCCATTCACAACAAAGTAACTTATCTATAATAGATCTATCATACATTACTAACACTCTAGACTCAAGACTATCGGATAATCGGAGCATAGTATTTTGTAGTGGAAAATGTTTTACCCATAACTTTTATATTGTTAAAGAGCATATAAATTGGGTTACTTAAATTCTTGATTTCATTTGAGATATTCGTATAGTTCATATTATTGGCATCACTTTATTTTGGACAAACAAAAAATATTTATAAAATAATCAAAATTAGACACTTAGATATATATCAATTATCAAGTTGAACAAAAATATACAAGTGGCATATAAGAGTGCATCACTATTATAAGAATTGATGCACAATTCATAACTGCCACTAATCAAACAAGTGGCTGAAGTTTCACATAGATATTGCTCAATCCTCAAGATTTGGCATCAAGTAAATTCCCTAAAAGATTCCCTATAAAGTAATCTTTCAGTTCTCTATTGTTCTTTTTATTTGAAATATTCTATCTTAAGGGGAGAGAAATTTTATTTATTGTTTTTAACATACATTTAAAAGATAAAATATATTAATCTGAGATCTTGTTAGATTTATCTTAATATATACTTTATTATTATGTATTTTTCATAATTTTTCATTATATGCATTTAGAGATTTTTAGGATTAAATTTTGGATTGAAAACTGTGCAAAAAGTAAATGAAAAGAATAGAAAAAAATAGAGGGAGTATATTTTTATGAACAGAGATATCAAATGCTGCTAATACTTCTACAAAAAATCTTGTCATGCTCAACAAAATTTAATAATTATAGTAAGGATGTAGTATATTTAACTAATGGTGATTTGTTTGACATATCACTGTTACATGAGAATTTAATCGGGTGGAGCTTTTATGATTTAAATTTATGTTTTTTTGTTTTGATTACTTTATTAGTATTATTGTCTTTTTATGAAAATATACAAATCACAATAATTATTTAGGAATTTTGATTAATACGTGCTCAAATATACAAATCAATCTTGTCATTCTCCCACGAGTCTTATCACAATTCATAGTTTATTACTTTCCTTTTTAATTTGAAGAGAGTTAGTAAAATGTTTGGAAAACGACTAATAGTTGATAGTTGTTAACTGATTACAGTGCCTGATTTAACCATTTGATTTTATTAGCTGGTTTGATCAACTAATTTTAAACCTGTTGAGCAGTTTTTTCAAAAAAAGTTTATATATAACAAGCTCATTCAGCCAGCAAATATACCAAACACTAGCATTGGTTGATTTGAAAAACACTAACCTCTATTTATATCTAAACAAGTCAAACCAGTCCGATAAGTAATTTTGTCAAACACTCGCTATATAAAATTCTGATCACAATAAATGACAATCGCCACGACAGCATCCACGTGGAACAACACAAATGGAAAGAAGACAGTGGCACCCTACATATAGAAAATAGAGGTAAATGCTTAAGTAATATGCGATGAATGGGATAGTCACTAGAGCACAAAATTTAATTTAATGATACAGATAAACGTGCGTAACATCATATTGCACTTATCTTATCAACTACTTAAAGCTGATGTTTTGGACCATGTAAGCCTTCAAATCACCACTTAAAAGGAAAATGATTTTTCACAAATTCTACCACATAAACTATAACCGACTCAGCTTAGTAATTCAAATGGCCTTCTACACTGGCTCTACTGTTGCACAAAGAGTCAAATTTATATTTCCGCAGAAAACCGTCCTTATGGCATATATCCCCCTATTATAATATGCAAAATATGGCAAGAAATTTGGGGAAACAAACAGAATAGCTTGTTTCATGAAATACTCGTCAACTTACAACTATGGTATTTAATATGTTGGAACCCAGTTTGAGTTCTTATCTAGTTTGTTTTAGAAGGCTTTTATAAGAGTCGGGTTGAAAATAGAACACATCAAGAACGGGCTCAACCACAGTTAAAATAGAGCGGGTTATAAAATAGCTTAATAATGACCAAAAATGGGCCTTTATAAATAGAAAAAACGAGCTATACAATTATTATACTTCTAAATGACAATGTCAATGGAGATTAGTAACAATTTTACAATTTAATTATTATAAATAGATTACTGGGAATAATAATAATAATAATAATAATAATAATAATAATAATAATAATAATAATAATAATAATAATTTTTATTAATGAAAACGAGCTAGGTTGGGTCAAAATAGGCTTGAAAAGCCCGGCACAAATAAGCCCATATTTAAATTTTGAGGGCTCTTATTTAACACGGGATATATTTACTTAAGTACAACCTGATCGTATCCGAACACATTGAACATCCTTATTTACGACTAATATTGGAAATTTAAATTCATAATGCGGGTAATGCGAATAACCAAAACCTTAAATTATTGGTTTAATACAATAAATCGATTCAAATAACCAAAATCTCACCAGAATTCGATCCTTTTGACTGAGGAAATAAACAGATTACAACTACTTATATAACTCTTGAGCCATAAAAAAGTATGTAATTACTCCTTAGAAAACTACAATTCATAAAGCAATAATCTTTTATTTCTTGCTTTTCCACATCACTAGATTGTACTGCTTTAATGTTTTCTAGATAATTATATTGTACAAGATGCCCAAAAGAAAAATATTATTGATTATGGTACTAAACGAGGAAAATTGTATTATGTAGATGAGGTGATTCATGTTTGTCAGTGCCAGCTTATGGATCTACAAAATCAAATTTATGGATATGGTATCGTTGTTTGAGACATCCTCTCTTAGGGTATTTAAACATCTTTTTTAATCCCTTACAATTTCTAAAATGTATTTAAAGTGTAAACTTGTATGCTTATTGAAGGAGCAACTCCGGTTGATAAAGTACAATGTCATATAATAGTTGGGAAATTCATTCTTTCTCATACTAGGCAAGATATTACATATGCTGTTGGAGTAGTAAGTAGATTCTTGCATTTTCCACAAATACATCGTATGAAGCAATAATGAGAATAATAAGATACCTTGAAAGAATTAGTGAAAGTGGTACTTTATTCAAGAAAAAAAAATCAACTGGATTTTTGACTTATATAGATGCAAACTGGACAGATGATAAACATAGAGAAAATCAAATAAAATCACTAAAGAAGCTATAGGAACAAACACATCCAAAAATACATCTTAAGTAAATTAGGAAGATAATTGTCTTATCTAGGGTAGAAGCGGAAGTTAGAAGAATTGCTAAAATAATTACAAAAGTTATATGGCTCAGTAAAGTTAATGAATGGTTTTCCTCAGAATGAACATGTCAACTTTATTGTGATAACAAGGCAACAATCAACATTTTTGAAAATCTACTTCAACATGACCATACAAAAGTCATAACATGTTGAAGTAGATCGAGATTTCATAGAAGAAAATCTTAAAGGGAAAATCATCAACCTACCTTTTGTGAGATCAAGAGACTACATAGTTGATCGTCTCACGAAGGCTGATGCATTTAAAGCATTTGGAGAACTCTATACAAATTGGGCGTTTAAAATCCTACCACTTAACTAAAGGGGAGTGTTAGATAGAAGAATTATTATTGAAAAAATTAGTTATTATCTTTTAAATGTTTGTTTTCATATCTTTAACAACAATTATTTTCTATGTAGTTATTTTGATATAAATAAGGGCTCACATTGTACATTGAGTATTAAAAATAACAAGATAGAAGTAATTTCAAATCCTATTTTTAGTTTAAGAAATTGTTCAAAAACAATTAAACCATGAAAGTGTCGTTGATACAAAATGGACAAACCTACCTTAGCATATGTTTGGATAAGATTTTAGGAGGAATTGGAAAGAAAAGGAAAAGAAAAGAAGATAAGAAAAAGGAAAGAGAGGAATTAGTGCTGAAAATTTCAATTGTTTACATAAGGAAGAAATTAAAGGAAAATGAAAGGAAAATAGTACACAAATTATAAATAAATTAAATACTATCAATATATAGCTACATATTAATGAAAGCATAAAAAAAGTTTGAAATAATTGTCTACTTAACAGTCGATTTTCCTTTCAAAACTTTCCTCTCTTAAAAAATTTAGTTACTAACAAAATTAGGAACTTTAGTCCCTCTATTTCCCTTCCTTCAAAATTCCTCTTTCTTTAAAATTGTTATCCAAATAAAAAAAAATCATGTCCCTTCAAATCCCTCCCTTCCTTTCCCTCCAAAATCCCTCCATCCAAACATAATGTAAATGCTGGAAGCATTACACCAAGTCATCTACTTATAGTGACATCATACAAACATGCTAAAAACACACATCTATGATACGACCCACACAAGAAAGAGACTATGACAAACACGATGCTCTAATGGTGTATCCAAATTAGCACTCAGGAATAATCACTTAGAACTACTAAAAAGGCACAAAATATAATTCAGATCACAAAATTAGACCTTTCAACGGGTTTCAGACCATTAAATTTCATCTCAAGAATGATTTATTAATCTTTCAAATTATTTAAGTTCCTTTCAGGGATATTTTGAATGGATCCCAACCCGACCCAAGTTGCCTGGGCGTGGATCATCTGAATATAATTGTTTCTAATCACATTTTAAAAGCCTTTAGCAAAACAATAATATTGATCCCCCATTTTGAATAAAAAAATCTCAATACATAATTTTTTTTTACAAACTTAAATTATTATAATTAGTAAGTTTTACTAAAAAAATTTATAAACAGTACTTGAAACGGGCAAAATAAATTAAAAATAATCTATGATTGTTTTAACATGAAATTAATTTGGCTCCTCTAATTATTCCTCAAAATAATATTTCCTAGATACAAAAATAAGTTTCCCCTTCACTATTGACTTCCTTTTCCTCTATAAACCCAATACAACACACAAAAAGGAAAGAAGTTGTTGAATGATCACATATTATTAAAACAATTAAAATTCAACCATAACTCTTAAAAAAGACCTACAAAGAGGAAGTGGAACAACTATTTACAAACAAATATGGAAGGCTGTGATTTATAGCTAGAAGAGGACAACATGAGTAGCCTATTTCCAGTGACGACTACACAGTAAGCCAGAAAATCCACCAATAATACAATAATTAATCCTATATATGGCTCTTTGATAACTACCTTGGCTTTTCAGCCTTCCCATTTACAAACAGGTTAAGGTTATTGCTTCTACTCTCTATTCTTATGTGTCAAGGAACCTACTCAACCAAAAGCTTAAGCTTATGGTTGAGGCCCCAGGATATGTTATATACTCTAACACGCCCCCTCACACGAGAGCCTTTTGGGCTAAAAGTGTGGATGCAGCACATGCCCTCCTCATACATGGCGCTAATATTCCACTTTAAATGAGGGGTGGTTGAGATTCGAACCTGTGATCTCTGTCACTCTGGCTCTGATACCATGTCAAGGAACCAACTCAACCAAAAGCTTAAAGCTTATGGTTGAGGCCCCAGGATATGTTATATACTCTAACATTATGCATACTTATCATGATTCATGACCCTCAAAACGATTCTTCAGGAAACAAGCCCAAACAAACACTAATGTTGCGTACATATCATGAATGTCACTATCAGAACTTCCTTTAACGATTATACTAGGCGACAAAATCCTAGAATTAAGGAGATGTAGATTAATCAGTGATGCAAACACACTTATTTCCCTAAATAGACTGTAATACCATTATCATTCCAGAAACAGTATTAATCATGCGTTCCATCCTCATAAATTAGCACCAATAAAACAAAGAAGCAGAATGGGATCCAACACACCAACTATGTTTATTTGTAGTCTAAATTCATCTCTAAAATAAGGAGGATTTGTTGGGCTGAGTTGTCCCACATCGACAAATTGAAAATGGTGTGCACACTTTATAAGATATTGAAGACCTTCTTCCCATTGCCATATGGTTTTGGGATAACATATATGTCCTTAGCTTATGAAGTGTGTGCACCTCGTGTTCCTGTTTATTGTGCTGGCATTTACAATAAATCCAGCCTAATTTATCAGGATTGACATACCTTTTGAGAAAAGCAAGTGGTCCACTCTAAATACATAAACATATCAAGGATTATAATTAAATCTCAAGGTTTGGCCTTTGTGGTGAGTAAAACACGCACCATTACGCAGTCTGCATAAGATAAGGAGGAAAATAAATTATTCAAGATAAACAACAATCATAAAGATGAAGATTAAAAAATATTGCTCATCTTTTATGAATCATGTCCACAAATAAAGGGTAATGACTCGGAGTGATCAAGGTGCAAAACATGCATTTTTTTTCAGGTTGCACCCCATATTAGATTTGTAAAAATAAAGTTGAGCTTAAGAGTCACCCACTATATTTGTGATCTACACTTCATGCTGCTAGCTTCATCTTCTTGCAAACATTATAGAGTTACTGAGATACCGTTTCTTAGTGAAACAACCTTAGATAAGGAGCCTATATTCTAATAATATGAAATGGATTATTTTAACCTATTTATAAAGTCTCTCAATGAGACCGTGTCATACACAATTCATGTATATTGTATTTAGACATGTCAAATTTTGACCCAATCGAAATCGACCAGGAATCCGAAGTTTCATCACTCGAAAATTTGACCACTGACCTAAAAAATGAGACGACTCAACAATATAAGAATAACTACGTAAAATCGTTTTAACCCGTTTACAGTTTCACCTCAATATCTCGGTCCACATCATCGTTTTTACTCGAACCCACTACATTTTTACCAAAAGCACTTGTGCCTCAATGGATAGATCATCTGCATGTGGAGCAGAAGGTTTGGGGTTCGACCCCTACTGGGCGCAAGTATCAATAGTGGGGTTTCTTGACTGCGCGCATCTCTCTTTACCCCTCCTTGGGGGTACGGGTATAATTTGTCCGCATCCTTCAAGGAAAAAAAACCTCACTCGGACCCTGCCTTGTGCGGGATACCGGGAAGGTCCTTTCCTTTCCTTTCCTATTTCTTTATTGTAGCCCCAAAAAACTGGTATATTAAACTTAGTTAATACTCCCTCCAATTCAATTCAGTTGTCCCATTTGGGATTGGCACGGATATTAAGAGTGAGTGGTAGTTGGGTATTTTAATTGATTAAATAATTGTAAAGATGGTAGTTGGGTTTTTTAATTGATTAAATTAATTGTAAAGGTGGTAGTTGGGTATTGGGAATTGTAAAAGTGGGGTTTTAATTTGATTAAATTAATTGTAAAGGTGGTAGTGGGGTATTGGAAATTGAAAAAGTGAGGGTATTTAGGTAAAAAAAGATGTACCAAAATAGAAATGGGACAATTGAAGTGAGTTGTCCCAATAAGGAAATGGGACAACTGAATTGAATTGGAGGGAGTATTAACTTTTTCATTGAAAACAATAATGATAGGGAAAAATTTATAAGGCATTAGCTTATTAAATCACCCAAAGCTAACCCAAAATTGACTTGACCCAAAAACAACAGGATATGATCGAACCATCTAACAATATTGGTCCCTAGAGCTAGGAAATGTTAGAGTACATAACATATTCTTGGGCCTCAACCATAAGCTTAAGCTTTTGGTTGAGTTGGTTCCTTGACTGCTAGAATAATAATTCTCAAAGAATATTTTGCATATATTATTTATTTAGTGTATCTTTATATGTTAGAATATAATATTAGGAATATATTGTAATTATTTAGTTTCCTAAAAACCATAGATTAATCTTGTATATATTCTTATGATGATAATGAGAAGGCATCCAATCTTTCTCCCAAATCACTTAGGAAATAGTGTCTTCTGCAAAATGCCAAAATCCCTGACACAAACAAATTATTGGGAAATATCCACTACAATACCTTATCCCACATAGTGACATCTTCAAATCTAGCCCTCATTTAGTGCTACCTCCAGTTAATTCCTCGAGTAAATAAATCTATAGTAGAACAAGTTCCTGAAAAGTAAAAAACATTTGAGATTCTTTTCTCTGTTGTCAACCAGGTATCAAATTTAGCTGATCTCTATGTGGACTAAACTAAATAACACTTTCAGAGGAATTGATTCAAATAACAAAGCATTTAAAGATTGAAAATCAAGGATAAATAAGTTGCAGAAAATAGACAAGTTAAGATAGACCACTTTTGTTGTTTGAAATCTATAAAAGCACCAAAATCAATCAAAAAATTCTTCCTAAAATGACTGGCCTGAATAAAGAGTTGTATTAAATCCATAAGGTGGGAGGCTGAGATGAAATGAAACAGAATAAATAAAAATGGTATCACTTCATGATCTCACCCTTATTTTTAAAAAGCACAAATTCCTTAAAGTCCAAGCGCAAAGCATAAGGCGAAGGCGTAGCATTTTGTAGACCATGCGGACTTTTTCGCTAAAGCTTAAAATTCAATCTTAAAACATACTTCCTCCGTTCCATAATACTTGCTACATATTCCATTTTGGGAAATTTCTTATTACTTGCTACATTTCCTTATTTGGTAACAAACCAATCATTTAAAGTTATACCTACTCCTACTTTTATCCTATTCTATATCTAATTATTCCTATTTTTCTTTTTCATTTTTCAACAAATAATATTAAAAAATTTCAAAAACAACTTTTCACCTATTACTAATCATTGCATAGTTGCTCCTTAATATTTGTGCCCATGCAACGGTAGCAACTAAATAAGAACGGAGGAAGTATATAATACTTCAAACAACATGATATTCATATTTTAGAATCAACAAGCTTAAAAACATTCATATCGTTGCAGTATATACCACTTTAGCACAAAACTATTATTTTCTTCTTTGCTTGTATTTTATTTTTCTTCAGGAAGAAATGGTTTTTTGAACATCATATTCTAGTAAATTCGGGTTTCGAGTTTTATTTCTTTTCTGAATAAACAACCATAAGTTAATTGCCAAGCCCAACTAGGAGGCGAACAGGGTGCACAAGGCGTGAAGCGCATCGAGGCGCCCAAGGCTCTTATAGTGAGCTTTTCCTCACTTAGCCGAGGCGTTTTCAGCTAAATCTGAGCTCGAGGCGCACAGGGAGAAAACCGAGGCTGGTGCGCTTTTTAAAACTAAGATCTCACTCCTAATATTAAAAATTAGGTTGATGAAAAAATTAATAAAAAAAACTAATGAAAAAAAGTTAATAAATCATTAAAGTAACCAAACTCAACTAAATATGACTAAAACTATGACCCAGCTTATCTGGGGGAAAATTTGACACCACTACTATTAGTTAATATTTTGTGATAAAAGGTTATTATAGCCCAACATATTAGTCCTTAAATTATACTCCCACTAATTTTTTTCAATTGTTCCATTTGGTAGGGCGCAGATATTAAGAAAGGGATAGAGTTTATCAAAAAGGCGATAGTTAGGTATTTTAATTAATTGATTAAATTAATTGTAAATGTGATAGTTAGGGTATAGTAAGTATTTTAAGTGAGGGTATTTTAGTCATTATTTGTGTGAACATGAGGTATTTAAGTAAAAAAATTCATTGACAAAAAAAAAATAGAAAAAAAGATATAAATTTACCAAATAAGGGAATGAGACAATTAAAAAGAATTAGAAGAAATACTATTTTGTAATATAATTAAAAAGCTTCACAGCTTCTCAGGTAAACTCTACTGCTTGTTTACCCAAATCTATCATCAGAATATCTTGAATTAAAACTTTACAAGTTAGTCAAAAATGCAAACAACATTTTGGTAAAGGAATTTTAGATGTATATTTATATTAGACTAACTGGTCGATGTTATTAGTAATACTGTTTTCATTTTTATTTTTTTAATTGTTTTTACTTATTTATTTTATTTATATGCATTTTATTTATCTTTCCCGTTGCAGAAACTTCTCAATTTTTTTCAAGTAGGGGACTTCTTTGGCCACACTCTCCTTTTTGGTATGGGTTGTCGTTGTCCTTCTCTCCCCAGACTCTATCCATAGTTTTCTATGAAGGGGATATACCAAGTAGGATGATGATGATGATGATGCTGCTGCCTATTAAGTACACTTATCTCATTTAATGAAAGGAAATAAAATGGCTTACTATTTTATCCCTTCATAATCAATGGATTCTGATATAGAGAAAAACAATTTTTTCCTCACCCCACCTTGCAACCACCAAGAAGACCTACTCCTAATTCGTAAAATTCTTGCTTCTTAAACCAATGCAAGCCCTAAATGATCAAAAGACAGAAAAGATATACGGAAACAGGCAAAATGTGCTGTTATAGGACAAACAGGAGAGCTCGCCCAAAAGACTAGCCTATTAGGTGAGAGAGTCAATTTGCCTATAAACCCCACACCAATTGCACTTTACAACCGATGTGGGACAAGTCTCATACCTTGCAATGGACCATAACAATCAACCCCCCATAAGGCCAACGTCCTCGTTGGGTCACGGCTGCATTGGGTCACGGTTATTGTTGGAGATTTAGAGCGGTAGGACATATATCCAAGGCTTAGAAGTATGTAATTAACATAAACTAAGCAATAACGTAACAACGAAACAAAACCGAGGCAAGAGCAGGCTTGCTCGTTCGAGCAAGTGGCCCGCTCGTTCGAGCAGCAGGGTGCTCGTTCGAGCACTATCATGCTCGTTCGAGCATCTTGCTCCGGGATGGTCAGAATGCTTCTGTTTGTTGATTTTGGCATTTGCTCGTTCGAGCACCTATAGTGCTCGTTCGAGCACTTAGAGAATTTCGCGTCAGAAAGTCTCTGGAAACTGTTTTGCATCATGGTCGTTCGAGCACCTTATGTGCTCGTTCGAGCACCTCTGAAACAGTGTGTTATTTCGTGAAGCTAAGCTATGCTTCATGAAGACTTGTGTTGTTATGGACGAGTGTTTTACTTCACTAAAACACTCTATTTTGCCTGGTAACCACCAAGCATGGTTTGGATGAAGACATGTGACTCTTCACACTCTATAAATAGGTGTGGGCACATGCATTTCATATCACTCTTTACATTTGATAGAAATTCTGATTTCTATTGTTCTTTCTCTCATTTCTCTTGATTCATTGAGAAGAGTAATTAACTTCTCTTTTGTTTTTCTGATTTCATAGTCTCTTATAAACTCTTTGTTGTTTAGATTAATCGGTGCGTACTCATCGGTTAATGTGATTGATTGTATCTCGTTGTGAATATCCATCATCATAACCCAAGTACCTTTGTGGGGGATATATCACAAAAGGAAAGTTTCCATACGCCTTCAATCTTATATCAAGATTTCCGGTGACCATTGTGTTGCAACTAATCTTCTCTACGGTGTTCATCTTGTTCGTGGTTCGTTGTTTGAAGAAGATCATTGCCATAAACACAAAGGCTTATATACATAGTATATTGTAATAGTGTAGTGTAATTGTAATTTACAGCACTTTCCTTTTGTACATCTTATAACAATCTTTTGTGATATTTCTGAAAATATGGCAAGTGTGAAAGATCTTACTTCAAACTTTATGAAGTTAGACAAGTTTCTTGGAGTGGAGTTTCGTCGGTGGCAAAAGAAGATGCAAATCTTGTTAACTTCCCTCAACGTTTACTATGTCATTTCCACTCCAAAGCCGGAAGAGAAGGAGGATGAAACTCTAGAGGAGGCTAGAAAGAGGAACAAATGGGAGAACGACGACTTTATTTGTCGTGGGCATATTCTAAACGGTATGTGTGATTCTTTGTTTGATATTTACCAATTTCATGAGTCCGCCAAACTATTGTGGGATAGTTTGGAAGATAAGTATATGGCGGAAGACGCTAGTTCTAAGAAGTTCTTGATCACTAACTTTAATAATTACAAAATGTTGGACAACCGTCCTGTTATGGATCAATTCCATGAGTTGCAACGCATGTACAATAACATGAAGATGCATGATATATCTATGGATGAAATATTTATTGTTTCAAGTATCATAGATAAACTACCCAATACTTGGAGGGATGTGAAACATGCCCTCAAACACAAGAAAGAAGAGATTTCTCTTGTGGGACTTGCTCAACATCTTCAAATTGAGTCAAGTTTAAGGGAACTTGAAAGTTCCAAGGGAGATAATCCCAATCTTTCATCTGTGAACATGGTGATTGATGATACTAAGGCCACTACAAGTGGAGACAAGAAGAGGAAACCACAACACCCAAAGGGTAAAGGCAAGAACAAAGTCAATGACAATGTTTGTTGGGAGTGTGGTAGGCCTGGACATCGCAAGAAAAACTGCTTTGTGCTTAAGAATAAACTTAAGAAAATGAAGGGTGGTGCTTCTTCAAGCAACAACCCTCCTCCTACTAAAGGTAATCCTGTAATTTTGGATGAAAATTCTAAATTGAATGTTTCTTCCATGGATTCTAATGTGAATGTTGTGCAGGATGAAGACATGTCGTGGTGGATCGATTCGGGAGCCTCTAGACATGTGTGCAAAAGCAAACACTGGTTCACAACGCTACATGAAGTTGTGGATGGAGAAAGTCTCTACATGGGAGACAACTCGCCTATCAAAGTCCTTGGCAAAGGACAAGTGGAGCTTTTGTGTACTTCGGGGAATACTTTGATCCTTAGGGATGTTTATTATGTTCCCGACATTAGTAGGAATCTCGTCTCCGGTCCAATCCTAAACCGATTAGGATATAAACTTGTATTCGAGGCCGATAGATGTATTATAAGTAAGGGTAATATGTATGTAGGACGTGCCTATTTATGTTGTAACTTGTTTAAACTATCTTTGTCTTGTAAATATTCTAATATTATTTGCAATGTTAATTCTCATGATGATGATTTACATTATTTGTGGCATCTTAGATTAGCGCATGTTAATTTTGGCAAAGTATCTTTTATGGCTAAGCATGATTTGATTCCAATGTGTGAACGAAAATCGGTAAATTGTAAAACATGCATGCTTAATAAGATCACTAAGTCACCTTTCAAAAGTGTAGAAAGAAAATCTAATATTTTAGATCTTGTACATAGTGATTTATGTGATTTCCATAGCACACCATCTTTAGGCAATAAAAGATATGTTGTTACTTTTATTGATGATTATTCTAGGTTTTGCTATGTTTATCTTTTGCATACAAAAGATGAGGCACTTGATTTCTTTAAAGTTTACAAGAATGAAGTTGAACTTCAGATTAATGGTAAACTTAAGAGATTAATGACCGATAAGGGAGGAGAATATTATGATCCTCAATATTTCCAATCAATGGGAATTATACATGAAACTACCGCCGGTTATGCACCACAATCGAATGGTGTGGCGGAAAGGAAGAATAGAACTCTTCAAGAAATGGTTAATTCCATGTTGTCATACTCTAATTTGAGTGACGGGTTTTGGGGAGAGGCTATGTTGACCGCGTGTCACATCCTCAACCGGGTTCCAAGTAGAACCAATAAGGAATCTCCTTATGAGTTATGGTACAAAAGAAAACCGAACTTAAGTTATCTTAAAGTTTGGGGGTGTCGGGCTATTGTTAGAGTACCCGGACCGAAAAGAAAGAAACTCGGTGAACGAGGCATTGAATGCATCTTTGTAGGTTATGCTAATCAAAGCAAAACTTATAGGTTCTATGTAATAGAACAAAATGACTATATTGCGATTCATTCAATAATAGAGTCAAGGGATGCGATTTTCGATGAGAATCGTTTTTCATCGATTAGTAGACAACGAGATCTACGGATTAGTACCAATGACGATGATGTTGAAATCGAAGATATTCAACATGAAAACCCGAATGAAAACGATGATGTTGATGACAATCAACAAAACATCGAACAAGAAACTCCCGATGATGTGGAAGAAATTCCTAGGAGGAGTAAAAGACAACGGAGACCAAAATCTTTTGGTTCGGATTTTCATGTATATTTGGTTGAAGGTACTCGTACCGATATTCAATCAAGTTTTCCATATTTATTTAATGTGGAAGGAGACCCATTGACATATAGCGATGCTATGGCTTCTCAAGACAGTGCTTTTTGGAAGGAAGCGATTAATGATGAGATGGACTCAATCATGGGAAATAATACATGGGTTTTGGTAGATTTACCACCGACTTGCAAACCGATTGGTTGCAAGTGGATCTTCCGTAAGAAGATGAAAATAGATGGAACTATTGATAAGTTCAAGGCCCGTTTAGTGGCACAAGGTTTTAGACAAAAACCTGGTATCGATCATTTCGATACATATGCACCTGTTGCAAGGACAACCACCATTCGGTTGTTGATAGCTTTGGCTTCGATACACAATCTAGTGATTCACCAAATGGACGTAAAAACTGCGTTTTTGTATGGTGAACTAGATGAAGAAGTGTATATGAAACAACCCGAAGGGTTTGTTTTGAAAGGACATGAAAACAAGGTGTGTAAACTTGTTAAGTCGTTGTACGGACTAAAACAAGCACCGAAACAATGGCATCAAAAATTTGATGAAACGATATTGTCCTTTGGATTCAAATTGAATCAAGCGGATAAATGCGTTTATAGCAAATTTGATGAGCAAGGCGACGGAGTCATAATATGTCTCTACGTTGATGATATGCTCATCTTTGGTACTGATTTAGTACGGGTTCAAGAGACAAAGGATTTTTTGTCAAGATCCTTCCAAATGAAGGATATGGGGGAGGCCGATGTGATCTTAGGCATAAAGATCATTAGAGACGGCAATGGAATCAAATTAAGTCAATCTCATTACATTGAGAAAATACTTAAAAGGTTCAATATGTTCGAGTCAACTCCTATCTCGACCCCTATGGATCCACATGTCAAGTTATTTAGACATGAGAAAGAACCAGTTTCGCAATTATCATATTCAAAGATAATTGGATCGCTTATGTATGCGATGACTTGTACTAGACCGGATATTGCGTTTGCGGTTGCAAAATTGAGTAGATTTACTAGCAATCCGGGTCCGCATCATTGGAATGCGATTAGGAGAGTATTAAGATACTTGAAGGGTACCTTAGATCGTGGTATCATTTATAGTGGAGAACCTCCAGTTCTGGAAGGTTATTCCGATGCAAGTTGGATCACTAATGAAGAAGATAATTCTTCAACGAGTGGTTGGGTGTTTGTTTATGGGGGAGGAGCCATTTCATGGTCTTCCAAGAAACAAACGTGCATCGCTGATTCCACTATGGCTTCCGAGTTTATTGCGTTAGCATCTGCGGGGAAGGAAGCGGAATGGTTAAGGGATCTCATGTTTGAGATACCCATGTTACCAATGCCTATAGCACCGGTGGCAATTCATACAGATTGCAGAACGGCATTGGCGAAAGCTTATAGTCAAGTGTATAACGGTAAATCCCATCATATTGCTCTTAGGCACAGCCTAGTGCAAGGGCTTATCGTTAATGGGGTCATCACTCTTGATTATGTGAACACTAAGTTCAATTTGGCTGATTTCTTTACGAAAGCCATGAGTAGGGATTCAATTGAACAAGCGTCAATTGCCATCGGTTTACGCTAAAAAATTCATCTAGAAAGCCCAATTCACACACAAGTAACATTGTGTCTGAATTCAATGTGGTGTAATTCTTTATGGATTTTGTAAGCAACAAAGTTTTATGACCCATCGTTGCTTTGGACCGTGAGGAGCGAGGTAGTCGTCTCTTGAAAGTTCTCAAGGCCAAGAGTAGAAGAGCTCTTGGTGATATCCATTCACGGGGATATATTTTACGTAATGAGAACCTACCTATATAAGTTTGAAGTGTGGCCGCTTCAAGTAGTCAAGATTAGCGTATCGACTATGATAAACTTATGAATAGATATGGACACGGCCATTATAATGTGTCAAGAAACGACAAAGCGTTCGTTTATTCTGTGTGTACTTCATCTTCAAATGGTCAGATGTGTTATGTGATTCAATCCGGAGGGACATCATTATTTCACGATCATTTGTCAAGTATGTCGTACTAGGTGTTAATTCAATCCGGAGGGACATTAGCATTGATGCACGGAATGTGATTATGAGATCAGTTATTGAGAAAAGGAAAGAAATGTCCTAACACTACAAAAAAAGATGCAACTAGCCACGCTTAAAAATGCATTTAGGCACACTTATATGTGAGGCTGGTAGATTTAGCCACGCTTAAAAAAGCGAGGTCTCTGCTTGTGTGGGTAAATTTTAGGCACGCTTAATAAGCGTGGCTAAAATGGCTCTTTGTCACGCTTATAAGAGTGGCTGGTAGTACCTGTAGCCACGCTTATAGGTGTTGAACACTATCCTCACTTAACAAGCGAGGCTAAATGAATTCATAGTCAGTTGTTTTACTGTTGTTTTAACACACAAAATAAGCGTGGCTAATGAGTATAACTAACATTTTAATTAATTAATTAATTATTATTATTATTATTATTATTATTATTATTATTATTAATTATTATTTTTATTATTAACTATTATTATTAATAATAATAATAATAATAATTATTATTATTATTATTATTATTAATTTTTTTTTTGCCAAAAGATTTTCCATTAAACACTAAATCGAAACTTTACATATGGGGTAAAAAAACCCAAATTTCCAAGGTAAAAAAACACTAAATCGAAACTAACTAGCTCTAAGAATAAGAAAAAACCAAGCACCCTAAAAATAAGGGGAGGGGCTCAAGGTACATAGATACATTAACCAAAAACAGTCTCAAGGGAGGAGCTACTACATAAAAGTGCTGCTGTCAAACCAATATCAGTAGCTAAAAAAATCCAAGGGCCTGCTGCTGTGGAGAGTGTGAAACGCTGTTGCTCAAGAGCGGAGGCACTAATCAAGCCTCTGTTGTTACGAGAGGGGGTGCTGCACAACGGGAAAGGACCACAGATGGTAGGCTGCTGCTACTGTCTGTTGCTACTACTGTCAACATATGCTGCTGCTGCTGTCTACGGAAACACGGGGCTGCTTCTGCTGGCTAGGAAACACACATGACAGACGGATCTCCTGAGGCTGCTGCTGTCTTATAGACTTCCTGTTGCTGCTGCCTGATGACGTACCTAGGTCAGAAGCTTACAGACGGGCTGCTGCTGTGGAACACACTGCTGCTAGGAAGTCTACGGGGCTGCTGCTGCCTCACTACTGCTGTGAGAGGGGTGAGTGCTGCTGTAAGGGAACCAGCTGCCATAGTTGATGCTCTGACTCCTGCTGCTGCTGGGCTGCTGATGCAAGGACCACCATGATACAGCCAACCAACAGCAATCACAAAACAGAAACTTTGGGGGCAACTACTACTGTACTGAACTGCTGGTTGCACACATGCCTACTAGCTGACTTACTCAAGAGCTGCTCACAGAAACATTGGGGGCAAATATTAATTATTATTATTATTATTATTATTATTATTATTATTATTATTATTATTATTATTATTATTATTATTATTATTATTATTATTGTTATTATTATTATTATTATTAAGCCTATCAAACTACAGACGTTAAGAAACACTTTCCTCTGGCAGAAAGGAGAAAAAACATTCTTCAATGAATACCAAATCTCAATAGTAAAATTTCTCTACAGATTATCCAATCAAAAGATGCAACCTACAAGGCCTCTAACACAAGTATGGCAGAAGAATGTCATTGGATGTCAGCCTTTGAGAATGCTGTCTCCCCCTTATTCAGTACTGAACCTCATAAGCAGCAAAAGCCAGCATCTCTCCAACCAGCAGCACCCTCTCAAAATGCAATAACATCACACTGGACAACTTCTCACAGCACCACAACGCAACACATCAACACCAAACACCTTCATATCAATATCAGCAAACAGTAACAGCTTTCAACTAAAACAGAACATCTACCACCAAATAGAAGCAAAATCGAGCCCCAAGTGATCCTAGATCAGTATGAAAGGAACTCAAAAACCAGCTGGACAGCAAGATCAACAAGCAGATAGTTCATCAACAGCATCTCAAAACCAGCTCAGTTGAGGTGTTACAAGTGAAACAAACAGCCCAAGCAAACCAGTAAATCAAAACAGCCTGAACAGCCTTAAACACACCACCAGAACATCAAACTACAAAATATAAGAACCAAGAAGACATTAGAAAAGGCGTAGCAGCCCCTCAAATAGCCTTAAGCAACACTAGCATGTCCTCATAACAGCAAAACCAGCAATAGCCACAACAGGAAAGCCAAGGCTTTGTAAGGGAAAAGCAAGGATGAGACATTAGTCCATTCAGTGAATCATCAACTAGAAACCAGCAGCCATAGTGAATCATATAGCAACAGACAGGTTAGCATCAGCATCCAACATATATCAACATAACAAACGCCCAACATATTCAAACCACAAGTACAGATTGTATTATTATTATTATTATTATTATTATTATTATTATTATTATTATTATTATTATTATTATTATTATTATTATTATTATTATTATTATTTTATTTTTTTGATAATAAAGTTTTATATTACCCAAGAAACAAAAAACAGAATACAAGGAAAATGTCAAAAAAAAAAATTTAGGAATACATCAAGCTTAAAACCTATACAAGTCTAAACTAGGTTAAGAGGAATGCCTAATTGACCATACAAAAATAGTAAGATACACTTAGTACTACATGCTAATGATCTTAATTACGGATTAGTAGGCAAGAGAATAGCTCCACTCAAAATTGATTTCCAGAACTTTGAATTTGATAACAGTAGCAACCAGTCTACAAAATGCTACAAGTATCAGTTAGTACTATAACAATTTTTGCTTTCTAATTTTGGCTAATGTGTGACATAGATGTCTGACTGTGATGAGCAAAAGAATAAGCTGGTGCAACAAAAAATAAAATAGGTTCTGATCTATCATTAGCTCTCTTCATCGTTTAGACTCAAGCAACACATCATTCATGGATTAAACTACATTATTCCAGCAAGAATATCAATCTTTGTATTCATGCACAGTAAACTAGTCCACTTATAAAATTGCGTAAGGCATGTGAGTTATAAATATAGTAGAGCATAATGCCTTACAAGTAAACTCAGTTCTTTCACTTCCCTTAAAATAGCTCATCTTCAGCTTTATCTTCTTAACTTCAAAAACAAAACACATGCCAAGTAAGACTTACAAACATTCAGACAAATGCCATTTATAAGAACTATAAAATAAGTACCTGAGAATGGACATTCCATAGATTAATTGACGAAAGCCAAATACTTTACTAATAATTCAACGTAACTTATAACCCAAAGACATTACATTTAAGGAAAAAATAAAAATTAAGTAGTTCATCCAAAGCTACAAATTAGCAATAGATAGTAAAAGCAAGAAAAAGATTCAGATTAACAACCAACAAATGCCCAAATGTTTAATTGAACAATTGAATCAATGAGTTTAAATCTAATAAACCATACACTTGAATATATCATATTTAAACTTGTTAATGGGATAGAACTTGAGATAGGAAGGGAAATCAGTGAGGGGATTTGAGTGGATCGAGCGACGTCAGAAATACAACAAGGATATGTCGAAACAAGAAAAAGTTTTTACGAAGAGGGGAATTGAAAATCAATAAAAATTAGATTGAAAAATAGAAAAGATTAGAGAAAATACCTGTACCGGTCGAATTGTTCCTCATCTCCTTTGTTTATGTGAAATCCAGATGAATGAAGCCAAAAATGATGATTTACAGTTTATTCTTTAATTTGTTGTCTTTGTTTTTATGGGAAATTAGGGTTTGGGAGATGAAGGGGCGCAACGTTTGTTAAAAAATTCCTTCACCTTTTAGTTTTTTTTTATGTTTTTTAAATGAGCTTTAGCCACACTTATTAGTGTGCCTGACATGATTGCTTTATTTATATTTTAAATAGAGCTTTCAGCCACGCTTATATGTGAGGCTAATATTCTCACACTTAATAAATGTGCCTAAATGAAATAAGTGTGTCTATTTGCATAATAGTCAGCCACGCTTAATCAAATGTGGCTAAATAAGTGTGGGTACTTACCACTTTTTTTGTAGTGTAAAGGCTCTAAATGGGGGAGGATTGTTGGAGATTTAGAGCGGTAGTGTAACACCCCGGCCCCTCGGACCGCCGGTGACTACTCATGGAGACTGTAGACTAGCCCCACAGACCAACACAAGTCTTTCCAGCGCACTTTGGCCTCACTCGTGCGCACCCGGAAAACTTCCCAGGAGGTCACCCATCCTAAGATTGCTCCCCACCAAGCACGCTTAACCTTGTTGATATGAGTAGTCTATCAATCTCTTTTCAATCTAAATCTGGGGTATTACACTCACCCCCACTTAGGAATACAACGTCCTCGTTGGACCGACATTTCAGGATCTTTTCCCCCGCTAGGTGCGCTGAACACACAATCAGCCACGGTCGCAGGGTTGCTCTGATACCATTTGTAACACCCCGGCCCCTCGGACCGCCGGTGACTACTCATGGAGACTGTAGACTAGCCCCACAGACCAACACAAGTCTTTCCAGCGCACTTTGGCCTCACTCGTGCGCACCCGGAAAACTTCCCAGGAGGTCACCCATCCTAAGATTGCTCCCCACCAAGCACGCTTAACTGTGGAGTTCTTAGCAAATGGGCTCCCTAGAAAAGAAGATGCACCTTGTTGATATGAGTAGTCTATCAATCTCTTTTCAATCTAAATCTGGGGTATTACAGGTAGGACATATATCCAAGGCTTAGAAGTATGTAATTAACATAAACTAAGCAATAACGTAACAACGAAACAAAACCGAGGCAAGAGCAGGCTTGCTCGTTCGAGCAAGTGGCCCGCTCGTTCGAGCAGCAGGGTGCTCGTTCGAGCACTATCATGCTCGTTCGAGCATCTTGCTCCGGGATGGTCAGAATGCTTCTGTTTGTTGATTTTGGCATTTGCTCGTTCGAGCACCTATAGTGCTCGTTCGAGCACTTAGAGAATTTCGCGTCAGAAAGTCTCTGGAAACTGTTTTGCATCATGGTCGTTCGAGCACCTCTGAAACAGTGTGTTATTTCGTGAAGCTAAGCTATGCTTCATGAAGACTTGTGTTGTTATGGACGAGTGTTTTACTTCACTAAAACACTCTATTTTGCCTGGTAACCACCAAGCATGGTTTGGATGAAGACATGTGACTCTTCACACTCTATAAATAGGTGTGGGCACATGCATTTCATATCACTCTTTACATTTGATAGAAATTCTGATTTCTATTGTTCTTTCTCTCATTTCTCTTGATTCATTGAGAAGAGTAATTAACTTCTCTTTTGTTTTTCTGATTTCATAGTCTCTTATAAACTCTTTGTTGTTTAGATTAATCGGTGTGTACTCATCGGTTAATGTGATTGATTGTATCTCGTTGTGAATATCCATCATCATAACCCAAGTACCTTTGTGGGGGATATATCACAAAAGGAAAGTTTCCATACGCCTTCAATCTTATATCAAGATTTCCGGTGACCATTGTGTTGCAACTAATCTTCTCTACGGTGTTCATCTTGTTCGTGGTTCGTTGTTTGAAGAAGATCATTGCCATAAACACAAAGGCTTATATACATAGTATATTGTAATAGTGTAGTGTAATTGTAATTTACAGCACTTTCCTTTTGTACATCTTATAACAGTTATGTTGGGTCACGGCTGGCTCTTCCAGGCCACCCACTCCGCAAGCCACCCACTCTGCAGGCCACCCACTCCGAGTCCGGCTCTGATACCACTGTTATAAGACAAACAGGAGAGCTCGCCCAAAAAACTAGCCTATTAGGTGAGAGAGCCAATTTGCCTATAAACCCCCACACCAATTGCACTTTACAACCGACGTGGGACAAGTCCCATACCTTGCAATGGACCATAACATGTGCATGATTCATTAGTATTCAGAAAGACGAGAAACTGATTACGCCTTCCTTCCTTATGCATTTTCCCATATTTTGAGGCTATCAATAGTCACTACTTGCTAATAGAAAACAGTTCAAGTAGAATTCAACCATAATATGGGTAACCACATAAGAGTCAGATAACGTTAAATATGTACTCTAAAACTATTTCAGATAATCAAACTTAAGAAACGGAAGCATTAAGCATTCATGCACATTGTGTCATCGCCTCATAGGCTTATTGACAATGGTTTTGAAGCATTGGATTAGTAGCTGCCTGTGCCCATGAAGTATTTTATCAAAAAATATATGTATTTTGTCTTATCCTAAGACGAAAAAGTCTCCCAATAAGCCAAATTATCAAAAGATGAGCATTTATCTAATTGCTTTTTTTTAATCTGTTGTCATAATCTTCTTTTCCTTTGGGCCTAGCTTAATACTGGTGGCCTCCACCAATGTCAAGGCATGCCACCACTCACCCGCACATCACAATTGAACAGGAGAATTGCTAATCTACCAACTTCATTTAGAAAAAATAAACACCTTAAGCAATTAACAGAAACTAAGAAGGATGTCTTATACTGGGAATTACTTTAAATACAAAAATCAATTTTATGTAATGAGTAATTAATAAGAAAATGCCTTTAATCATACTGATAGATTTGGGCTTGTATACAAGACCCGTTGACTACACACAAACCAATTGGTAAAAGGGGAAATAGCTCATACACGTTATATGTTAGTCAATCTCTCTTTAATTCTTCGATTTGAGATCACATGTGGGTTATCTTTACAACAGATGTGAAAAACCGTCAATTTGAATCTTAAGATGTCTCTTGGAGAACTCAAATTTGATTTGAACCCAGTGCATTAAGCACCCCAGCCACTCACCCACACACCTTCAAAAAAAATATTAAAAAAAAAAGAAACGAAGGAAACAAGAAACTAGAGGAAAACAGAGTGGAAGGTACAGAGACAAAAAGTAAAAAAGTTTAAACTTATGCGATAGTATGACTTATGTTGGGATGAGTTGTCCTACATCGACAAATTGAAAATGGTGTGCACACATTATAAGCTATTGGAGACCTTCTTCCCGTTGCCATATGGTTTTGGGATAACATATATCTCCTTAGCTTATGAAATGTGTGCACCTCGTATTCCCGTTTATTGTGCTGGCATTCACAATAAATCCAGCCTAATTTAACGACTTACTTACCGGTAAATAAAGATGTAAAATGTATAATACTAAATGATATGATAACAAAAGCCAATCATATTAACAGTGCCATATCAATTCTTGTAGACATTATTGTATTTAGTGGCTTACATCATATGCATAAGTTGCCTATGAAAAGACAAAAATGTGGGGAACACATGAAGTTGATGATCAAATTCAACATTTTCTAATATTATCAAGATTATCTTATGAGTTTAAAAAATTGTAAATTGTTTAATATAAATATTAGGAATATACAGCAGGCACTCCATGTATTCACAACACCATACCAAAAAACATCCATCTAACTGAAGCAATCAAGCAAAAAGAAGTAAAAGGTCAGAATGGTCCAAGAAGAAATCCGGAAGGGTCCATGGACAGAACAAGAAGACCTTCAACTGGTCTGCTTTGTAGGACTGTTTGGCGATCGGCGATGGGATTTCATTGCTAAAGTTTCAGGTTTGAAGGTGGCGGGAGAAAAATAATAGGTATGCTTATTTGAAGTATGGGGAACTTTTAGAAGGAGCATCCATATTAACAAAACTTGTCTTGTAGGTTTAAAAAGAACAGGTAAGAGTTGCCGTTTGCGATGGGTTAATTACCTTCATCCCGGGCTCAAAAGAGGAAAGATGACTCCTCATGAAGAGAAACTTGTCCTCGAACTTCATTCTCAGTGGGGAAATAGGTATGTTTTTGTTAGAGTATATAACATATCTTGGGGCCTCAACCATAAGCTTAAGCTTTTGGTTGAGTTGGTTCCTTCAGTAACCTACAGTAGATCAAAATTATTTGAAATTTCTAACATATGAACTAATTCTGTAAACCTTGATTTAAATATATGTTGATCTTTGTTCAATTTATTACCTTTTAATCACATACAGATGGTCGCGGATTGCTAGAAGATTACCAGGGAGAACCGATAATGAGATAAAGAATTATTGGAGAACACATATGAGGAAGAAAGCACAAGAAAAGAAACAAGAAGCATCTCCATCATCATCGTCATCATCAACTTCAGAGTCCTCCTCTTCATGGAATAACAGAGCAGTGAATTCAAAATCCGCTACTGAGACAACAGAAAGCTTTGACAGTACAATAGTTCAAGATATGACAGCTCAGCAAGGGAAGAAGTATCAGAAAGATCAAGATGAGAGCGATGAATTTTATTCTATGGATGACATATGGAAAGATATCACTTCAGATGAACCAATTAAACCAGTTTCTTCATTGTGGGAATACTGTCCAGAGACACTATGGAGAATTGGAGGAGATGAAAGTAAGATGTTTTTCTCCACTAATGATCAGTTTGTTTCTTGTTACCAACATGAGCACATGTCTCTAACTGGTTAATTTAGTATTAATTATATTATTGATGCCAAATTTGTTATCTTATTAAGAAAACTATGATTGTACAGTAAGGGCTCTATATAGAAAATTTTAGCTTTCCCTCACCATATATAGGCCATTGAGCATTGTAACATTCATGCATGATTATATACCTAGTACCTATAGATAGTTCTTACTTTCACTTTCTAAATCATGGTTTTTTTATATGAGTTCTAATAAGAAGTATGTCCCTCAATGTAATGTATCATAAACATAAAATTTATGCTTAAGTTGAATGAAAATTTGTATTCATGTATTCACCTACGACCTATCATTTCCTTAGATTTTTTGTTGTATCCATTTTTTTGTTTCTTACCCTTCAGTATGGTTTAAACAACAGTTTTGTTGTAAGACCACTCTCAAATGTGAAGAGATGGTTGCAAGATGTTGTAACACAGATAAAAAGAAGGTTCAGAACAGGAAAAGTAATAGCTTCTGAGATCATCATAATTTATAACAAACTCAATTGGTAAAATAACTTCTTTATAAGTCATCTATCAAGTATTTGTTCAATCATTTTGTTCTTTAATAGGCCAAACATATAAGAGCTCTAGTTTAGAGAAAAACATGTCACAATTTAAAAAAAAAGGCCAATCACATAACCTCCTCAGTTGAAGGATGCATCGCTTTATACTACTGCCTTACTGATTTTATCCATCATGGTTTCCTGCCTAGTCAAACTATATTATTTTCAATGGAATTTAATGTTACCTAAAACGTAATTTGTTCCGATATTAAAAACGGAAACAGAAACCGAAAAGAGAAATGACAATTTTAGAATTTCGGAAACGTAGGTACAATTTTATTTTACAACAAAACATGAAATGAGTAAAAAAAAAGAGAAGATGAGTAAAAAACATTTGGAGAATGTAGTTTCGGAAATGTTAATCTAGAGTTTCAAAAATGAAGGTTCCAATAAGGGATTTGATGGGAAGTTTGTGGGCTCTAGTAACTATGAGAATCAACTATCTTTTGTATAATTAACTGATGAATTTTTTCACGTTTAATGTGAATTTGCACGCGAACGAAAATCAGAATTCCACACCAGAAATAAGAAGCATAGGAAAGCTTTAATAAAAAGGTCAGCATATCAGGTTGAGCTTTATTAACCCACAAATCCAATAATTACCTTAAGTCCTTATAACCAAAATCCAAAGAGGAGCAACTAGCAACTTAATATCATATGATGTGACAAACGGCTGTCAAGGGAGGTTCTGAGCATGTTCAGCATGTTCCACCGCACAGAGCCCCAAAAAATTTGGGGGCCTCAGTATTAACTTATGTAATACGGAGTACTATATATTTAGTGTCTAAAGATACAAATTTGATAAAAACATATCATAATTTTCGAAATTGCATAGGGCTTTTAAAAATTTTTTCAACTTTTGCTCCGCCCCTGACGGCTGTTAAGGAATTCTCCTTCATAGACATAGGCATCACTCTATGAATGACTCTAAATTTTGATACTTTCTAAGCAGAAGTAGTAAATCAAAATCAATAAGCTATTATTAATTTGAAATTTACTATTCCTACATAAATATTGGAAGTAGGCAAACAAATACATTAGATAAAGATGTCATAAAAACCTAGGGACTCTATAAGTGATCAATTAAGAAACTACCCCTTGTTTTTCCAACTTGATCATTAAACTAAAGTTGTCAAGATAATGATAATAATTCTTGATGATGAAACCGCAGCAGAAAGTGATTCACAACTCAAAGCATCCAGTATTCTACAATGGAAATCATTTTTTGATAATTTGTCCATACCCTTATGTCCTATAATGAGCAGATTTTGTCACCACATAATTCCTCCTTACACAAAGTTATTTAAATTTACTATAAAATATTATTACATAGCAAGTAGCCTGTTGTTTAATCTGCAAAACTTTATTCTCTATCCACCTAATACAAACTCTAACTAAAATTTAAAAATTAAAATCAAAGTGATCTTTCTTTGATTAGGAGTATATTTATTCTAAATATACATAGTGCCTTAGCATTGATCTTTTCCTACTGGCTTCCGTAGTCATGCCACAAAAATATAAAAATTAATGCACATATACTAGTGAAGACTTAAGTATTCATCATTTCATCTCGTATTATTGGTGGTTAATTGAAAGTTCGTACTACCGGTTGAAACCTGCTGAGCAACGGTCAAAAAAAGACCTGTACTACCGGTTATAAATAGGTCATGTATGCCAGCGGAAAATGCATGTCAAAGTTCGTATTATTGGTGGTTAATTGAAAGTTCGTATTATTCTTGGAAAATCAGTGAAAGGTCGTATTATTCTGGGTAATTTTTCCTTTTTAAATTAAGATTCCACTATCATCAGTCAACTGTTGTAGGAATATTAGCACAGACAGAAACAGCACAAAACAAGCTTCAATTTCTCATTTGAGCTGAAAAGTAAGCAAAAAGATGAGTCTCTAAAGCAAATTTTCACTTTAAAGACAAACCACGAAACAACCCGGTGGAGCAAGAGATGCGTGTAATGTAGGCAACCTTACACCCCCCTTTATGCAAGAGGCTATTTACTGGACTCAATTTTGATTAGGTACACGGTAACACCAGAGCCATAGCCAGTGCTCTGATCATCATCATCATCATATCCAGTGTTCCCGCACATAGATACTCTATGGTCAGGGTCCGGGGAAGGAAGGTCGACGGCGTCTCATACCCAGAAGGAGAGGGCGGTCATAAGAGTCCTCTGGCTCTAAAATAGCCAGTGCTCTGATGCTCCCCTTAATTCTTTACCACGCTTAAACAGAAAAACAAAATTTAAAAATCAAATTGATTGATAATTGGTAAATATTGCGATAAACATATTAATCAACCACAAATGATGGTGAGAAATGTGGAATTACGTCTTTAATTCAGGCTTATTCTTTTCTACTCATAAACCATTTCTTCAAAATGGATCCCTACCAAATTTACTAGTGATCTCTATGCATAATTCCTGGAATTGTTCCGATTTTCCTATTGTCCTCTACTGTATTTAAATTAGCACTTCAATCATCTAATATTTCAGAAATTTCACTCTGAGTAAAAAATTACTTATGATTGATCATGGATATCACGACAATATAATCATAGAATTTACAAGTGAAGTTAACGAAGATTTAAAATGCATAAAAGGTAGAGAAATCGTCATGTAATAAAAACTTCCTCCACTTAAACAATGAGAAATTACCAACTTCGGACGCCATTGAAGCAAATTAAAAAACTAAAAATTTAAAAAATACCTGATAATGAAGCAATTAGGTTGAAATTATAGCATGATTTGTAGAAAATGGAGGAAGATAGATACAAGAAAGATATGTGAGGGAAAAAAAACCGAAACATGGAATTGGCGCCAAGCAATCTAGGGTTTTATCTGCGGAATAACATCAGAATACGGGTCGATTTTTTGTTTTTAAGAAAGAAAATGTTGCCAATCATACAATCTATTAAAAAGACGATAAAATTTCACATGTCATCCCATGTAGCTCGGCAAAAATGACTAATCTTATTCGTTGATGTCAAGTTAAGATCCTTCACTAATTTTTATTCAACAAGATAATGCCAGAGTTCATGTTACAAACGACGATCCAATTTGACAACAACACAATAGGCAAGTTGGGTTAACATTCATTATTACTCAACAACCTCCAAACAGTCCGGATTGTAACATTCTTGATTTGGGTTTCTTTAGAAGTATACGATCGTTAATGCATAAAAGATGCCCAAAAACATGACAGATTTAATAACAGCAGTTGAAGATGCATTCGAAAAGCTACGTCGAAAGACTTTAACAAATGTATTGACTACATAAAATCACATTTTGGAAAAGAAGGTACAAGAAGACAATGTGAGGTTAAGGATTCAAGTAAGAATGCCAATACAATTGGTTAAAGAAGCTATTGCTTTTGTTGACCCAAACAGAGAACAACAAGCAACACAAGCAGTAGCAGAGAATGAGTATGATGCACAAATTTCAAATGTAATTTATGAAGCATATATATGAAGAACAAATTGAAGAAACTAAAGGATGATCGAATTGTTGAAGAAAAAGCCTCTCAGTATATTTGTAAGCATCATCATTAAAAATGTGTATTTAAAGTCTTAGAAGCAAAAAAATGTCACCTGAATTCCATAATTACAGATTAATGTTTATGTTTTTTTGAAACTTCATTGTCTCGGTTTTTTTGATGAAATGAATTACTCATTTTCCAATAATAATAATATTAATAATAAGGGAAATTATAAGAAACTACATATTTTATACCAACTTTTGCAAAAAAAAAAACTGCCTATTCTAATTTTTTTTGCAAAAAACTACCTTATATGACCATAACGTTTGCAAAAGACTACCAGGTGACGGTTTCTATCCATTGACCGTTAACTTATTGGTTGACCCATCATGTTCTGTGCACATGATTTTAGTCTTAGCTATTAATTGCCTATTCAGTTGCTCATTACAACCTATTCCCTCCATTATCAAATCACATCAATGTTAATGGTTTTAAATCCTCCTGCAACGTTCCATTTAAAGTGATCCTCTTGACATTTACTCCTCTAATCTAACTGGTAAATGACTTAATTCTCCATTAATTATAGTAAAGTAACAACCTTTAATTTTTTCTCCATTTAATCCCCTTTCTTGCATGTGATTTCTGTCAAAAATTTGCTACTGAAATTGTCATTTCTTCTCTAATTCTTCTGATTTTGTCACGCAACCCAATAATCTGCTTCACAATTTTGTGTGATTTCTGTTATTTCGTGTTTAAAATTAAGTTTATAATGGCTAAAAAAGGAGAGTGAAGAATGGTAAAGTTAATTTCAAATGGGTAACAAAACAAGGGTATTTTTACCTCTGAAATCCACTAAGAATATCAGGTCTTTCTGAACAATTTATTTCTGAAGCGAGGGCATATTTAATTATTTATGAACCATTTTGCCCACCCGTCTCCTAATAAGTGATTGAATCCTCGAAGATCGTCTATATTGGGGAGATGGGCATCCCTTTTTTCGGTGCTCAGAGGGCTTCCTTCGGGAACAAACATCATTAACGTGTATGGATGATTCACAGTGGAGGGGCAAGCAATGAACCGTCGGATCAAGACAGGAGGGACCCGTTCCTATTGGGAACCCGATTTGATGAAAAACCAGCAGTCATTGGGAACCCGATTTAGTGAACCACAAAAATTATGCGGTTACAAAATAATTTACCCATATCTTTTACCCTTTTTTTCATCCCTTGTAACAGGCTCTATATCCGATTTTTTAAAATTTTAATTTTTTTTACATTGTTATTATAGTTAATATACTATTAATATACTAAAATAAAAAGAAATAAGTCTAATAACATGTTCAATTATACCCTTAAGGCCTATTTGATTAGTTTACTGAAAGAATGATTTCTTGTGTAAAATTTCATCTAAAGTTCCATGTCATTCTCATAGTGATGATACTTTGATCACAAAACAATTTTATGTCTATGCATTTTCATTACCACCTAATACCATATATCTTAATGGTAATGTATTGAAATAAATTTGATCCAGAAAATAAGATGATTGAAGCTGGAAAAGCAAGGACAACAAGGTAGCCATGAGATTTTTCAACTAAATTAAACTTGTTTTCATTCTCATTACCACCGTTTAATACCACCTACCAAACAGACCGTTATTATTCACTTTTCGTTTAATAAATAAATTCTTTTTACAAAAGTTTACCACATCCTTCTATTCACCACAAATGCCCAATTTTTTTTACACTATTTATCTCTTACTCTTAATTTATATTTTATTAATAATCTATAACTTAAAACATAGTCAAGTGGGATCTTATTCGATTCGTCTCAATGCAAGGATTATTTATATCTAACTTTCCAGACTTTTTAATTATGTACAATTAGAGATATTAAGAATTGAATAAGTGCATTGGATATAATGTATAAAGCAAAAGGGAAGAACTTATGGTAAATAGAAGAGAGTATAATTTATTTTTTTTCCTAATAATTTTAGGTGTTACAGCGTATCTTAATTAGTTTGTTCAGGTCTTGGCTCGACTAAATTATGCATAGTAGTATGAATTTGATTATTCAACCTAATTAAAATTGACTCTGTCCGGCAGTCTGCAAAATCATTCCAAGTAAACAATAAAAGCAAAGAGTAACTACAACGAATAAATGATTCATTGAAGCAAAGAAAGAATTTTTAACCAGAATTCACAATTGTACACCTATCATAATTCTGCTCACAAAAAAAATAAAACATGGAAAAATTACTCAAATCTTCTGAAAAACATGTACAACTCATTAGTTTCCGCATAAAAATATAGGCGGATTTGAGGAGACTTAATTAGTTAGGAAGCTCCTCGTAGTTGTCAGGCTGAATAAAGACAATGTGGTAGAGAAGAGCAGCAATTGCAGCACCAATGAATGGGCCAAGCCAGTAGACCCAGTGGTTGTCCCATGTCCAGCTGACAACAGCAGGGCCGAAAGAGACTGCCGGGTTCATGGAGGCACCGTCGAAGGCACCACCGGCCAAAATGTTGGCTCCAACAATGAGACCGATAGCCAAGGGAGCGATGATGCCGATGTCACCCTTCTTTGGGTCAACAGCTGTGGCGTAGACAGTGTAAACAAGTCCGAACGTCATCACGATCTCGAACACAACGGCGTTCCAAACACCCACTCCGGATGAAATTGCAAATGCAGTAGTTGGCTGGTCACAGGTGAACAACAATTTCAGGTTAGTTTTATACTTTTGAACCTTAAGAGTTAAAATGGGTAGAAATATTTTACACGTGAGAAAGATCCCACATTACTAGATCAGTGGATTGTGTGGCTTGCATAATGTGATACTCCCTCCTATTCACTCAAAATGACACATTTCTATTTTGGGCCAATTCACACAAAATTTCTCATTTCTATTTTTACTCTCACCTTTACAATTAATTTAATCAATTAAAATATCCAACTACCCTACTTTTACTACTCCCAATACCCAACTACTACCTTTACAATTAATTTAATCAATTAAAATACCCCACTATTCCACTCTTAAAAACCGTGCACAACCCAAATGTGCACTTTTGAGTGAATAGGAGGGAGTATGTTTTTGGAAAAGAGTAAAACTTGTTAAGTTTGTATACAAATCAACGGTTATTACTCGTGGTGGATTTGTGAGCTTGAGCCCATGGGTGATTTAGTGATGAGTCGTCATGCATAATTTGGTATCAGATGCGATGGTGTTTCTTAGAATGTGTATGCAACTATGCAGGTCAATGCTTATTAGCCGTGGATTTGTGGGTTAAACCTATAGGTTATGTGACGAGTTCTCACGACGGCCTAACAAAAAACTTCGGAGAATTCTATGAAAATTAGTATAGAAATTTGTGCAATTCATAAGGACCTTATGAGTATTAAATATATAAAAATATAACTTTGAAAACTTAATAAGACAAGTTCATATATATTATCCTGATTAAAAAGATCGAAAACATGATTTTACAAAGTAAAAATTGAATACTAATTTTTTAAAATTATACTCCCTCCGATTCACTTGTGTTGTCCCATTTCCTTATTTGGCAAATTCATATCAATTGTCCCATTTCCTTTTTTGTCTATCTTTTTTTACCTCAATACCCTCACTTTTCCAATTCCCTATACCCCACTACCACCTTTACAATTAATTTAATCAAATTAAAACCCCACTTTTCGAATTCCCAATACCCAACTACCACCTTTACAATTAATTTAATCAATTAAAATACCCCACCATTTCATTTTTAAAAACCATACCCAACCAAATGGGACAAACACAAGTGAATTGGAGGGAGTATATTGAATACATTGTTTTTTAATTCAATTAAATTTATCAAATTTTAGGTACACATGTAGAATTACTATAATAAATTATATATATACTTTACCTAATTAGCTCGAATATTTTTTAAAAAATAAATTTTAAATTAGGTAAATATTATCATATAATCAACTATTATCCATTAAAATATATAAGTTTACTTATCAAGGCTTCTTAAGGATAACATTTGTCATCTTCCAGCATTTTTATTAGTATGTATAATATGATATTGATAGGAATTTGTATTTGCTTACCAGTCCACCAGTGGAGAAATTGAGGAGGAGGCAAGCAACAACAGCGCCAAGACACTGAGCAATCCAGTAGAGAATAGTTCTGAAGAATGAGATTTTACCACCAAGGAAAATACCAAGGGTCACTGCTGGGTTTACGTGTCCACCGGAGATGTTAGCACCCACTGAAACCGCCACAAAAAGTGCGAAACTATGACACAATGCAGCAGATATTAGCCCTGTTGGGCTTGCAGCTCCATCATCTGTAAGCTTGCCTGTCCCACCAAACATAAACTTTGTTAATTAGGAGTCAGGGCTGTCTTGTTTAAATTTAGGCCCAGAGCGAAAAATAAGAAGGACCCCTAAAAACTTAAGACGTAACGAGTGATACTCCCTCCAACACAATTCAATTGTCCCATTTGAGTTGGGCACGGATATTAAGAGTGGGATGGGGTTCACCAAAAAGGTGGTAGTTGGATATTTTGATTAATTAAATTAATTGTAAAGGTGGTAGTTGGGTATTGGAAATTGAAAAAGTAGGGGTATTTAAGTAAAAAAAGATAGACAAAAAAATAGAACAATTGAAGTGAATTGCCCAAATAAGAAAGACAAATTGCATTGTGTTGAAGGGAGTATAATATATAATATTTAAAGTACTTTATAAAGACAACACTACAACTCATACTCCCTCCATCCCTTTAGTATTGTCCACTTTGAAGTGGGCACGCAAAATAAGGAAAAATAATAGTGGAGTATTTTTAGTGATTATAATAATTGAAAAAGGTGGTAGTGGGGTATTTTAAGTGAATATAATAATTGAAAAGGTGGTAATGAGGTATTTTAAGTGAATATAATAATTGAAAAGGTGGTAGATGGGGGTACTATTAAATAATATAAGTTGGGGTAGTTGGGGGTATTTAGGTAAAAAGTTTTGTCAAAAAAGAAAAGTGGACAATTAAAGAGGGATTAACCAAAATGGAAATGTGGACAATACTAAAGGGATGGAGGGAGTATTATTTACAAAAAATGTAACTAATATAAAAATTTATACGAATTAATATCACTTATATACATAAACTAAGTTTTATGGGCCTAAAAAATTCCGGTACCTAGGCGGTACAGTAGCCTGCTTTACCCATTGCTAATCAACAGTCATTTTAGGAGTTAATAAATTGAAATGTTTGGAGTTTGTGATGATGAAATAGTAAAACTTACGGTAAGCCATGCCGGAACCTTTCCCAGCAAAAACAAATAGAAGCATGCTGATGAACTCAGCCAATGCAGCTTTCAGGGCTGCGGGCTGGCTGGCCTCTGCTGCTGAACCGATATCGATTCTTGGGATCGGCATTCTTGCTATGCGAATTAACACTAAGATTTTATTAGCTTCTTCTCCTTTTTGGTCTTTCTAACGTTCGTGCATTAGAAAGCTTTACCTCTCCATTATATATAGTTGGCATTAGAACCTTAAAACATTAGCTAGTCTTATCTTTTTCTTCAAGAAAAAAAACTACCTCATACTCGGCCTGTTCTTTTTAATTTGCACTTCTTAACCACAAACTTATTATCTCTCTCCAACTTAACCACTCATTTCTATCGGCTACTTAATTCTTTGTTTTATTCTCCAACTCAATTTCTCTATCTACTAAATTTCACTCAAAATAATTTAGATGTATTCTTATAGGGACTGATGAGGGAGTATTTAACATGTGTCTTATTTGACTTTTAATACTATTCGTCAATAAGTCTTAAGTTATATTTTAGTTTTAATCTCAATACAAAATTAATTGATAAAAATTTCTAATTTATAATTATATATATAAAATTGTAGATATTTATGATAGAATTAGTGCATTAGCAAATGTGCCCAATCAAATGAGATATTTAATAGTTGAATAAGGGAGAGTATATTTATACTTCCTCTTTTTGATATTACTTGCGTCAAATCAACTTTTGCACTATTTACCATTTAATGGTATTTTACATATTTCGGCTTTTAAACGAGAAAAAACATAGTCATATGAGAACTTGTTTTATTCGTCTCATCACATATTTCCATAATAACAAATTATTATACAATTTTTTTATGCATAACTCTAAATACAAAAAGTCCGATAAACAAATTAAATTACGCAAAAATGTGTTTGGTGCAAGTATTTTGGAACAGAAAATATCAAATATTATCTACTCCTATTTATTTGTGTGTGGCTGAGATAGCAAAAATCAGAATTTTTGTCATTGTGGGCTGGCTTGATGTTAATGTCTCACTCTGGGCCTGAAGGTTATATGATCTAACGGTAGATTAGTAGTAATGGTCACCGTCCAAAAATAGTGGTGATGGCGATAGGGTCATTAAGGGTTTAGTTAATTTATACTCCCTCCGTTCCAGTTTACTAGTCCCATTTGATCAAACACGGATTTTAAGGTAGTAGTGGGGTCCATTGAAAAAGGTGGTAGTTGGATATTTTAATTGATTAAATTAATTGTAAAGATGGCAGTGAAGTATTGGAAATTGAAAAAGTATGGGTATTTAGGTAAAAAAGAATAGCCAAAAAAGGAAATGAGACAAGTAATAAGAAATGGCCAAAAAAAGAAATAAGACAAGTAAACTGGAACGAAGGGAGTATAACTTATTACTTCATAATCATCTGGTCTACATATCTAATGGGTGATTAAGGGAAGTGGTAAGGTGAGATGTCTTGACTCCACTTTGTCGTAATAATCTTAATTATGTCATTGTGATTATTTTTTGTTATAAATGTGACTCCCATGGTTTTAACTTATTATTGTTTAATAAAGTTACATTATTAATAATAATATAATTATTAGGGAAATTCCACATGATAACTTTGAGATTTTGAGTTTTTTATGTGGTAACTTAAACTTTTAAAAAATATATGGTTAACTCTGAGGTTTACCAAATTGTTCCACCATGACCTAGCTTTTTGCACATAAAATGTTGGTAAATGTTAATTTCGAAGCTTTAAGGCTATTGTACGCCTATTTACGCGACTTGCAATTTCAAATGCCATTAAATTTAACCTTTTTTCCTAAATTATAAACCCTAACTCTACCATCTTTGGATTTGGGGGGGGAAAATGATATATAGATGAAAAGATGATAGAGTTAGCGTTTATGTTTTGGAGGAAAAAGTGGAAACTGATAGCATTAAATTGGTGAGTCGCATACACAAGCTTAGAGAGCCTTAAAGCGAGCTTCGAAATTAAAGTTTGCTAACATTTAATGTGTAAAAAGGTATAATTTGATAAACCTCAGGGTTTACCGCATGGATATATATATTGTGTGTGTGTGTGTGTGTGTTGTATTAGATAAGATATTATGTATATATATATATTTATATAGATATAAGATAGATATATATTTATAGATATAGATATATATAGATAGATATATATATATAGATATATTTATATATATAGAGATATATATGTAGATATATATATATAATAGTACATATATATATATAGACAGATAGATATATATATAGTATACATAGATATATATATACATAAGATATAGATATATACATATATAGATATATTATATATATATATATATATATAGATATATATATATATATATATATATATATCTATATATATATATATATATATATATATATATATATATATATATATATATGAAAAGTTACCTACAATAATCTAAACTATTCATGATTTTTCTACAATAATTTCACCTATTGATTAATCAAGAATAATTCCAACTTTAAGGGAATTTTCCTACATTAAACCGGTGATCGGATGACATGTTATATCAAGTTTTATTATATTTAACGACATTTAATTTAAATTTCGCTATTTCAAATTTTTTGTGGTGTATATAGAGGATTTAGTGAGATTTATTAGACCCTTTAGCAGTATACTAAAAAGTCACACTAAAGTTTTCAACGACATAAGATCTAGTGGCATTTCTCACAAACATGGGCGGACCCAGTAGTGTGATAAGGGGGTACAGTTGTACCCCCAGTTTGAAAAAAAAATTCAGAAAAAAAAAATTAAAAAAAAAATTAAAAAAAAAAATCAGCATTCAGCAAGCTGTTCCACTAATTATCCATCTTCTACAATAGTATTGGTGTTATACTCTTTCTCTACTGCCAAATCGTGGTTCTGGACATCAGTGAGTTCTTTTACTGAAATTTTGATTTTTTTTCTGAAGTAATTTCGTTCAACATATGGTGTATTCGATTTTCAATTGAGGTTTTATTGGTAGGATTACTAGGATAAACTAACCTGATTTTTATTCTGTACTTTTTATCTCTTAACCTGCCATTAGTGAGGATACTCGTTGCTCAAACTCGAAAAGTTGTTTTGAAAAATTTAATTTAAAAAATTCTATTTTTGCTCGTTGTCTTTTAAAAATCTCACATTTCGATTATTTTTTAAAAATCTAACCTTTATGCTAGTTTTTCTCTTAGTAATTCGACATTTTGGTTTTTAATTTGTTTAATGTTAAATGTTACAAGTAACTTAACGAGGTCAGTACTTTGAGCAGTATAAAGGTTGGATTTTTTTTAAAAGAGAATGAGAAAGAGTGAGATTTTTAAAATTAGATTTTTCTTTTGTTATTTCTAAACATGTTTGTGTTAGTTATATTTGAAGGACTCAACATACTGTATTGGAAATTTTTCACAAAATTTAAGAAGCATTTTTCAAAAATTTATCTTTTTTTTCTTGGATTTTTCTATTTTTATTTAAAAAATCTTTAGATGACAACATTATCTTTGAATTTTTCACAATTGACTTGCATGAGTTGGTCAGAATATATGAAAAAATTTTCGCCCATCGTTTGTGATGCTAGAGACTTTGAGTTGATTAGGGTTCATTCCTTCAAGTGTCACATGACTGCCCAGAGCGCTTATTTTTATTTTTATTTTGATTTTTATTTTTAATATGGGGTAGGTTGATGGGAGGGGAGGGCTAGATGAGATTCGATGGCAAGACCTCGTTTGGAATTCCTGGGTCCGCCACTGTATGACGTTCGTGTTTTGTACCCCCAGCTTGAAATTCCTGGGTCCGCCACTGCTCACAAATGTCACTAGAGGCTATAGTGACAATTACATATGTCATTAAAGACCTAATTAAGTGTCGCTAAATCAATTTATGGTGGAACTTAAAATAAAAACCAATAATTATTATACTAAAAATGTGAATTAGTGGCATTTTTTTAATGTCACTAAATCTAATATCGTAAAAAGCTAAATATGTTATAATGTGTTAGCATTAAATTTCTAGTATGAATTAACTGTATTTTCACTCTTATATGCGAGAAGGACGAGGAAAGATAAGAGGAATTAAAATGGATGAGATGGTACTGTACTATCTTGGTCCTCGTAAAAGGAAATTAAAGTTGAAAACAAGATTCCTCTTCTAGCCCTTTTTAGACCACCGTCATTTTTGTTTCATTTAAAGAAAATGTTGTTCATACCATTTTGTTACTTCATATTTCCTCCGTTTCATTTTACTTGCAACACTTATCATTTTTGGAAGTTTTATATTACTTGCAACATTACTATTTTTGGAAAAAATAATCTACTTACTTTATCCTCACTTTATTCCTACCACATATCACTATCAATCATACATCATCTCATTAATTATTTAATATACCCACAAGTCACAACTACTATCTAGTTATAATAATTTTTTATTTCTACCCCACATATCACAATCAATCATACATCATTCCTACTTTTACCATACTGATTTGACAACCCTTAAATATTGTGTCAAAATCCAATGGTGCAACTAAATTGGAACGGAGGTAATATTTATCTTATTAGTATTTATGTCTATCCCCTCACACCCACCTCATCATTCAAGTTAAAATTATCTTTAAAAGGCCGGTTAAACAGGTTAGATCAGACTAGATTTGTATACTGGTCATGTATTGGTTCAGAAACCCTTTGATCTTAACCTAATCCACTGAGTTAATTAGGTAAAAAATCATAATACTGTTAGAAAGAAGATTCTAGAATATTAGAGTATATTTGGTAGATTATTTTGTTTCCTAGATTATTGTATAGGATTATTCTGTTTCCTTTATTAGTGGCTAGTCTGATGTATATATACAGGGGTGATTTGCCCAATGATTAATACAGAAAAATAATTCCAAACCCTAAATAATTCCGCTTTATACAAATATTCATGGTATCAGAGCTTTAGGGTTCTGATATGGGAGAAACCCTTTGAAGAACTCATCACTTACCAGAAACTTACCTGCAATGGCCGATTCCACAGACGAAACACCACAAAAAACCCTTTACTCAATGGAACATATGGAACAAATGTTTCAGATGTTTCAAAAATTCCAAAAATTAAACGCATCAACAGAAAATCCAACCACAGTCAGAGTGACTGAAAAACTCACATACAACAATTACACCAAATGGTGTAAACTTATGCATGTAGCCATTGGTGGTAGAGGGAGGCTCAATCACATCATCGCCCCTCCTCCACCACCAACTGATCCGGAATACGCATAGTGGGAACAACGTGATGCAATGGTCATAGCTTGGATTATAGAAAATATTGATGGTGAAATCGTCAATCAATTTCTTGACTACACCACAGCCCATAGTCTATGGCAAGGGATTGAAGGATTATTGGGTTGTGGTAGAGATGAACTCCAGATCTATGATCTAAGTTCAAAAGCAGCCACTATGAAGCAAGGAGGGGACACCATTGAAAATTACTACAACAATTTACTGACTTTGTGGAAAGAAATAGACAGGAGAATGCCGAATCCCATGACTTGTCCAAAAGATATCACTGAGTTTAATAAATACATTCAAAAGCAAAGATTATATTAGTTTCTTACTGGTATAAACGAAAATTTGGACAAGGAAAGAAGAGATCTACTCAACATTGAACCATTGCCATCTGTGGAAGTAGCTTATGCTACAATCAGACGAGAAATTGCACGCCGAAGGATAATGAACGGCAACTCATCACTAGGATCGGGTCCCTCAGAGATTGGCTCAGGGCTGGCCGTACAAAACAAGACACTCCATAGAAACCGTGATGAAGATGACCGGAGAAAACTCCGATGCACCCATTGTGGAGGTTCAAGGCATACTAAGGAGGGTTGTTTTAAACTTGTGGGGTACCTTGAGTGGTGGAACGACATGCAGAAGAGGCGAGCCGCCACCAAGGCACCGGCGACCCGGACCGGCGGCAAGGCTCACCTGACCACAGCCGAGTCACCCTCGTCATGGACTGAGTCAGGTATAATAATGGAAGGTTGCAAAGAAGGAAATGAAGCATCCATGGCCGAAACAGAAACAGCAAACCAAAGAGAAGAAAGAGAAAATGGAGCCGTTTCTCTTGGAGAGGAAAATGGGGACTTTCCTCTTTTACCTTTTTATAGTCCCAATAAAACCCTAGCACACTTTCCAAACTCCACTAAATTAAAAAACCTGGAAAATACCTTACCTTGTCCCACTCAAAAATCGGACATCACTTATCCCACTCCAAAACCGAATATAAACCCAGCCCAAGATTGTTTTGTTTTGGGCCCAAATAACATACCTTCTGACCCAAACACATCCCACACCAAACCTTTATCTAATTCCTATCCCACGAAATCCATAAGCCTTCTTAGCCATAAAACAACATCACAATGGATATTTGATTGCGGGGCCACTGACTCAATAACTTTTGACCCTCGTGATTTAATATCTACCCAACCGACCCATCGAACCCATATTCAAACTGCAAATGGGGAGTGTGTTCCAGTTGATTTAGCCGGGCCTGTTGATATTTCCTCTTCTCTTCATATTAAAAATTGCTTGTTAATTCCGAGTTTATCGCATAAGTTGTTATCTGTTAGTCAATTAACCAAGGAGCTTAATTGTACCGTGACTCTAACTTCTGATGGTTGTCTTGTACAGGATGCTCGGACCGGGACGATCATTGGGCGTGGTACTGAACGAGATGGGCTCTACTATGTGGACGAGGTGACTCAAAATGGTGGTGCAATGCTTGCTCATGGATCTCCTGCTCATCAACTATGGATTTGGCACCGTCGCTTAGGTCACCCATCATTAGGTTATCTTAAGCGTCTTTTTCCTTCTCTCCTTGGTTGTAATGAGTTGTTAGATTGCGAAACTTGTGTTTTAGCTAAGAGCCATAAACAGTCTTATTTCCCTAGTCGTACTCATACTGATAGACCTTTTGATTTGGTTCATTCTGATGTATGGGGGCCTGCCCCGGATATTAATTCTCATGGTTTTGCTTATTTTGTGTTATTTGTTGATGATCGTACTCGAATGTGCTGGGTTTATTTTTTGAAACATAAATCTGAGGTTTTTGATGTTTTTGTCAAATTTTATCGTATGATACACACCCAATTTCATGCTAAACTTAAAATTCTTCGTTCAGATAATGGTGGTGAATTTCTATCTAATAACATGAAAAATTTCTTTGTTGACAATGGCATTATCCACCAAACCACCTGTCCCGATACCCCACAACAAAATGGCGTTGCTGAACGCAAAAACCGTACTCTTCTTGAAATTTCCCGTGCCCTCATGTTTGAAGCCCATATGCCTGCCCAGTTCTGGCCTGAAGCTATAGCTACTGCTACATATCTATCAAATCGTCTTCCCACAAAAGTCCTACAATACCAAACCCCTCTTTCTGCCCTTAACACTCTCACCCCTATCCCTTCTTCCCATTCCTTACCACCTCGTATATTTGGGTGTGTTGTCTACGTACATCTTCCGCCTCGGATTCGTTCTAAGTTTGAACCTCGGGCTGTCAAGTGTGTCTTTTTAGGGTATGGGACTACACAAAAGGGCTATAGATGTTTTGATCCTTCACAAAATAAGCTATACACTACCATGGACTGTGACTTCTTTGAACAGTCTTATTTCTATACCCAGCATCGATCTCAGGGGGAGAGTGATAGTGAGGATCTCAGCTGGCTCATTCACCCAGTTGATAATAGTCGAGATCCACAAGAGCAGGCAGCTACTACTGCAGAGTCCACCTTTGGAAGCGAAGGTAACCTATCTCTGTAACACCCCGGCCCAACGGACCACCGGTGATTACTCATGGAGACTGTAGACTAGCCCCACAAACCAACACAAGTCTTTCCAGCGCACTTTGGCCTCACTCGTGTGCACCCAGGAAACTTCCCAGGAGGTCACCCATCCTAAGATTGCTCCCCACCAAGCACGCTTAACTGTGGAGTTATTAGCAAATGGGCTCCCTAGAAAAGAAGATGCACCTTGTTGATATAGGTAGTCTATCGATCCCTTTTTCAAGCTAAATCTGGGGTATCACACTCACCCCCACTTAAGAATACAACGTCTCGTTGGATCGTCACTTCAGGATCTTTTCCCCCGCTAGGTGCGCTGAACACACAATCAGCCACGGTCGCAGGGTTGCTCTGATACCATTTGTAACACCCCGGCCCAACGGACCACCGGTGACTAAGGTCACCCATCCTAAGATTGCTCCCCACCAAGCACGCTTAACTGTGGAGTTCTTAGCAAATGGGCTCCCTAGAAAAGAAGATGCACCTTGTTGATATAGGTAGTCTATCGATCCCTTTTTCAAGCTAAATCTGGGGTATCACAATCTCCTCAGGCCACTCCAGTCCCCGAGCATTCAGATACCGAGGTAATTACTGCTCCTCTTTCCGATAATATGACTAACGATAATATTGTGCATAATGAGGTGCCCAGGAGATATGAGCTCCCTCCAAGGAGTACGAGGGGAATACCCCCCAGGAGATATGATCCAGACTTTGAGTCTCAGAGGTCTAGATACCCCATTGATGTAGGGGGAGATAGACAGTTATCACAGACAGCTATAGCCTTCAACACTTCCTTATATTCCAGTATAATTCCCAGAACCACTGAGGAAGCTCTTAATGACCCGAGATGGAAGAAAGCTATGGATGATGAGATCGAAGCTCTCCAGAAAAATGAAACATGGGAAAAATGTAAACTTCCGAGTGACAAAAAGACTGTCGGATGTAAGTGGGTGTACACCGTGAAATATCATGCCGATGGAACTATAGAAAGATATAAGGCCAGATTGGTTGCGAAAGGGTATACTCAGACATATGGAGTTGACTACTCAGAGACTTTTTCTCCTGTAGCCAAGATAGACACGATCAGGGTACTCTTTTCCATAGCAGCTCATAAAGATTGGCCATTATATCAGTTTGATGTGAAGAAT
This sequence comes from Amaranthus palmeri, assembly GCA_019776075.1. Classification (NCBI taxonomy): domain Eukaryota; kingdom Viridiplantae; phylum Streptophyta; class Magnoliopsida; order Caryophyllales; family Amaranthaceae; genus Amaranthus; species Amaranthus palmeri. The sequence goes on along the minus strand of JAAKBH010000053.1, from coordinate 256,797 downwards.
GCGTTTCTACATGGTGAGATCGAAGAGGAAGTGTACATGAAACCTCCACCTGGATTCGCTGATAAATACAAGCATGGAGAAGGGTGTAAGCTGAAAAAGGCGCTATATGGGCTAAAACAGTCTCCTAGAGCATGGTTTGGGAGGTTTACTGCAGCAATGAAGAGATTTGGATATAAGCAAAGTAATTCTGACCATACTTTGTTCCTTAAGAGAAGTGGAGACCAGATAACCTGCTTAATCATATATGTGGACGACATGGTTATCACAGGGAACAATGCTAAGGAAATCAATGAGTTGAAGAGGCAACTGTTTCGAGAATTTGAGATGAAGGACTTGGGAAACTTGAAATACTTCCTTGGGATTGAGGTCTTAAGATCGAGAAAGGGAATATTCATTAACCAGAGGAAGTATATTTTGGATCTTCTAGCAGAAACTGGGATGATGGATTGTAAACCAGTAGAAACTCCTATGGTAACTAATCATGGACTTCAAATTGTTGAAGGAGCTGAGATGGCAGATCAAGACCGGTACAGACGACTTGTGGGGAGTTAATCTACCTGTCTCACACAAGACCTGATATCGCCTATGCAGTAGGAGTGGTAAGCAAATTTATGCATCGACCTCAGGTAGATCATATGGATGCAGTCATCAGGATTCTGAGGTATCTGAAAGGAACAAGCAGCAAGGGAATTCTTTACTCTCAAGAGGGTAACCTTGATCTAGTTGGATATATTGACGCCGACTGGGCTGGAGACAGGGATGATAGGAAGTCCACTTCTGGATACTTTACCTTGGTTGGAGGAAATTTGGTCACATGGAAGAGTAAGAAGCAGAAGGTTGTAGCTCTTTCGAGTGCTGAAGCAGAGTTCCGAGGAATAGCAAAAGGAGTCACAGAGATTCTATGGATACGGAAGTTGCTAAGTGAACTGGGGTGTCATCAAACACAGGCTAGCCTTCTATATTGTGATAACAAAGCAGCAATCAGCATTTCAGAGAATCCGGTTCAGCATGACAGAAATAAGCATGTTGAGATCGACAGGCACTTTATCAAAGAGAAGCTAGAAAACCAGATCATCAGTCTTCCTTTTGTGAAATCGAAGGATCAGCTAGCTGATATTCTTACAAAGGCAGTAGCATCAAAAGTCTTTAAAGATACATTGTGCAAGTTAGGTATTGGTGATCCCACGACCTAACTTGAGGGGGAGTGTTAGAAAGAAGATTCTAGAATATTAGAGTATATTTGGTAGATTATTTTGTTTCCTAGATTATTGTATAGGATTATTCTGTTTCCTTTATTAGTGGCTAGTCTGATGTATATATACAGGGGTGATTTGCCCAATGATTAATACAAAAAAATAATTCCAAACCCTAAATAATTCCGCTTTATACAAATCTTCAAATACTAACCAGAATTGTTACAAATTAGGTCAAATTAATTAATTTGACCCTCTTAACCCGTTTAATTAGAGTTTTTTGTTAATCATTTTACGGGTCTTAAATAGTGACTATCTTATTCTTTATGCCACAATTTTAATGTTTAACTTATGTGTTGTTTATTTTGCATTCGCTCTGAAATATAAGTGAATTAAGATCAAGTAAATTTTAATTAATTTAACTCTAAATAACTCGTTTGATTGAATAAGTTACACATGTTTATTTCAACCTTAAAATTTTGATTTTATTTTAACTTATTTTATAAACGAATCAAACCGGTTGACCAATTTAATTAAAATTCTTGACTTACAACACTTATTTCGTGTTAAACTGGTTCAATTTGGTTTTGTGAGACGTAGTCTTTTCCATATAAAGATTCTTTTGTCAGGTCAATTAACAAGCATTTTAGAATGATAGGATATATGTTTCTAAAAATCAAGGATATATGCAAAAGTTCTAACATATACTATCTCAGTTCCAAATTACTAGTTATATTATGTTTATTTTTGCACTATTTATCACTCAAACTTACTTTATACAGTGCGACTAATGAGTTAGAAAAAATATAGTAAAGTGAATATGGTTTGATCGTCTAATTGCAGACTTTCTTAATATTAACTCTTTATAATTTTAAATGTGCATACATTACAATAACATTAACTTTTAGTGACGTCAAAAATTACTTTATATTTTTTGTGTCATAATTTTAGTTTTTATTTTAAATTCTACTATAAAGTAATTTAGGGACACTTATTTGGCCTATAGCGACATATTTAATTGTCACTATAGTCTATAGTGACATATTTAATTGTTACTATAGTCAAATGTCGCAAAAACCTTTAGTATGATTGTTTACTATTCTATTAAATAAATTTCACTAAACCACTATACATGCCACAAGAAAGTTAAGGTAGTGACATTTAAGTTTAATGTACTCATATCCTACTAAAAATATATTATGTTGTAGTGATAGTTCAATTAAAAAAAATAATCAATATAACATATTGAATTGCGTAAAAGTTAATTATGTTGGAAATGTGACTTTAATTTTATAAATAAACAATAAAATAAAGTTACAAGTTTGTAGTAGAAAACCAAAATACATATGACAAGTTCAAACCTTTGCTTAACATACACCAAATGCAATCTTGATCATCGAAAATTACCAGATATCGATCAAAGTAACAAGAAGATTTTGTTGGATCTTGATATAAATTCTAGGCGAGATGATCTTTCCTAAAACATCGTTTTTTCCTCCCTACTACGGTGCTTGGGAATAAACCGGAAATATGTTATGAGATACAAAGAATTACACTAACTTCCGAGCACACGGAAAATAGAATGATGCAAGAGAAACTTAAGTGGAAGAAGAGAAGAAAATTACAAACGATAATAGCAAATTCTCGATGTAAAACGCTAGAGAAGAAAAGAAATCAGAAAATTCATGTGTAAAAATAACACACAAGCTTTCTATATATATTGAATAGCTCACAATACTTCACGAAGCAAAGTGTTGCTTCATGAAACACAAGGTTAATTAATCCGTGAAACACGAAATCGATTCATGAACCAAAGTTGCCTTTCACTCAACCCTTTTATCCCAAAGAACATGGCTAAAAATAACTATAATAACTATAGGAAATTATTATATAACCATCAAAACAAAACAGAATGTCGCACGAAAAATTTCCGGAAAAACACATTAGTCGCGGGCCGCGACCTGTGCGCCCCAGAAAACAGAAGCTTTTCTGTATTTTCGCGAGCCGCAAATATTTCCACGAGCCGTGACTTTCATGTACGTTTTGATTAAAACATATAATTGATTTTCAACCTTGGAATAGTATAAATTAATTTAATTAAATTATTTATTTAATTTAATTAATTAACCTTTCCGATAATCACTATACACTCTAAATTCCAACAAATTATAATAAGTATAATAATGAAACGAAAGAAGTATAAACTTTTAAAGTTCCCAAAGTTTGAAAAGGATTGAGTCAAGTTTGAAAAACAATGTGGGAAGCGTTGTTATGATTAGAGCATTAGAAAGTGAGAACAAATGGAGCAGGATTGTAATGAGCATGAATATAATGAAGTTCTTTGTTAGGTCCCAGCTCAACTTTTACTCTATAACATAATACTTAATAATGAAGTATATGCCTTCTTTAATATTCAAAAAAAAAAAAAAAAAAAAAGTATATGCCTTCTTTTGACGAGGAAAATTATTATAGGATTCTTCATATCAAGCCATTACCAAATTTTACTATTTAATTTAAATTACTCTCATCTTTGAAAATTTCGGAGTTGCCTTTGATATTCTAGAGATTCTGTTTGAGTATATAACATATCGTGGGGTTTCAATCATAAGCTTAAGTTTTTGGTTGAGTTGGTTCCTTGACAAGGTTTCAGAAGCCAACGTGACAATAGGTCACGGGTTCAAATCTCAACCACCCCTCATTTAAGTGGAACATTTAGCACCAGGTATGAGGAGAGTTTGTAATGCATCCACACTTCTAGCCCAAAGAGCTCTTGTGTGAGGGGGCATGTTAGGGTATATAACATATTCTGGGGCCTCAACCATAGGCTTAAACTTTTGGTTGAGTTGGTTCATTGACAGATTTTCGGTTAATATTGAAAATATTTACTATTAATTAATATTTAATTACTCAATAAGTTATATAATACAAAATTTACATCAAATTAATAATACCTGCTATCTAAGCTAATATATTAATATACAAATATTTTAAAAATATAAACTTAGTTTGTATGATGGATATACTCGAGAGACTTTTTTTTTTCAATATATATATTGACAAATGGTGCTAAAATGCAATTGCTTTCTTTTCCCTTCCTTTTCTTCCTATACAAATAATGTAGTTCTGCCTTCTATTTCCCTTTCCTTCCTTTCCTTCCTCTTCCGTTTCTTTCTTTTCTCTCCTAATTTGCTATCCAACATAGTGTAAATGACCCAATCATTAAAAACAATATTGTAAGAATGTGTTTCTTGTTTTAAAGTTGTATCTCAGATTGACGATTTCTCACAAGAGTATTTATATCTTTATTATTAAAGGTAATTATTGTATACTCTCTTCGTTTCTCTATATTTTTTTCAACCGTCTCATTTGCTTTTTGTGCGTTTGCTAATGCTCTATTTTTATCTTTAATTATTTTATTTGTGCAAAATAAAAAAATTATAAAAAAAATAGATATTAATACACCTTATGTTAAGATGAATCAAATAAAATTGCATTTGACAATGTTTTAATTTATAGATTATGAATAAATTAAAAATTTGAATAGAATTAAAAAAAAAGTGGGACGTTGGCGAGTATAATTTTTAGGCATTAGGGCTTGGCCCAAATACTCTTTTATATATTCAAGGAGAATGATGAAAATACTACAAATATTTCTATTATTGGAATTAGTTTAATTTCTAGGCTAAACCCTAATCATTTTTATTGTTCTCATTTGCCATAACAAGTATATTTTTTTTTTGGCTCTTTCAAGACTAATCATTGATAATAAATAATTATCATATTATTTAAACTAGTAGATTTCAATAAAATTTATCATTTTAAAAAGTTTCCTTAAATAAAAAATTTCAAAGAAGAAGTAAACGTGTACACTATGATTTCATTAATAATTTTTTTGTTCGGCTTGTACACATAAACCTAACGAAATTTCATCCTAAAATCAATTAGTAATAACTAGTATATCCCGTGCAATGCACGAATAAGTTAGTTTATTAAGTTATATAAAAAAAATTTATTGAATATAATTATTTATTTTTCAAAACTAACCATTATATTGATCATAAATATATTTTACTAACTAAAACAACTATTCGATAAAATGATTCTATTTCACTATTATAATAATTTTAACTGATAAAAATAATTTTTACGAATGGTAATTTTTCTTTCCTAGATGAACCGATCAATTTGAATATAAATTTAAAGTTTACTAAATAGAGGCTAAATTATTGTTAAAATATTATATCAAACTTCCTTGTATGAAATGAATATACAGTACATATTCATAGACAAACAATTGCATGCTAAAAATATATACTTCTATAACTTTTTTATCAATTTATTTGTTGTAAGATTATTCTAGATAACATTTTAGTTATTATTTCAAAATTATTCAAATTAGCTGAATAATTAAGTTGAAGAATTTTTTGACATTACATGATTATTTAAGAGTTTTAACTATAAGGTTATTTATAGTTAACAACTAATTTGTGTTTTAGTTATTTTTGTATCATAAATAATGTATAATTAATAGTTTACTCGTTTAATTTACTAAAATCAAAGTTACAAAAAAAATCTTAAAAAAGTGTATTGAAAAAAAATTAAAGATTCTAGGATTGACTTTTTTCTTACTATTATTGTTCATTAAGAAATAAAGTTTAATTGAAACTTAATGTTTCCATATTTAATTACTTAAAACTTAAGAGGGAAAACATATATAATGTATAAAAGTGACATGTGTCATATTCTTTTATTGCTTTAGTAGAATGTATGATTGGAGAATTAACCCATCAAACGTTGGTGAGATAGTCAAGGTACTAAAAAGCAAAGCGCCCACCTTTTGGTTAATAAAAAAAAATAAAAATAAAAAAATAAAGGCAAATCAAATGCGATTATGGTTCTCCAGGTCCCAAGATTAAGTAGCAATTTTTCCCTGATAATTATTTATTTTATAGATTACTGTACCCAAGGCAAACCCGATGAGATGATGTTATGATTGTTTTCACAAGACGGAGTAATTATTTAGTTCTTCACCTTTAACCTTCCTCAATCAGTGCTAGATTATTCAATATTTCTCAATAATTGTATACCACTACATATATCATTAACTCTAAATCATATACTTAATTACGGGAACTTCTAATTTCAACCGTTTACACTGATTTTACGGGAGGACTATACACACTAATCGCGGAAAAATTATCTAAAATAATCCAACATATTTGTAATTTTCTTACAATAATCCTATCTAATTGTTAGAGTATAAAACATATTCAAGGGCTTCAACCATCAGTCCATCAGTTTAACCTTTTGGTTGCGATGGTTTATTGACATGGTATCAGAAGCTAACGTGACAAGAGGTCACGGGTTCGAATCTCAACTACCCCTCAATTAAAGTGAAATATTCAGCTCTAGGTAAGAAGAGGGCCTGTGTCACATCCACATTCTAGCCCAAAGGGCTCTCGTGTGAGGGGCGTGTTAGAGTATATAACATATTCTTAGGCTTCAACCAATCATAAATAATCGTAACTTTGAGGGGTATTTTCCTAGAGTAAATCCGATGACCGTATGACTTGTTATAGCAAGTTTTATTTTATCTAAAAGATAAATTAAAATAAAATGTCAAAAAATATAAGAATTTTTTATGTAATTTTTCAAAATTTTTCTCTAATTTTAAATTAATTTTTAGCTTACTTTTTTGGTGAATTGTCTATTATAACAGGTCATCAGTTTACCTAGGTTCAATTTAGGCAAATACCCTTAAAGTTGAGATTATTCATGCTTAATCAATATGTGAAATTATTGTAGGAAAATCACGAATAAATTGGATAATTCTACGTAAAATTTACAATTTTAAAACACATTTTATATTTACCCAAAACTCAACTGAAAATTGTAGTAAAGAGTTCAAATATTTTTCTCCTATAGAGTAAACTTGAAATGAATTGTCTCGAATCAAACTAAAATGCAAGATTAAACCTGGCTGTAAATCTAAGCCTCCATTTTAAACCCATTTTCAAGAAATCTCAAATTTTTTTTATTTCTACATAATATTACAATTGCTTTACTTTTTTCTTGTTGCAGTTTTAAAAGGAAAATTCATGTCAACTCAACCAAAAGAAAAATTTTAATAAAATGATGTTTTAAAATATATTTTCTCCGTTTGTTAATGAAGTCCCCATAAAAGTTATTTACGTGAATTAAGAAAAATAAAATATCTCAGATAATATATACTCCCTCCTATTCATAGAGAATCGGACATTTTTTATTGGGACAATTCACTGAAAAAGTCATTTTTCTATTTTTGTCGTTCTTTTTTACCTTTTAATCCTTACTACAATAACAAAACAAAACATAAATATCAATACCCTTTATGAAAAAAACGTTTTCCACCCACTTTTAAAGGGTCCCCCACCTTCCTTGGTTTTGGTGCAAAACTCAAATGTCTCATTCTCTATATAGGAAAAAATATACTCCCTCCCTCCCATTAGTTTTGTCCACTATTCCATTTTGGGTAATCTCTCTTTAATTGTCTACTTTCCTTTTTTGGCAAAACTTTTTACCTAAATACCCCCAACTACCCCAACTTATATTATTTAATAATACCCCACCTACCACCTTTTCAATTATTATATTCACTTAAAATACCCCACTACCACCTTTTCAATTATTATATTCACTTAAAATACCCCACTACCACCTTTTTCAATTATTATAATAACTAAAAATACACCACTACTATTTTTCCTTATTTTGCGTGCCCACAACAAAGTGGACAAAACTAATAGGACGGAGGGAGTATTATTTTATTGAATAAATTTGATTGAAGAAAAGTAAAAAACTAAAAATATTATAAAACTATTCAAAGAAAATTAGTGAAAAAAATATAAGGATCAAAACTAATAAAAATTTATTTTTAAAAGGTTAATAGAAAACATGTAAAAACCATAAGAAACATAAAAATGTTAAATCAAGTTAATAAAACACCTGCGGGGACAATAATTATTATTAATATACTCCCTTCGTCCTATTTATATTGTCCACTTTGATTTGGACACGCAAAATAAAAAAGAGGTGGTAGTGGAGTATTTTAAGTGATTATAATAATTGAAAAGGTGGTAGTGGGGTATTTTAAGTGATTATAATAATTGAAAAGATGGTAGTGGGGTATTTTAAGTGATTATAATAATTATAAAGGTGGTAGGTGGGGTATTTTAAATAATATATAAGTTGGGGTAGTTGGGGGTATTTAGGTAAAAAGTCTTTGCCAAAAATAAAAAGTGGACAATCAAAGTGGGATGACTCAAAAAGAAAATGTGGACAATTAAAGCGGGAAGGAGGAGTATTAAAATAATGATGAATAAATTTATTTTTTGTCAAGAAATTGTAATAAAGTAAATAGTAAGACAATTATTTATGAGAATAATAATGGAATTACTCAAAATGTAAATGAAAACATTTTTAAGAATTTTTAATTAATTAACTGGGTGTAATTAGCTTGATTACAATTGAAATTGAAAACTCAACTCCAAATTGAAATGATATCCATAAGAACCCCAACGAAAAGATCCTGTTTTAAACTCTTCCTCCGGACCGTTATGATAGTTTAAGATACAGAATGAGAAATAGAAACCTTAAACAAAGATTTTATTTTGCATGGGTTTTAGTGAAATATTTGGCGTTTTTCAGTTCATCGTTCTCGTCCTGTTTCTTAACATGTACTCTCATTACCAAACAAACATATACTTCCTCCGTTCCAATTTAGTTGCACCACACCCTCTTGGCACAAGAATTAAGGGCTGTCATATCAGGTCTGATGATATATGATTGATGGTGATATGTGTGGTAGGAATAAAGTGATATTAAAATAATTTAAATAAAAAATTAATTAATGGAAGGTAGGTATTGGTTGTGGGTATATTAAATGATTAATGAGATGATATATGATTGATGGTGATGTGTGGGGTAGGAATAAAGTGATAATAAAATAAGATTATTCTTTGTCAAATATAGTAATGGTGCAAGTATTGTGAAACGGCCAAATAAAGTAAATGTTGCAAGTATTTTGGAACGGAGAAAGTAAGTCTCAATAACTTTCATTCCATCCATCCATGTTAATTATTACTTCCTCCCTTCCATTATTTGCTATATTTGACTATTGAATTATACACATCTAAAAGCTATAACAAATTACACCATTCGTTTTCAAATATTCTTTCCATATTTTTTGCACAGTTTAATTTCAAAGTAAATTTTGAGCCTAAATATCTCTAAACATACATCATAAAAAATTATAAAAAATATATAGTAAAAAAGTATACATTAAGACGAATCTAACGAGATCTCACATGAATATATTTTTTCTTCTGTATATGTCTTAATAATCTCAATCAAATTTCTCTTTCCAAAATAAAATATTCTAAATGGGAAGAACATTAGAAAACGGAGGGAGTAATATTATGAAAGTATCTAATTAGACGATTCAAACAAGATTTCACTTGACTATATTTTTCCCTACACATTAATCGCAATATATAAAATAAGTTTAAACGATGAATAATGTCGATAACAAAAATGTATCAATTAACAAGTATTTCAGGACGGAAGAAGTATAACTAAATATAGTGAAGTGTCTATTTATCTATCCTCTTGCCGTAGTTGTCCTTGCATTGCATTGTCCGTACAAACAATATTGTGTATCTTACTATTAAAACATGTATGCAGGAGTCATTTAAAACTTGTTACACTCTTTGTTAGTCTATCTCTGTAAAAACTCCCCTTGAATTCTGTGCAACTATCTGTTTTCTTGGGAGTCTACATTTCCATATTTAGCATACGTGATCTCATCCCTTCGTCTTTATAAAAATTACCGCCATCTTACACTCATACTACTTCACAGCTAACCTTTATTTATACTACTTGAACTGGCTCATAAAGGAAAATGTAGAGTAAAAGTAGATATTAAGCTTTAACGGGTTAAGCCTGAAAGACGGTCTCTTGAAAGACTAGCTGTTATTTATAACATTCTTACTGAAAAATTAGTCATTTGACTACAACATCCATATAGTGATACTGGTACAATTTAGAAATGAGTGCGGTTAACCCAAAGGAGGAGGAAAATAGTTGTAGTAGAAGTTACAGTTTAAGTTTATATGGTGACATACTCTATTCTGTTTTAATTCGTCCCATGTGGGATAACTCACATTCAGAAAATAATACACTTTAACACTCTATTGACATTTGAGTGCGTTTAAAATTTTAGCCTATTAACAACCAAAAAAGATAAGAAAATACAGCCAATGTAACCCAAAGAATGTTCACTACTAAAACCAATTTGAAGTAACATGAAAGTAATAGTAAACACTTTTAACATGTATTTAAATTTGATAACATCTAGTAGAAAATCTAATGTTGCAAAGGAGTTAAATTTCTACACTTTATTCAATCCAAATTTAGTTACAACATGGCTCATTTGGAAGATATCAAATAGCATATAATGTAAGACAACTATATATAAATATTACTACACGAAAATATGATCTAAAACTATACTTCTAGATTTTTTTTTTGTGAATTTGGTGTTTTTTGAACTTGTAAGGTGATAACTAAAATTTAAATTAAGAATTTATTCAAATTAAACCTTTAAATATATAAGTTAATGATTGATAACCAAATATCCTAAAAAGTTTAGATTACTTAAAAAAGTCTTGATTCAAAAATCTTACACACCCCACAATCAAAATACAATTATGAAATCACCAAGAAATTAAAACGAAAAAAAGGAAGCAAGAACATTAATAATTAAAAGAGTTAAAGTATATAAATTACTAACTTCTAGTAGTATAATCTCATCATGGCATTGTTGAGAGGGAGACACACGAACACATAAGCATCTCAACCCAAGCTGATTCACCTAGCTCTTACATACATGATGAACATTGATGATTATTATTACCATTAGTAGCGTGATACAAAATCATCAGTTTAAACTTCTGGTTGAGTTGATTCCTTAACACAGTCGACCAGACACCTTGAACTTCATAGTTCCATAAATCTAACTTTCTCTTCCCAAGATGCCCAATAAAATATAATAATTAAATTTTTTTTTTTTATAAAAGATGGCTAGTAGAAGAGGAGTTAAGGCCAGAGAGATCAGTCCACATGGTTGTACCACTAGAAACAGGCGTGTTACCATTCCAAAATTGGTTCGCCGTTACGGTGTTAGTATCTGTTGATGATATATTGTTGATGAATTGCTTGTGTAAATTAAGCCCTTGTCCATCATTTTCCATTTTTATTGGAGCAAATTGGGATGATAACATTGTTGATGAACAACTCTTAGAGATATCATTTGCTTGTTCTTGATCATCATGATCATTTTGGAAATTAGATGAAGTGAACATACCATGATTAGATGAAGAGCCCGGAATTTCGAAACCCCCTAAGAAATTTGGGAATTGTACTTGTGTGTTGGTAGAATTATTGGGATTCAGGTGAGGAAACTCTAGGTTGTTATGATGGTGGCGGTTTCCAGCTAAACCGCCACCATCAGAACCTTCGTTTAGGCCTCCTAAGCCTGCTAGAGGGTTAGGAGGCGCGTTGAGGGCCCCACCAAAACTTAGACCTAAATTTCCCATCCCTAGTTGAGCTATATTTTGTAGAGATGCCATAAAAGATGACATCCCGGTCCCACCCCCAGCTGAAGGCAGCCCGGGGATTGTGGGACCGAGACCACTTGTACTGACTAAGTCCATGTGAAGAGGTATTCTGTCCCCTCCTAGTAAAGTACTAGGAGAGGTTAAACAGGACTTAGACGAAGAACCACCACCGCCACCACCACCACCACTAGATGACTTACTCGAAGATCTCTTATTCCTCCGGCAACCTCCTCCGACAGGAACATTCCTAAGGGCCCCACCTCGCGTCCAATACCTTCTACACGCCTTACAAAAGTGGCGTGGTTGTGTCAGGCTATAATTATTAAAGTAGCAAAACTTGGTGTTTGTAGACTCACACCTGGGGCACTTTAGCGGTGCCTCAGGCGGAGGAATCTTCGCTTGGCGGGCTCTCTCAGCCATCGAGTTAGGACGGATAAGAGGCCCGCCAGATGGGCCTCCACCAATACCCATCTGGGTATGAGGTTGCTGAGGTATAGTTGGTGGTGGTGGAATAAGATGTTGATTATTTTGATCATGATTTCCACTTGAAGTACTTCCTTGGAGAATTTGTTGATTATTAGGATGCTGAAATAAGTGAAAACACAAGCATATATTAATACAAATAATAAGGCAAGCTAGAATAAAAACCAAGAAAATAAAAGAACCCAACTTTAATTTTTATTGGGAAGGTATATTCAAAAAATGAATAGGGAATAATAATCCCTTTTCATGCTTGAATTAGAAGCTAAATTTATTTAGAAAGAAAAAAGAAAAAAGGAAGAACAAAAAAACATTACATGTTGCCAATTAGGAGGATCTAAATAGAGTGGAACAGAAGAGAAAACCATAGTTTCTCTTTTATTTGAGGGTATAATTTCTTTCTTTTTTGATATCTTTTAATTCAAAATTTATTGCTTTCTATTTCTCTTTATTTCTTTTTTGTAAGGTTCTTTCTTTTATAAAAGGTTGATGGAAGGATGAAGAAGGTGGTTCCTTTGGAAAATATGGTGGAGAATCAAATAAAATGGTATTGAGAAAGAAAGAAATGAAAGCTAAGGAAAGCAAAGATAGAAAGGGAGAAGAGATAATATATGAGAAAAGCAAAGAGAGAATAAGAAAGCTAAGAAAGAGAGAACAATAGCTAGCTAGAAAGTTGGTTTGCTAACTAGAGAAGGGCTTTTTTAGTGAGTGTTTTTGCCCTTTTTATTCTCTCTCCTTTTTTGTTTTATTATAAAACTATTAGGGTTTTTTTTTTTAAATATATTTTTACTTTTATATTAATAAATAATCTTCCTTAACCATGAAGGTTATGTAACACAACAGTGTGTTTTTGTAGTAGTAGCTAGTAGGGCCATGAAGAATCTAGGTACGGACCTGCCTCTAGATATTTTGGAGTTTTGGGCGAAATGACATATTGGGGTTCTTTTTCTTCACAATTTATAACTTATAATATAACCATTAATTTTGCTTTTTTGACATGGGCCCCTGGGCGACGGACCCTCTTGTCCACCCTTAGGATCGGCCCTACATTTAATAACTACGCCATGTCCAAATTATAAATTCTATTAATATTAAATTATGTAAGAATAATTTGTGAATTAAAGCTTTATAGATTAGTACTTTTACAAATTACATTCTCAATGTAAATTTTAAGCGAATTACAGCAGCCAAAGTAATTCATGTCAAATCACATAATTCCGACCCTTTTGATAGTCGGAATTTTAGTAGGTTCAGTGATCGAAATTCTGTAATTAGCTTGAACATTATCGACTTTGCTGATCTTTTAATGACTATAATTCACAAATTATAAACATTAGAATTGTAATTTGTAAAAGTTTTAATTTAGGAATTTTTCATGATGAATATAGATAGTCAAGTAAAGGTGAGCTTAAAAAAAGAAGGGCTGCTTACTAAGATTTGGCCTCTCATGCATGCAAGGAGGACAGAGAAAGTTGATCATATCTAGAGAGAGAAAGCAAAGATGATGAGTGTCTTAATGCCTCCTCTATTGGACTATTATGAGTGGGATCATCTCACGTAATCAAAAACACCACCTTTATATTTTAACATGGTGTAGTAATTTGTAAATATATATAATATTCTCCTAACTTTTTTTCGTAATATTATAACTTTAATTTTGATTTTGCTAATTTTAAATGAAGCATAAAATATAAAATGAATCACATTAAGTGCCTGTTAGAGTAGATGCAATGGCTTTCGTTGAGATAATATTTTTATATAACAAAAGTAGACAAGACGTTACGAGTTTGATTGTCAACCTCCCTTCAAATATTCAAGTAGAATATTTTATATTAGTTATTATAAAGAGTTTATGTTACATACACACTTCAAACTGATTAAAAAGTACTCATGTGAGGGAGCATTAGAATTATATTATATTCTGGACTTTCAACTATCAATTTATATTTTTAGTTGAGATGGTTCCTTAAGAATGCTTATTATTAGCCATATGTGAATTATCATATATTACTTTGTAAAGTTAACGAGTAATTCCTTAAAATTTTTAGAGAAATTTTATGTGGTAACTGAATTTTCGGCTTATCCACGAGGTAGAAAAACCTTTTTTTAACACATGTGGTGGCCTTCACCTTCTCATTTTTTCACGTGGTAGACAAGGGAAGTTTTTTTTCTTAACTTTACGTCATTTTTACCCAAGAAAATGACATTTTAAAAAAATAAAAACAAACGTCGTGATCATCTTAATTAACAACATATTTTGAAATTCAGTCGAAATAAATACTTAATTTAACCAAAAATTTAACATTTTATCAAATATATAGAAAAGCTAGAAGCTCAAGATCACCACGCAAATTCAAAAAATATTTGTATCATCATCATCATCATCATCATCCTACCCAGTGTATCCCGCCCATAAAAAACTATAAAAACCCAAAAAAAACTCATAATCATCGTATAAAATATTCCAAATTTATATGTGGGTTCACACTTCACTCTTGTTCTTCTTATTTGATAGTCGAACTTTTCTAAATTCTATGAAGACAAGTCGTTTGAAAAAAAATAACGCTGCTTTGAAAATAGTAGTATTATTATTATTATAAAACCGAGTCCAAGTCTACCATAATGTGGTTGCTTTTTTCTTTTCAGAATTTGTAAGAATAATTACTGGATATCAATTTAGTTACTAGGACTATATTATTAATTATAATAAATGCAATGCTTCTTACTGTCTAGGAATATGTTTTATGCTGCAAATTAAAGTACCATGCATTTGGTGACCACAAACTACCCCACATTACTGAAGACACATTTTAGCTTTTTTATTTTATATTAAAGCAAATAAGGGTCTTCAAATTAAAGCTAGCAAAATATTTTGCAAATTAAAGTGAAAAGTAGTTGAAGAATGAAGTAAGTTTAATAAAAACAAAAATAACCCTTAATTGTTTTTTCAAAAGCTTTGCATTGAATGAACCTTTAAAGAATATAATCAACATTTTCCCCACATATAATCATAATTTTATATATTATGTCATCTTTTGATACATTTGACATTCATTAGCAAAGGAGTAAAGAAAGTCGCCCTTTAATGAATGTTTACAAATTAGGAAATATTATGTAGACAATTTACAATTCAATTATTTATTCATTTTCCTATAAAAATTGTAACTTTTGATTAATTATGAATAATCCCAAGTCACTTATTTTTGCGGGAAATTGCGACTTATTTGATTTCTCTATTAATTTTTTTAATTTTTCAATTTTTTTTGATTCAATTTTATATTTACTTTATTGATATTTGTGTAAAATGACTTATTATATTTATTTTTTTTTTTTTGAAAATTTGGGAGGTATATATATATATATATATATATATATATATATATATATATATATATATATATATATATATATATATATATATATATATATATATATATATATATATATATATATATATATATATATATATATATATATATATATATATATATATATATATATATATATATATATATATATATATATATATATATATATATATATATATATATATATATATATATATATATATATATATATATATATATATATATATATATATATATATATATAAAAGCAAAAATGACTTATTATATAGATAACATGATACCTTGGTAATTTCTAAGCAGTCACCCCTTATAATCGGAATTATTCATCCTAATCAAAAGTTAAAATTATTCTAAATAATACTCCTAGTAATAAAGTTGAATTATTCTCAGTAATTTACCTTTCAAATTATACATTAATAATGTAGCAAAAGAGAGATTAAATTATAAAAGTCTTATACTTGCAAGGGAAACAAAATAACCATGTATACGAAATATGCATATTATTAGAGGAGCACTCTTAATATATAGTGTGGAAAAAAATTTCTCATCAAGCTCTCTCTACAATTTTGCTCTCATTCGTATTAATTTTTTGTAAAATATGTTTGATCATTAAAAATTTATCTCTAGTAGAAAAAAAAGTTCCCTCAAAACAACATATGATTTGATCATTAAAAAAAATTGTTCACAAATTACCGTCAAATACCATATATTCAAATGTTAATTCATTAGAATGAAATTTTAAAAGAAAATGAGAATTTTTAAAGAGAAATATATATGACCATCAAACTTATCAAGAAAAATTACACTAAATTTCCATTATCATTATCACTATTTAGTAACGAATACCAAACAATCGTTGTAGAATTTTGTAGAAAACACTGGAAGTCATGCATTATATTGCCTCTTTATATATATATACTATATCTTTAATCTGCACTTTTAACGCTATGTCATTACATACTGTTGCTCCCTTTTCCTTTTTGTATTGGACTAGTGTTGATTCAAAGGTTAAAAAGAAAGATATATATTGCCTATACAAACTTCAAAGAAAGTATATAGTCTATGGCATCTCCTTATTGGATTTTGTCCAACAGATTAAATTAAGTTGTTTTCATGTCTTTAAAGCATTCGACTTCTTTCTGCACCTATGAATAAAGTGAATGTTTTAATTTCAAAGATGTCTAATTTAATCTACGTTTGAGAACAAATAATTCATTTCATACTATTGATTTTAATATTTTATGAGTAAAGTGAATTTGTTTAGAAATATGATTTATGTTGATATAAAAGGAAAATTTGAGAATAATATCGTTTATAAAGTCATTTTCAAATTCTCAACTTACTTTGAATTAATGGTAATATGGAATAACGACACATCTAGATTATTCTAAAGTAATTCCAATTGGATAGGAATCAAAGTCACACGTGATAAATTTGATGCACAATGATATAATATTATAAAATAACTCATTAAATCATGTATAGTTTTTATTTATAAGAAGTTTTTTTACATAGTATTTTTTTAACCAAAGGTCAATAAAAAATAACCTACTTATTATTATTATGATTAAAAAGAAAAAAATTACGTACATCCCAAATTGCTCAGCGCATTTTAAAGACTCTGGGTCAATGTGAAAGTAGTAGTTAGAGTACAATACTATTGTAAATCTTATGGTTAGGAAACCTATTGCTAATGCTTTTTCTCAATAGACTTGCTATGGATCGGAATGAACCGGATAATTCTATAATAATAATATATTTGTTCCTGCTAGAAAGAACAATCAACACTCTCTTCAAAGATGAAGGGAATATCTTTTAAGATTCACAATGGATATAAATCACTGGGGAGGCACGAGATGCGTTCTAGCACACTTGTCCGGGGTGATCTGTACAAGGCAACAAACGAGGGCCGGAGAGGGGACTCCAGGGGTCCTCCTCCGATAATAAAGTCAATTGGGAAACTGAGATGAATTGGATAGTGTTTAATAACAGGTTGCAATAGCTTAAAGTGCAAAGAGTTACGTTACCATAGGTAGTGCATGGCACTGTGTATTTATAGTGGAGGATCTAGGAGAGAGATCCCTAAACCCTAAGGGTTGTTTTGGTTTTTACCTCACATAGAATATTCTGATGTCAAGGTAGAGGAGACAAAGAGCATCTTTTTAGCTGTCGTGGCCTTTGCTGATTGGTGACCCCTTGGATGGTGGTCCCCTTTTGTGGTTTCTGGTACGCTATATAGTACAACAATGTACGAGGTAGGTGTGGTGCCTCGTCTTACCCGAGTTGCAGTGGTACTAGAGCAATACCTTTATAGCTGTCGTCTTGCCATGTCAGCATATCCGTTGCTATCGTCCTGCAGGGTTGGTTATCCTACAGGCGTTTTAATTATTTTCCCGCAGAGTGAATTATCCTGGGAGGTGTTTGGCCTTCTCTCAAGATGGTTTGTCCTGAGGGGCGATTCCTTCTTTCCGCAGGGTTTAAGGGTCCTGCAGGTATTTTGCCTAAGTTGCTTCTTTGCTTTTAGGATTAGTATCCCTTAACTGAGATTACGTATTTCAGCACATACAATATTAAAAATCACAGATGAATTATTTCAAAGATTTTATATTTTGATACAAATAAAAAATAATTTTCACCCATAAGCATAAATTTGGAATAAAATTTTTATAAATAGGTTTTTTTTTCAAATATTTATTATAGTAGTTGGGTTTTAAAGCCAAACACCATAGCATTACCACACGAAATGTGCATGTGGTCGTAAGTCCCATGTTGTTCCATTATAAATTGAGAATTTAAGATTTACTAACATCAGTATTACATAATTGTTAATTAAACATAGCTTGAGATACTTATAATTATATTGAATATGTGCACTAATACACATGTAGAAATTAAACAGAACAATAATAGAAAATTAGAGGAAATATATGTTGTTTCATAGCATTACCAAAAGTGCTTGTAGCTCAATGGATATAACATCTATATGAGAAGCAGAAGATTTGGGGTTCGACCCCTATTAGGCGCAGGTATTAGTTGGGAGTTTCTTAACTGCGCATATTACTCTTTAATCCCTTCTTGGGGGAACGGGTATGATTTGTCTGTATTTTTCAAGTAAAAGAAAAAACCCCACCACTCGAACCCTACCTTGTGCAAGATAATAAGATCAGAGTATCTTTTACCTATATCGATTGAGTAAGATGTTGAATTTTCAATCTAGAATTGCAAATAAATATTCCACTTAAGTAGTCATTTAATTCCCACAAAAATAAATATTCAAGGAGTGTTATAAATTAATTTCTTATTAGATTTTTTTTTTGAAAAAATTATGAGGAATAATACAATCTTTTGCTTATTAAACTACAATAATACTAACTTTTGATTAATCATGAATAATGCCAACTTATGGGGGTGTTTTCTAGAATATACCTAATATGTTAAAAATCAAACTATAAGTGATTATATGACCAAAAAAATTAGTAAATTATTTAATAAACTAAAGCTGGTAATATTCTAGGAAAAAACACCCCAAAGTTGGTATTATTCATGGTTAATCAAAAGTTCGTATTATTATAGGAAAATTAACAAAAAGTTTTATTATTCACGGTAACTTTTCCTTTTTTTTATTGTGGATCGCTATACGTACCTTTTATGAATTTCGAAACACACTGCAATCTTTATATAGAAGAACTTTCACAAAGGCAACAATAAATATCCTACAAATTCTTAATCAATCATCTAGCACTATATTTCGCTTATAGAAACTATGATCAGAGTTAGAGAATAAAAAGAAGATTGCAACTAGAGGTGTTCAACGGGCGGGGTCAAAGCCCCTTTAATACCGACCCACTTTGACCCGTTTTTTAAAAGTTCATAAAACAGTTTTTTTAATTGTACTTTATGACCCGTCGTTGGGTCTACCCTGCCCATGAATGATCCGACCCGCTAATTACTCGTAAAAATGTGAGCCAGCCTTTAACTCGTTGGGTCGACCCGCCCGATTAAACACATATAAAATTGCAACTCATATACTTAAAAGAGGATGCAGACAAATAATAATCCTTCGGGTCAAGAAAGATGAACCAAAAGATAGATAGATTCCTGTAAGGTACATAATCAAATTACATATACGAAGGTAATTTTGAATGGGCAGTGATAATATAGGAGATGCGTGAAGCTTAGGGACCAATTGAAGGAAAATAAAAGTGATATAAAGGAAGAAGATGAGGGCAGTGATGTTGCCACCTGAGAGCAGGGGGTACGGCCGCGGCATTGTGGAAGCGACAGGACCACATTTACTACTACTACTAGTGGCTAGTGCAGTGCGTTATGACGTTCAATCAAAGTAGACGAAGTTGTAGAGTTTTTATACTTTTCTACTTATCATTGCAAAGATAGATACGAATCCTTCTTATCCCACCACGTTATGTCATTCTTACAATTATCAACCTTCTTTTATCACTTTTGCTTTCTTGTTTTTGTTCATCATAACTCTCATTTGGATCCACATATCATCATAATCATACCCATAGAGATTGAACGATGTGTTTCAACCTCTAATATCACCAAGGTTGAAAGTGCGAAGTCTTGTGTGAAAACAAATTACACAATCAAATGAAATCGATGTTTGTAGGAAATAATAATGCAATAAATCACCCAATTTAGGCTACGTCCTCTGGTGTGTAGTTTCTTTTATATTATCAAAGAAGAAGTTCAAAGAGCTTTTAAGTATAGAGTATTACAATTACGGCCCGTTTGGTTAGTGGTACTAAATGGTGGTAATGGGAATGATTTATAGTGTAAAATTCCATCAAAACTTTCATGTCATTTCCATGGTAATGAAACTTTGATCAAAAAAAATTTTTTTGTTCACTAATTTCCATTACCACCTAATACCATCTATCCCATTGGTAATGCATTCGAATGAATTTTATGAACAAAATGAGATGATTGGAGGTTGTCAAACATGGCAATCAAGGTAGCCAAGAGATTTTTCAACCCAAAATACATTAATTTTTCTTTCCCATTACCATGGTTTATTACCACCTACCAAACGGGCCGTTAGAGTATTACAAGCTCTCTATTTATAGAGCCAAATACTTTAAATGACAATATGCACTTTAATACAAAGGATTAATTTCATAATAACATCCAAGGGAATGAAACGTTCAATGAAGAATCTAATGTAATCTGACAGCTATGCTCGTTCGAGTAGCCCTCTACTAGGAGTTTCTGATCCGCTGCACACAACTCACTCGTTCGAGCATATATGCATCCGCTCGTTCAAGCACCCACTTCAGAACTAGTGTTTTCAGCAACTGGTCATGCTCGTTCAAGGCAGTAGGTAGTTCATTCACGCCTTATTTGAGCATCTAGAACAGCACCACGAACTCTTCGACTTCTTCAATCAATTTTTAGCTTAATGTCCATGATTAACACTATGTTTGGATAGCAAATTCAGAGAGAAAAGAAAGGAAGGGAAGGGGAAGGAAAGGAAAGGGAGGGATAAGGAGGGAAAGTGTATATTGTTTGTTTAGAAGGAAAGGGAAGGGAAAGGGAAGGAAAGTGTTTTCCTTCCAAATATTTCCTCTAGGAGATATTGTCTTCTTAACAAAACTTGCCCAAATTTTCCTTCCAAATCCCTTCCCTCCTAATTTGTTATCCAAACAAGGGATATCTCTTCCCTCCAAATCCCTTCCCTTCCTTTTCCTCCATTTCCTTCAATCTAAACACACCCTAAGTGCTATCATCAATACCCATAACTCATAAATTAATCATACTCTTAACCATAAACATCTGCATTCAACACCATTTAACACACATTAAGTCACAACTTAAACCTTTCAAGAGATAAATCTCAATCTGCATGATTTGATTGTGTACTCAAGTCACACTTAATTACAAAATCTCCACCTTGACTTGAGCTCACCCGAGTCAATGGAATTCTCTAATTCACTTCATAACATAATATGATATAACAACTTACTTGACGTCCAAGGGTTTGACATTCAATCCAACATAACCAAATAAGGAGATGAAGCTTATTATAACGACTAGTTAAGGAGGCATCCAATATAATGAAGCTCATCAAAATTTGAAGAACACAATTGTGTACTTCTTTCTATCTTCTCTAGGTCTTAAAGTTAGAAAAGTGTTGTAATCTTGTTCTTTATTAGCATTCTAACTCTTACATTTGTAATAGGTTTTATTGTTTTAGGGGAGTTAGTTTAGATTTGTAATTTCAGTAATTCCTTGTCTTAGAATACTTTTAAAAGTATTCATTTGTTTTCTCATTTGCGAGATTGGATTTAGATCTTATATTGAAGGGAACTTGTAGATCGTTCTTCAAGGAGAATAATGTGGTGAGTGAAGATAGAGAGATCTTCTTAGTTATCTAGATTCTATCTATAAAAGAGGTTAAATCCTAAAGGTTGGTAAGGAACCCATATGCGGAGAGTTAGCTATTGATAGCAATCAATTACAAACCGCTTGTCTTGCCTACATTTTATTTGTCGAACTTAAGTTTTAGAATTGTTGTTTGACCTAAAAACAATTTCTAGAAAACTGTTTGAAAGGTCTCACAAGCACTTGAGCTAATAGTAAAAAAAAAAAACAGTAAAGAAAAATATTATAAAAGGGGTATATGCATTATCCTCTATTCACCTCCTCTAGGAGAGTATTCAAACTCCTATTAACCTTCAATATAGTTAAATGAGATCTTATTTAAATCGTCTCGACTTAAAATTTTAGTAATATTAATTTTTGTAAATATTAATAATTAGAGATATTTAGAATTTAATTAGTGAAATAGATATATTGTAGAAACCAAATGAAGCAATTAGTGTGAATTGGATGGAGTATAAGATACAAAAATTACTAATCATCAATCAACGTAATTTGTAAACAACGACAATAAGACAAAACAAATATCAAAAAATAAACAAAATAAAAAGGATAAATCATGATCATAAAAGCCCCGTCTATTAAATTTTTCTACAAAAGAATTATTTGTCAATATTATAAATTATTGTTATTTACTTAGACTATCTCGGCAAAGTTAAAAATCATAGGGATATTCACATAATGCGAGGAGACAATTTTATGCCGTCAAATCAGACGAAACGTTACAAATTAAGGCAACTAAAGTATATTCAACAATACAATTTAGGTGTTTGTTGGAAGGACAATCGTTGTCTTGGCCATCACATTTGTTGGAATATTATATATAACGAACGTGTACATTAATCTACTTCCGCTAGGCGCTAGTTACCATTGTTATTTTTTTTACCCCTCCCAAATTTCTAACATAAATTCTATTTAAAATTTATGGTGAAAAAAAATCATAAAATGAACTAAATAAATAGTTTAATTAAATTTAAAATAGTGATTGTTTATTGTTTATCAATAGATGAGATTATTATAGGAAAATCGTGAATAAGTTGAATTATTATTCTCGGTAATTTTTCCTTTAGTTTTTTGTTTATTTATTTATTTATTTGTACTATAATATTTGTAACTTTTCCCATGTGTTATAGCTAGGTCACTCATCTTTGTTTCTACATGACTTTTCGCAATTCAAGGTTTACTTGATTGCGGAAATTCTCTTTGCCCTCTCTTTGGAAAGGATAAGATATGTTATATCTATTTATTTTTCCCAAACCATGACTTTGCATGGAAATAATAAATCAAACACGAATATCATTGAATTTAAATTGAGTCAATGGAAAACGATATAACTAGATAGAGTTATGCACGACACTGAATTAAAATAAGTCTATAAAATCAAATATAAATTTAATATGATCGACGAAGTATGAAGAGTGAGATTTGAGCCTTCGAATGTTTACACCCTTAGCCCTAAGCCCTATAAATAAATCCATATTCAATGATATGTAATCTAAGCTTGGTTATTTCGGGTATATACCAAAAATACACAAGAATGAAATAGACTAAGTACGTAGATATAATATATATGTCGAGGACCACACAGGGCCGACCTAAGGGTGGGCAAGATGGACCGTCGCCCAGGACCCCAAGTCATAAAAACAAAATTAAGGGTTGTATATAAAAGGTCCATATAGGTTATAAAATGCAAAGAAAAAGGACTTTAATGTATTATTTCGGCCAAAACCCCAAACTTTCTAGCTAGGTTCGACCCTAGGAGGACATTAGCCTAAGTTTTCGTTGTTCCGTGACGACAAAGAAGATTTATAAAAGAAATGGAGGAGATCCAACAACGCATTTGATTCACTTTTGTGAAATCATAAGTGAAAGTCGCATCAGTCCAAGTCATGAGATGCCAACGGTCGGCTTAAATCATGGTGCCTATGCAATGGGTATTGGACCCGACCCGGATCCGTGGATCCGTATCCGTTTTCACGGATCTGGGTCTTGAAAAATAGACCCGTCGGATCCGGGTCGGATCCGGGTCCAATTAAATTTCGCGGGTCCGGATCCGGATCTGAGAAAAATACCCAGACCCGGACCCGTTTACCCGCAGACCCGTTTTTTTAAAAAAATATAAATCAGTTTTTAAAAAAATAATATTGATAATTAATAAAAGTAGGATGTGAGTTATAAGACTGTAGCAAAGCTTATATACAGTCAGTAAGTAATGACTTGCATTGCCATTCTTATAATGATTCTCATAACTATAATTGTAATTACTCTTATAATTATCTTTTACCTTTCTTTTTGGACATGATTTTGAATTTCCATCAAATTCGTAATTTTGTTGTTTCAGTGATTGTTGTTTCTTCAATTTGTTCGTATTTGTTCGTTGGATATTTTGGAGACAATTTATAGTTGTATAATAATTTTTTTTAAGTACTAGATTGTGAAATTATGTGTTTATTATCATTAGTCTATGAATAGCATCATCGCAATCTCAAAACGATTCGAAAATACACTAAAAAGGCCAAAAAGAAGTGGGACCCGTTTTGGACCCGGACCCGGTACTGGATCCGCAATATCCACTGACCCGGATCTGGGTCCTGTAAAAATAGACCCGCGGGTCCGGATCCGGATCTGGACCCAGTGCTTGAAAACGGATCTGGATCCGGGTCCACCTAGACCCGGCCCAGATCCGACCCGTTGCCATCCCTAGTGCCTACCTTAACTAGATTTACTCTTGCGTCTCATTATTGGTCCCACTAATTCATTTTGCACCTCTTTCATACCATATGTATAGTAAATATTTTTTTAATAAAGTTCTTGCAAGAAATTTTCACCCAAATTAAATGTAATATAATTTGTTAGATATTTGACATATTGAGGGAGAAAAGTGGGAACTAACATTTAACAAAATATTAGTATAAAAAGTAAGTGGAAAAAAAATATTAAGACGACAACCAATAAAAACAGTTTTTATAAAGTAGTAGAAACTTGTGGGGATATAAGGAATATAAAAGTATTAATGAAGTTAGTGGAAGATATGTGAGGATCATAAATATTATTAAAATATTTATATGAGAATGACACATTTATTATCCAAAATGTGATATAAATACAAAGATTATTTATGAAAACAACAAATAAAATACCTAAAAATGTCAAAAAAAGAACTTTTTTAAGGACCGGATAGAGTACTAATAATGTTTTGTCATGTCTCATGTCTTAGACTACTGATACTCTCTCGCTTATATGTTGATATTCTTAACTATATCCTTGTCTTTGCCTTTAACATATCATTCTTTACTCGTTTTTTACGTAATTATTTTTATTTTATTTATATGTATTTTAATTATTTTTAAAATTTTATGATTAAGGGTCAAGCTGGTGTGCTAAGATGCAAGCTTGCGGATTCTGTATCACTCAATCCTTTTTGTTATCGGAACCTCATTTTCTGAGGAACTTTCTCGAGTTGCGGGACTCTTTGGCCGCACCCTCCATTATGGGTATAGGTTACCACATTCCTTCCCACCCCATATCTAGATCATTATCTTTTATGAGTGTAATACATCGAGTATAATGATGGTGATTTGTTGGTGAATTCAATTAAAATACGAGTAAGGTAAATAAACACTAAATTAGATAGGAAAAATTATCTAGAATAATTCAATATTTTCATAACTTTCCTACAATAATCTTATTCATTGATTAATCATGAATAGTCCCACCTGTGGGGGTATTGCATCATCGTCATCCTCATCATCATCATTGTACCCATTGTATCCCGCTCATTGAAAGACTATGGCTAGAGTCTAGGGAGGGAAGGACGGCAGCAACTCATACCCATAAAGGAGATCACGGAAAAAAGTAAAATAAAAATTAACATAAAATTCGAGAAAATTTTACAATTTACATAAAAAGATTTCGAATAATAAAAAAATCAGAATTTTTTTTCAGCATTTTTTTAACATAAATTCGATATCTTATTTTAATTTATCTTTTTTTTAAAAAATAAAAGTTGTTATAGCAAGTCATCAAGTTACCGGATTTACTCTAGGAAAATACCATCCCAGTTAAGATTATTTGTTGTTAATCAATAGGTAGAATTATTGTAAGAAAATCATGAACAAATTAAATTATTCTATGTTATTTTTTTAATTAGATAAGGTTAAAAAAATATTAATTTATAAATAACATTAAAAGAAAATTATAAGCACTATTAGCAAATTAAAAAATAGAATAAAGTAAGACAATTCAATATAAAGGTTGAGTGCTGCTCAAATGAGGTTGCGCCAGTACTCAAGTACAAATCCCTCACAAATTAAAATATGGAGAAATTGTTCAAAATATTAATTTAAATATTATTATAACTTGATAATATTAAGAGCTAATAATGGAAACATCGAAAAGCGATGAAATAGAGTATACATGTGAAAATTATCATAATTAGTTTAGTTAGGTAGTGGTTTAAAATATCAATATTATTTTTATGTAGTAACTAATGGTAAGTCATGCAATTAAACTAATGAAGTTCGAAAGTAATTAATTTGTAGTTGAACGAAAAAAAAATTAAGTGGCTAAATGACATGAGAGTATGAAAAATTTGAGATGAATTAGTATGGTTATGTGATTAATTTATAAAAGAATAATAAAACATTTATTAAAAAAGAAAATGGTGAAAAAGTAAATCTATATAACTATTACTAAAATAAAACACGGCTTACATCATTACCTTTTAAAATTGCTTACGTGTTGCATCATTATTAAAAATTTTCCATTTAAACTTAAATGATGGTGTTATCCTTATTATAATCTTTGACTTTCTATCTCTTATTTTGAGCATGTTATTATCTTATTAATTGTTTTTTTTTACTTTTTGGGTCAAATCACATTTAATGTATTAGAAAATCATATATATTTTTATTTCATTTATTTTAATTATTTATAAAATACTTTTATAAATTAATTAATAGGTATTTTTGTTAGAAAAATAAATATGTTATTTTTTATTTAAAAATTCATAATTTCGTATTGTACTTAATTAAGGTGACAACCATTTGCTCTTTTATTCAAAATAAAAAAAAAGTATAAATATAATTATACTGCGCATAATGCAAACTATGATATAATATACGTAATGTATACAACTCTTCATAGTGAAATAATATATAAATATAACATAAAAATATTTCAAAAAATTTAAAAAAAGTCGTGCATCGCACGGGCACTATCTAGATTGATAAACTAAAACAAAAGTGATACAATTTCATAAGGATAATGTGATAAAATTTTTATATTTTTTAATATTTTAGTATTTAGTATGAGACAAAAAATAATACAAATAAATAAATATGTGGATGAATTGAATAAAATGAATGAATTTTAAAAAGAAAATAGTAGAAAGGATGAAAAATGACTAATCACCATGAGATGTGCTCATACATATAATTAGTCAATTTCTTTAATTGATTACTTTAAATATAATTGATCACTTTAATAAACTAAATGTACTTTGACCAGATTAATTAAAAGAAATAGGTTTACCATGAGATCATCTTATTTAACAATTAGTATAAATTAATACCAAAATCAAATGACATTTAAAAATAATGGTAAATTAAAAGAATTGATTATGCTATTGCTATATTTGAAAATGACTATATTTTGTAAATGAAATAAAGGAAAACCGTTTGCTTAGCCATGGACACAAGATCACGTTGTATATTCATAAATGATAATATGAGAGCATTCTAAAAGATTAGAGGTGGCACCACTCTACATCATAGTGTTGTTGATTCATACAAAAAGTGGTCAAATTAAAGTAACAATTACGCTTTTTGGTTCATCGTGCGCTAATCTTCTCCGAGAAGTAAAGAATATTCAACCAACTCTGTTAATTGCTAAACTCTCTATACTCTATTGGTTTAACTAAAATTACGGCACACTAAAAACTGAAAAATTCTATGAAGGTCCTGTGTAATTATAAAAATTATTATATTTTTTTAATAATTTTATATCTTTAAATATGTAACATATACTAAGTAATTTAATATTAAGACCCTTTATTTTGGCAAATAATTTGTATTATATACCAGGAAAAGATACAAACAAAACGCACGGGCTGGAAATCAACTCCACCGAGCCACCAAAAACGCTAACGCTCAGACAAAAAGAAGAGCGCCAGCCCGAAAAAACCCAAAAGGAAGCTACCTAGTTACAAGCATATCAATCATTTTACTGTTTGCTCTTTCAGCTATTCTATAAACTACAATCTACCACCTCTTTCGTAGTGAAAGAGTGGTTAGCAAAAATTTTCCTGTTCCGCTCCATCTAGATGCAATAAATCATTTCTGTCAAGAGGCCAACAATCAACTTAGCTCGATCTGTCTTCTTTTTGTTCAGCTTACTCATCAGTTGGATTTCATCTTGGAAAGTAGAATCATCGAGACCACGAGGAAGGAAGTTGAACAGGTGAGATCTAATATCCTTCAAATTCGTACACTCCATAAATAAGGGCTGAGTTGTTTCCCTAGCTCCATTACAAATGCCGCACAATCATCTGGAAGGTGCATCCATTTATCGATCCTACCCTTTGTAGCTAACCTATTAATGGCGAGCCATGTGATAAAGCGGGCACTCGGGCTAGCGATATTCCTAATTATTAAGCTTCCCCATTGAACTTTAGGCACATCTGCAATTAGTAAGTCGTAGGTCTTTCCTATCGCGAAAAAACTCCCATTGGTTATTTTCTGCCACCCCCTAGATGCTCGAGTAAACCCCTCTGCTTGATGATCTTTTTGGAGCTCCAAGAAGCATGTATGGAGAGACTTAAGAAGCATGTATATATATATATATATATATATATATATATATATATATATATATATATATATATATATATATATATATATATATATATATATATATATATATATATATATATATATATATATATATATATATATATATAGGGGAGGGATCCAATGAGAAGGGCATTGAAAATGAGAAGGATAAGAAGGATTCTAAACCCTTGATTTCACTTACATAAAAAAATCTATGGTCACGATTAAGCAAAAAACACTTAATTGTAAAAGTAACTATGTTACACAGAAAGGTAACTATGACATCAATTTTAAAATGTTCTTTTTTTATAACATAGTATCCATTTTTGGAAACATAGTAACCAAAAAAATCAAACAAAAATCCTTCTCATCATTCTCATTTTAAAATCCTTCTCATTTGATCCTACATCTATATATATATATATATATATATATATATATATATATATATATATATATATATATATATATATATATATATATATATATATAGTCCCACCTGTGGGGGTATTTCATCATCGTCATCATCATCATCATCATTATACCCATTGTATCCCGCCCATAGACAGACTATGGCCAGGGTCTAGGGAGGGAAGGACGGAAGCAACTCATACCCATAAAGGAGATCACAGAAAAAAGGTAAAATGAAAATTAACGTAAAATTCGAGAAAATTTTACAATTTACATAAAACGATTCTGAATAATAAAAAATTCAGAATTTTTTTTAGCATTTTTTTAACATTTTTTCGATATCTTATTTTAATTTATCTTTTTTTAAAAAAATAAAAGTTGTTATAGCAATTCATCAAGTTACCGGGTTTACTCTAGAAAAATACAATTTAAGTTGAGATTATACATTAATAATCAATAAGAGGAATTATTGTAGGAAAATCATCATCAAATTAAATTATTCTATGTAATTATGGGCTCCCAAAATCTAAAATTACGTTTTATTACATTTTGGTAATTGTAAATTTATTTATCAATATTTTAATTAGTACAATTCTTTTTTAATCAATATATTAAAACATTGCTAAATTTTATAATTTCACGGAATCAACAACTACCAATCATAAACTCAAACTTTATGTAGTCATTCCTTTTATGTTTAAAGTTTAAACCAGTGTTATCACTTATCTTAATTGAACTAACTATTATAAAAGTATTGCTCACATAGAATAATTTATACTAGTATATCGTAATCATTTTTTTTGAAATGAAAGCATGAATTATTACGAAGAAGAGTCAACAAGTACAACGTCATGAAGCCATAAAGGGCTCGAATCAAGCCAAACATCATCGTAATCATTTAATACAAGCTAGGCACATGTTGCAGAAATATGGAACTTCTTTGGCGTCCAACCAGAGACTCTGAATTATGATACTTGGGATGATAAGCCCGAAGTCCGAATAAAGTTAGGCACATGGTGCAGAAATATACTTTGTGGCTTCACTTATCTAATTTTTGATTTTCGAGGGTTTATGGTATGTGTATTAGAAGTTACTGTTCACCCCTTTTTGCCTATAAATGAGGGTCTTAACGCTTTTTTCGATCTTTATTGTCCAACATCTAGAATCCTTACTCAAGCGTCGTTATTCAATCTTTCAAGACTCCCTCAAACTTCTTCAAAGGTAAGTTTTTCTTTCTAGCCTTATTTAAAAATAGTGGTCGATTGTACTTATCTTTTGAATGTAAATATGATGAAAACGATGTAAACACTAGTTTTTTGGCGATTTATTATTTCAGCACTGAAAATGATATTAACGAGTCATGTCTGGACTCACCGGTTTTTTATCCAGAAATCCTTCACCCTTCTCCTTGGGAACCAACAATAGCTTTTGCCCTTTAATAATGTATACTCAATCTGGACTGGAAGGAGTATTGGTCGTTCCTCCGGTACATTTTGTTTCCTCGAGTTGCAAAGAGAATGGCGCTAACTTTTGACCGGTAAAAAGGTAGATCAAGGTCAAAACCCTACTTATGAGGGGTTGTCTTACTATCTCGGGTTAGGACCCATCAACTAATTTATCCATCCCGAGTGGAGCGCCATACTAGATAAAGAACGCTTTAGGATTAGGGAGCATTGGACTTTTCCTCATAAGTACTTGATCGTAAAACCGGGGGAAAAGGGCAATATCAAACATGTGTTGGGGGGTTGTATAGGCGTGTACAAAGATTCTATGGAGACGGGTTTGAGTTGTCCTCTTCACCCCTTCGCCGTTGAGATACTCAACTCATACAACATAATATGTTCGAGTTGTATCCCAACGGATGAGGTTGTATAGTAGGATTTGTAATAGTATGTACATCTTTATCACTAGTGGAAAAATCTCTATTTGCTGCGGGCTTTTTACAGGTATGGGCTGTGGTTTTGTCTCGCAACCCTTGGAGTAGCAGCAAATAACATAAACTTATTGGCTGCGGACATAATGCCCGCAGCCCTTACCCCATTTTCAAAAAAAAAATTTTTTTTTTTACTTTTCGTTTTAAATTTTTTTGCATTTCATTGAAGATCGAAAATAAATCCAAAAATTAAAGAAACCTAGAAATTGCCCAGATATTACAAGAAATTGCCCAGAAACTAAAATTTAAAGAACAACAACAAAATGAATAAAGAACAACGAAAATGAAATAAACCCATAAATGAATAAAGAACAAATCCACATATTACAAATCTAAAAACGAATAAAGAACGCCATGAAAAATAAGTTGATATTACAAATCTAATTTAAAGAACAACAACAAAATGAATAAACAACGAAAAATCCAGAAATAAAATCCCTATATAAACGAAAACGAATGAAAAATCCAGATAAATCTAAAAACGAAAGTGAACAATGAAACTTCTAATTAAACGAAAACGAAATAAAAAACACAAAAACCCATAAATCCTTGAACTTGAAGATCTAAAATCCTTGAACTTCTTCGATCTTGAAATGAACCCAGAAATTATCTTCAATCTCGATCTCGAAATGAACCCTGAATATGGAAGGAATAAGGAGGAAATTACGAGAAAATCCCTTTGAAGACTAACGTTTGAAGATTTAGTTTGAAGATATGAGGAATGAACCCAAAATAACGTTTGAAAATATGGAAGGAATAAGAAGGAATAAGGAATGAACTTCTTCAATCTCGATCTCAGATCTGGTTTATTCCATTTGAAGACTAACGTTTGAAGATTTAGGGTTTCGATGAATTTAACGTTTGAAGAAGATGATGATTTTGAAGTTTTGAGAATATGAGGCGCCATTCAGATCTGATTTTTTTTATGTTTGAAGAAGATGGTGATTTTTATGTTTGAAGAATATGAGGCGGCATTAAGATTTGATTTTGAAGGGTTGGGTTTTAGGGTTTTTCTAATGAAGAGAGAGAAGGGTTGATATCATGATATATTGCACGTCATTTAACTAAAATAAAGAAAAGGGCTGAATTTTGGCTCTTTTTGGGCTGCGGACATAATGAAAAACCGCAGCCCATGTCTTATTTTAATGTTTGGCTGCGGTTTTTCATTATGTCCGCAGCCTATTCTAATTTTTTTTAAATGTTACATATTGGCTGCGTATACACTATAACCGCAGCCAATAAGCCGCCGCCAATAAGCTTTTTTCCACTAGTGTATGTATAGAGCTGACTCTGACTGCAATTAGTTATATATGGACTTAGAAAAATGTACAGTTATAAAAGGCTTAGGCTTGGTAACCTTCAAGCACAAGCGGGCGTTTTTGTTAGTTGACGGGCTTAAGGACAATATGAAGAAGTTCATGAATGACTTTGTCTTTCTCTTCCAAGATGATCCATGTCCCATCAAAACAAATCATGACGAAAAAGGAACTTTTAATTCAAAAATAATTTCCCTCAATGCAACTTAGATGAATTTTTATTAATTGAACATTAACCAAAATAGTAGAGTTAGGGGTTTTAAACATGTTTGGGTTCAAAGAAACTTTATTGTCTCTTTGGACCATCTTCTCAATGAACTCTTCTTATTGGCCCTAGGACTTAGTTTGAAGTACTCTTAGGGCCAGTTAGTGTCTTCTATGCCTATTTTGATTTTTTTTTTCTAACCTCCTTTTTTTTGCAGTTGTTGCTTTTGAGAATTTAGAGAAGAGATCCCCAAAAAAAAAGAATTCGTTGAATTATGCTCAAAGGATGATTGAATCTCTTTAGACGAAGGCTAAATCTGACAAGACTCCCCTCCCTCCTCCCCCAAAGGTAATCACTTCAATTTTTTGTTTTTTGAATACTCTCAATATTATTTTCCACAACCTTTTAAAAATGAAATCAGTACCAATGGGCCCGTTGGCTCCGACAGTGACACCGAGGGACAAGGGTGACTTGCCTTCGGCATAACAGCCAAAGGAAAGAAAAGGCAAGGAGAAGGCCACTATTGGGGTTAAGGATTCGACTTCTTTACATGCTGTAGAAGAGTCCGACTACGAGATCATCCGAAGGGACACAGGGGCTGTCTAAGCATCTTACCAGGCTTTTTTATACCAAACTCTAAAAAGAGTTAAGGGTCCAAAAAGAGGAGAGCAATGGGCCAACATGTTGCTGATAACGAATTGGTCTAGCGGGGATCAATTCCTGCTAAGACAAGTATCAACGAGCTGCTTGCACTCCAAGCCAAGGTAACTTAACTATTTCATTTGCTTTGTTCATATCTAATCCACTATTTTTTATATTAACTTGTTATTTCTTTTAGGTGAACATGGTATGCAATAAGAGATCATTAGAGCTCTCGGGGCCAGAGACCCTTGAGTCAATTATAGTCCAGTCAAGAATAGAATTAATGAACTGAATGGAAAACTGATCATTATAAATGATCAGGTCATGAGCTTCACCCGTGAGGACAAGGGTCTCCCTCACTCCTTGGATGATATGCACAAAAGGTGTCCATTTCTCAAGTAGAACTGTTAGTTAGGGAGAACAAGGAGTGGCTGGAGACCAATGAGGGGAAGAAGTTCATAGCTCGTTTTGGGGCCGACGCAGTCAATCAGGGCATGAGAGTTAAAGAATTAATGTTTGATTTCACCCACTAAAAGACCTTAAAGTAGCAGACATTTTTTTAAGCAAATAATGCCGGATATGATAGCCAAACTCATCAGGCCACTAAAAAGCTTCAAGACATAATGATAATGGGCCTGATGAGGAGGAAGTTGCTGACCGACCAGCATAGGAAAAAGTCTTGCCTGAAGAGGTGGAGTCGAGGTTTAGGGATATCGATTTCTCAAAATATGATATCTCTATTCATTCCAAGCCTGACTCCCATCTCATCCCCCATAGTTGTTGTTCCTCTACTCCCTCAAACTTTAGTATCACCAACTTTGCTGGCTATTTTTGGCGGTAAGAGGTCAGCTTTCGAGATGGAAAAAGTTGAGCCATGCTCTCTATTGAAAAGCTTTTTGATGAGTTGTTGTATCTTTTTTCTTATTCTATGAAATTCGGTCCTCATGTACCCTTCTTTTTTAATCAAGGGCTTCTGCTTATGTAATGAACAAGTCTTACATTTAATATGCATCATTTTTCATTTCATTTGACTTATTCTTGTGTATTTCTTTAATAGCCCAATAATATTATACCGAATTCAAATGCTAAACATAACAAATTAAGAACCGAATATGAAGATAAAAACTGTCAACTCACAAAGGTCTGAATTAGGGACTCCTAGGGCAGACGAACCCTAAGAGCCTAATAGAAAAACTAGCAAAGCTTTGATTAATGAAACAGGGTCCGACTGAATGACTCTTAGAGCAAACAAGCGACAAAAGCCGACTTAAATACAAGTATCAAAGCATCTCAAAAATTTTGTAAATGTCTTTCCTTGTTAAATATATCTATGCCCCTTGCTTTGAACTTAGTTTTTTTATCTCATAAGTAATATTTCTTCAAGTGATTAACATTCCATGGTCTTGGCAGATCAGCTATCTCGCTATCCTTTAGTTGATAAGTGTAGTCTAGCCTAACTATCTTAGTGACCTTGAATGGGTTGTCCCAAATTATGAATAAGTTTCCCTTTTTCAGCTCCTTCCACTTTTCTAAGCACATAATCCACAACTTCAAATTTTCTGGGTTTGAAAATTTTTGTTGAATTGTCTTTTCATTCTTTACTTTTGTATTTTGGACTTTAGCAAAGTTGTAACACCCCAGCCTCTCGGACCACCTGTGACTACTTATGGAGACTATAGACTGGCCCCACAGACCAACACAAGTCTTTCTATACCACTTTGGCCTCACTCGTGCGCAGCTAAGAAAACTTCCTAGGAGGTCGCCCATCCTAAGATTGCCCCCCACCAAGCACGCTTAAATGTGGAGTTCTTAGCAAATGGACTCCCATGAAAAGAAGATGAATCTTGTCAATATGAGTAGTTTATCAATCCCTCTTTAAGCTAAATCTAGGGTATCACAAAAGCGTTACCTCTTGTCTCGGGCAAAAGATCAAGGTTCACAGGTTTTCTTGATCATTCTAATATTCATCATAATATATAACCTTGGTTAAGGGAATTCTAACTTCAATTGGTAGGACAACCTCGCTTCGGAATACAAGAGAACAATAATTGTGGGTAGTAGCTTCCTTGATCATCGTTCGACTAGTCCATAGAATGTCTGGTAGTTCTTTGACACAATTTTCTCGACTTCTAACTTCCTTTTGATTCCCTTAAGTATTGTCTTATTTTCTGACTCCACCTGATGATTTGTTTAAGGTCGTGAAATAGAACCGAACCTTGTTTGTATGTTGAATCTACGACAATATTCAGGTTGTGCTATTGAATTGTTTACCGTTGTCAAAGATTATTAACACGTGGAACTCCGTAGTGAGTGTCTACTGAGTGATGATGTTTTCCATATAAACTTGTAGACTTGTTTATGTGATAAAGGATTAAAGATCCAATTCAATCTATTGACAACCTTTATTTAGTTGATAGACTAAAATTTAATCTATTAAACATTTCTCAATTGTGTTATAAAGGAAGTCAAGTTATTTTTATCAAGAAAAATGTATTGTGAAAATATAAATATTGGTGTTATAACTCATAACACTCTAAGATATGATAATGTGTTTGCTTTATGGACTAGCAAAATTGCTGTTGAAAAATTCAAGTGTCTCAAAGCCTTGAAAGACAATCAAAAGTGGTTGCAAATAAGTCCGAGTCACAAAGAAATGAACATAATGCATGGACTAGCTAATAACGAGTTACTAATAAGGACTTCTTCCTAGAAATACAAACATAAAATTATATGTGATGCATGCATAAAAGGTTAGAAGCTCATTAAAATCGAAAAACATGATTTTATGTATATAAATTTAAAAAGTATTCATATGAAACTTTGATGATGGAGTTTAAAATGATGAAAATAAAAGAAAACACATCCATCTGTCAATTTACAAGATCCAATTCAAACTCTAACTAAAAAAACAATAAACGTAACTAGGGTCTTGTGATCAAGACTTTGAAGTTGTACCTAAACCACATGATCATTCAAAGCCAGCTTAACGCCAAAAATATATTCCATTCATTGATATTTTCTCTACTCAAAGTAAAAGATTGAAACACACATTATCCCATCCATAACATCATTATTGCAAATCCAACTAAAGGTTATAGAAGTCTAGAGTGCATGCTCTTCAATTGAGAGCTTAAGAAACTTCTTGGAACAAAACAAGCACCGAAACTGAGAAACAAAAAGCTGCAGGTGAGCTTCAAGCTGTATCATATCTCAAGCATGCTAGGAAAACAAATCTGGTCTTCGAGGCATCTTTGATGCTATTAACCACTTGAGTAATCATTGGGACCTTGTGGCTCCACACAGCGTCATTTCTGGCGCTCCAAATTGCGTAGATGAGGTTGTAGAGCGTGGCTTCAAATTGTTTCCTTTTGTGTCGTGCCAGGCGATTCCTCTTGAGGGTATCTTCTAGGCTCTCGATTTTGCTAGCAGTTTCATACCACTCCTTTAGCTTAGATACACACTGCTGACTAAATGGGCATTGGAAGAAAAGATGATTTCACTGTTTCGCTTTCTAGATCGCATATTGGGCATGTATCTGAGTCGATGACCCCAACAAGCTTTAGACGATGTTTTATTTTCAGGCGGTTGTTGAACGCTAACCAGGCTATGAACCTGCTTCAAGGAGTGGTTATCCTGTTCCAGACATAGTGGTTCCAACCGACTCTATTACCTCCTCCCCTAAGGTCATTGTACACTTTTGTGATAGAGTATGTCGGAGTGTTCATCCATCTCAAAAGCTTGTCTTTGACCTTGAACAGTTTCTTAACAACCCAGCTAGAAGTGACGGGGGAATCTTTGTTATTTTTAAGTTTACCAATTTCATTTTAGTATAATATATACTAAAGATTTAATATAACATGCATTTGATAAAGCCTATATTTTTCTTTAAAAGATGAAGTATAATAAAGAAATTAAGAAATTATGATTCAGCTTCAAGAGCCACGATATATTATCTATCGTCACAAAATTCAATGAAGATGATGATCATGTTGATAACGTATATCTAATTTTTATATTTAATTTATGGTTTGTAATTTGATTAATGGGAATCTGATTAATATAAAAATTAATTTTCTATTCTAATAATTATATACTTCCTCCGTTCCATAATACTCGCTATATTTTCCTTTTTGGGAAATTTCATATTACTTGCTACATTTCCCTTTTTAGTAAAAAACCAATCATTTAAAGTTATACCTAATCCTATTTTTATCTTACTCTATATCTAATTAGTCCTATTTTTCTTTTTCATTTTCCAACAAATAATATTTAAAAAATCCAAAAAGCAACTTTTCATATACTACTCCTCATTGCACAGTAACTTCTTAATCTTTGTGCCCATGCAATGGTAGCAAGTAAATCAGAACGGAGAAAGTATTAAGTGTTTTTTTTAAGATAAAATTAGGGTTAAAGTTAAAGATGGTTTAAGAATAAAAATAAAATTCACGTGGGCACGATGTTTCCATCATGCAACGTCCATTATAGTAAAGAAATGTGGGTTGGTGATGGAACCACAAAAATAGAAACACAGGAAATAGGGACATGACATTATAAGTTAAGAATGGCAGGATTTATTGGTGGCTTTGGAATCTAATTCCCTGACACATGGACCCAATCTTCTTTTGCTAATTTTCATGCAATAAATACTTCTATTTAATAAAGTTTGCAGCTTTAATTCTATTCCTTCACCCCCTTTCCCCACATCTAATCTCCCTCCATTACACCTCTTTTTTTTACTCTAATTATCTTATCTTATCATTATGCTTCAACATTATTGATTAACAATATGAATTAGGCATAAGCAAGAGAGAATTATTTTTTCTTTTAAATCTAGTGCTAGTTTAGCCTCCACATAAGAATTAACGGCATGTTTGGTTAGTGGTACTATATGGTGGTAATAGGAATGATTTATAGTGTAAATTTTCGTCAAAACTTTTATGTCATTCTCATGGTAATGAAACTTTGATCACAAAATAACTTTTTTGTTCACAAATTTCCATTACCTCCTAATACCACCTCTCCCATTGGTAATGCACTGGAATGAATTTTATGAACAAAATGAGATGATTGAAGGTTGTCAAGCGTGACCATCAAGATAGCCAAAAGAGTTTATAACCAAAATTACACTAGTTTTTCATTTCCATTGCCACGATTTATTACTACCTACAAAATAGTTTTTTTGTTCACAAATTTCCATTACCTCCTAATACCACCTCAAATCCCTCGCTATTTGGATTTAGTGATGGACTTGCGATGGAAATGGTCTGTCTCAATTTCTTTTGTTGCTAAATTTGAGTTCACCGTATTTCTGTTCTTATAGACACAAGTGTTATTCATCGTCAAATTTTGTAACACAAAAATTTTAAAAATTGCCACAAAATTAAATTGTTTACCACCCTTATCCAAAAAGTTACATAAATTTTAATTTTAATTTTATTCGTTATAAAATAAATATTATTATTAGTGATTATGATATTAAATAATTAATAATATAATAATAATAATTATTATTATTACTAATATTATTATTATTTGTGATTAAATGTATATTTTATTATTCTTTTTTCATTTAATATTATATCTATTTGATTTTAAGTATATTAATTTATATTAAAAATAGCATTAAAAAAGTTAAATCATATTAAAATTAATATAAAGGCAAATTACAAAAAAAATTAATTAATATTCTTATAAAAAATATTTGATAAAAAATACAAACATTTTAATACAAGATACTATTACAAATGTAATTTTCATCCCTCATCCCTTTCATATCAGTATATCACTACTGCTAAATGTGGTCATTTAGATATTTCTTATTCTATAGCACTTAAAATTTAAGAAATAAAAAATAACAATATTATGAATTCTTTTTATAGACAAATTAATATAACGAATCATACTTTTGAGTAAAGTGTTGTAGCGATAAACATGCATTATGCATGGTTCCCCTAATCTGTCAATAGAAGCTTGTCTAGACCCGACCCGACCCTAATTTTGAGGGTATGGGTCCACCTTTTATTGGACCCTATGGATCCGGGTCGAATCTGGGTCCATGACCTTAGGGTCCGGGTCCGGGTCCGGGTCTTCACATCTGAGACCCAGATTCGACCCAGATCCGACCCATGGACCCATTTACATGTTTTTTTTTAAAATTATATATTAGGCATTATGTGTATTTAATTGCTTGATTTGAATTTTGTTATATTTTTTAACATTGCATTATTTTGAACTTTACCGGTTCATGTAATTTAAAATTTGGCCGTTGTATCAATACTTTAAAAATTATAGACTTGACAAATATTTCGTTATAAGAACTTGAATGTTGAAAAACTTCCTAGGTTTCGCTCAATTAGTATAAAGTACTAGAGGATCCTCGTTAGTCGAAAATGTTTAAAAAATTTTATGCAAATGGTCGAAAATTGCACTTCATAATATATTTTTAAAAAATTTTTGGAAAAAAAATAAAATTGTGTTGGACCCAGATTCAGACCCTAGACCCTTCAGACCCTAAGGGTCTGGGTCCGGGTCCAAAATTTTTAGACCCTATGGATCCGGGTCCGGGTCTGGGTCCAATAAAAAAATTAGGGTCTGGATCTGGGTCTTGCTGGACCCGACCCAGATCCGACCCATGCCCATCCCTATGGGTGACTTGCAAAAAACTACCTATTCTAATTTTTTTTGCAAAAAACTACCTTAATTGATATAAACGTTTGTAAAACACTACCTATTGACGGTTTCAGTTAGTTGACCGTTAAAATTTGGTTTGACTTATCACGTGACTTGCACGTGACCTTCTTTTATGCCTTTTCCTTTTATTCTTTCTTTGATTTCTTTGATGAATCTATCTAACATTGAGAATTTTAAAAAAAAAATTAATTAATTAAAAATCAGGAACCTCCATTCATCATCTTCTTCATGGTGCTAAACCCTAACTCACCATTAGAAGGAACACACCAGAATTTTCTCCCTCCTTCTCACAAAATTCGAGCAACATTCTCCTCCCACACTGATTCTTTAAACAAGAAACAACAATTTCCTCTTGTTCTTTGGAAAATTTCGAAGGCTCACAACCATGAATTTAACTTATGCTTTATTTCTATTTTAAAT
The DNA here is from genome assembly GCA_019776075.1 of Amaranthus palmeri. Classification (NCBI taxonomy): domain Eukaryota; kingdom Viridiplantae; phylum Streptophyta; class Magnoliopsida; order Caryophyllales; family Amaranthaceae; genus Amaranthus; species Amaranthus palmeri. The sequence goes on along the minus strand of JAAKBH010000053.1, from coordinate 216,255 downwards.
GTGAAAAGAAATCAGTTTTTGTTATGAAAAGCTATTCGTCTCCATCATCTTCAATTGACCTCTAACCAAAAACACAGACAACAATTCCTCTCTGTGGAATTTCGAAAATAAACATAAATAGATTGACATCAGCTACCTTCCTCTCATTTCCTGATTCAATTGGTGGTGGGTATGAAGCTGATGGAGTTAATGGAGCAGCCATAGTTGTAGGGTTTTGCGGGAAGATTGAATTGGTGCTAGATTTGTGGGTTTAAATAATTTATTCATATGATCAAAATGATTTTGTTGATTTGGATTGGGATTTGGATTTAGATTTGGATTTCGACTGTAAGCCATTGATGGTCTGAGATTAAAGCTTCATGAAAGAAAGAATTTACCCTTATAAAAGAAGGTCACGTGCAAGTCACATGCCAAGTCAACGCCTCACTTGACGGTCAACTAACGTTTTCCGTCAAGTGGTAGTCTTTTGAAAACAAAAATATCATATAAGGTAGTTTTTTGCAAAAAAAATTAGAATAGGTAGTTTTTTGCAAGTAACCCATTAGAATAGGTAGTTTTTTGTAATTTTTCCTTACTTTTTCCTTCCGTTCTTTAGTTTGTTCATATTATAAATAGTTCACATATTCTTTTATTAAATAATAGATTTTTTTTTTGAGAACTATTAAAATAATAGATTGGATGAAAGAAAAGTGAAGACTATAAATATTAAATAAAGTTAGCGGAAAAATATAAAAGAAAATTATTAAATATATATTAATAATGTTTTAATAAAAATATATTAGTGAAAACATGTGGGATCATAATTAAAATAAAGTTAGTGGAAAATATGTGAAAATTATAAGCATAGTTGAAATATTAAAATCAAGATGAATAAAGATATTTATGTCCAAAATAGTTGATTTAAATAGAAAAATTCTTCATCAAAATAACAAATAAAATAACCCAAAATTACAAATGAAAACAAACTATTTTAAAGAAAAAAAACTATTAGATACTATCTTGAGGTTTTGGGGATTAAAAAAATAAAAGACTATTTATACAAGAGTATATCTAACTGATTTTGTTCTGTATAAATAATGTTTTCTCTTTGAATTTACACCATATAATTTAAATACATTAGAATTTTGTATTCATGTTAAGAAAACTCAAAAAGATGGAGAGATGGAGGGCATACTATCAGTGGCGAAGCTAAGTGAGGGCACACAGGGTCATGTGCCTCTAGCTGTTTTTTTATTTTAAAAAATTCAAAAGTAGACTTTTCATTGATAATAGTAAAAGAATAAAATTAATACTGAAATCTTTTGATGATAAATACTCCTCATTTTAGTAATTTTATATTATTTATTTATGCGATTTAATTTTTTTAATTAAGACAATTAATTTATTTTGTTCCATTTCCTTTATTTTATGGTATGGTGGAGCAATCACATTAATTCACATGCATATCTGACATCGAGTTTGAGTCCACACTTGACTTATGCAAGAAGTTAGACGTAAATCTCCGATCCTTGACTTATATGCATAATGCAAGCAGAAGTGTACTTCCACCATATTCCTCTTAATTATTAAAAGAATATACTCCAATTATTCATTAAGTGTTACATTTGCTTTGTGCATATTCTATAAATTGACTTATAATATCTCCAATTATTCATAATTAAAAATTATAGAAAATTGATATGAATAATCCTTGTATTGAGACGAATCAAACAAGATTTCACATGACTATATTTTAACTTATAGATGAATAACAAAATACGAATTAAGAGTAAGAAATAACACTACAACATAATTTGTTTTTAGTGGGATATATTTAGCGACATTTAATTTAAATGTCATTATTACAAATTTCTTATAGTGTATATAGAGGATTTAGCGACATTTATTACAGTCTTTAGCAACTTATTAAAAAGTCATACTAAAGCTTTTAGCGACATATGATCTAGTGACATTTCTCACAAATGCCACTATAGATCATAGTGAAAATTACATTTGCCACTAAAGACCAAATTAAGTGTCGCTAAATCACTTCATGGTGGAACTTAAAATAAAAACCAATAATTATTACACTAAAAATATGAATCAGTGGCATTTTTTTAATGCCACTAAATCCCATATCGCTAAATCAGCTAGCTAAGTTTGCTGTAGGGTAATTAGTGTCCAAAAAAAAATAAAGCACTTGTGGTGAATAAGATCGATAGTATTACTCCCTCCTATTGACCATTAGTGTCCTATTTCTTTATTAGGTTAAATTGCTCTAAATGTCTAAATTTTAGTTTAGGTATGTAATATGTTAACTTTACCAACTTACCCTTACTAAACATAACATTTTCCACACCTTTACCTTTATGAACATCATTTTACTCCTATATACCAACATTCTAATAACTACAATTATTCTCTTTCATACGTAATCCTATAATTAACCACCTAAAAAAGGTTAAAAAAATCAAATAAAATATTTTAGGTGAATAGGAGGTAGTATGTAGAATTAAGAAGTAAACATAGCGAGCCAATAAAAGTACGTAAAATTTACACATTTAAATTTACGTAGATTTATCATCTTTGTTGGTATCTTTAATTTTACTTCTATTAGTAGAAAATAAATAAAATTTCATTTTTAGGAAACATAAATTAATCGATATCTTACTACTTGCTCTATTAATAGTTTCCTTTCTATATAAGAAATTTTAGATTTGAGGAAAACAAGATTAGATATTACATTGTACTTCTTTCGTTCTAAAATACTTATATTAGACTTTTCATGCAATTCAATATAATAATTCAATCCTTAATATCGCTAATTATAAATATTAAAAAATTAGAAAAATTTAATATTAATAATCTTTGCAATGAGACGAATCAAACAAGATTATCCTCATTGACTATGTTTACTTTAACTTATAAATTAAAAATTAATTGTCTTGAACGATTAGCACATTATGGAATCTTTGCCCTTGATATTGTAATTTTAAAAAATATTTCCCACTTTGCATTCATGGGAATTTTATTTTCCATTATACCGTCCACGTAGGACGATACAGAAAATAATTTTTTTTTTATGTTTAACAGCAAACCGCTATCTTAATTGACGGTTTGGTATTACGTTTTTAATGAAACCGCTATCTCAGATAGCGGTTTAGTCCAAACTATAATTTTGAGAAAAACTTCAAAAAAAAAAAATCTAAAGGTAAACACCGCCATCTGAGGTGGCGGTTTACCTTAATTAAAAATAAAAAAAATAAAAATACGTCTTCCGGAATTATTAGAGCCAATGCAATACTAATTTATTTAAGAAGATGAATAAGACTCTAATACATTGACTGCAAGGGAGCGCAGATGGTAGAGATGTTGTTTGGGCATCGTGAGGTCCCGTGTTCGATTCTGGAGGAGAGCAAATGAGTTTTTTTTTTTTTTAAATTCCACTGATTGTGAAAACCGCTATCTCAGATAGCGGTTTTGTCTTGTACACAAACCGTTACCTGAGTTAGCGGTTTGACATTAAATTTTTTTTTTAAAATTATCCCACGTGGACGGTATATTGGGAAATATTTTTCTCTTTTACATAAAGTGGGAATTATTTTATAGAAAAGCAATATTTTGGGAATATAAGAAGTAGCATTTGATTCACACACCAGAATGGAAATAAGGTCAAAATGAGCTTATTATTTGTGAAACTAAAAGTTAGAAGCGAACAAAAAAATTCAAGGGTTCAAATATGATTTATACTTCTATTTTTCTTTTCTAATTTAAATATGGGCATCGTATTATTTATAATTCTTTGTCAATAGTTATTAAATACTTCGAATATATAGGGATAAAGAGCTGTGGGTAGATAATATTAAATTATCACAAAGAAATTATTTAAAACTAATATGAATGATTTATAAAATATAAAAAAGAATAAACATAATTTAGGGAGTAAATTATGTTATTGACTCTGTAATTATTTATTTTCATATATTCCTAGTCAAAACTTTGTATAAATGTAAGTTGAATATAACTCTACAAAAATAATAACTAAAAAATAAATCCTTAGATACTCTATATTCCGGATTATTATTGTGTTTCAATCTATAATCTATAACTATTATTAAAACAAAACACAGTAGACATAATCATTTTAAGAAATAGCTTAAGTATCACTTTCTCAATAAAAGTTTACCCACTAAAATTGGATGAATTTGTCATTGTTATTACTCCCATAAATTATTTTTATATCTTGACTTGCTACAATCTAACTTATTTTTTTTAAATTCTAAGTCACATCATTTAATGTATAGAATCATATATTTTATTTTATTTTTTCACTTATTTATAAAATCTTTTCAATTTTATTTATTAACCGATTATTATTTGATGTATTGGATATTTTGAGATGGTTAAAGCATAGTATATTTTTTGTCTTTTGTTGTAATTTGTTCGTCATAAAGTAAATTTTCACAACCACTTACGCGCACACAAAATATCATACAATATACGTAATATATACAACTGCACAAAGAGAAATGAAATTAACTATAATGTGAAATTTATTTATTTAAGTTTTAAATTTTTGGAAAAATTACCCAGAATAATACGACTTTTCACTGATTTCCCAAGAATAATACGAACTTTCAATTAACCACCAATAATACGAACTTTGGCATGCATTTTCCGCTGGCATACATGACCAGTTTATAACCGGTGGTACATGTTGAAACCTGCTGAGCAACGGTCAAAAAAAGAACTGTAGTACTACCGGTTATAAACAGGTCATGTATGCCTGCGGAAAATGCATGTCAAAGTTCTTATTATTGTTGGTTAATTAAAAGTTCGTATTATTCTTGGAAAATCAATGAAAGGTCGTATTATTCTGGGTAATTTTTCCTAAATTTTTTATAGATAAATATGTCAGAAATTTTAAAAAAACCATACAACCTAAGGGCACTATCTAATAAACTAATAATTCATATGAATGTGTTAACATCAAATAATGTTGCAGTAAGAAAAGCTAAGAAGAAATTTTACTAAAATTTCATATCAACTTGGGCTATGTCTCCCCATTCGGACCCAAAAATAGATTCATTATCCAAAATTTCCAAAGTTGTCATAAATAAGATTTTTGACTGTTATTAATAATAACAATAATGTGGGGGTCTTTATATTTACGAATCACAAAATCCATGCAACAAACAAAGGCAATTTAAATACGCGGATTAACTTTAAAATCATGATGAAGCTAGCAATCAATCACCAAAAGCTAGGATTTTAGACAAGAGAATATAACAAAACCCCACTAAAGGAGAATTAGAATGACTACTCTCAAATTTCTACATAAAGTTATTAGATAATACTTTATCTGTCACATTAGAACTGAATCAAATAAAAAGTAGGAGTTTTTATGAAAAAAATAGGATAATAGAAATAAATGAAAAAAAAGAATAAACTATGTGAATGAAAGTAAAAAATTTATGGATGACATTAAAAAAAAGTGGTGGATTATTGTCTAAAAATAAATATATTGAAAATTTAGTAGGACAGACCAATATGACAAAAGATAAAAATTGAGTGTTACAGAGGCAGAAGTCTTATATTCATTCACATAATTTAGTAGGGCAGACCAATATGACAAAAGATAAAAAAAAAAGAGGCAGAAGTCTTAACACATACGATCGTCAATAGTACAATATAATAAACCATATATTGGGGCCTCAACCATCAATTAATATATTTGATTGAGTTGATTCATGGACATGGTATTAGAGCCTATTTAACATACAGCCTATTTAACATTTAGTGCAGACCTCAAAAAAAAATGAGATTAGTTTGCAGTATTTAAACGAAATGAAGTTGTTATCAGATTTATATTTTGATAAATTAATGTGTAACGTATGATTTGTACCTTGAATTATGAACAATTTTCCTTCATAAATAATAATCAGAACTTTTAATAAACTAGTTTAAAAGTTTTCTTACCAAACACTATAATAAGAAGAAAACGAAGAAGAAAGAGAAATATATAAGTTGTTCCAACCCATAGAACATCGTTGTTTCAAATAATAATTTTAATTTATTGACTCTTCGTTAGAAAAGATACATATACATAAAATAAAATTCATTATTTTAAACAATAGCTTCTAACTAAGATCAAAAGTAGCTCATTTTTCAAATTATTATAGTTCGATATTTATTTATTTATATATTTTAATAAAAATTTCATCGTATCAAACTCCTACTATAATTTAATTTCACTAGCTAAATGGCCATCAGGCCATGCCATTATTTAGTCCTAGCATTAACTGCATTTTATAAGTAACTAATGATATATTCTTATACTTTTTACAAGAATAAGGTCTCTCTTCGTTTCTTTTCTTTTTAATTAATTTCTCTATGTAAAATCTTCTTTACAAAAACAAACACCTTTAAATTAACAAATTTTATAACTCAAAAAAAAAATAACAAATTTTATTTCATGATAAAAACTAAATTAAATTAAAATCTTCTCTACAAAAACATCACACCTTTATAATATTCTATAAAATCATCTCTACAAAAATAAATTAAAATTTATAAAAATCAACATCAAAAGTGGAGGAAACACGGGAGCTTGGTATCTGCTTGAGGATCATAATAATATACATGTTCCGTATTATAAAATAAATCAAAAATTCTCTAAAAAGTGAAAAAAAAAAAAGAGAACTTGCATAATTTTTATTTACAATTTATAATGATATGTACGCCTCGTTTTGTCCTTAAGCATTATATTATATAGTACTATAAAATGATAAAAATTAATTAGAAAGAATCTAATAACTTTTGGATTATTGAATTAATTAACGTAATTAGATTATCCTCTATGAACAGACAGCTACTCTGAATGTGAGCCTGAGTTTTGTCTATAATTATATTTTACTCCGTCCGTTTAATTTATTGTATATTTTTTTTTATATTTTTCCATTATAAAAATATCATTTTACTCCGTTCGTTTAATTTATTGTATATTTATTTTTTATGTTTTTCCATTATAAAAATATCAACAAAACTTTAATATCTCTACTACCTTTTGTATTCTTCATGGCTAGGAAAATTCTGAGAATGTTCAACATATTTGAACGTACAGGCTTTAGAAATTCGAAAACCTCAATATTAAATTATACTCCCTGTGAATTATTTTAGATGTCCCATTTGAGTTTTCACGGATATTAAGGGTGGTGTGGGGTCCACTAAAAAGTAGTAGTTTGATATTTCAATTGATTAAATTAATTGTAAAGGTGATAGTTGGGTATTGAGAATTGGAAAATTGAGGTTATTTAGGTAAAAAAAGATAGACAAAAAAGAAAATAGGACAATTGATATGAATTTGCAAAATACGAAAATGGAACAACTAAAAGAATTCGAAGGGAGTATAATATATGTTAAATGTGTAAAGATACAAAATTGTTCCAAAATATCATAAGTTTTGAATTAATACACCACCTTTATAGCATTTTTTAACTTTTGCTCCACACCTATTATAACAATTGAGATTGCATCAATTTTATGGGTACCTAGGGAATAACTTTAATGCCATGCAGAAACTTCTGGGATTTCTACTTTAGCCCTTACTGCCAAAATGAAAGAAAAAAAAAGTTAGTTAATGGATATTGTTTTTGTATTGTACTACCAAGTGCGTTATTTTAGACAGGAATCTAGGAATGCTTCATCAATACTCCATCTTTTTTAATTCATTTTCACTTACTAGTTTTAGACTTTCCATGAAGAATTTACATGATACGATGATGTTGCGTTTTTTAAAATTTTAGGGATTTCAAAGTGTTTTGGGGTGGATTAAAATTTAATTATGTAAGATTTTCTTGGTGTGATATTCGGCGGAATGATCTGTTCAATTATTTATACTAAATAATGTTAATAAAAATAATTTGTGGTCAGCGGTGAACTTGAATAAAATTTTAGAGGGCGGAGTTAAAGAAAATTGAATGACATAAATGCATAGCCAATCCATACAACCAAAAATTATAACGCAAATTTGAATCAAAGTAAAGCTCACACTACAACAAATTTAGCTTTTTGTGAATAATATGCTTTTAGTGGGATATATTTGCTTTTAGTGGGATATATTTAAATGTTTTGTTGTATTAGACCTATAATTTCATTCTCCTTTGTTTGTAATGTAAATTATGTTGTTTGTAATTTACATGTCTCTAGATTTTTAGCTACAACATAGTGTCGCTAAAAGTTTAATTTTCTATAATTTCATTCTCCTTTCTTTATAATGTAAATTAATTAACATATATCATGTTATTCACATGGTAATGTAACTTCATCCCAAAAAACTTTGTTGTTTTACAATTTTCTATTATCATCTAATACATGCTCATTTTCAAATGGAAATGAATTGGAATGAATTATGAAAAATAATACTGTTAAAGGAGAACAAGAATGACCATTAAACCTGTCAAGTGATATTTTTACCAAAATTACGTTACATTTTCATTACTATTCCTACAATTTAACCCCAATTACCAATTGAGCTAGTTATTATTTAGCAAAATAAAAATATTTTCAGGTGATTCTTTTTGTAAATAAAATCCATAGAAAATTAGAGAAGTTTATTTATTTCAAGGGCTATTAATAAGATTGTACTAATAAAAAATATCGAATTATTATACTTTCTTTGTTTATTTTAGTTTCACCCACTACAACAAATTAAACTTTTAGTTACATTGAATTTAGTGACATTAAAAAATGACACTAATTCATATTTTTAGTGTAATAATTATTATTTTTTTTTTAAATTCCATTATAAAGTGATTTAGCGACACTTTATTTGTTCTTTAGTGACATATGTAATTGTCGCTATAGTCTATAGTGGTATTTGTGAGAAATGTCACTAGATCCTATGTCGCAAAAAACTTTAGTGTGACTTTTTTATTATGCTGCCAAAGAGTCTAATAAATGTCAGTAAATCTTCTATATATACTATAAGAAATTTAAAATATATATCCCATTAAAAGAAAATTATTTTGTAGTGACCAAATCAAGTTTTCTATTGTTTATCATTAAACGGTATTTTACATATTGCGTCTATTATACGAGAAAATAAAAGCATGAGGGATGTTTTTTAATTCGTCTCATCGCGGATTTTTATATTATTAATTTTTATAATTTTTATTGTGTATATATAACTCCATATATTAGGGGTGTTCAAAATCAGATATAGGTCGACCCAGATACGAAACTTCGGATATCTGGTTTTTTGGATACCTAAAAGCGTGATCAGATTATGAATCGGATTAATCCGAGTATCCGCATTCCGAATACGCGGTTGAAATCGGGTTGGATCCGGATACCCGATTTTATTAGAATGTTTTCTTTAATTATTTTTCTTGACCTTTTTTTGTTCAACCATGTGTTTTTTATCTCAATTGTTATTTATAATATTTTTTTAATATAAAATTCTAACTCGAACTATTGAAAAATATATTTAGCTTAATTATTCATAAAAGACAAATTAAAAAAATTAAAGAATAAAATTAATACACATTGGTTTAAGTAAGAACAATCATAAAAAAAATATATTTGTGGAAAAAAAATATTATGATTCAACCCAAGGTTACCTTTATAGATACCGTCATTATTTTATTTACGAAAAAAGTAAAATAAATAAATAAATAAATTCGGGTATCGATTATCCGGTTTCCAAAATACGTGACCCGAATCGAATTCGGTACCCGGTTTAAAAACCGGGCACCCTGATCCGGATTATCTAGTTTGCGAAAACTGGGTAAATATTAATGATTTTTACAATAATTAGTAACAACCCCAATCTGAAATATCGGTTTACCGTTTTTCATAGCTTGAAAAACTCTTTATGCATCAAGCTCAAGACATACATACTTCACTCCATTATAAGCCTATCTCATACATACTTCATTCCATCATTGCAAATTCCAAAACTTTCTATAATGCTGAATCTCCAATAGGAACATTGAATTTTTTGGCTTGTAATTCACCCGTATGATTTTTTAGTATATCACCCCAACCAAAGTTTTCTTAAATTTGAAGTTTGCTGCATCTACATTAAACTTCCACGAGTTGAAGCATTCCAAGAATTAGCTTTCACATGACATGACTTATTAGATGTGTTGTATTCATCATCATTCTTGAACATAAGCTTGTACCAATGATAAAGAGATTGAACATTCACTAAAAATATCACTCCAAACTCTATCATTTATGGCACCCCGATGGTGCCAAGCGAAACAAACACACAAAGCGAGTTTTAACTGTCACAAGCATATATTATAGCACGTATCCAATTCTGAAAATAACTAGCAGTAAAGCAACCCATTGGTAAAACATGATTTATACAAGCCCAAGCTTTTTTAACAAACATATAATCTATTAACAAACATATAATATAGCACATATTCATTCCTGAAAATATCTAGTCTGTTAAGAAGAATTGAAAAGATTGGCAATTTGAATGGAATTAAAGTTGATTGAGGTTCTCCTAGCATCTCATGTTTACTATTTGTTGGCAACAACTTGATATTCTATAACGTTAGAGGGTTAGAAGCTTAGAAACTTATGGGTCGTTTGGTTAGTGGTACTAAATGATGGTAATGAGAATGATTTATAATGTTAAATTTCATTAAAAGATCCATAACAATCCCATGGTAATGAAACTTTGATCACAAGAAAATATTTTGTATACAAATTTTCATTACCACCTAATACATTGGAATGAATTTTATGAAGTAAATGAGATGATTGGAGTTGGACACGCATGGCCATCAAGGTTGACAAGAGATTTTTCAACTAAAATTACACTAATTTTTCATTCCCATTACCATGGTTTATGACCACCTACCAAACGGGCCATTAAGAATATTCTTATATCCTATTCTAATATGTATCGCCAAGTGATAATTATTGATAAATAATCGATCTCTTTCAACCCTAGAGTGAGGAAAACATTAGGCAAGAGGTTAAGGATATTATATAAGTTAGGGAGAGCTTAAGAACATTAAACAAAAATTAAAAATAAATTACAAATTATAAATTTTTTTAATAAATTTAAGTCTTAATAACAATTAAAATCTCAAAATACTCAAACTATATAAGTATAAAAACTATATATGTTGGATGATCCAACCAAAACAATGCGGATTGAGACTATGTTATAATCTTTAAGTTTAAATATTCAAACTCTAAATAGAAAAAAAAAAACCCCTTTTTTCTTTATTGAAAGATTTGTTCTCACTTGATTTTGAAACAAGGAAAATTTACTAGTAATTGGTGTTGTTCCCACTAAAGTGTATATACACGTGGAGATCAATAAATCACTTGTGACACTGTTACAACACGAAAATGCTAACTCGAAATATTTTCAATCAAATCATAAAAAAATTCGCTACTATGTACTGTAGTTCCTTGGGATTGTAGTTCAATTGTAACGAGCACCGCCCTATCAAGGGGAAAGTTGCAGGTTTGAGCCCCGTCAGTCCCAACAGATCCAATAATAGATTATCATCATCTTACTAAGGAGTAATAATGTAGATAGTTGATGAGTAGACTAGAGTACTAATAGGAGTATTAAATTAAGATGATGAATTACTTAATTATTTTTAATAAGTAAACTAGAGCAAATTAAAAACTAATAGAAATATTATTTAAAATTAATATATTAAACTAAGTGGACGGGCGAGTATACCAGCGAGTTTTATTTTGGTGTCACTACCTGACCATTAATCTTGGCAAGCTAATATTACTTGTCCAAATTTTATTTTTTTCTTAAAAAACGTGTCCTAGCCCACTTCTGAAGCCGGGTGGATCAAGCCTGGCGGATACCCACTTATGAATAGCTCTAATATAGAGTGTGTATTGGATGGTTACCAAGTGGGCATTAAGGAATTGTAAGCATGCATTTAAGATATTGTAAGTACTACATGCTTACTCAATAAGCATTAAAGATATTGTAAGTATGCATTTAAGATATTGTAAGTAGGCACTTGGGATACAATAAGTAGGCATTAAGAGTACTATAAGTAGGTATTTGAGGAAAATGTAAGAATTACGGATATAATAAATAGACATTAAGGATACGGTAAGTAGAAATTAAGAATGATGTAAGTAAATGTTAAGAATGATGTAAGTAGGCATTAAGGATACTATAAGAAGCATTTAAGGATACTGTAAGTAGGAAATATGGATACTGTAAATACACATTAAAGGTAAGGTAAGTAGGCATTAAGAATGATGTTAGTAGGAATTAATGATGATGTAAATTGGCATTAAAAATATAGTAAGTAGACATTAATCTTTAATGGGCTGGGCTTGAAAGATCGTTTCTCAAGTCATCGACTAAACTCCTTTAGCTAATCTTGCGAACAACCGTCTCAATATGGAACTAATAGCTCAAATTAGCCCAATTATAGTTTTTTTTTTCCAATATGCTATCTAAAATAGATCCATTTAAAGTCATACTTGATATATTTAAGGTCGATTGATTCTTTTAGGAAAATTTTATCAAAATAATCCCAACTGTCACCCATTGGCCAAAAATAATCTCAACTATCAATCAATTTTTAATCATCCCAACTAGGCTTCGAATTTGTTCAAAACAACCCCCCTCCTATGGTGACTGACTACTGCAGGTGCATCCTTTCCCCTTTATTTTTTTTTACTTTTTTTTATTCAACTCTTTAAAAAACACCATTCTCCTTCATTTGATTAATCTCCTTCTTCTTCTTCCCCATTTTCCTCCATTGTTGAACCCTATATTCTAAAAAAAAAAAAATGAAACTAAATCTCCAAAAACTTCAAATTCCTAAGACATATGATATTGATCCTTTTTAGACTCATAATCATCTTGTTAATTCATAATCATTTTGTTAATCTTGATTGTAAATTCATAGTTGATCTATGTGCACTGACAAAATTGACTTACAAACAGTTTAAATTTGACAAATTAAAGAGATTTTTTTAGACCCATTAAGGATACTAGACCCATCAAATCCTAAGGGCCTCGGTTTGGGTTTGGGTCTTAAAATTTTAGACCCTTGGAGTCCGAATCCAAATCTAAATCTCTAACAATAAAAAGGGTCCGGATCCGAATCTGATTGGACACGCTTCAAACTCGCCCATCACCATCTCTAGTGTCAATATTAAACCGTCTCTCGAAAATTTTTGAAATTCCTTTTCATTTAGTATAGTGCATGTAAAAAGTAGCAACGAATTAGACCCACCCAAATGTGTAAAATAACAGTCAACTATTTTGACATGATTCAGAAGATATATTTGCTTTTTGGTTGAGATAAATGGGGGCTCAGAAGATATTAGGATAGCAAAGTGGGCCAATTAAAACAAGGGCCGTACCATCAAATAAGAATGGACCCAAAGAAAAACGTGTGGTCGTCAAAATGTGGGCCTGATTATGGAAACGGCTAAGCCCAATGTGAACATCAACTCTGAAAGGCCTTGCTACGTTCCTTTCATGCTTCAGCCTTTCACCGACCAATCACTTGACTAATTTGTACTATCCTTTCAAGGGATGTCTAGCTTGTAGTCCCTACAATTTCTTCATTTTTTGCTTCCGCAGAGAGACTGTCTTTTAAAGACACGATCTCAAAATCAGAAGTCCACATTCTTACTGTCTCTTAAATTTGTATTAATTGGGCTATTTAGCCTATATATCTGATGCGTCTCTCGGAGAGACCGTCTCTCACAACAATTTGTGATTAGCTTTTGGCTGGTGGCTTTTTTAGTTACCTTATTTGGCCAATTGGAAAAGCTAAAATTTAACAATAAAAGCGAATTAGAGTAGTTTTTTCTTTGGTCAAAAAGTCAGCATTTTCAGCTAGCTTAAAAGTTTTTTGGTTGTTTGACTAACAAATAAACCAAAAACCAACTAAAAAAGCCAATGCAAAAGCCAACATTCAAACACCCTAAATAATGCTGAATCATTTGCCAAATAATCTGAATTTTCTCTCACATGTTTTGATATTCAAATATAGAGGCCTTGCCTGGATTGGAGGAGTTACAGGGTAAATATTACCGCATGAATATTCTCAGCTAAAAAAACTTAATTGGATTTAAAGAAAAAATAACAAAAGTAATTATTTTCCTCTAATTTGTGAGTAAGTATTTACCCTCCACACCCAAGAGGAAATAATTTAGGGACCTAAATTTTAAATATCAAAAGAAAAAAGAAAGCAGAACATAACAATGGTTGATGGTGATGAAAAAGCTATCAAAAAGATCTTATTGAAGATTTACATATTTATCAAGGTAAAATTCAACTTATGGCCATTCAAACACATAATCAAGATCGGAAATCTTATTAAAAATTTTGTAAGTTACTAAAAAACATTTTACAAAAAAGTAAGATTTGTTAATTTTTCCAATTTCATCATCACTACTCAATTACCTTCATCTTTTTTCTTTCACCTTTAACCGCCGTTGACAAAACTCAATGAAGAAATGTCTACTATTGCTTCAAAGAAAAGAAAATCTTCACAAAGTGTTGTGCAAATTTTATTTTAACCACAAGCGCACGGTGTACGTGTAGTCGCGGGTCGAACACAAGGAAGCTTGGACAAGAAACTTGGTAATTTCGATTAAATATATTGCTTAGGGAGAAAAATATTGGTTGGTTTGTGAACTAACAACTACGAATGTGATAACTGAAATAAAGTTAAACTATATGATAATGAAGTCTAGGGTGTCGGGAATCCCCTAAAGTCTTGTATGATTAAATTATCAATAGTGTCCATGAAGATCCGGATTAAATTCGTGGTTAACATGATCTTGTTAATCTCAAACGTCTCTCGCTCTTTTGATTAACTATTAGAGTTAGACCCTATTAATCCGATTCTCACACGCTAGTTTATTGAACGAATTAATAAGAATTTAACTAAAATTTACCCTAAAACAAAGTCGATCCCAACCTCACACGTTAGTTCTAGTGATTGGTTCGACAAAGCATATTTAATTTAGGGTTAATTCACAAAATTTAAACACTTTAATCCATAATTTCATAGACACATCCAAGAATCAATTCATGCTCAACTAATCATAGGTTCAAACCCTAACCCTAGAAAATGGATCTACTCACTAATCATGGTGAATGCAATGAAAATAAACTCTAAGATGACATTAAACATAATTAAGAATAAAATAAAGAACAAACTCAAGAATAACAATAATTAAATGTCAAATATTACCACAATCAATTCAAATAACAATAATGAAGAATAAACTACACTTTTTATTGAAGGAAGATTATATAACAAATCAAAGTTCACTAAAGGAAGATTAAAACTAATACAAGGAATTAAAAACTAAGAAAATTAAATACTAAAGAAAACTTACAATGCTCAAAGGAAGATTTATGGTGGAATTAATGAGAAACTAAATTAGAGGATGAAATTCAAAGTAAAACTAAGTCTAACGGAATGAAAAGCAAAGGAAGGGGAAGAGAAAGAAGGGACGATGCCAAAAACCCTAATCTGAATTAAGGGGGGTATTTATACTAATTAGGACTTAACCCTTAAATTTAATCAAAAGATTAAAATATCAAAATAACGTGCAAAAAGACAGCAGAAATATTCGAGTCGGCTGCCCAACAACAGGACAGAACCGCCGACTCGGCGGTTTGCACTGGAAAACTTTAGCAACTTCAAACGATCGCCATTTCGTGCTCGAATGCCGAAAACGGACATATAATATACCGTTGGAAAGCTCTTGAAGTCTAGTTTTCAATGCCGCAAACCTTGCATTAATGAAATATTCCTATAAAAAGTTATGGCCAAAAGAGTAGACATATATCAAATTTCACATCAAAACTTTTGCATTAACAACACTTTTCTACTCTTTTGCTCTTTTACTCTTCATGGCTTCACAAAATTGATAGCTTGATATGGTATTTGAGCCCTTTAGACATGATGAACACCGAACACCCACAAGAACACATCAAAAAAGGCATAATTCACCCATTTCCCCATAATTTGACCATGGAGTACCGAAATGGTGCAAATACGCATAAACCAATCCTAAACCGCCTCAAAACACCTAAAAGGAGCATAAATAAGTAAACGATGAGTGCAAATAATTGCACTTAACACAAAGTAAGTTAATCATGAAAAATTTGAGTTATTTTTGTGGATTTTATGGCTAATCATATTTACAGGACTTAAAAAAAGAATTAAGCCATTGTAAAGTTCGAACCAAGTGAATGAAGTCAAGTAAAAGGACAAGAGTCAAGTTCACAAAGTGAGTTTCTAGCCCAGCCTCAAAAGCTGAGTCAGTTGAGGTGAATGTCATTTCCTCAGCGACTCGGCGGCGAAAAAAGGAATAAGTTAATTTCCCAGAGATAAAAGTCGAGTCGGCTGTGAGGAGGTTGTTAAGACCGCCGACTCGATGTTTGGTTCTAACTAGGGCTGACAAGTTGACCCGACCTGAACCTAACCCAAAATAAGTGAGTTTGGGTTGAGACTTTTGACCCAATTAATTAAATGGGCCGATCTGACTTGATCTGTTTATTAAATGAGTTAGGTTCAGGTCAAAATTATAAACCCGACCCTTATGGCAACTGCCTCGGCGGAATGTCATTTTCAGCTCGGTTCTTTTTTAGGCACGTTTTCTTCCTGTTTTCTCATGATGTTTTAAGTTAATTTTCCTAATTAACATATATAGGCCCTTAAATTGCTATTAGGGTTTGTCTCCTCTTCTTCCATCATCCTTTAGACTTTCTTCAAATCTTTTTCATTAGTTTACTTTAGAAATCATCCTTCAATTTAGTTTATCATTAAGTTTGTCATTAATCTTTCATTTAGTATTGTAAGTTTTTCTTTAACATTTAATTTTCTTTGTTGTTAATCTCTTGTACTAGTTCAATCTTCCATTAGTGAACTTTTATTATTGTTATTAATCATCCCTTAATAATAATTAGTTTTGTTCTTCATTTTATTGTTCTTGATTCAATTATTGTGTTCTTTGGTATTTAGTCATTGCTTCTCTAGTAATGTTCCTCAATATCATACTTATTCATGTTTAGCATCATCTTAGGGTTTATGTTTATTGCTTTCATCATGAATAGTGAGTAGATCCATATTCTAACGTTAGAGTTTGAATCTATGATTCAAGTATGATTAAATGATTGAAAGTGTCTATGAAACTAGGATTAAGGTGATTAAATTGTGCTAATAACCCTAAGTTAAATATGCTTTGTTGGACTAATGAATACAACCAGCATGTGAGATTAGGATCAGCTTTGCTTTAGGGTAAGTTTTTGTTAAATTCTTGTTGATTCGTCAATCAGGGCCGTTTTAGAAATTTCAGTGGTCCGGGACGAAGACATAAACTGGGGCCCTAATTCACATATAATTATTTTAAAATGAAATAAAAATTAGATAGGCAAAAAAATACATATTTTATTGCGCATAATAGTCTTAAAAACATCAAATTTCATATAGATCAAACATTGAAATCAAAGGCTAAGTGTTCATATATAAATATTTCTATAAGCCTTTCTAGATGCAAAGTCAATAATAATAGTTTCTACATTAATATGTTCTAACACATTTTTCTCAATACATAAAGTAGCTAGACCATTTAACCTTAGCAATCTAGCATTTCTCCCAAAACTTAATAGAAAGAAAAGATTTTGATGAATAAAGTAGAATATACAAAAAGGATTATATATAATTAGATGAATTCTCGTTGATAATTAAAGTATAAAATCACCGTTTATCAGAATCACGAAAGAGAAGGAATTAATCTGCCTGAAAATTGAATTCAGATACACTTTGAAGAACAAAATCACCGACAAAAGGAGATAGAATTGAAGTATAAAGAACGGTTCAATATAACTAGCATGTGATAATCAAATTAGCAGAGTTTTAATCTAATAGTTAATCAACGAGCGGGAGTTTGAGATTAACAAGATCATGTTTAATCACGTAATTAATCCGACATTTCATTGACACTAATAATTCGATTATACAACACTTTAGGGAAATTCCGACATCCTAGAACATTTCACCATATAGTTTAAACTCATTTCTTATTGCATTTTTAGCTTATTAGTCAAAAAATCAATCAATTATTTTTCTTTTCAAGCAATATAATTAATAGAGATCTCTTATTTTCGACCTGCATCTATACATACAACGTGCGCTTGCAGTGAAATTATTTTTTCACAATAAAGACTGTCTCTCACAAAAATTTGTGTTATATTAATCACTTATCATTAGAACCAACTCAAAATAAACAAAAATATATTTGGTCCAATTCAAATGGTCCACTAATCGTGACTTTTGGGTATACCTTCCCATCGACCGAATTTGGGCCAAGGTGTAGTGAGCCCACGAAAAACAAAGGGTTTTAAATGCTTGTAAGTTTGTATCATCTAACTTTAATTTCATTTAAAATGCTGGAAATAGTAATTATTTTTTTTTAATTTTGGTTTAAAAATTTATTGACATATGGTTATGCTTGTTCTACATTTATCATCTCCTTTTCTTTATAAAATTTAGTTCAAAGTATTACCATGTAAAAATGTGGTATATAAATAGTAATAAAAAGCTATTAAAAACATTGTATAAAAAGGAATGACGTATACATTTTATGAAAATTTACACTATAAATTATTACAATTATCACCACTTAGTAGCATCAACCACACGAACCGTTAATGAAAATAAGAATAACAATAAACCTCTAATTTTCTAGATTTGAGAAATGTAGAAACGTATAGAGACGATGAAGTGTAACAAGAGGGGGGGGTGAATTGTTGCTCGTCGTTTATAGAGTATTTTCGCCCTTTTCTTGCGGAATTTTGTATATTGAAAATACTCAAAACAAAATGAAGAAAACTTAAAGAAACACAATGATTTTAACGTGGGAACAAGAACCACGACCCACTAGGGATTTCTCTTCTCTATTATTTTATGTAAATCACTTCTCTATTACATAAAATATTTCTCCTTCTCCTTCTCTTCTTTTCTCGGTTTCTTTCTTTTTCTCCTTCTCTATTCTCTTTTCTTTTCTCTCTTCTCTTTCTCACTTCCCCCTTAGACTTGCCCAAGTCTAATTACAAATTCTCTCAAATAAACACTTTACAAGATTTATCTAAATATGGATGAACAACACGAGAATAGCACAAGGATTTGATCTTGGAATTAATAAGCTTTTAAAACACTCAAGAACTCCTTTTCTTGATAAAGAGAACTCACGAAATTTGGGCACAAAATATTTTCGGAAATATTTTTCTCTCAATGTTGATCGCCAAAGATTTGTGCCGGTTAACAAAATGAATTTATATGCTTTTTAGATTTAGTTAACCCATAATCCCATGATCAAAGATAGTGGGATGTGTGGGCAATTGACGTGAGTAATGTGAATAACTACCTTGGTGGTTATTCCAAGTCAATCTTTGACTCTAGCTAAAAATAGCCAAGATCCTAAACTTTAGGAGGCTTATTTTTAGGAGTTAGTTATTTAATTCTTTGATTTATTCCTTGTGCATTCTATAGCTATTCATCCGTACAACAAGACTAAAAAAGAAAAATAAAAATTAAAATAATTTTCTTGATTAATTTTGTTGACTTCTTCTCTGACCGGTTTCGTTTGGAACAACGTACTGTCTCTATCTGCAACTTCATCAGTTTATCAATATCTGGAACAGTAGAAGTGAAATCTACTCTTGACTTCCTCATTGACCTTCTCTACTGACTTTGACTTTGTTGACTTTGACTTTGACTTGTACGATTGCCATTGACCAGTCCTTAGGTACCATCGACGATTATGATAATCGGATATATTACCTACAAAACAATCTCTACAAATACTTTGTTTGTTTATTATTGTTAAGTCATCATCAAAACTCAAATGGGCCAACAAGAAATAAGAACTTGAAAAACACAAAATAAAAATTTGAACTGAAAAAAAGTTTACGATAAAAATTCCCTTTCATTTTATGACAAGAATCCAATTCGCATTATCTATTCGACAATCACAAATTCATGTATGAAATGGTCTTACCGTGAGACATGCCTCATGCATATTTGAGTTAAATTACCTAATAATACAAACTTTTAGCTTATCAGCTTCTTAATCTAAAGTCGTCTCAATTTGAGACAGTCTCATACAAATCGAGATGTTGGACAATTAATGTTCTCTCCTAGCTTTAATTTGTAGAACCCGCAATCCAAAACAAAGTTGCATACAAAACTTGTAACATTGAAGCGGTTCCCAAAAAAAAAAGTTTCCAAGTTTTGAGAACATCTTAGTATAAATCTTGATAATTGAGCATCTAGTAATAATAATACCAAGTAACCCATTAAGCAAAACAAAAAAAAGATAAATGGAGATTAATAATCCCAACTTTGCGTGATCCGCTCAAAACAATTCCAACTTTTGATTATTTTCTAATATA
Source organism: Amaranthus palmeri (assembly GCA_019776075.1). NCBI lineage: Eukaryota > Viridiplantae > Streptophyta > Magnoliopsida > Caryophyllales > Amaranthaceae > Amaranthus > Amaranthus palmeri. The sequence goes on along the minus strand of JAAKBH010000053.1, from coordinate 195,833 downwards.
CCTAACTTTGCCACTTTGTTGCTCAGGACATAACCTTTAATATGGTTATCGGTTATAACAGGTAAATCACCTGTTATAACCGGTTATAACAGAAAATATGCGAAAGTTGGGATTGTTTTGAGCGGATCACGCAAAGTTGGGATTATTAATCTCCATTTATCCTTCTTATTTCCATGACAAAAGAGGTGATTTACCTGTTATAACCGATTACCATATTAAAGGGTATGTCCAGAGCAACAAAGTGGCAAAGTTAGGTATATTAGAAAATAATCGAAAGTGAGAATTGTTTTGAGCGGATCACGCAAAGTTGGGATTATTAATCTCCATTTATAAAAAAAAAAAAAAACAAAAAACTAAATTCTTGCGTCATGTCTAAACAATATCTAAATGAAACTTTTTTAATTATAAAACTCTTGGAATGTTATTGGTAATTAGTTACGTACAAAGTTGGTGATTAAAACAATAACTAAACTTCACCTAAAATCAAAAACTAAATATGATACCAATGAATTATTAGATAGTAAACTTGATGTTATAATGACAAGAAGGTTTTAGAACTTGGACACCTCATTACTTGCATTATTTTGTGATCACTTCAAATAAACAATCAATATAGGCATGTCTTTTTCTTATACAAAATCCTAGATAAGTTAAAAATACTAACATCATGAATGAAATTATATACAAGTACACTAGAGGTGTTCATTCGGGTCATCGGGTTGATTTTAGGTCAGGTGTTTCGGGTCGGTTCAAAATCGGGTTTTGTGCTCACATTGTTTTTTACATAATTGATTCGGTTATAAAGTCGGATATCTATCAGGTCTGTTTTGAACAGCTCTAAAGTACACCTGCTCTTATTTGTTAAAATAATATTTGTGCAGTTTGCCCATTTAAATTTCAAATATGATCATTTAATTCATTTAAAGATTTTATGATTTTACAAATTTATTGCTAGGGTATATAATTTATCATGGGGCTTTAATCATTAGTTTATAAAGCTAACGGTTGAGTTCATTTCTTGACATGGTGTCAAAAACCAGTGTGACAAGAGATCACTGATTCAAATAACAATACTCCTCATTTAAAGTGGAATATCTTAAGTTAACGGTTGAGTTGGTACCTTGACATTTATCTAACGGAGAAACATTTTTTTAATCCACCATTGTAACCTTAACCAACCAACTTTTTCACTTGGTAAATAAAACATAAATTTTTGTTAACTTTACACTATTTTTACTCAATATAATAATATTTTTTTTGAAAAAGCATCAAGATCACTCTAATTGACCATATATTTCTAAATCTAGTTGAAATAAATATTTAATTTAATCAAAAATTTAAAACTTTTATCTACCACAAAGATAACTTAAAAGCTGAAGATCACCACACGAATTTAAAAAACATTTATAATAAAGTAAAAATTCAGGATCACCACGAGGAATTCCAAAAAAGCTATCTATATCAATTTCTATATTGACTTGTGCGCTTATAGACCACAGTATGGGAGTGCTCAATGAAATTTGAGGTTAATATTTCGATTATAGAACTAACCTAGATAGTACTCGTGCGATGCATGGCTTTATTAAAATTTTAAGAAATTAATTTTGCATTATAGTTATTGTTAATCTCACTCTAAATAGTTTTATGCATTACGTATATTGTATTATTTGTATCATATTTTCCTTTCCACGTGCAAATAATTATGAAAATTTAGTTTATAACAAATAAGTCACAATAAAAGCAAACAAAAATTGATTATATATTTGATATAATTTTATTTACCTAGGATATACAATACAAAAGTAAGAGTTTTTTAATTTATATATTTGATATACAATACAAAAATTGATTATATATTTGATATAAAATAAATATCACATTAATTAATATAATGTTTTACAATTATTAATAACACATTTTAAGATCAAATTTAATATAAAAATATGTAAAATTATTTGTTAAAGATTTAAACGGAAAAAAATTTTTTGTTAGAAAAATTATAAGTGACTTATACCATAAAGGTTTTCTTTGAATAACACATGCATAAAATTATTAGTTACAAATTAAATCATATTAGAATTAAGCATTGCATATAAGTAACTAATTATATAAATATAAAAAAATTCATATAAAAGCATATTATGTTTTTAACCATCTCAAAATACTTAATATACCAAATACTCCAATACACATTTAATAAATAAATTTTAAAAAATATATAAATAACTGAAAAAAAAAGAAATAATACATATGATTACTTAATTCAATTAATGATGTGACATAAAAAGTAAAAATTACCAATATGGCTGATATTATAGTCATAGTTAGAAAGTAATAAAGTCAAGGAAATAAATAGTAATAATAATAGTAATGACATCATCATTGAGTATTAGAAGGTAAATTTTTGTTAACAATGTGACACGTAAACAATTTTAAATAGTGATGATGTCAGTAATATTTTATTTTATATAGATTATATAGATGTGTTTTATAATTTGATTTTACTATCTAGGTATAAGAGTCCTTTTCAATTTAAAGTGGAATCCAGATCTTAGCCACCTTCTATGTTATCATAAAAATCTCTCAATGTATTTAAATGTGAAATTTTACACTAAATTAACACCGATTTTAAATTTATTTAATTTGTATATCTATTTGACTGCATTTTTAATTCAATACAATTCATTTACAATATAAATCAAACATTTCACAATCAAATTTAGATCAATATATCCAAATTGAATGACTTTAATACATTAAAATTGAATGACTTTGGGTAAAGTTGTTTCAAACAAATTCGATTATCCAATATTCAGTACTCATACCATATAACCAAATTCAATTTAACCCAACATAAATTGATTAACAATCATGCGAAAAGAAAAACACTATTTCAAATCGACACAAAAGTTCTTATCCAAAATCAATTCAATAACCTGAATGAATAAATCAAATTTCGTCCTATCAAATACCTATTTTCTGCTCAACTAACACTTCAAGAAAAAACCCCTACTCAAACCCTGCCTTATACAAAATACCGCAAAAGGTCCTTTACCTTTACCTTTTTAAATACCTATTTTCCGTTCAACCAACACTTTGTATATTAGTGTTCCATGATGTTTATTAATAATAAAATCAATATCATGATATCCAAGTATCCAACCATTTGACATAATTTGCTTATGAAATTACTTAAAGTATCCACTAAAGCAAACTACCTAAAACCAATTAATTGTGTTTTTTTAACTAAATATCTTGTGCAAATTGTGTTGTTCAACCGTTCAATACTCTTCAATTAGGTATCATGCTGATTAAGACGCTCAAGATCCTTTCCGTATAATTGCAAATTTGGGCCCATTTATTTTGTTTATTTATGCACGTAAATAATGTTTTCATTCCACAAAAACTTGGACGAGATGGTATTATTATGAGATTGTCGATTTGGGTCGGCGTAATTTGCGTATGTAACAACATTTAAATTTTCTGGGCATTTATCAATTTAGACCTTAAAAGTATCAATTTTGAAAATTGTTACCTTTAAGGTCAAAATTGATACCTTTAAGATCAAAATTGAAAAATGTCCAGAAAATGAAAAAAATGCATAGCTTGTTACACGCACAAATTAAGCCGGCTCAAATTGACGGTCGCATTATGAGGCCGTCTCGTCCAAGACCAGTTGTTTTTAATTTAGAGTTGTTTAAAATATACCGATGATTCAACATACACCCGATATTTAACTGAACTCAATTTGATCCGACTTTAAAATAAATTTATAATTATATAAAAATCAATATGGATACTAGATTTTATTTTAAACGGATCCAGAACATCTGACCTTAAAATGATCGGATAATCTGAATGATTACCTCTATTTGCATTTTTCGTCAAATGCACTCATCCATTTTGTTTACTAATAATTGATAAAAATCTCATTAAAAATACAAGTTACAGCGTTTGATATAGCATTGAATTTATGCATTTGCCTTTAATGTTCTTCCCGTTTAGAATATTCTATTTTGTAGAGAGAAATTTGATTAAGATTTTGAAGAAATATATAGAAGATAAAATATATCCATGTCAGATCTTGTTTGATTCGTCTTAATGTATACTTTTTTATCGTATATTTTTTTTTAATTTTTATAATGCATAATTAGAGATATTAAAACTTAAAAGTTGTTTTGAAAACTATACAATAGGTAAATGAGAATAACAAAAAAGAACGAAAGGAGTAGTATCCAACGAAGCTAATTGGTTGCAATTATAGATCACAACTTTAATACAAAAAATCCCAAGAACAATTGTAGGTTGCTTTTCGATGCAACGAATTACTTCAATAGATGAAATGATATGAAAAGATAATATATTACTGAAGTAATAAACAAAAAACACTTATTCAAAAAAAAAAACAAAAAACAAAAAACACAATATTTAACAAGGGTCATGTAGCTAGGGCTACGTCCTCCGTGCTGGTTTCTACGTTGGATTGATTATTGAAAAAAACAAAAGTGAAATTAATACTGGTACTTATGAGTTTTGACACTTTATTAATGTACTAGTAAGTTTTTTTATTATCAATGGTAACCTTGTATTATTGAGCGTTTTACAATCATAAAATTTTTAATTTTTTCCATCCAAAATCGATCAAAGCCGTTAACTTTCTTTTATGTTTTGAATTGAAAAATAAAAGAAAAAAAAGTTAACAGTTTTGGACTATTCTGGACAAAAAGAGTTTAAAAAGGCTAACAAATATACTTCTTGTTATGTTTGAGGGTATAGTATTTTATATCACCAAATAATATATTTATGTTATGACCTAAATATATTGTTATACTTATAACCCCTTATATATTACTCATATTATAACCTCAAATATATACTGTTACAACTCTAAATATTTATGTTATAAATCCAAATATATTAAATTATAGCTACAAAAAAATTTATAATCCCATATCACTACAAAAAAAGATGCAACTAGCCACGCTTAAAAATGCATTTAGGCACACTTATATGTGAGGCTGGTAGATTTAGCCACGCTTAAAAAAGCGAGGTCTCTGCTTGTGTGGGTAAATTTTAGGCACGCTTAATAAGCGTGGCTAAAATGGCTCTTTGTCACGCTTATAAGAGTGGCTGGTAGTACCTGTAGCCACGCTTATAGGTGTTGAACACTATCCTCACTTAACAAGCGAGGCTAAATGAATTCATAGTCAGTTGTTTTACTGTTGTTTTAACACACAAAATAAGCGTGGCTAATGAGTATAACTAACATTTTAATTATTATTATTATTATTATTATTATTATTATTATTATTATTATTATTTTTATTTTTATTATTAACTATTATTAATTATAATAATAATAATAATAATAATAATAATAATAATAATAATAATAATAATAATTATTATTATTATTATTATTATTATTATTATTATTATTATTATTATTAATTATTTTTTTTTTGCCAAAAGATTTTCCATTAAACACTAAATCGAAACTTTACATATGGGGTAAAAAAAACCCAAATTTCCAAGGTAAAAAAACACTAAATCGAAACTAACTAGCTCTAAGAATAAGAAAAAATCAAGCACCCTAAAAATAAGGTGAGGGGCTCAAGGTACATAGATACATTAACCAAAAACAGTCTCAAGGGGAGGAGCTACTACATAAAAGTGCTGCTGTCAAACCAATATCAGTAGCTAAAAAAATCCAAGGGCCTGCTGCTGTGGAGAGTGTGAAACGCTGTTGCTCAAGAGCGGAGGCACTAATCAAGCCTCTGTTGTTACGAGAGGGGGTGCTGCACAACGGGAAAGGACCATAGATGGTAGGCTGCTGCTACTGTCTGTTGCTACTACTGTCAACATATGCTGCTGCTGCTGTCTACGGAAACACGGGGCTGCTGCTGCTGGCTAGGAAACACACAAGTACAGATTGTATTATTATTATTATTTGTTTCTGCGAAGAAACTTGAGTTGATGTTGCTGCTTGAATTCACCTGAAGAGGTAGTAGTGAAAGAACTGAATCGCCTTGTTGTAGGTATTCGTGCGGTTTCGTCTGTAGCTGTAACCTGCACACAAGTTAGCCTAACCCGGGATGTGATCTCCCGGAAGGGCACTCCGACGCTCAAGTCAGTAAGCAGATAATAATATGATCGACAGATGAAAAGTAATGATTTGGGAGTGTTAGGGTTGTGAAAGATGATGGTTATGGATGAATAGGGAGATCACGGGTTTTGTGTTTGAGTTTGAGTGTAGTGTAATGAATTAGTATGAGATTACTGGATTAGATTATAAATAAATCAGGAATTCCCCTTTTTATACTTGAAGAAAGAGTATTTTTAGGAGATAGTGGGGTGACAAGATAATGGGAGATCATGGGAAGGTGGTTTGCTATTTTTAGAATATTGACAGTTACTTGCTTGGAGACCAAGCAAGGTAGTTTAAGAAATCAGGTAGTCAAAGTCAACAAATAATAAAGAGGGGTAGGAAGGTAATTAAGGATAATAAATCAATTAAATAACATAAATAAATATTACCATGACATTTAGCCCCACGCACAAAGGAAGATGTAGAGCCCCGATACCGCGAAATATATTGCTTTGTGCGGAATTGTAGATCAAAGAAAAGCCCCAAGCATTCCACAATGCCGCGACATCTGGTCAATCATGCCGCGGCTTTTGTTGAAAACCAATACTTAGGAGAATCTAGACTCAGGACCTCTTACAAAGAGTCCGTATAATCGATACCGCGGTATAACACCAAAAAACCAACCTTGAAGAAATACAATGCCCTGAATTCACATGTAGAATCCGCAGTATAGGTGTCGCGACTTCGGTTGATACACCCTTCCGCGGCTTAACATCGAGCTTACTTGGTGTTTCCATACTTAGAAAAAATTCCATTTTCCTGACCATAGAGGGAGTCCGTATGATCGACTTCACGGCATTAGGTATATATTTTTATTTTATTTATGTACTTTCATAAGACATATACCGCGGATTCTCACAGGCATGATATACCGCGGACTTAAGCTCAAAATGACAGATGACGCGGAATATACCTAGATTGTGCATCTTTTTTTTAAATTACCTAAACAATTCATACTATCCCAGGAGTCCGTATTATAGATGTCGCGACGTGGGAGACCCTTATATGAGCAACTTTATCTTGGACAATCTTGATTGAAAGAGGACATGTGGGGAGTCCGTATTATCTATAACACGGAACACTGAATTTATCTTCAGCTTAGTGGAGCCGCGGTATAGGAGAAAACCATAGACGTCATGACAATTTTCGAAATACTTCCCAACCAGAGGAAGCCTTGAATTTCCCTGAGAATGTCGCGGCATAAAAAGATGCTGAAATCATCTAAATGACGCGGAATATACCAGCTATTCAACTTCCGCGGATTGACAAAGAAGGCTAGGATATTTTGAACTTAGAAAAATTTTCACCCAGGACTCCCACCTGGGAGCCCGTCTTATCGATATCACGACACACCAATTCTGCCCAAGCCCCTGGGAGTCCGTACTATCCATTTCACAGAGGAAACCGTATCAATGATGACGCGGTATGAGATAGTCTTCCATCCTTTATATACCATGAAATGTGAATCAGTTCACAACTTAGCCAAAATTCCCAAAATTTAGGCACTAAGGGGATCCGAATTATCGACCCTACGACAAGGGCATGATTTTCCCTGAGACACCGTCATATGAATGTCGCGACATGATAACAAATAAACATCCCTTTCAATACTAACACTTTCCATTTGCTCCTCATCAGGAGTCCGTATGATGGATATCACGGCAGATGCCGTCACATAGATGAGACGGACTCGAAAATGGAAACTTTTTTCTGGGTACTTAGAATATTTTTGCATTTTTCACACACCTCAGAGGGTCCGTATTATCGACTTTACGGTAGGCATCACCCATACTTAGAATATTTTTGGAAAAAGACCCCTCTTGTAGAGTCCGTCTTATCGACCCTACGGACACCCCTAAGTACTTAAATAAAATTCCCACAAGAGAATCTGAGGAGTCCGTATTATCTATAATACGGCCTGATCTTATCATTGTCTCCATACTTAGACAAAATTTCCAATTTCTGTATCTTCAAAGGAGTCCGACTTATCGACTTCACGACACCTTTAGGAAGGAAGATGTCGCGGCTTGCATTAACTGACTTCCAACCCATTGAACTTTATGAAAATACCCTTCCTAATGAGGAGTCCGTATTATCTATAATACGGCTTGAAATTACTTGAATATCTTCAAACTGTTCATATGTTGTTCATCATAACTTGCATTTGTTCATAAGGACTTGAATATATATATGAACTTAACTTTAATCTTTGACAAATATCAACTGCTAATTTATTTTGATTATGGCTGACAATAAATCCGCGACTAACAATGACATTAACACTTTGGACAAAAGATTTCCCCCTTTAGCCCCATGTGACCAAGTAATAACTGCTGAAGTTTCTCAAAGTGACTCAAATGAAAGTAGTGAAATAAAGATTACCCCTCACTTTGAATCAATAAAGACTGGGGAGTCATCTGTTTCCCCTATATACGTCGCGGACAAACCCCAAGTCGCGCCATGGGAAGTGAGCGTAGCTTTTTTGCCCAACTACTTACCAAGAATAAATCCTGATTTAGAGGGGTTATTGCTTGTAGATACCGGAGTAATGGAGGGATCAAGCGAGTCCACTAGCAGGGAAAGCGCGGTGCGTCCCCCACCACCATTCTACATCCCAAATGGGGGCCCTTTGAATTATTTTGTTGATGTGACAACAAAGGAAAGTTTGGAGAAGCGCAGGGAAGACATAATGCACAAATTCGGTATCCCTGATGACTATAATCTATTGGTGCCGGGGAATTATGATACTGCTAGATTTCCCCCACCCCACTGTATAGCGGTATACTTACCGGCTTTTGAATTAGGACTTAGATTTCCCCTACACCCATTTTGTAGAGAGGTGTTGGAGTTGTTAGATGTCTCGGTACCAGAGTTGTACCCTAACGCTTGGGGTTGCATAGTTGCTTTTTTGATTCTATGCAAAGTTTTAGGAATTCCCCCTACCCTCACAGCCTTCAGACATATATTTAGGGTAAGGTTGTGCAATTCACAGCAACATGGCTGTGGATGGATAAGTTTCACACACCGCCGCGGACTGAAGATAGTCCACGGTTTACCTGATAACCAAAGAAATTATAGGACCAAGTTTGCCTATCTTTACTATTCCAAGGAATGGAATATTAAGACCAAGTTTGAGATCAATCCTAAGATCTCAGCCTTCAATAACGGCGTACCGCGGTGTTCTGAATTAGACGCCGTAATCATTGAGTATGCCCAGATGGACGTTAAGTTGGACAAGAAGCCGTTCAATGTACAGCTCAACTGGATCCCATCCCCAATTGACTTAGCAAATGAAGATTTGCTATCAGCATTTCAGATCAGCTTGTCAATTGATAGGAGTAAGAGCACTTTTTCTCGAATATATCTTAAGTATGTATACTTGTTTGCTGATGACTTAGCCATTTTTGCAGGAGTCGCGAAAGAGAATTTGAGAACAAAACATCCTGAACTGATGAAGAAATTTTCAATGATGCGGTTTTCTAAGGGTCCTGCTCAGAGGCCCGCAGACAGACCTTTACCAGATACTCCAAAGGTAACTTCAAGAACTTCACAACTTAAATTCATCATTTTCATTTACTTCTAACATTGCTTGTTTGCAGGACTCCATGTCCACTACCCGGGGACTAGACGAAGTCCCGACAGAAGCTGAAGCGCGTAAGCTTCTGGAGGACCGGAAAAAATTTCACATTCCAGACGAGAATAAGAGAGCTTACCCTTCTGCAAAGGCTGATAAAGCCGCGGGTCAGGCCGAAGTTGCTGAGAAGGCCGAGAAGAAGAAAAAGAGGAAGAGAGACTCTTCTGAGAGTGCCGTAAAGGAGGTTGCCGCGGAAGTCATTAAGACAGCGGTGCCCCTTAAAATCAAATCTGCTGGAGAGGCATCTGCCCCAAAGAAAAAACCGATCTTGGGCAAAGGCAAGGAGAAGGTTGACGAAAATCCTCCTCCTGAGCCGGAGAATTTTGACGAAAATATTTCCACTACTGCTCCATCTAAGGAGATCTCTTTTAGTCGAAGAGAAACCGTACCATACAATCCTACCACCCCTTTCGATGAACTGGGCTACAAGGGGATGGTGACGCGGTTTAACAGGGCTTCAGCTCAACTAATGAGCCCTGTTGATATACGCAGATTAGATGAGGTAGCCCCTCAGGATAGGGTACGACAACTTCAGTCGTCGGCTGCTGAGGTAAATAACACTTATCTTTATCTTCGTTTATTTCCTTAAAAGTATCTCTGATATAAGCTTTTTCAACAGGTGCTTCTGCGTTTATCATATGAATTAAACACATACCGCCAAGCCGCGGTCGACAGAGAATTGATGGAGACTCTGACTGCTAAGTGCGACAAGCAGAATGAAGAGCTCCGTATGCTGAAGGAGGAGTTAGGGGAGCTCCCAGGTTTAAAAGAAAAAGTAGCCAAATGCGACGAACTGAAGTCGCGCCTCCTACGCTACGACCAGTGGAGGGAAACGGCTCTCAAGCAACTGGAGGGCTCAGTAGAGAAGCTAGACAAGGCATCAAGCCTCTCCGCGACTCTGGGTCATGGAGTTAGTGAGCTGGTGGATGCATACAACAAATTTAACAACCAGACCCAGAGTCTAAGGGAGCAGGTTGAAAAAGATGTGGCAAAATACAATGAGTTGCTGGCCGCTGCTAAAATCCACAAACTACGCTCCGAAAGACGCGGCAGGATTGTTCGTGAGTGGATTACCTCTGATGATCCTGAGGCAGAGACTTTCCTTGATCGCCTAACCCAGGAAATGATGGACTCAAGTGCCATGATTTGCTTTGAACAATTTAAATTGGCCATTGAAGAAATGGGGTTAGACTTTGAGGCGATTAAGGAGAAAGCTGTGGCCAAAAGGGAAGATGCCTTGGTCAGCTTACACGAGGAACTGGAGAAGGAATCCGCGGTTCTGACGGATGCTGAATGGGATAGCCTTGAAAAGGAGGATTGGTTGAAGAAGGTGACTGCTGAAGACGAGGAAAGGGCCTTGAGCCTAGATCTAGACAAATTAACATTATCACCTTCTCCCATACCTGAGCAACCGCGGAACATGGCTGTTTCAGACATAGAAAACTTAAGCCTGGACCTCTCCAATCTGATAATTGATGAAGGAAAGCGTCTCCAAGACTTACGCAAGGGCCTGTCAGAGATTGAAGTAGAGCCCTTCAACGTGGAAGATTTTATTGACTTCACTCCTGACCAGCAAGAAGGCAACCCTACTGAAGCCGTTGCTGAGGCCAACGTTGATGAATTCATAGAGGGGATTTGATGTATTTTTTGAGACATTCATGACTTGTAAATATTTTGAACAAACAATTCCTTGTAAGTCCGCACCTGTCGCGGCATTTGATGATTCTACTAAAAGTCCGCATTTGTCGCGGCAACTAACATTTATATTTTGTAAATAATTTTGTATATATTTTGTCGTATATACTGATTTATCGTCTTTTCTAATTTGATTTGCTTATTTCCATATGTTGTAATGTATTCCGCGGTCACAGCTTAAGATAAGGGTTTTTATTGAGCCCCATACTTAGAAAAATCTCAAAGTATAGGTCTTTCCCAATGAGTCCGACTCATCGATATGGCGACTCTCCACTTATACCCTCTTTTACTTGAAAAGATTTGATTAAGGAACCTCATTACCTGGTCCGACTTATCGATATGACGGCTTATTGATGATTTTGATAATTGGAAGATGGCCTCCAATACTTAGAATATTTTGAGGTAAGAAACCCCTAAGTCGGGGTCCGACTTATCAATATGACGACATCATGCCTGTCTGGTGAAAACACTTAGAATCATTTTGATAAGGGATCCTATTCTCAGGGTCCGACTCATCGATGTGGCGACCAAGTGTGCTTGGTGAAAATACTTAGAACAATTTTGAATAGGGACCCCTTTTTTGGGGTCCGACTTATCGATTTTACGGATTAGCCTCAATTAGGTGCTGAATTTAAGGCAATGTGCAAAATGATAAATTTTACCATGTACGTCTGGTAAACATGTTGTAACATCAAGTACGTCTGATGTCTCGGAAATTGTAAGCTCAACGGCTTAAAAATAGATATTGGTGAACGATAACCAGAATGAAATAGATAAATATCAAGAACATACAAACTATGTTGAGAATTGAGACATTTGAAATGTCTAGATTATTTGGAACATAATGAATATTAAATGATGTCGCGGATAGATAGTAGATAGTATATAGCCCCTTGCATATTGACTTAAATGAAGAACTTTTTCAAATGATCTCCATTCCACGGTCGTTGGAGCTTTTTCCCTTTCATGTCTGCTAACTCGAATGTGCCTGGTACCACGGTACGAATGATTTTGAATGGACCATCCCAGTTAGCCCCAAGTTTACCTTTATCTATGATTTTACCCGTAGCCTCAACCTTGCGGAGAACAAAGTCACCTTCCTTTAATGCCCTTGTCTTAACATGACGATTGAAAAGCCGCGTCATGCGTTGCTTTTGGGCTATAGATCTCAACAATGCGTTTCCTCTTGTCTCGGGAAGTAAGTCAAGATTCACTCTCTTTGCCTCAACATTGTCATCATAATTGTAGAAGGTGATTCGAGTTGAAGGCATACCTATTTCAACGGGCAATACGGCTTCTGACCCATAAACCAGAGAAAACGGAGTGTGACCCGTGGCTTCTTTAACAGTTGTTCGACTGGACCATAATACTCCAGGTAACTCTTCATCCCAAGTACCTTTGGCCCCTTCTATCTTCTTTTTGATGCCATTCAAGATTTCCTTATTCGCGGACTCAACTTGGCCATTAGTCTGAGGTCTGGAAACGGAACTGAAACGGATTTGAATGTCGAACTTGTTGCAATATTCCACGGTATGCTTACTGATGAATTGCCTTCCATTGTCCGTGATTATGACCCTTGGTATGCCGTATCTCGTAATGATATTCCTCCAAATGAATTGGCATACCTGTTTATCTGAGATGGTGCTTAAGGCCTCTGCTTCAACATATTTTGTGAAATAGTCGATGGCCACAATAACAAACTTCCTCTGTCCTTTCGCGGGAGGGAATGGTCCGAGTAGGTCCATCCCCCATTTGTCAAAGGGTAGAGCAGCTTGGATACTAGATAGATAGTTGGAGGGCTTCCTATCTATTTTGGAGAAATATTGGCATTTCTCGCACCGTTTGATTACATCTTCCGCGTCCTGCCTCAAGGAAGGCCAGAAGTAACCGCTTCTTAGAATTTTGTTTATGACTGTCCGCGTCCCCTGATGAATACCGCAGCCTCCTTCATGAATCTCGCGGATTATGTAGTTTCCTTCCTCTGGAGTTACACATTTCAACAGTGGTTGGGTATAAGACTTTTTATATAAGGTGCCTTCATATACCTCAAACCATTTCGCCTTCTTTTTTATTACCGCAGCTTCGGTAGGGTCTTCAGGTATAATGTTGTGCTGTAAGTATTGGATGTAAGGATCCATCCAAGACTCGGATCTATCCACCGGATACACCATAAGATTGATGCTGGGATTAGGCAATACTTCCCACACAATATCTCTAGCCGTGGTTGTTTCAGCCGAACTGGCGAGTCTTGCGAGGGAGTCGGCCTGTGCATTCTCGGACCGAGGGATATGGGACAAGGTAAATTTTTCGAACTTCGTGATGAAATCTTTAACTCGGAGCGAATACATTTTCATACTCTCATCCTTAGCTTCAAATTCACCATTTACTTGTCCCACAATAAGCTGGGAGTCTGAATAAGTGGACAAGACCTTAGCCCCGGCTTCATAGCATATCTTTAGCCCCAGCAGGAGTGCTTCATATTCGGCTTCATTGTTTGAAGCCGCGAACTCAAACCTGACAGCCCTCTCCATGCGAGCTCCAGCAGAGGAGATAATAAGGAGTCCTGCCCCACTCGCAATTTTAGTGGAAGAACCGTCCACGTATAACTTCCATTCCTTATTGGGATCCGGAACGGTAGGAATGGTAGTCTCAGCGATAAAATCAGCCAAGGCTTGGGCCTTAATGGCTGTTCGCGGCTCGTATTCTATCCCAAAATCAGCCAATTGATTCGCCCAATCAGTGATACGGCTGGATTGATTTCTCCCTTCTAAGATCTTTTTCAGGGGTTGATTGGATCTGACAATAACTTGGTGTGACTGGAAGTAGGGTTTCAACTTTCGACTAGCCATCACAACAGCGTATAAAACCTTCTCTGATTCCGAATAATTTTTCTCTGAGCCACGATATGCGTGACTTACATAATAGACGGGGAGTTGGACTTTTTCCCTTTCCGCGATTAGTACCCCTGAGAGGGAGTATTCAGAAATTGCTACATACAATACTAAAGTTTCTCTATCAAGGGGTGAAACTAACTTAGGTAGGGAGGACAAGTATTCCTTAATTTGATTGAAGGAGTCCTCGGCTTCTTCTGTCCATTCGAACCGCGTTTGTTTCAAAATCTTGAAGAAGTGGGAGCATTTATCGGCTGATTTAGACATGAATCTGCTCAGTGCCGCGATACACCCTGTTAATCTTTGCACTTCTTTGACTGAGGTGGGGGACTTCATATCCATTATGGCCTTGATTTTGTCGGGGTTAGCCTCGATTCCCCTTTCATCCACCAAGAAGCCAAGACATTTGCCTCCAGTGACCCCGGATACACATTTTTTGGGGTTAAGTCTCATCTGATGTTTGCGCAGGGTGAGGAATGTTTCCCTTAGATCCGCGGCATGATCTTTGGCCTGTTTGCTTTTGGTGATCATGTCATCCACGTACACCTCTAAATTGCGGCCTATCTGGTTTTCGAAGACTTTGTTCACCATTCTCTGATAGGTTGCTCCCGCGTTCTTTAGACCAAAGGGCATTACCTTATAGCAGTATACCCCGGCATTGGTAATAAAGGCTGTATGAGGTTGATCTTTATGCGCCAGAGGGATTTGATGATATCCCGCATTGGCGTCCATGAAACTTAATAAGGCGTGGCCGGCTGTTGAATCCACTAAACGATCTATCTTAGGCAGGGGATAGTCGTCTTTAGGACAAGCTTTGTTGAGATCCGTGAAGTCCACGCACATACGCCATTTCCCGTTCGGCTTTTTGACGAGGACAACATTGGATAACCAATCCGAGTACTTGCATTCCCGGATGAACCCAGCCTTGAGTAGTTTAGCCACCTCCTCCTTTGCGGCTTCTATCCTTTCTTTTCCTTGGTGACGCAGCTTCTGCTTCACCGGCTTATATCCCTCTTTGATGTCAAGTTTGTGACACATGACATCAGTTGGGATTCCCGGCATCTCTTCAACCGAATAAGCGAAGATATCGCGGAACTCAGCGATGGTAGCTAAGACGTCGCGTCTCTCGGCTTCGGGAAGATTTTTACCGATCTTAATCTTCTTCCCTCCAAACATGTCGACCTCCTCGTGCTGCTCCGATGGTCGTGGCTTGGAGGGGGCGTTGGTATCCTCCGTATAAACGGTCATTACGGAGGATGGCTCAGGTCTTTCCCTTTTGGAAGGGATGGCCACGATCGGATCTTGTTTTAGTGTGTTGATGAGGCATCTGCGAGCCGTGACTTGATCCCCTTTTAACACACCCACTTGACCGTCATCCGTTTCAAACTGAAGAAGTAGCTGATGCGGGAGAATCGCGGCTTTCAGCTTGTTGATGAGAGGGAGCCCCATTATAGCATTGTATGGGAATTTTAAGTCGACCACCGTGAATCGGATGGGCATTGATCTGCAGCTATCCTTCTCCCCTACGCGAACTGGTAGGATTATGGTGCCAAGAGGTTGGACTTGGTTTCCACCAAATCCTATCAGCGGCTTATCCAGCGGCTGTAAATGCTTTTCTTCGAATTTCATCTGCCGAAGGCATTCCATGGTGATGAGATCGGCGGTGCTGCCAGTGTCGACCAAGACTCGTTTAACCTTCATTTGTCCGATCTTCATCGAAACGACCAATGGATCGGAATGGGGTTGATGGAGTTGTTGAGATGCAGCGGCATCGAATTTCATAAGAGGACCGGGCGAGATAGTTTTTGGGGGTCCCTTCAGTAACGTGTGAACGCTGTCCTTTGCAGCACGGACAGTAGGATACTCTTCGGAATAACCCCCACAAATGAGGTGAATGGTTCCTTGGGTGTTGGAACTTTCCTTCTTAGCATCTTCTCTTCTGGGTGATCCTCTTCTTTGACGCCAACTGCGCCCCTCCCTTTCGTTTCTGTTGTCCTTTTTAACAACATAACGTTCCAATTTACCTTCGTCGGCCAATTGGTATAATACTCGCTTCAATTCGCGGCATTGGGCCAAGGTATGACCATGCTCTTTATGGTAATCACACCATAAATTGAAGTTTCGTCTATCAGAAGGAGTATTGGTAGGACGTGGCTCCGGTAGATCATCTCTGATAGCGAAGAAGATGTCGCGGCGATTTAAGTTGAATAAAGGATCGTTCCCTCGATCCAACAAATTACGTGTTTTTGGACCCTCTTCCGCGGAATACACCTGCCTCGAACGAGGAGGTCCCATGTCAGAGGAATCAATGCGTCGCGACTGCTGGCCCCTATCTCTCCTAGGTGCGTAGTCTTCTCTGTTTTTGGAGGGAGGCCGTGGAGGTAGTTGATCTTTCCTCTCCGTCCTTCTTTTCTTGGGATCTTGAGCATGGCATATGTCTGAGGCCGTAATATAACTCTGACATTGTTTCATGGCCTCGGCGTATGTCTTCACTTGGCTTTCTACTAATTGAAATTTCAATTTTTGAGCCCGCATGCCGTTTATGAGGGCACTTAGGGCGACGGACTCCTCTAATTCGGTGACCTCCAACACCGCTTCATGAAATTTCTTAATATAGGAGGATATTGACTCCCCTTCCTGCTGGGTAATGCTGAGTAGGTGGAAGTTGGATTTCTCCTGTCGTCGGGAGGCGACGAAATGGCAAAGGAACTTGTCTTCAAGTTGGGCGAAGGTACGAATACTTCCCACGGGAAGTGAAGTGTACCACGTCAGCGCAACTCCAGACAAAGTGATGGGGAAGTATTTGCATAATAAAGCTGAGTCCGCAGTATATAAGAGCATCAAGTTTTTGTAAGCCATAATATGTTCTTCTGGGCATGAGGTGCCATCAAAAGTTGTCATATTAGGTACTTTGATCTTTGCGGGGTTCGGAGTTGCCAATACTTCCGCGGCCAGGGGAGAGTTGATTTGAATGGAGGCTTCTGGTTGGATTCGAGGCGACTCCTCGGTAGGCTTTCCCTTCGGATCTTGGTAGTGGCTGGATCCAGTATGCGAAGATCTTCGTCGTTCTTCGCGCTTTTTATCAATAAGTGTTTGAACCGGGTTTGACCTTTGCCGCTTCTTTTGGAGGAAGGAGCGGGCGTCATGAGATGCGGTTTGCCTTTCGTCTTGAGAAGTGTTTTTAGATTTCACTTCCCGTGTGTTGCCTCTGGTACGGCTTTCATGGGTGCGTGACATTTCACGCCTTCTTTTGTTTCTCCGGCTGGAACGAGAACTCCCTGTGTTTCCACTTCGGGATCCTTGAGGTGTCGGTTGAGGTTGCGGATTGATACGTTCTTGTAGATGTTTAATTTGATTCGCCATCTCATCAACGGTCTGTTGTTGGACCGGAGTTTGGGTGATGACGTTACGCAGCTGTTCGGCAAAAGCCGCGGTAAGATTTTGTGCAAGTAAGTCCAGATCACGACGGGTCACGGCCTGGTTGGCTTGACCTGCTGAAGTGTCTGTATCAGTACTTTGCACGGTAGCGGTTTGAGTAGGATTTCTTTTGGGAGCCATGACCTTTTGATCGATTCCCCACAGACGGCGCCAAACTGTTTCTGCGAAGAAACTTGAGTTGATGTTGCTGCTTGAATTCACCTGAAGAGGTAGTAGTGAAAGAACTGAATCGCCTTGTTGTAGGTATTCGTGCGGTTTCGTCTGTAGCTGTAACCTGCACACAAGTTAGCCTAACCCGGGATGTGATCTCCCGGAAGGGCACTCCGACGCTCAAGTCAGTAAGCAGATAATAATATGATCGACAGATGAAAAGTAATGATTTGGGAGTGTTAGGGTTGTGAAAGATGATGGTTATGGATGAATAGGGAGATCACGGGTTTTGTGTTTGAGTTTGAGTGTAGTGTAATGAATTAGTATGAGATTACTGGATTAGATTATAAATAAATCAGGAATTCCCCTTTTTATACTTGAAGAAAGAGTATTTTTAGGAGATAGTGGGGTGACAAGATAATGGGAGATCATGGGAAGGTGGTTTGCTATTTTTAGAATATTGACAGTTACTTGCTTGGAGACCAAGCAAGGTAGTTTAAGAAATCAGGTAGTCAAAGTCAACAAATAATAAAGAGGGGTAGGAAGGTAATTAAGGATAATAAATCAATTAAATAACATAAATAAATATTACCATGACATTATTATTATTATTATTATTATTATTATTATTATTATTATTATTATTATTATTATTATTATTATTTTATTTTTTTGATAATAAAGTTTTATATTACCCAAGAAACAAAAAACAGAATACAAGGAAAATGTCAAAAAAAATAAATTTAGGAATACATCAAGCTTAAAACCTATACAAGTCTAAACTAGGTTAAGAGGAATGCCTAATTGACCATACAAAAATAGTAAGATACACTTAGTACTACATGCTAATGATCTTAATTACGGATTAGTAGGCAAGAGAATAGCTCCACTCAAAATTGATTTCCAGAACTTTGAATTTGATAACAGTAGCAACCAGTCTACAAAATGCTACAAGTATCAGTTAGTACTATAACAATTTTTGCTTTCTAATTTTGGCTAATGTGTGACATAGATGTCTGACTGTGATGAGCAAAAGAATAAGCTGGTGCAACAAAAAATAAAATAGGTTCTGATCTATCATTAGCTCTCTTCATCGTTTAGACTCAAGCAACACATCATTCATGGATTAAACTACATTATTCCAGCAAGAATATCAATCTTTGTATTCATGCACAGTAAACTAGTCCACTTATAAAATTGCGTAAGGCATGTGAGTTATAAATATAGTAGAGCATAATGCCTTACAAGTAAACTCAGTTCTTTCACTTCCCTTAAAATAGCTCATCTTCAGCTTTATCTTCTTAACTTCAAAAACAAAACACATGCCAAGTAAGACTTACAAACATTCAGACAAATGCCATTTATAAGAACTATAAAATAAGTACCTGAGAATGGACATTCCATAGATTAATTGACGAAAGCCAAATACTTTACTAATAATTCAACGTAACTTATAACCCAAAGACATTACATTTAAGGAAAAAATAAAAATTAAGTAGTTCATCCAAAGCTCCAAATTAGCAATAGATAGTAAAAGCAAGAAAAAGATTCAGATTAACAACCAACAAATGCCCAAATGTTTAATTGAACAATTGAATCAATGAGTTTAAATCTAATAAACCATGCACTTGAATATATCATATTTAAACTTGTTAATGGGATAGAACTTGAGATAGGAAGGGAAATCAGTGAGGGGATTTGAGTGGATCGAGCGACGTCAGAAATATAACAAGGATATGTCGAAACAAGAAAAAGTTTTTACGAAGAAGGGAATTGAAAATCAATAAAAATTAGATTGAAAAATAGAAAAGATTAGAGAAAATACCTGTACCGGTCGAATTGTTCCTCATCTCCTTTGTTTATGTGAAATCCAGATGAATGAAGCCAAAAATGATGATTTACAGTTTATTCTTACATTTGTTGTCTTTGTTTTTATGGGAAATTAGGGTTTGGGAGATGAAGGGGCGCAACGTTTGTTAAAAAATTCCTTCACCTTTTAGTTTTTTTTTTATGTTTTTTAAATGAGCTTTAGCCACACTTATTAGTGTGCCTGACATGATTGCTTTATTTATATTTTAAATAGAGCTTTTAGCCACGCTTATATGTGAGGCTAATATTCTCACACTTAATAAGTGTGCCTAAATGAAATAAGTGTGTCTATTTGCATAATAGTCAGCCACGCTTAATCAAATGTGGCTAAATAAGTGTGGGTACTTACCACTTTTTTTGTAGTGTATATATTATGTTATAACCTCAAATATATATATCTATATTGTAATAACTTCAAATTTATGATGTTATAACCGCAAACATATGCTGGTATTACACCAAATATAATATTTAAATAACCCCAAATAAATGTTGTTATAAACTCAATTATATGTTATGTGACTTTTCATATTCCACTTTTAACGTGCTTTAGGTGTTTTTCCTAAATTAATATATATTAGTTTTGCATTGGGTTGGATTTTTGAGAGCCGCATTTACAAAAGTATCAAATAAAAATTGTCGTTAAACATTCAATTCAACACTCTTTGGACTCTCATTCAACTTACACAAGGTTGCTTTTAATTAACATTCATTCTGGAACATTTGTCTCTCGTACTTATTATGATAGATCTGAGTTTTATTACAAAACGTTATTATGAAGAGTTTCAAACAAGTATTTTATTTCAAATTATGGATTTTAATTATAAAATCATATAAATGAAGAATTTGAGAATGACAACGTTTAGATAATCATTCTCAAAATAGTGAACTTTGATCCACATCTAAATTTGAAAATTTTTAATTTGTCAAATAATAAATTTGAGCCAACCCAAATTTTCAAGTGTGATCATCATTCCCAAACATGACATTAGAAAATTTAATATGACGATTTCACGTTTTTGGCTTTTACATGTGGTGGACAAACTTTTACTTTCTAGAAAAAAGTTCTTTTTTTGTTAAATATTTGCGTTAAAATGAACTTTTTTTCATAAAAACAAATATTGAGAGTTTGAGATCATTGTATTGGAAATTTTTTATAAAATTTGTTTGAAATAAGTATTTAAATTAACTAAGGACTTTAATTTTGTATACCACAATAAAAATTAAAATTTCAAAATCACTATTCAAAATAAAAATACACAAATTCTTATTTGAAAAAATTTACATATTAACAATATAACACAAAATAGAAGAGTATTTGAAGAGAAAAAGTTAAGCATCAAATCATTGCGTGTTTCATAGAAGTAAGATGCATTAGAAAAAGTCTTATCCGACAAAATGAAATTGTTTTTGTGATTTGTCCCACCACTTTTTTCCCAAAAAAACTTCTTTTATCTTCCTTTTGTTAGACTAAGATTTGATATGGGAAATGTTTGACTAATTTTAGAAAAATAATCCATGAGATTTTAAGGAGAACTCATCTTATTGAGCACTCCCCTTAAAGAATCTTCCACAAATTTATTTTAACATTTTTATAATTCTTATGGCCTCATATATTTTCCACTAACCTTATAAAAATATTAGTATTAAAAACATGTGCAATGCTACGAACTTGTTAGTATGAAGATAAATAAATATAATTTTCAAATTCATGTAATATTAAACATACTAAATGTTAAAGAGGAAGTACTAATTGTAAATATATGGTAATATGACATTGTTTATTTGCGTAAATTTAAATAGTTTGTATATAATCTTAAAAATGAGGAATGTAATTGTCTTGAAAGTTAAATATAATTGCTTTATTAATTTTTCTATTACGGTACATTTTTTTAATAAATCTTTTTTTGTCATTCTCTAACTTTGCTCAGCAATGTTGAACTTAAATGTTTTAAATCTAATTTAAAGGGTATTTCTATTTGTTCACTCTTCTACAACTTAAATGTTTTAAATCTAATTTAAAGGGTATTTCTATTTGTTCACTCTTCTACAACGCTTACTTTTTCTTTTATTCATCTATTTGAAATTTATTTTTAATGTTACTATATATCTAAACAATAACATAATTAGACCTATTAAAAATATTTGACAGTATATATAAATTTTTAAAAATAAAACTAAAAATTTTATTAATTATTATACAAAATAATTGGTCTTCGCAAATATATTATAAATAATCGAGCTATTGTTAGTTAATTAAGTACTTTGGGATAAGGTGCAACCATGTAACGACGATAATAAAACTAATGAAAACAATTATGACTAACATTTTACTAATCATAAGTGTATACTTCCTCCGTTCCGAAATACTCGCTACATTTCGTTTTTGTGCACTATTCGTCATTCAAGCTTATTTTACATATTGCGACTAATGTGTAAGTAAAAATATAGTCAAGTGAGATCTTGTTTGAATCGTCTAATCGCATACTTTTATAATATTAAATTTTTTTAATTTTTAAATAAGTGTAGTTTAAGATATTAATGATCAAAATTGTGCATTGGATTGCGTAAAAAAGTGAAATGTAGCAAGAATTCTGGAACGGAGGAAGTATAATATTAACTTAGATGTTAAATTAAACCAAATGGAACTGCGTATATCTATCGAAGTTGTCTAAGTAAATAACAATGATTTGTATATTAACAAATCTTCATTATATGTAAGAATCTGATAAGGTTAGACTTTAAAAATTTGTAACTTTTTGTTTTATTACTTTATTAGTATTTATTTTATTTTTTCAAGAAGGTTTACAAATTATGATCATTAACTAGAAATTATTAATATCTATAATTGAAAACAGGATAAGGCAAATCACCGAAGTTTAAGGCAATTATTTATCCATAAATCGATGTTATTGTAGGAATTGGAACATCTTGGACCCAATTACAGATCATGTTTGTTTGTAATTGGAGTGATTAATTATGTAAATCACCGACAAATTGTACATCCGACTAATGTTTTGAAATGCGTATTAATGTCGAAAGTCTAAACAAGATCCAGATGTGAAGCATTAACAACAACCCATATCATATTATTTTATGTTCTTTCATTTCATATCAACAGATTTATTATTGACAGCTAAAATATAATGATCAGTATTCACTATTCAGTACCAACCTACTGAAAGCGGACATCAGGCAAGAATATATATGTACTATTAAAAAAAATTGTCCTGAATAATCTGATTTATTGCCAATATGCTGTGAATAATCTCAACTATTGATTATTTCTTATTAATCCAACTTTTATATGTTTTTTGCTGACAACACCCCTTGTCACATTTAACCGACTATTGTAGGTACCAAAGTTGTTAAAATCGTGATTCTACTTAGAATCGTTTAGTGAGGTAGAATCGAATCGGTAGAATCGAATCGTAGAATCGTACGATTCTACAAATAAACTTAAAAATATAAAAAATTTCTAGTTTCTTATCATTATTATCCAATTCAAAACTTCAAATCAATGAATTAAAGCTTCTTTGACTTTATGTTTAGGAATATAACGAAAACTTCTAAATAATTAGTTTAAATCTTCATACCGATTAAGAAATTTGTTTTTTAAAAGTTTTCATGTTGAAAATTTTGAAATTTATGTGTATATGCGAAAGAGATTAGTAAAATATGGTACATAAGATAAATTAAAAATAATCCATACTATATTAGTAGAATCGGA
Organism: Amaranthus palmeri; assembly: GCA_019776075.1. NCBI lineage: Eukaryota > Viridiplantae > Streptophyta > Magnoliopsida > Caryophyllales > Amaranthaceae > Amaranthus > Amaranthus palmeri. The sequence goes on along the minus strand of JAAKBH010000053.1, from coordinate 172,278 downwards.
TCGTTAAATCGTAGAATCGTAGAATCGTGTTATGGTTCTACCTTTAAAAATTTTATTCTAACTAGAATCGTAAGATTCTACAACTTTAAGATTCTACCTGCGATTCAAATCGCTCGCTTGTTTTTGAATCGTAAAATTATAGAATCGTAGATTAGAATCGCGATTTTAACAACCATGGTAGGTACCTACTAGCCATTACGCTCACTTCTTCTTCCTCCTTATGCTTCTTTGTTGGTCTATCTCAACTCCCCTTTGGCGGTAGGCAACTATTGTTGAAAACGATGACGTATTAGCGATTGAACTACGAGTTTCAACCACTAACACCACCAAGATCGAAATATGTGAAGTCTTGTGTTTACAAATTACGCAAACTATAACTCGATGTTTGTAGGAATAAAATGCAATAATAAAATGACACAAATGTTTAAGGAGGTTCACCCAAAATTGGCTACGTCCTCCGTGGTGTAGTATCTCTCTTATATTATAACAATTTGAGAAATTACAATTAGAGAAGAGATTAGACTAAGTGTTTGGCTATGGGTATGTGTTTGATTTTTGTGGATTTTCTTAGTGAGTACATATGCTCACTATTTATAGTGGTCATAATATTAATGAGTTTACAATTTATAGTGGTAATAATACTAATGAATTTACAATCTCAATGCAGAGAGTTAACACCACTAAATGCCATTTGGAATACCAACCGAACAGAAACTAGAATCCAAAGTGCATCAGCACCATGTGCTCGTTCGAGCATATATTCCGCTCGTTCGAGCACTTCTCTGCCAGGTTCCAGTAGCTTTCTGATCTAAGCGCTCGTTCGAGGCAATGGGTTTACACTTGGGGCCTCGTTCGAGCATCAATCATCAGAGAATGTCCCTTTGGCTTCTTTACTCATTACCACTTCATATTACTCCTTAGCTTAAGTTACCCATTTAATTACAAGTAACTTAATACATTCATTCTAGCTCTTAAACACCATATTCAACACCCATTAATCTTACCCATTAACTTACTCTTCTAGGATTCCATCCTAAGAGTCACACTTGATATATTTTGGTGCACTCAAGTCACACCATTCATAACAATAGTAGTCGGTTAAAATGTGGAAAATGGTATTGTGAGCAAAAAGAATTAAAAGGTTAGATTATTTAAAAATAATCAATAGTAGAGATTATTCACAGCAAATTGGCGATAGATCAGATCGTTCAGGACAATTTTTTCGAATTTATTTAATTACAAATTTATTAATATTGAATAATGAAAAATAAATTTGAAACAAAAATATGAAAATCTAATTCATTTAGTACATATACAAAGATAAAAGTTCGACATCTTTAAATTGCCTCTAGTAGGCACAATGCATTCCGTGGCACAATAAAGTAATTGTCTCGGAAGATGTATAATTGTGATGAAATTGAGCTCTACACTACCTAGGATCAATGATCAGTGCGTTAAAATTGGCTTAAACACTTGTGATCAAAAAAGGAAACCATGCACATCAAGTTTATACAATTCAAAGCAACAAAGATCAATCAAAGGCACACACAACTATTTAACGCAGTTTACCCTTAATTGGGTGTTGTGAATGGGCTATGGAGTTTGGATTGAAAACAAGAATAAGAAATGGATGAAAAGAACAAACAAAAACAGAGCACTATGAACAACTATGGCCAACACAAGAATTATGAGGTATCTTAGGATACCTCCCCCTCAACAAAAGCTTCTTATCATTAATGGATTCAACAATACAATAATGATACACTCTAATAGCTTTGATTAACACCTTAACAAAGCTATTCTCTCAATAATACATAAACAAAGTAAGAAACTCTCAACAAAGTACTCTCACTCTTGTGTATGTCTACCAATGCATTTCTATGATGTTAAAGGACCCTTTTATAGGCCTTAGGACACCCTAGAAGCTTCTAGAAATAAGCTAGTACTATGGGTGCTTGAAGCCCAAGCAAAATCAAGAGAAAACAAGTTACTCGGCAAGTTGTACTGTGCGTCAGAAAAAGCAGTCTCCAACCGCTCGACCGAGCCACTTCGCTCGACCAGGTCGAGCAGGCGCCCAGCAGCTTCTGTCTATCTTCTGTTTTGCAGCTCGACTCGAGCTGGTTGGCTCGACCCTTCGAGCGGTTTCCTTCTTGGCCAGCTGCTGCATTCTTCACCCCATAAACCAACTTTTCTATGCTCATTCATGCTTGGTCCATCATCCAAACAAATTATATCTCCCACTTTGATCACTTCACCAAGTGATCCAAACACTAAGTTATCACACCTCTTAGCACTCACATTATCCTCCTCAATGCAAGATAATGCATGCATAAGCTACAATGTGATCGAACTCTCCATCATCGACATGAGATTTCGGGCTTGATTCAACATTGGGATATATCCACGGTTAGCCTAGATGTCTTTGAACATGATACAAGGGAGGAATAATCATAATTAGAAAAATAATGATTTTAGAGAGAAATTGATGTCCTAAGTGATAACAGAATCATCAAAGAATTGTCAAACACAAGAAAATACATGAAGTGTTATAATAGAAGTTCACTTAATGTAGTTAATGAACCGGGAGAATAAAGGAAGAAAGAGAGTTTGAATTTATATTGTTTGGCAAAATAACATGAATTTTACAGGTGAAGTGTTATCTTGGTGTGCTTAAAAATTCAATTCTTATAGCTACTATGATTCCATACATAGATATTCTACATGGTAGGCACGAACTATTGCAAAATTAGGTAGATGATCTGCATTAAATACTGCAAAAAAAGAAGGGATGTTGGGTATTAATATCAACGTTTATGACTTTTGTCAGATTTAACGGAAAAATAAACATTATCCCTTTACTGTAGGTTAATGTTAAAAGTAGAGTGCTATTTTGCGGAAATTTTTTTAGTTGCTACTATTGTCCTTTGCAATAGTGTTTGTCTACCATATATAATATTCATTCATTCAATATAAATATAAAGATTTGATTAGTTTAGAAAAATCACTTAAATGTTAAATTATTTTGAGAAATTTTTTTAAAAATCAATTTTATTTAGCCAATGAGGGGACAAGGAGGATAAACTTTGCACATAGAACCTTTAATTAAGCAAAAAAAATACTATTAACATTCAACAATGTGTAAGACTATTCTTTAAAAACCTAATTAGTTGAAGTAAAAGTAGGATTCAAAGAATCTAATCATCCAAATATAAAAAAAAGAAAAAGAGTAATAGGAAAAAAGAGCAAATTGCCCGGGAAATATCTGAGCAATCTGCCCGTCGTCAGAACAAAGTTCTGAGCACACCACACGGTCAGTTCTTTATCTGTATCTCTCTCTAGATCAACGGGCAGTTCCCAAACTTCCACACTGCCCGTCTTTCTTTCTCTCTCCTCTATCAATTACTCTTACTAAGCAATAACAATAGTCTACTCTACTTGAAAAAGAGTGCTTTAAAAAGACTCTTTCCCTTTTATCAATCCTACGCCATCCACCCATTTACTCGGGTTCAAACCACCAGAGCACGGCCGTGATTTCTTTTGCTCTGGTCGGTTTTTACCATCTGGGTAATAATGGGGCAGGGAATGAGTTGTGCATCTTCAAATAACCATGAAAATGGCATCTTTAAATTTGCTCAGTTGGGTGATTTAGATGCTCTTAAATCAGAGTTAAATGAAGACCCTGAACTTTTATATGAAGTTTCTATTTATGATCATAACTCTTTGCTTCATATTGCTGCTTCTAATGGCCAGATCCATGTGAGTTTTCTTCCTTTTGTGTTTGTTTGTTGTTGGGTATTTGGAAAATTTGTGATTCCTTTGTTGGGTTTTTGATTTTGAATGTGGGTTGTTTTCTGGATTACTTTTTGATGGATTTTTGTTCTGTTTTTATTGGGTGATTGGAAAATTTCTGATTCTCTTGTTATGCTAAGGTTTTTCTGGAGTAATTTTTGATGGTTTTTTGGTGTTTTATTCAGGTTGTTTGTTGGCTATTGGAACAAGCAGTTAATCTTGATGCATTAAACCGTTACAAGCAGGTTTGCTATTGCAAGAAATTTATATGCTTTCTTTTTGTTTTTTTATTGTATTTACTGATTAACTGATTTTTTGTTGAATGATTCAGACACCACTTATGTTAGCCGCAAAACATGGGAAAATTTCGTGTGTGGAGAAGCTCCTTCATGCAGGAGCAAATGTAATTTATCTTCAACTCAACATTTTCAATCCATTTTCTCTGCGTCTAGTGATTTTTGGTTATTATGATAAAATCAAAGTGAAAAATGAAATTTATAAGAATTTTTCTAGTAATTTCTTGGTTGAAATTTGAGTTGTACTGATCTGAGAAATCAGAAATGTGATACTGATATTAGAAAAATTTGCAGATTTTGATGTTTGATTCATGGCGGGGAAGAACTTGCCTACATTATGCTGCCTATTATGGGCATTCAGATTGTTTAAAAGCCATTCTTTGTACAGCTCGTACATCACATGTAGCATTGTCTTGGTAGGTTTTCCAACCCATTTCCAAACTTTGTTTGTTGAAGTTATATAGCTGGGATATTTGGCTGATCATGATATTGGCATGGATTTTCAGGGGATTTACGCGGTTTGTGAATATTATTGATGGAAAAGGTGCAACCCCATTGCACTTGGCCGCCTGTTTTAGACAGCCGGAATGTGTTCATATATTGCTAGATCATGGAGCTTTAGTATGTGCTTCGACCGGAAGATTTGGGTTAGTAGGGAGGGCTGTATTAGTTTGAACATTTGTTGAATTTCAGTCTTGTAGAACTTCCATTTATTTGAAATGGTTTGGAATTTGTTTAGTAGATATCCTGGAAGCACTCCCCTTCATTTGGCTGCACGAGGGGGATCGCTCAATTGTGTCCGTGAATTGCTAGCATGGGGCGCAGACCGGCTGCAAAGAGATGAATCTGGGTGAGGTTTCTGTTTGTTCTATATACTTTTCGTCTAATTGCTTGATAAAGATTAAATTTGTTGTTTAACCTTGTTTTATCTAGTATTACTATAGCTTATTTGTTGAACGTCAATTGCTAACTGTGAAAATCTGACACTATGTTTGGATAGCAAATTAGGGGAGAAAAGAAAGGATTGAACGGGAAGGGAAGGAAGGGAAAGGAAGGGGAGGGGAAGAAAGGGATAAGACTCTGTTGTTTATTTTCCTTCCATATCTTTTATCTTCTGGAGAGATTTTGATCATAACAAAATTAAGAGACTTAGTCCCTCCAAACCCCTCCTCCAAAACCCATCCGTTTTTACTATCTAAACAAGGGGATTTCCTTCAAATCTTCCCCTTCTTTTCCTTCCGTTTCCTTCAATTCAAACAAGGCCTTGGGCTCAGGATTATTTGTGTGCGGGCAAAATGATATTTGCTATGTAGCTCTTATAGGGGGAATCCACTTTACGATAATGAAGTACATCCAGATTCTCTTTTCGGTTTCAGAAAATATTTGATTCAATTAGATATGTTCTTTGTTGGCATACTACATTTACTAAGCCTCGTTAGTGTATTTTTGAATAGACCACTATTAGACCCTTGTGTTAATGGACTTGTATTTTCAGGAGAATACCGTACATGGTAGCGTTAAAATATAAGCATGGGGCATGTGCTGCCTTGTTGAACCCTTCATCAGCAGAGCCTCTTCTGTGGCCTTCACCATTAAAGTTCATTAGCGAGCTTAATCCTGAGGCCAAAATTCTACTTGAACAGGCTCTAATGGAGGCCAATAGAGAGAGGGAAAAGACCATCTTGAAAGGAGCCGATTTCTCAATTGCGTCTCCATCAGATTCGGATGGTGGGGTAGTCGACGATAGTTTGTCAGAGGTAAGCTACTGCTATAACTTCAATTGAAACTTGATAACAATTACACATTGTTATGAATATGTGTAGTGTAAACGTTAATCAATATGCGCATTACTTTCAGGCCAGTGATACCGAGTTATGCTGCATATGTTTCGATCAAGTCTGTACAATTGAAGTCCAAGACTGCGGGCATCGAATGTGTGCTCATTGTACCTTAGCCCTCTGCTGCCATAACAAGCCGAACCCAACAACAGCAAGCGTAAACCCACCTGTGTGCCCATTTTGTCGGAGCAATATTTCCCATTTAGTGGTTGCTAAGCTAAGCACCGAATTCGATGATATTGATTTGAGTTCCACAAAAATGAAGAAATCAAGGAGATCTTGGAACTTGAATGAGGGAAGTAGCAGTTTCAAGGGCCTATCGGCATTTGGAAAGATGAGTGCTAGGGGTTCGGGGAGAATCAGTGCAGATGAGCTGATTGATAAGCCCAATGAGTAGAGTTTCTAGCGTTTGAAGGTCCGAGCTTTTGAACAGGCGCTAAAGATCAGTCAGTCAGTCGGTCCTAGAATCATTTATATATCCAATATACATAAATGTTGAAAATGTAGATTTCGGGTAATAAGGGCAGAAGACGAGGGAAGAAGAGGTTTTCGATTAAGAAGTTGGGTTTGGTGAGTTTGTTGAAATGGGGTTTATAATAAGTTGTAATATAATCTTTGTTTGCTTAAGGTTCAATGAATTGCAAGTGAAATGCATAATTCTGTTTCGGGAAGTTTAGTCTTAGATAGCAAGTATTCTTTGTTTACCTTTTAAGAGGAAGAGTTATTCATTCATCAATGGCTGCTTAATTAAATATTGTCATTGGGTAGACCCTTTGTAGGAGTCAATTCCACCTACCTTGTAATCCATATCCCACCTATCTCTCTTTGCCCTCGCCTACGGCCTCGCCCTCGTCCTCGCCCTCGTCCTCGCCCTCATCTTGTTGCATGGACGGAGGTTGGAGCATTGGCAAGTGATTTACTACTAAATACGTATTATTCATTGCTGTAAAAGCCACAATACAATGTATATGAATGCTTTGAATTCTGGTTTGCAATAATATAAGATGTTCAACATCTCTTTTGGAGATCTGCTTATTGTTATTTTTCATTTTTTGTCCCAAGCCACTAATAGGAGTTAGTAAAATCCTGTGCATGCGATTCTCAAATCGAACTAATTAGTACAAAAAAACACGGAGTTTTTCGACGGAAAAACATAGGTTTTTTCGACGGTTTTAAGGAAGTTAAAAATATTTTTTCGACGCTTGTAGAAGCGTCGAAAAAAATGGCGTAGCAGATTTTCGACGCTTTTTTTGGACGCTTATTTTCGTCTAAAACATTATGTATTTCCGACGCTTTTAGCCGTAGAAAATAAGATTTGGCGCCCAAAAATAAACAATACTATTTTAACATTTTCGACGCTTTAAAGCGTCGAAAAATATTTTGCACCTTAAATCTATGCTACATATTTTGGGATTTTAGACGCTTTATTGTGTCGAAAAAACTCATTATATTAGACGCTTTAAAGCGTCGAAAAAGCTCATTATTTTAGACGCTTCTTAGTGTCGAAAATTCTTAATATGTTATCTTATCTTGGGGTGAGCATGTAACTCGATGCAAGGTTGTTCTCAACAAGACTAAAATAAGTCTATGCCTGCTTTTTCATGATATGGGGGCCGGGCAGCGCGTTCATCATTGAGAGAAAAAAGTGTTGGAGCCACAAAGAACACCGAAGAGACTAAGAGCCAATTCAAAATTCGAACCCGGAGAAGAAAGATCATATATAGTTAGCCAAGATCTTAGCTTAGAGCGAGCTGATTTGAAGGCAAGAAACAAGAAAAGCGTAGTTAATAACACCACCTAACGAGAAATTATTATTATTATTATTATTATTATTATTATATTATTATTATTATTATTATTATTATTATTATTATTTAGAGATATTATTCATTCGCTCAAAATAATCTCAATTACTTATTAATTATAAACCATAATAATTTCAAGTGTGGATATATTTTTTCAAAACAATCTAGCAATTGTTTTTTCCTTGTATCTAGAGGTGTTCATTTGGGTGATTGGGTTCATTTATCGTTCAGAAAAATACACCTTATAGTTAAGAATTATTATTGAATAACTAATAATTGATTTTATTTTGAACGCTTGAACAATAGTTGAAATTATAATTGTTTATTTTTCCTTATTTTTTATTGTCATAACTATCCATATATTTAATCCTATGCACCCTAATAATAGTCACATTTGACTAGGCATTTTCGTCAATGTAATAATTATATTATTAATATCTCTAATCATGCATAACTAAGGGTTGTACAAAAAGTGATATATTGATCTTTGGATTAAATAACTATATTATAATTTAGAAATTAATAATAAAATATAAATTAAAAATCATAAATGAACTGTGTTAAAAAGTTAATTTAAAACAAGGAGTATTAATCTAAAAGCATGTTCTCTTAAATTAGATTAGATCAAATAATTTCAAACATTTGGATATATGAATGTCTGTGTTAAAAATTAAAATAACTTCACTACATAAGTAAATGTCATGGTTGAAAACTCAGAATATTAAATAACTTAAATAATAAAGAAATAATACTTTCTCTGTTCCAATATACTCGCAATATTGGAAAACCAAACACTGTTCACTTATCTCTCTTAATTTGCGATTAATTCGTAATTTATAAGTTAAGATATAGTCAAGTGGGATCATACTTGATTCGTCTTGATGCAAAGATTATTAATATCAAATTTTTATAATTTTATATTATACATAATTATATATATTAAAAATTGAATTAGTGCATTGAACTGCGTAAAAAAACAAATATTACAAGTATTTTGAAACAGAGAAAATACATATTATTAGGAATGATCCTTAAAACATGTCAATATGCATGTCAAGAACCAACTCAACCAAAAGCTTAAGCTGATGGTTGAGGCCCCAAGATATGTTATATACTCTAACACGCCCCCTCACACGAGAGCCCTTTGAGCTAGAAGTGTGGATGCAACACAGGCTCTCCTCATACCTGGTGCTAAATATTCCACTTTAATTGAGGGGTGGTTGAAATTCGAACCCATGACCTCTTGTCGCACTGGCCTCTGATACCATGTCAAGAACCAATTCAACCAAAAGCTTAAGCTGATGGTTGAGGCCCCAAGATATGTTATATACTCTAACAATGCAAGGTTATAGTCAAAACTATTTGATGACATTATGTTGTGAATGTGAAATGTATAAAATTGAAAATTGAAGGACGTATAAGAAATTGTACACGTATTTTTGTAATTGTACCTATCAAATATCAACAACATTCTTGTAATTATAGTAACAGTTGCCCTTTTGCTTTCATCAACTTTATTATGGAATCGGAACACTTTTGCTTTGACATTTGGGCACCGTTACTTGACCTTCAAAATAACTTTTCAATTAGCATTCATTATTTTGGACCAACTTCTGATTTATCGTTTATCACCATATTTTTATTTTTCAGTTAGGCTTTTTTTTTATCATTTATTTATATCAAATAAATTTAGCTATACTCTGGTTGGTATGAAGGAAAATGATAGAGATAGACACTGGCTGTATAGGACCATATATATTGTATAGTTTTTTACTTATATGGATTTCTAACTTATTTTTTGAGACCTTATCTCTGAATTCTATGCACATGAAGAATGCGGGTGGGAAACTCTATCTAGAATGTGTACCCTCTTAGCAATCTGATGCAAATAGCTGAATTTAGGAAGTTAGGTCTGGGATGCTTTGTACATGTTTGTAGCTTTTCTAGTTTTATTAGAAATTCATTCATCTTCCAAAAAAAAAAATAGCTCTAATTTACTTTTATATTTTAAGAACTTCACATCTTAAAGGTGGGGAACAAACTCAATCAGTTAATAGGGAGTGTGTGGAACAAACTCAATCGGTAAATAGGGAGTGTGTGAAGATAAAGTAGTAATCAACAATGAAAGGTAAGCTTAAACCTCATAATCCGTTTGGTTATTAGTATTAGAATGTGCTAATCGGTCAATTGGGCAAGTTAATTGGCATATTCGATTAAATGACTCAATTAGAGGGGGAATGCAGGAAATAATAAGGGAATAAATGCAATGTATTTGTTATTACGAAAACAAGAATGAATTTGTCTAAATTAGCATAATTACTAGAATGTAAATATTGTAGCTAATTGCACTAAATATTTAGACCTATTTTGTACACAATAGTTCAATCAAAAATAGAGACACAAAAAATTATATTTCTTATCCAAAACATGTGAAGATGAGAACAATTCCTTACGAAAGTTTTCTTAGGAGCTAAGAGACTTCAATGGACATAGGCAGAGATGCAGGTAACTGTAACTCGGTACATGAAGGGTTTGGTATGGGGACAAGGAATGAGAGTGAGGAGAATTTGCTGGATTTTGTGCTGACCAAAGAATTGGTTATAGCAAACTCGATCTTTAGGAAGAAAATTGAGTATTTGAGTACATATAAGAGCGGTGGACATGCAACCCAAGTTGACTATTGCTTAGTACGCAAGGGAGATTGAGTAAGTGGTGTTGGGTACAAAGATGCCCACCCTACACAGACTTTTAGTACTAGTTTTTAGGATAAGAAAGAAAATTCTAGAGAAGAAGATCGAGTTCAAGGGTAAGATTATGTGAGGGAGATTCAAAAGGGATATAGGCACAACCTTGTCTAGCAAGATAAGTTCGTTAGGTTTTCCAAGTCAGTCTGACGATGCGAATGATATGTGGGTGAAAGTGGCAAAAACCCATTCGAAAAGTGGCAAAAGAGACCTTGGGGTGTCATCTAGGAAACCACAAGTGTTCAAAGGGTCATTATGGTGGAATGATGACGTGGAGAAGAAGAAAAGGACAAAAATAAGAGGTTTAAGGAACTTATGACATGCATGGAGGAGGAGGACAGGAAAGAAAAGAGAGCTTTACAAAGAAGCAAAACGGGTGGCAAAGAAAGCGACAACAGAGGCAAAAACTCGTGCTTGTGAAGACTTTTATCGGATGCTTGATACCAAATCATATTTTTAAGTTGGCAAAGACTAGGTCCAAACAACAGCAAGACTTAGAGGCAATAAAATACATCAAAGATGAGGGAGAACGATTTCTCTTGAGACAAGAGGACATTAAAATGAGATGGCATCAGTACTTCTCTCAATCTCCGACGAGTTTATGGGGCCAAAGGAGGGGGATAGTCAAACTTCTGACGCCAACGACCACAAGAATATGGTTCCACGAGTGATATTACAACAGAGGAAGTAGGAGAAACTCTCAAAAAAGATGGCAAAAACAAATACAGTCGGTCCAAATAACATCCCAATCGAGGTGTGGAGGGGTTTAGGAGAAGAGGGCATTCGTTGGCTGACTAAGCTCTTTAATGTTATCTTGAGGACACATAAGATGCCAGATGAATGGAGAAAAAACACACTAATACCTATATTTAAAAACAAAGACGATGCGTAAATATGCGAGAACTATAGAGGTATCAAACTTCTAAGTCATACAATGATATTATGGGAAGAGCAATAGAGATAAGAATTAGACAAGAAACTGTGATTAGAGAGAATCAATTCAATTTTATGCCAGAAAGGTCAACCATTATGACTACTCATATTGTGAGGAGATTGATGGAAAAATATAAAGCGGAAGAAAGATCTGCATATGGTGTTCATCGATTTGGAGAAAGCGTATGATAGCATAACATAACGCGTCATTTGGGATAGTCTAAAAGATAGAGGTATTTCTTTAGTGTACATTGAGACTATACGAGGTATGAATGATAGAGTTTCAACTAACATTCAAACAATGGTAAGGATAACAGAGCCTTCCCCGGTTAAAGTAGGACTACATCAGGGATTAGCTCTAAGTCCTTTTATTGTTACGGTCATCATGGAAGAGATTTTTAAATCTATTTGGGAGCTGGTACTGTGGTGCCTGTTATTCGCTGACGATATCATGTTGGTAGCAGAAAGAAAGGAAGTTAATAATAAATTGAATGAGTGGAGGGAGGTGTTAGAACGTAAAGGGTTGCATTATTAGCCATACGAAAACCGAGTATATATTTTGCGACTGTAGTGGGACAATCACCGGTAGGTGAGCTAGAGGTGTTCATTGGTGTAGAAGTTAAACGTAGGACCAAGTACAAGTCTTTGAGATTGATCATTCAAAGGGATGGAGAGATTGACGGAGATGTCAATCATCGAATACAAGCAGGTTGGCTAAGTGGCGAGCAGCCACTGTGGTACTATGAGATAGGAAGGTCCTTAGTAAGTTAAAAGGAAAATTTTACCGGGTGACAATCAGACCCACTTTGTTATATGACACAAAATGTTGGCTCGTAAAAAAAGATTTTTGAACATATGATGAAAGTCATAGAAATGCGTCTGCTGAGATAGATGTGCGGGCACACATTGATGGATCGAATTAAGAACCAAGAGTTTAGAGACAAAGTAGGGGTTGCACCTATTTCTGGAAAATAAAATGCGCGAAAATAGATTGAGGTGATTTGGACACGTGCTGAGAAAAACTTTCGATGCCCATGTGAGGAGGGTAGAAATCATTATAGTAGAGGGTAAAAGAAGTCGAGAGAGACCCAGGAGAACATGGGATAAGCAAAATGAAATTTGCATGAGTTAAACCTCTCTGAGGATCTGACAATGCATAGAGGTAGTTGGAGGCGCCTTATCCATATTTCAGATTACTAATTTCCTCTTTAATTACTTGTTGGTGTTATTGTTCTATAGCTTTTCTCGTTTCTATCAATACTATTAGTATTATTGTTTTTTTTCTTTATTTATTTGTTTATTAATATACTTATCTAATTTTTATTTATATTTTAAATTTATTTTTTAGTATTTTTACTTTTTTATTTTATCTATATGCATCTTTTTATCTCTCTTAATCTTTCTCAAGTTAGGGGACTTTTTTGGCCTCGCTCTCCTTTATAAATATGAGTTGCCGCCTTCATTTCCTCCTCAGACCCTGACCATAGTGTTCTATGAGCAAAATACACTGAGTATGCTGATGATGATGATCTAAAACTTAGTGTTTCAATCATTTTTTGATATTGCATATCTAGTGGAGAGAAAATGATAATTTATCTAACACATGTATTGGATGGATATTTTATGACTTTTTAAAGTATTATCTCACTTGTAGTCCTTCTATTTCATGTAATATGTAATTTGTAATACTTTTTAGATGATATATATTATTTAATTTGCGTTATAATCCATTTTATTCTATGCATTATGATCGCTTCTCTACTTTAAAATAAATGTTCTTATCTTATATGTTGCAATCTTATCTTATGTGATCTTGTATTTTGATCATGTGGCATCTTGTAACTCTATCATATAATCTTATCTATTTTGCTGTGTCAAATAATGATCTTGCAATTTTTTCATTATTCACAACATGATACGTACCAAAATTATGATGATACAATTGGATTTGAGGATAATAATTAATATATTGTTGAACCATCTTTACGATCATTAGAGTTATTAAAAACATATCTAATTATTTAATATTTATCTGATTTTGTAATTGAACTTGATTTTGACCTAGCTTGAAATAAAATTATAATATGTATAAATAAACGTGAACACAAGCCCAGATTAAACCAACACAAAACACTTTATTTATAATTGACTTGATGAGACGAGGACTTGAATCAACACCTGTAACAGAAATCTAATTTTGAGAGCAATATATGCATGTACAAGTGGAAATTTTGGATAGAAAAGTTAGTAATGGACGGCAAAGAGTCAAAAGACGTGGAATGTCATGTTTGGGAACGTTGCAAGGACAAAATGAAGCAAAACTAAATTAAAAAAAATAAACAAATTAATAAATAATAGACAAAGGACTATAATAATTAGGAAAATTTGCCATGAATAATCTCAACTATCACCCATTGGTCAGAAATAATCCCAACTACTGATTATTTTTTAATAATCCTAACTATTGATGAAGTTTGCTGAAAACAGTCCCACTTAATTCTTAACCGGCTATAGTAGGTTTTTTTGATTAATTTTTTTTAATCTTTTTTTAACTCTCCATCAAGTTAGTGTAATCAACCCTTTCTTTCTCTCAATCTTCTTCTTCATTCATCCTTCCTCCATTAACAAACCCTAAAACATCATTCATCCTTCATCCTTCCTCCATGGTCAGGATCTAAAAGTTTCATCCCTTTAAGATTCAATGAATTCTTCTTCTTATTCTAAGGGATGAAGCTTTTAGATCTTGACCATGGAGGAAGCATGAAGGATGAATGAAGTTTTAGGGTTCGTTAATGGAGGGAGGATGAATGAAGAAGAAGATGGAGAGGAAGAAAGGGTAGGTTATACTAATTTGATGAAGGAGAGTTAAAAAAAAGATAAAAAAATTAATCAAAAAACCTGCTACAGCCGGTTAAGAATAGAGTGAGACTGTTTTCAGCAAACTTCATCAATAGTTAGGATTATTAAAAAATAATCAATAGTTGGGATTATTTCTGGTCAACGGGTGATAGTTGGGTTATTCTTGGCAAATTTTCCTAATAATTAAGTAAAAATAATTAAAGAAAACTAACTTTACGGATAATTATATTTTTTATAATCAACAAATTTTAATTAATTTAAATAATAAATAAAATATAACAAACAAATTAAATAATAAACATAGGACTGTAATAATTAAGTAAAATAATTTAACAATTTAAATATTTTAATTTTTACAATAAATAAAATATATTTTGAACTACATTAGTAAAAAGCAATTTAATGATCGAAAAAGAATAATTAATTTTTTATTGATTTTCGTATAATAATCTCAACTTTTGATTATAATAATTGTATTATCTCAATTATAAGGAGTGCTTGCTAAAATTTCACCAAGGTGAACTCTAACCTATAAAATTGAAAACATAAAATAAAATTAAAAAGACAAAACAAGTAAGTTCATTTGATTAAATTATAATTTTAGTATATATGAATCTTTATTTTATTCTTCCTTTTTTTGTATCCATGAGATGTGTAAGACTTTAAGTAACTCATAATGAAAAATATTAAAGTTTCAAAGAATACAAACTACTTAGTATGTTGGTTTAGATAGTACCCCAAAATACCTTAAAAAATAAAATAAGCCTAAGTTGAGGCTCATCAACATAAAAATTAGGTAATTTACCATAGATATTTACTAGAATGATGCAATCATTGGATCAAAAAATTAGAAATATCTTGTGAGTACAATCATAATAGGCACTCACTCTATTGGATGAGGTGTACTCAAGGCCCCATGAAGTGATGACTATATAAACCAAGTAACTTTTGGCTAAACATTTAGGTTTGCATTTAGCATTAACAAGATGTTAGTATAAAAAAACTTTAAATTAGTGTCATTGATTATGCGCTATCTTTTCTCATCCAAATCCTTCTTTTAAGCATAGAAAATCTTAGTCAATCACAGTTATTTGTGAATAACTATAATTAGACAAAAGTAGAATTAATAAAATAATCAAATTAAAAGAAAGGAAAATCAATATTATAAAAATGATGGACCATATTCTTGTGGTCATTGGACGTCAGAAGTTTGACTATCCTGTACAATGCCATATACTAGTGATTTACCAATAATGTGAATCACGGTTATTTATCTAGTGAAACACTTTCAAGCAGGATATTAGATATGATGATGAGTCTGATTGATTTTTTTTATTATATTTTTATAATAGAAATTTTATTTTACTAACATGATAAATTTTCACTTTCTCTTACTTATATTTAAAGACTTAACATATACTCCGATCATATTCATATTTGTTATGGTACTGTATGAAATGTATTTTATTTGTACCTTATAAAGTTTTAAGATCGATAAATGATTTAGAAACAACTAATCAATAATTACTTGTGCACTGTCAAAATGTTGTATCAATTTTTTTTTTCTATTGTAATGAGTAAGATACTAATTTAAGCTAATTATCGATGTAAGCTATGATTCGAAATAAGCAATATTTTATTTTTTTGAGTTTGCAATATTCATATTACTATATTTATCTCTTTGAATTTGCATCATATGACTTGAAAAACTCATATATTTCAGTTATATGGTGTAAACTCAATAAACAATTCAAATGTATGATTAGAAGAATTTCTTAAAATGATACTCCCGTCAGTTTACACCAATTGATCTCATTTAGATTTTACATTTTATCCAATATATTAATTTTATACTAACTATATCTAATTGCGCATGGTTAAAATTTTTAAAAAATTAAGATATTTAAATTTACATTGAGATGAATAAAACAAAATACCACATATATTCTGACATTTATCTAAAAGTAAAATACAAATTAAAAGGAATTGTTGAATATTAAGTAAGACAATTACTCTGAATTAAATTAAATATTAAAACAAGTTTAAAATATTATAAACTCTTCATTTGATATTAAATGCGTTAAATTAGAATATTACTCCCTATTATTCTTCCTACTTGTCCTATTTACTTTTTGGTTACTAATTTATTAATCACTTTTCATTTGTATTTTATTCTTAATCTATAAGTTAAAGTATCGTCAAGTAATATCTTGGTGCTTTCGTCACAATGCAACGATTATTAATATCAACTTTCATAATTTTTAATTTTGTACAATTAGAGATATTTAAGAGTAAAATATTATCATGACAAGTGTGAAAATGTAAATAAGACAAGTATGTTGAATAATAGGAATCATACTAAATTTATTTTGCAAAAGCAATATGGAGTACTTTTTGTATTCCATTTATTTTGCATTAATTGTCATTTCTATTATTGAATAATGACTTACCGCTTTATTTTAATAACATTCATATATTTTACTTTCCTTTAATTTCTTCAACAAAATTGATTATCTCTATTTATTTACACAAATTCTTGTAACGACAGACGGTCTATTTGAGACACCAACTCTAATTGGGTCGGCCCATAAAGAAAATATAGAATTAGAGTAAGATTAATCTCTAATAGATTGAGCCTATGAAACATCTATAAAAAAGACGGTCTCTCAAAAGATTTGGTGATTTATTATTAGACATAGGATCCCAACGTCAAGAGCATGAGTCATAAAATGAGTCATGAGTCAGTAGTACATAATCAATCTCCTACGTGAAATCCAAGTAAGATGATGTGAAATGGGCATGGATGGACAAGAGACACTAGGCCCAATCCAGTTCCAACATACTGACACCGCACACTGTATTAAACATGACGCATGCATTGCCCTTACTTGTACTGTACTGTACTAGTCTAGTTTAGTAAAGAATCCCCCACTTATTGTTCTTAACGTCAACGTATGTATGGTTCATTTTTAGTGTGTAATCCTATTCTTGTTAATTTCCATTTTCTATATGACTCGAACTTCAATTTTAATGTGTTCATAGTTATTTTTTGTTGTTTAGATCATGTTATCCGAAATAGAATTCAAATCGATACGAAAACCAAAACAAAAACGAAAACGAGAAATGTTAATTTGGAGTTTCTTATAATATGTAGGATACGATACACATTGATTAGAACTGAAAAAGAAAATAAAAAGAGCAAACAGAGAATATGAAGCAAAAAATTAGGTAAAGAGAAAAGACAACAAAAAGTGTAAGGTTATGTTTTGAATCTCACATTGGAAGATTGAAGTTTTTCCATGATCCCACATCAAACGAATAACAAAGGCTTATTATTCTTCTCCTTATAAAAGGAGTCTTGGGCATTAGTTTTGAATCATCCAAAAAATATTTTTGGCTAAGGTTTTCTGTTTAGGTGTAATTTATAAACTCCTATTTTCTGTAACATAACCAATATTTGTTTTATGGGTTTCCTTTAGTAATAAAATTTCTTCTCTCCCCTGCTTGTGGACGTAGTCGACATGTTGTCGGCAAACCACGTAAATTCTGTGTGTAAATTTTGTCAATCTTTACGCTTTCTTTCTTGCACCAGTTATAACAAATTGGTATCAGAGCCGGATATATTTTCTGGTAAGAAAGATGTCTGCGATAAATGTGAAGATTGACAAATTCACGGGGACGAATAGTTTTAGTTTATGACAGATCAAGATGCGAACTTTGTTAAAGCAACCAGGTTTGTGAGCACCATTGTCAAAAAAGACAATTAATGACGAATCCGCTGAGATGACCGTTCTGGTGGGAAAGGCGCATTCGACAATTATGCTGTGTCTCGCCGACGACATCATCACCGAGGTTGCCGAGGAGGAAACGACATCAAGTCTGTGGTTGAAACTCGAAAGTCTATATATGATGAAATCTTTGACCAATAAGTTGCTCTTAAAACAACGTCTGTTCGGTCTGCGAATGCAAGAACGTATGTCTCTTCGAGAGCATTTAGATCAATTAAATCCAATTTTATTAGAATTGCGTAATATTGAAGTTAAAATTGAGGATGAAGATGCATCCTTAATTCTGTTAGTTTCTTTACCACTGTCATATAAGAATTTTGTTCAGTCTTTTATTGTTGGTAAAAATACTTTAACTCTAGAAGAAGTTAGATCATCACTTCATACTAGAGAGTTGCGCCATAAGGCGACTGGTAATGTTACAGATAATCAGGCTGCTGGGCTAGTAGCAACGGGAGGTAAGGGTCAAGGAAATTCAAAGAAGTAGAAATTTAATAAATCTGGCACCAAGGGTCTTAAACCTACAGGCATCTGTAATACTGTAAGGCGCAGGGGCATTGGAAGAATGATCGCCCTAAGAAAAAGAAGCAGCAAGACAAATCTGGTTTTGTCGCCCTAGCCAAAGAAAACACCAATTCTGATGTGTGGGTTATGGATTCAGGGGCGTCTTATCATATATGTCCACATAGAAAATGGTTTACAACCTATGAGCGGATAGGCGGTTGGTGTTGGCTCAATTAAAATACGGACACATGATGGTAAATTTTGTATATTGAACGATGTTAGGCATGTTCCATCAATGACTAAGAATCTGATATCACTTAGTCTTTTAGACAACAAAAATTTCAATTTCAAGGGTGAAGGTAGAACATTACATGTCTGCAAAGGTTCAAATATGGTTCTGAAAGGTGTTAAACGTGGTACTTTGTATCTATCGTAAGGCTCTACGTTGTCCAGTTTAGTTGTTGTTGCATCATTAGAGGTTCACGAGGATAATATGACTAAACTGTGGCATATGAGGCTTGGTCATATGAGTGAAAGCGAGGGATGCAAGTTCTATCGAAAGGAGATCTTCTGTGTGGCCACGAGGTCAAGGATCTTGGATTCTATGAGCATTGTGTGTTTGGGAAACTTCATCGCACCAAGTTTCCTAAAGCAGTTCATAGAACAAAAGGCACTCTTGATTATATCCATTCTGATTATCGGGGTACTTTTCGAGTTGAAGCTATTGGAAGCTACAGATACTTTGTATCATTCATCGATGATTTCTCAAGAATGACTTGAGTGGTTATGATGAAGCTTAAAAGTGAGGCCTTTAAATGTTTCATGCAGTGGAAGACATTAGTGGAGAATCAAACAGGGATGAAGATCAAAAGGCTGCGAACTGATAATGGTTTGGAGTTTTGTTGGGTTGATTTTAATGAGTTTTTCAAGGATGAGGGCATTGCTCGACATCATAGAGTCAGACATACACCGTAGCAGAACTGTGTAGCAAAACACATGAATTAGACACTTCTCGAGAGACAGCTCGTTGCATGCTCTCTAATGTTAGGTTACCTCAAAGGTTTTGAGCGAAAGTAGTTAGCACGTCATGTTTTTTAATTAACCGTGGACCTCACACCGGTATTCTTCTAAAAAATTTTTATGAGGTGTGCTCTGGTAAGCCCGCAGATTACTCTAATTTAAGAGCTTTTGGTTGTACTGTTTATTATCACGTAAATGAGGGTAAATTAGAACCAAGAGCAAAGAGGGGTGTATTTGTGGGCTATGGGGAAGGGGTTAAAGGGTATAGAATATAGTCTTCATCTGAGAACAGAGTTATACTTAGTCGAAATTCATGTAGTTTTTTTTACGAAAATTCTATGTTTAACCATATTGTGAAGTCTGTAGTTGTATCGAAAAATGGTAGTGCTAAGAATCAGGTGGAGCTTCAAGTCACTCAAGATGAGAGTGATGAATCACAACAGGAAGAAAAAGTTCAGCAACTACATTCAAAAACTATTTAGCCAGATCCTTCGATAGCATCACAATTTCAGACAACTTTGGCTTATGATCGACCTAAAAGTTTGAATTTTGGGAAGCCTTTAGAGAGATATGGGTGCGAGAATATGGTAGCCTATGCTCTTCAGATTGCTGAGGAGATGGATCTTTATGATCCATCCACCTACAGAGATGCAGTTACATGTATAGATTCTGCCCAATGGCTTATAGCAATGGGAGACGAGATGGAGTCACTTCAAAAGAATAAGTCTTGGGATCTTGTACAACAACCTACGGGGAGGAAGATTATTACTTGCAAATGGGTCTACAAGAAGAAGGAAGGAATATCACCTGCTGAGGGTATTAAGCATAAAGCACGAGTTGTTGCAAAGGGATTTCATCAGAGAAAGGGAGTAGACTGCAATTAGATTTTCTTACCTATGGTTAGACACAATTCCATCAGAGTGCTACTAGCAATGGTTGCACATCAGAATCTTGAGATTGAACAACTAGACGTGAAGATAGCTTTCCTACATGGGGAGTTGGAGGAAGAAATCTACATGACTCAGCCAGATGGGTTCCAAGTTCCTGGAAAAGAAGACTATGTATGCAAGTTGAAGAAGTCATTATATGGAATGAAGCAGTCTCCTAGGCAGTGGTATAAGAGATTTGATAGTTTTCATAATAAAGATTGGCTACAACAGGAGTTCGTATGATTATTGTGTATATCATAGCAAGTTGAAGAATGGTTTTTACATTTATCTTGTCCTGTATGTTGATGATATGCTAATAGCTTCAAAGGATAAGTCAGATATTCAGAAGTTAAAGGGTCTTTTGAGTGCTGAGTTTGAGATGAAAGATTTGGTTGCTGCAAAGAAAATTTTAGGAATGGAGATCTACAGAGACAGAAGCCAGAATAAACTTTTTGTGTCTCAAAAAGGGCATATTCAGAAGATATTGTCCAGGTTTGGTATGTCTAATTCTAAAGCCTTAGATACTCCACCTGCTACAAATATTCATTTTTTTGTTTCTTTTACACCAAAATCTGCTGGAGAGAAGGAGTACATGTCTCAAGTTCCCTATGCTAGTGCAGTAGGAAGCTTGATGTATGCTATGGTCTGCACTAGGATTGATCATGCACATGATGTTAGTGTTGTCAGTAGGTTTATGTCACAACCTAGAAAAGAGCACTTGCACACTGTGAAGAGGATATTTTGGTACCTCAAAGGTACTTCTGATGTTGGTCTAATTTATCGAGGTGATATACAATGTTTGGTTACTGGTTACTCCGATTCTGACTATGCTGGAGATGTTGATAGTAGGAGATCTATGACTTGTTTTGTGTTCACTCTTGGTGGTTATGTTGTTAGTTGGAAGGCTACTTTGCAACCTACAGTGACTTTGTCAATTACGGAAGTAGATTACATGGCTTTGACAGAAGCTGCAAAAGAGGGAATCTGGTTGAAAGGACTGGTTAGTGATCTGGGTCTATATCATGATCAGAATATCGTGTATTACGACAGTCTTAGTGCCATATATTTGGCTAAGGATCAGTACCGTTCCTGACATTTCATGGGCTCTAGGCAAAATAGGAAAATAGGGCCGCTTCAATAATATTTCCAAAAATTAAACATTTCATCACGAAAATACGATTAATCACAAATAATACATATTGTTCATAAAATATTACAAATTGTCCTTAGAACAAGCACTAAAGCAAAATTTCATAATTTTCCATTAATCTTTATTAATTCTTCTTTTCGTTTTTTTCTTTTTCTTTTTTCACATTATGATAAACCTTTTTAGGGCAAAATAGCAATATAGCATACAAATGAAATTTTAATTAACCAATTTAATCTTCAAAAATTAACCAATTTAAAAAGTTAAAAAGAGGAAGAAACAACCAATTGACCAAAGAGGGCAGAGACAAGAGTTTGAATATTCCAATCAACACAATAGCTCCATTGACAATTGATAAACTGTAAAATCAGAAAATAAAAAGAGAATCAATTATAAAAAAAATTCATAGAATTATTTATAATAGATCAAACTAAAAATTCACAGAATTAATTATAAAAAACAATCAAACTAAAATTCGAAAATAAAAAAGTAATAGATCTAACTAAAATTCGAAAATAAAAAATTCGAAAATAAAAAAAATTCATAGAATCATCAAAATTCGAAAATAAAAAAATAATCAAAAATTCTAAAATGAGTAACTATTAAGAAGGAGAAAAAAAATTACCAGATAACTTGTTGAGTTCTTCTTGTGTTCATCAATGGTCACAAATTTTTAAGGAATATATTTCCATCTAAATTAATTTGAAAATGGGAATAATGAAATTAAATAATCAAGAAAGGAAGGAGAAAAGCCATGGAAAGGAAGCTTGGGACTTGGAATGGGAAGATAAATCCAATTGAGACTTAGATTTCCAATGGTAATTATTTTCGGCAATGAATGCATTGATTGGGTTTTCAACTTTGCATTGATTGGGTTTTCAACTTTCCATTTCTCTATCCCCAACCGGTGAACACTCCTAGTCACAGGTAGGGATGGCAATTAAGTCCGAATCCGCCCCTGATCCGACTCGACCCGAGGTTTTTTATCCGATTCGACTCCGAGCTGGGAAAAATCCGACTCCGACTCCGATTATACAATCCGACTCCGAGCTAGAGTCGGATCGGAGCTGGATGTTAAAAAAAATCCGATAATCCGACCGACTCCGACTCCGATCCGACTCCGACTCCGACTCGACCCGACTCCGATTCGACCCGACTCGACCCGATTCGATCCGACATCCGACATCCGACTCAAATTTTAATTTAAGGCATTTTTATATTTTCAAAATTTTAAATTTTATATATGAAAATAAGTTTATTCTAAGCAAAATTGCAAATTTGACATCTGACTATATGAATATGAGTCATGACTCATGAGTGACTAATTACATTCACATTGTAAGAGAGATTGAAATATTGAATGCTTGAAATTTACATTCACATTGCAAATTTGACATCTGACTATATGAAAATAATCGATTAGATTATTATAGACTTACAGTCTTACATAGTGTTGACTTTTGAAGTTATTTAAGTATAATAAAACCTATGACTAAGTTAAATAAACTATTAGAATTATAGTATTAGTTTATATACTAATTAATACTAATCAATTAGATACTATATCGATTGTTTAATAAAGATTTTATTGGAAGTTAGAACTTGTCTAATATAGTTATTATATAGACTTGAAACAATGTCGTTAAATTGTAAGTGAAATTGAATATTAGTAAGTTTGATTAAATTGAATGAACGAAACTAATCAAAACAATTGATTAGACTATTATGGAATATGGACTCATAGAGTCACGATCTTACATAGTTTTTAAGTTATATAAGTATAATGAAACCTAAAACTAACTAAATTAAACTATTAATCCATATGATAATCAATTAGATAGTTAATCGATAGTAGATCAAAGATTTAGTTCTAAGTTGTCAATTATTATGAATGAAACGAAATTAAACCGCTAATAACAAATTAAATTTTTTTTTTAATTATATTTAAATCTCTAATAACCTCATAATTCTATATAATTCTTATTCAATTTTATTGTTAACTAGCTTTTGTAAGAAATTAAAATTGTATTTTACCATTAATTATATTTAAGCCATTGATGAATGATGAATGAATGGTATTGATGATATCCACCTCATCAATTCTTACACAACTTCAATAGCCAATCACATTATATCACATGGATGTTAGATTCTAGCCATTCATTTCAATATGCTTTTGATCTTAGCCCTTAATTAATTATATCAAAAGAATAAAAAAAATAAAAAATAAATAAAAAAATACAGTAGACCCGCAGAGAAACCAAAACCCCTATTTCCCAAATACACATTGGCACTTTCCCACCCAAACTCCCAATTCCCATATTTCCCAAACAGAGAAACCAAAACCCTAGCTCCCAGGCCAGATCCCACCGCAGCCCACCGCAGCCACCGCGAGTTGAATCGGAGACCCCACCGCAGCCCCGCAACACAGGAGACCCGCAGTACGATTTTGTTTCTATATGATTTTGATTTTGTTTTTGTTAATTTTGCTTGAGAAACTGATTTTGATTTTATTTATTTTGGTTATTTTGTTGTTGTTTTTGTTGATTTTGATTTTGATTTTATTTTGATTTTGTTTTTATTTATTTTGTTTATTTTGTTGTTGTTTTTGTTGATTTTGATTTTATTTTGATTTTGTTGTTGGCTTTTCATTTTAAGATATTGTTATTTGTTGTATTTATTTTATTTATTTTGTTTATTTTGTTGTTGTTTTTGTTGATTTTGATTTCATTTTGATTTTGTTGTTGGTTTTTCATTTTAAGATATTGTTGTTTGTTTTATTTATTTTATTTATTTTGTTTATTTTGTTGTTTTTGTTGATTTTGATTTTATTTTGATTTTGTTTTTATTTATTTTGTTTATTTTGTTGTTGGTTTTTCATTTTAAGAAATTGTTGTTTGTTTTGTTTATTTTGTTTATCTACTAAAGTAGTATAGAATTGTTGGTTTACTAAAGTAGTATACAATTTTATTCATACAGGGATGGACTTTGAGAATGAAATACCTAGTCCGAAAACTCCTATTACTCCAGTTAATTTAGAAAATAGTGAAGATGTTGAATGTGGAGAGGGTTGTATTATTGGTGCTAATGGTAGAAAACTTACTTCTGTTGTATGGAAACATTTTACTCAAGTACAAGTTGGTAAAGAAATGAAAGCAAAATGTAGTGGTTGTAAGAAATTGTTTGCTGGGGGTGGTAAAAGTGGAACCACACATCTAAAGGATCATTTGAAAAGATGTTTGAAAGTGAAAAACTATGTTGATGTGAAACAACAACTTTTGAAACCAACTATGAAAGACTCTCCTAACATGTCAGGAATTGGTAGCAAATACAAGTTTAGTCAAGAATATTCTAGAAATGCGTTAGTTAACATGATTGTGAATCATGAGTACCCTCTTGCTATGGTTGATCATATTGGATTTAAGAGATACTCTAATAGTTTGAATCCTGATTTTAAAGTGATTTCAAGAAACACAGTAAAAGCCGATATATTTAGGGAATACAATGAAGAAAGACGTCGGTGAGAAAAAGTTCTAGCAAAGAACAAATCTAGGATTGCTTTCACAAGTGACATGTGGACTTGCACCAATCAAAGAAAAGGGTACATGGCTGTGACAGCACACTATATTGACGATGATTGGGTTTTGCAGAATCAGCTTATCAGGTATATTTCCTTTACTTTAATCAAACAATAATTTATATTATCAGGTCTAGAATCTTATTTGTTTCTATATGATGTTGATTAGGTTTCTTTATATACCATGCCCACACAACAAGTACACAATAAGCAAGACCTTGGTTGAATGTTTGAAAAGTTTTAATTTGGATGAAAAGATTTCTACCATTACCCTTGATAATTGCACAACAAATGATGCTGTTGTAGATGTTTTGCTTGAGAAACTTCAACCTTCTAAGCTTATGTTATATGGCTCTTTTTTGCATATGAGATGTTGTGCACATATTTTGAATTTGGTTGTTCAAGATGGTTTAGAAATAATTAGTGGTGCAATTGAAAAAGTCCGAAGTGTAGTTGCCTTTTGCACTTCATCACCAAATAAATATGAGAAGTTTGAAGATGCTTGTAATTATTGTAGGATTCCTATTACTAAAAAACTACAATTAGATTGTAAGACTAGATGGAATTCATGTTCTGATATGTTGCAAGTTGCTCTTTTATATAAAAATGCATTTACTAGGTTAGAAACTAAAGTTGGAAAAAGTGGAAAAGAAAAGTTTAGGTTACCAAGTAAAGAAGAGTGGAAAATGGCAAGTGACATTTGTGATAAATTGGCGTTGTTTAGTAGGACAACTGAGGCTTTCTCCGGTAAAAAGTATCCTACTGCCAATCTTTACTTTCAAAAATTATGTGAAATAAGGCTCAACTTAAGAAGATGGAAAAGTTGTGGAAATACAGTTATTGAGTCTATGGCTAAAGCAATGATTTTAAAGCTTGATAAGTATTGGGAAGTGGTTAACGGCATGTTGTCTGTGGCTTCAATATTGGATCCAAGAAGAAAATTCGAATGTGTATCTTTTTATTTTGAACTTCTTTGTGAAGATACTGCTACATTAGAATGTGAAAGGATATTAAGAATTTTGAAGGATTTGGTAAATGAATATGAGACAGTGCCTAATGAAAATTTTACTCCTTTTTCACCCTCATCACATTCAAACAAGTATAATAAGAGGATAATTGATGATTCAAGTGATGTTGAGGGCTTATGGGAAAAGCATGTTTCTAGCCAACCAAATAAAAAGCCACGCAAATGTGAATTAGAGATATATTTAGAGGAGGAAAGACTCGTGGTGGATGAAAACAAATTCAACTTGTTGGCATGGTGGAATGCGGAATCGAGCAAGTTTCCTACACTTTCTAAGATTGCTAGAGACATACTTGCAGTGCCTATTTCAACTGTTGCTTCTGAGAGTGCTTTTAGCACTAGTGGTAGAGTTATTGGACCTCATCGTAGTAGGCTTCTTCCTGAGACTGTCGAAGCTTTGATGTGCCTTCAAAGTTGGAGGCGTATGGAATTCAAAGGTACTTAATTTTTTTACATCAGTACGTACAATTAAGAAATTATATAATTATATTATTTATTAATCTTGTTATTTCTAATTTGTAGACGCTAAAGCAAATCCCCTTCAATATGCCCCGATTTTTGAAGACGAGGATGTAGAAGCTATAGAAGAAGAATGATGTTGTAATGTTAAGCATGAAGAATTGAAGAATTTATCATTTATGTAATTTTTAATGTCATTTCAAAAAAAAATGTTTGTTAATGTAATTTTAGGGAACTAAGGACTATTTTGCTTATTGACTTATTGTAATTGCAAGACTAATATTTCTTATTAAAGTTGAATTTGAAGACTAATCTATATTAATATTTTCATGCTTTAAAATCATAAATTTAGTATCGATAAAAATAAATCTTGATAATAATCCGAAGTCCGCCGGATGTCCGAGAGTCCGAGTCGGAGCAATGGTGGAGTATGCATACTCCGACTCCGAGTGGAGGTGGACTGAAAAAAATAGTCCGAGATTTATTCGGAGCAAAGTCGGAGGGTGGATAGTCCGAGCCGAGTCCGACCCATTGCCATCCCTAGTCACAGGAGTTGGTACCTCAATACTAGGGATGGTCACGGGTCCAGGACCCTGTTGGACCCGCCCCAGATCCGCCCCTTTTTTAAGGGTATGGGTCTTATTTTTTGAGACCCATCGGATCCGGGTCGGATCTGGATCTAAAAAATATTTGGCGGGTCCGGGTTTGGGTCCAATATCTGGACCCTGGACCCGCCCCTTGGATCTAAAAAATATTTGTCTTTTACGTATGAATTATGCCCTCAAGTCCTCAACACTTATTTTATTTTGATATAATCATAGTATATATAAATAATATATATGCTACTTGCTAAGTGTTAACCCAATTACCCTTATTTCATGGACTCGAACTAGTGTTTGTAATAAAATTTAAGCGTATATTGGTGACGTTATGCGAGTTTAAATGTTAAATTAGTATTAAATATTTGTAAAAATACGATTATAACTCTCTTACAAATATACGAAAAATACAATGACTTACAAATATTTCAAATTTGACAAATCAAAGAGACTTATTTTAGACCCACTAAGGACCCATTAAGGATGCTAGACCCATCAGATTCGGAGGGTCCGGGTCTGGGTCTGAAAATTTTGGACCCTTAGGATCCGGATCCGGGTCAGGATCTCAAAAAATTAAAAGGGTCCGGGTCCGGGTCTAGTTGGACTCGCTCCAGACCCGCCCCATGACCATCCCTACTCAATACCATAGGATCGCCTCCCTACCTAGAATGGCTAACACCTACGATAGATTTGGTTTGTATAGGGTCTTCCATCTATCTAAATTTCAATTTTTCTTATCATCCATAAGAATATAATTCACTTTTGTATACAATGGCTTTCTTGTTAGATATACTTGGTATTATCATCTTTGTTAGTGAAGTTCGGCAAGTAAAGGAGCATTTGCTCGACAAAACAGCGTTTGTGATATATTCATTACAGATCACCGGTATCACTACAGAGATTTATGTTTACCTACAGGCAAACTAAATTCACACGAACTTTAATTTATTATAATTGCATAGATAATAGACATAAAAATCTTTATAATGATCTTACGATCATGTTTTTGATAAAATAATAATCTCATTAATATCATGTTTTGATTTATTATTAATATAATAAATGAGACTTTTCATGATAAATGTATATATATCTAAAATTTTATTATTCTTATTAGGAATAAGATTTGTATTTTTGCCTACTTGTCCGTCCAACAATAAGAAACTCATAATTTGATATGTGGTTACTGATGCATCTTTAGTAATTGGTACATTCCCCATAGCTTCATAATCTTTTAACATTAATGGTAGGTTTGATGAAATAAATTGAAAAGGATTTTAGCTACTACATGTATGAAATAGGAGTACATATTTGATGGATCATTTACTAATAACAGCATTAAAGTTTGCTCAATTTCAAAGAAACAGCCTCAAACTTCGTTTTTTTACCAACAACAGTCTTCAACTAAGGAAACATGACATCGATACAGCCACTTTACCGGATGACCAGCTAATTGACCGTTGACCATGCTCAATGACCTTTGACTCTCCCTTAATTTCACTAATTAAACCTAATTACCCAATTATCCCTAATTAAACCTTTCTTCCCCAACCTTTCTCTAACCCGCCTCAATCACCTCCATTTTCACCCTTCATCAACACCACCACCACCACCACCATTAAAACCAAAAAAGATAAATTAAAACAAAAAATCTCTCACCATTAAACCCTTCTTCTCCAACTTCTCTCTAACCACCCCAATTACCTCCATTCTCCCACTTCATCAACACCACAACACTATTAAAACCCCTTCTTTAATAACAAACCCATTAAAACCCCTTCTTTCTTTTATATTTGACAAAAGCCTTATCTTCTTCAATTCACAATTAAGTTAAAACCCATAAATTATCCCTAATTTTTTCATTTCCAGCACAAAATCCAGAAAAAATCATCAATGAAAAGATAAAAATTCACAAAAATTAACTTTTTTGATAAACATTTGTCCATATAAATGAGTGACAAATAAGCAATTTGATTCTTCAATTCAAAAGTTTTCTGAGCCTACATTCAAAAAGTAAAATCAATTTATAAATTCAATCAAAGATTTAATCAAACAAAAAACAAAATAAAAGGATGAAGAACCTACATTAAGGATCCATTTGACGGCATCAACACGAAAATCCTTGAGATAAGGAGGATAATTGTACAAAAAATCAGGGGAATTTCTTTCTTTATAGACCAATATTTGTATATAATCATCATCATCATCATTTAGTGAGTGAAGATGAGGATTGATGATCAAATTAGACAAACTAGGTTTGGGATTACTTTGATTTTTATCTATTAAGTAAGATTTATCTTCTTGAAAAAGAAGATTAGGAACAAAAGAGGTTTTAGGGTTTGAATCTGTCATTGTAATTGTAATTGTAAGAATTGTATAATTTTCTGGAAAATGAAAGAATTTAAGTGTAGTGGACGAAGATAAATAGGGAAATATTGAAGAAAAAGAGTGAAAAAATGAGGAAAGTTTGGAGAAAAATGGATGAATGGATGGAGTAGAAGAGTACATTTTAATGGTGAGTTGAAGAAGACAAGGGTTTACTCAAATATAGAAGAAAGAAGGGGCTTTTAATGGGGTTGTTATTAAAAGAGGGCTTTTAATGGTGGTGGTGGTGGTGCTGTTGATGAAGTGGGAGGATGGAGGTGATTGGAGTGTTAGAGAGAGGTTGAAGAAGAAGGGTTTAATTAGGGATAATTAGGTAATTAGGTTTGATTAATGAAATTAAGTGAAAGTCAAAGGTCATTAAGTATGGTCAACGGTCAACTAGAAGGTCATCCGGTGAAGTGGCGTTATCGATGTCGTGTTTCCTAAGTTGAAGGCTGTTGTTGGTAAAAAAAAATTGAAATTTGAGGCTGCTTATTTGAAATTGAGCAAACTTTAAGTATGTTGTTGGCAAATGATCCATATTTAATAAATATATTCATTACAGATCACAAGTATGATAGTCATTATATTAATTTTTACAAAATTGTATTACTTTTTACTTATAACACCACTTTTATGTAGCTCACATCAACCTCTGACAATTTCGGCCTGGAGTGATCAATCTTGTTTCATTGACAACAGTCTTGATTCAAACCCTATTGTGGGTTTCACTTCCTTAAAACTGACATCTCATAAAGGTATATAACCACCATATACTTATACTCTATTTTCTGTTGCAATAAAAAATATTGTCACATTTTCTGTTATATGTGTATAGGTTTTGGCCTTGGAACGACTATGTCTACCAATATAATACTAAAAACCAGCAGGTGATAAGGCAAACACACTAAGACAATAGTAAACAAACATATACATAATTTCCATACGTAAAAACCCATTAAAGGTTTATACTTCACTGTACTCGTAACATTTTATTATTATTATTACATATTTTGGCTTCTTTCACGGCTTTCTCGAATGCCAACTTACTTTCTGAAAGACGATACAATATTGTACAAACACAAAAAACATCATACCAACAACATGTTTGCACAATTGATTGGGTTAAAGCCAAAACAGTAAGTTATAAAACAATTTTACACTGTTATTTATTAGCTTCAAAATCCACTACTTACACAAGGTACTCAATAAAAAATAATTTTTTTAATACATGCAATAATAGACAAAAATATTTCCATTCCAGTCACTATTTATACATTTTTTTAGGCTTCAAAGCTCAAATACAATCCAAGAAGAACGGCACTGGATCAAAGCATTCATAAGCAATTTCAGCTACGCTGATGTTAGAAAATTCTTGGCTTGTAGTAATTATAATACAAAAACCTATACAAAAAAACCTTTCTGTTCAATTTACCCAGCATGTTACAAAAAAGACTGCACATCTATTTCAAGGTTAGTTTATAACAAAATGTCTTTCCCAATAAGTCATAAACTAACTATCATAATTTACTCTTCTCAGATTAGTACTAAACTTTGACGCTGAAGATAGCAGTGGCACAATTAGTCTAACATCATTTACCGACATAATTGAGCATTTATTTGAAAAACCAGTTGAAGAACTTTATGAACCCACTACGACCATGAGTATTTATATTCAATTTAATACCCACTATATATATGCAACAAGTAAATACATTTTACTGTCTATTACGCACAAGAAAACGTAGAAGCATATCACAATATAGCATAAGTATTACAACAAAGCCGATATACATGCTGCTTGGCCCAGCAACACCATTATCCAAAAACGGCGTTCTGAAATGGGTTCTTAAATCGATTTTCCTCATGCCCATTGACTTCATTGAATCAGCTACTACTGGTACATCAGGCGCTTTTTCAAGTGTTTAACATACAGGTATATTACGACAACATAATCACATGACTCCTATACTTTTGTTTATTATTTCCACCATAAAAAATTTCTATACTTCACAATAAACACAAATTATATATGCATGCAAATTATGTTGAACACTTAGTGTCTAATAATCCTATAATTACAATCATTAAGTACTACTAAAGTAGTGGGACAGTATGTATTAATGTACTAGGTCCAAAGGAGTCCAAAGGTGTTACAAGAAAGGACAAAATGAGCAAAGGGAAAAACCAAGTCAGGCACAAAAAGCCGACTCGGCTTTCCCATTGGTAAAACTAAAGCCGACTCGGCTTTGACTTCTGGAATCAAGGTTTTGTCCAGAAGGAAAAGCTGAGTCGGCTGTCCTTGTGCAAGACCAACCGCCGACTCGACGGTACCTGCTGAAAATGACCGTTGGTCTTTTCTTCCCGTTTTTCTTGGAGTAAATGCCTACGATTCTTTTCTAATGCTCTTAATCTCTGATTTTATTATGGAGTATTTAGGTCCATTATGCTCATTAATGCCTAGAATAATGGCATTGATATCTTGATCATCAATATGATCATTATGGTGCTTAATGGCTAAAGGCTCCTCTTCTAGTATAAATAGAGGACCTTGGTGATTGAGTTGAGTACACATTTTCTCTGAATTCTTTCTCACTTTCTCTCATTTGTCTTTTCTAATCCAAGAGAGTAATTAATTCTTGTTTTTGCTTTCCTCTTCTCATAAGCCTAAACACATTGTTATTAAGTAATATATCCTAAGTACTAAGGGTACATTGAAGTTGTTTGTATCTCAGGGGGTGTTTGGTATGGGTTTTTGGTAGAGTTGGAAACGGAATCAATTACTGTTTCTCTTACAATGTGTTTGTTTAATGGCAAAAGAAACAAAAATTGTATCTTGCCTCTAACCGTTTCCGTTATTTTGTTTCCAAAGTAAAGATTGAGGAAACAAATAACGTTTCCGTACTTTAACACAAGAAAACAAGGTTTTTTCTCTCATCTCTCATCTACTTCACATTTTCATCAGAAATTTCCAAATTTTTTCAACAATTTTCTTGATTATCTACTTTCGCTCACTTTTTTTCAATTATCTACTCTAAATCAACAAGAATCCTCAATCTTAGGTTTGTTTCTCTAATTTTTTTTGTTGAAAAAAACCCTATAGATTTTGATTATGTGTTGAATTTGTATATATTTTCATTCTGATTGTTTGTATTTTGATTTTATACTCAAAATACTCAAAATGTAAACCCGATCAAAAGTCTATATCATCGAAAATACCAATGGCAGTGCCCGTGGTTAAGGTAGTTATGGTTATTTCTTTTTTCATAGCTTGTTGTGCTGTGTGGGTTGGTCGGAATGTATTTTTGCTATCGAGCTGATTTTTTGGACTGTCCTTCCTATTTTAGCTACTTATTAGGACATAAAAGAGAATTTTATGAGAACTCCTAGTACAGGCTCTAGAATGGTTTTTGTGTAGGCTATCTTTTTGTTTGTAGATCATCAGAGAGCTTGCTCAGTATATATTCTGATATATATCTATGACAGAGCTCCTAGGGTTTCTATTTTTTGTACATATTGGTTAATTTCAGTATTTTTATATAGAATGTTGCACTTTGTATATATTGATTTGATTACTCATTACTGTTTTTATATGTTCTTTCTTTTACTGAAAGGTAGTCATTTTTTCAGTGCTTCATCACCAATTCAAGATGTAGATGTAATCTTTGATCTTTTTGATTTCTTGTTTTAGGCTCAAGTCTACAGTAGTTCAAATTGAATGATTGCTCTTTTACCTCTTTTTTTCACCAATTTTAGGTGAACTAGTCCTAATCTATATTCTATCTCGTGTTTAATTGGTTGCAGTTCAAATTCGTGTTTACTTTGCTATAATTGAATGGTTGTTCTTTTGACAGATTATGAAATCTTGTAAGATTCATTGTTGTGGCTGGTGGGGTTAGTATAGAAAATTTAGCAATAGTTGTTTGAAGTTTTGATAGTTTGCTTGCCGTAATTGACTAGTATGGTACTAATTACAAAACAATCTCATACATAATTTTTTGGACTGGTTTTTCAAGGTTTCTACAATGCCTCGACTTATGCGTTCCATAAGGAAGAAAAAGCTAAAACAAATACAACTAGTTATTTCAATGGTTATTATTATTTTGATGATGTATTGGATGTGGCATATGATGTGTGTTGTTACAATAAGGGGTGTTCAATTAAAAGAAAAGAAAAGAAACAAAAAATTGCTACAAATGTTAGTTTTGAGAGGGCTTTATAGAGAGAGTGATGTGAAATGCAAGAGTGAGCTTCGCGTTAATAGAATAACTTTCAATATTATTTGTGAGATGCTTAGAGACATTGGGGGTTTAAGTGGAACAAAAAAATGTCACTTCAAGAGATCGTAGCCATGTTTTTATACACGTTGGCTCACCATAAGAAGAATAGGTCTATTGGACAATATTTCTTTAGAAGTGGAGAAACCGTGAGCCGGCAATTTCACCTTTGTTTAAGGGCTTTTCTCAAGTTGCATGAAGTACTACTTTACAATCCCACACCAATATCGGATGATTGTGAAGATGAAAGGTGGAAATCTTTCAAGGTATTGGTTTTTTCTAAGCCCTTTGCTAGGATTTTCTTATTTTTGCTTGTTTGTAAGTAATATTTTTCGTATTTTTGTAGAATTGTTTAGGGGCATTAGATGGGACTTACATTAATGTAAATGTGCCTTCACAAGAACGACCAAAGTATAGAACAAGAAAAGGAACAATTTCTATGAATGTATTGGGTGTTTGTACACCCAATATGCAATTTATTTATATCCTTCCTGGTTGGGAAGGTTCGGCCCATGATATGCGTGTACTTCGCAATGCTCTCTCTAGACCAAACGGTTTTAGGGTACCTCGAGGTAAGTGAAGCTCATCATTCTTTTGCATGAGTTGAGTTGCGATCCGAAGTGGAAGTGTGAGAATGGGTTTAAGAATGGTTACATGAATAAATTGGAAGAGATGATCAATGGTGTACTTCCTAATTGTGGCTTGAGAGCGGTTCCCCACATTGAGTCGAGGATCAAGCATTGGTCGGAGAAATATAGTGCATTTGCAGAAATGCTATCCACCTCAGGATTTGGATGGGATGCTGAAAAGAAATTGTTGCAAGTAGACAAGGCCGTGCACGATGAATGGGTGAAGGTATGAGCTGCTATTTCATTCCTCTTTTTTTGTTTGCTGTATTCAATTGAATTTTATCAAGAATCGATTAAAAGAAAAATTGTTGTTGTTAGATTTATTTGCCTACTGTCAGAAACTTTTTGTGCAAACATACTCGTGCAGTGCTGCTACATTACATTGTTTGTTTACTGTATTTTTTTCAAAAATGGGGTTGATATTTCATAATTATGACTATGTTGAACTGTGATTCTAAAGAAACATCTATTTAGGCTTCAAGAACTTTGTTTAGTTCTAAATCGTGAATGCTTGTCGAACAAACTGTGCAAAACAGAAGTAATTTGTTATTAGAAATCATTTGTGCATGTCCACGGTGTTTTATTAATTCATTCTCTGCAAGAAATTTTGAAAGGAAAGAAAATAGAGGAATCTGGGTAAAAAAATTAGTGTGCATTGTGCTGTTGGTTAGACAAAACGTTATTTGTGCTGAACATTTGTTAGACTGTTGTGGTGTATTCTTTGTTTGACAACAAAGAAAAATCAATCTTTTTTGCACATCTTTGAGTGATTCCAATTTTTTTAGTACTATCTTCTGCTTTTGCGTATATCTTCTGCATTGGTCGGAGAAATATAGCTCATCATGTTTTGACTTGTTGCATTCTCTTATATGGCAGACTCATAAGAAAGCTAAAGAGTTGTTTGGAGTCCCATTCATTCACTATGAAACTCTTGCGGAGATATACGCAAAAGACAAAGCTACCGGAGATGTAAGTGAGTCATTCGTTGATGCCATAGAAGGTATTGATCAAGAGATTGATAAGCAACCATTGATTGTCGAGAGTGATGAAGAAGATGATGTGAATTCTACTAATTCGGACACTTATTCTTCTACTAGTCAATCAAGAAAACGCCCCGTGAAGATAGAGGATGATCATATAACTCCTTCAAAAATGGCAAAAGTGAAGGCTTCTACAATTCATTCTTCCGCAAGTGATTCTACTACTCAATTTGGAAAACACTCTATAAAGGCAAAGGAGGTTAAGGTGAAAGGAAAGAATAAGGTAAATTTTAAGAGTTTGTGTAGGAATGATGATGATGATTTGGTGGCCTCCCTTCATGATGTTTCCAACAATTTTGGGAAGATATTTGAAAATATCAATGTTAATCTTGAGACTATAGCTAATGCATGGTCTAAAGCGGAAGAAAGGGAGTAAAGGATGGATGAAAAGGTGAACAAGGTATTGGACGAGGTGATGAAGTTAGATGGCATTTCTCCATCCGAAGCTTTAGAGGTTGCTACTATTCTCATGGCAGAAGAACATAAGCTTCGTATCTTCTATCAAGCACCATTCAAATTGAAAAAACAATATGCAATTGATCTTCTCAAGAAAAAGTAGCATTTGGTTGTTGCCATGTCTTTGTTTTTTTTTGTTGAACATTTGCAACTTGAACAATACAAGTTATGTGTTAGGATTATTTATATGATGATGGACATATTATTAGTCAACGTTTGGATAACTAATGAGTGCCAATTTGGCTTTATATATATATATATATATATATATATATATATATATATATATATATATATATATATATATATATATATATATATATATATATATATATATATATATATATATATATATATATATATATATATATATATATATATATATATATATTGTTTTTTTTAACCGTAAAATATGAGCATAGAAAATATTGAATTATTCATTCTTATTTTTTTGTTTTCGTTTGTTATACCAAACAAGAGGAAACGAAATGGTGATAATTGTTTCTGTTTCCTTTGATGTACCAAACAAATAATAAGGATAACACTATTTGTTACCCTTTCCCCTCTTAATTTATTTCCATTCTGTTTCCTATACTAACTCCATACCAAACACCCCCTCATTGTGAATTTCCAATCTTAGACCCAAGTACCTTTGTGGGGGAAATATCACAAAAGGAAAGTGAGCACACGCCTACAACTTGTATCAAGTTTCCGGGTAACGGTTATCGTTACAAAGTTATCTTCATATTTCTTAGCATTGTTATTGTACTTTTATTTTGCCATCAACAAAGGGGTTTTATACAAATTTTTGATTGTAATTTGTATTGTCATTATATACATTTCGTAATAAATTATTCTTCTGTATCTTGTATTGTAACTATATTTATTAACTTTGTGTTTCAAAAATATCTAATACATTGTTACCGTACCTGCAGGATTAACGAAGTTTTGGAAGTACGATTATAGCTATGCGAACTCATGTTTTACTATAACGTTGTCTCGTTAGAGCGATTTCGTTTTACAATTTTGTTATGTTTTTCCACTTTTATAACTTTATTGTTAAATTATATTTATCTTTTTTTTTAACTGTCAAGAACATGTGTTTGTACAACTTTGTCAATCATGTTTGTATTGTAATCTTTGTTTTCCCGATTTCGGATTACACGTTCACTCCCTAAATTTTTCTCGTTCAATTTTCTGTAACAGTATATATAAGCTAACATTTTGACTTAATTTCACCACTTGGGGGACCGCTTGCATAGCACGAGGCCCCACACTAGTTTTAATAAAAACAATATTTTAATTAGTTTCATATTAATCATCGTGAAAGAAATATGTGTTTCATTAATGATCATATATTTATTTTATTTATAATTAAATATTTTATTCATATAAAAAAATAAAAAATAAAAAAATAAAAAATTTTAGCGTTTTAAAATCACACGACTTGAGGAAGGGTTTGATTTTTAAATCGTTTAATTGAATCGAATAAAATCTAGAGTTATTTTTTAAAATGAAAATTTAGAGTTATTTAATTAAGAAGGAATGTTTATAATTTTTATAGAAAGATGGGAGGATTAAGTTTCTTAAATAACAAAATCAGAACAAAACCAGAACACATAATAACAAAATCAGTGGGCTAGGGTTCTTCAAGATTGAAAAAAAAATAGAAAAAATATAAGAAAAAATCAATGGTGTTCAAAATCGAAGAACAAACTCAAAACAACACATAAGAGCAAAATCAATGATTCATCATTTCAACCTTTTCCCCCAAAACATAAGCTATAACTCTACCATATTTGCATTTGGGGTAAAAAATATAATGATGTTTTTGAGTAAAAGATTGAAATGTAAATATGCGTACAACAACCTTAGAACTTCGAAATTAACATTTAAGATCGGACAAATTAAATATATTGCAATTGCATGGTATATGCGTAGTCCGGGTCGAACACAAAGAGGAGAACCCTAATTAATACTCAAAAGTTTGAAAACATCTAATTCAAATATGAGATTTAATTAATACACAATGATGAAAAAAAGCATGATTTTGGTCAGGTAAGATGATTTATTGTGGGCAATTGTAATAATTGTAACATAGCAAGAAACTTATTTACGGGCCATTGTAATAATTCGTGTAGTAATTGTAATATGATAATAAACATATTTGAAGGCAATTGTAATAATTGTGATAAATGCGATTGTAATAATTGTGATAAATGCGCTGAATAAGTTTTTAGAGAAGTCCTTTCGGCGGGAAACGAATCATTGTGGTAGTGACACGTGTCACATTAACATATTGTTTTAGTATAGTTTATGATGGTTTAAGAGGGGAAATAAATGCGAAAATGAGAATTAACGAAAATGGTTGGGATATCTTGATAATATAACAAAATTAGTGGGACAAATTGAGATGAAATATGTAGCTATGCTGATCCTAGTAACATCCGTACACAGGTGAATACAACGAATTTTTCTGATTCTTTTTGGTTCTTAAGTTTGTGCTACCCATACTAGCGCATTAATATGGGATATTCTTTGCTTGGGATTTATAGGTTATTCGTATGGTGGGTGAAAACACAGAAGCTGTGGGTGCTGGTGTTGGAGGGGGTACTATAGGGAATAAAATGCCAACCTTGGAGGAATATGGAACAAATCTGACAAAATTGGCAGAAGAGGTAGGTCTTGAACTTTTGTCTTTGCATACCAAATCTTTTTTTGACTTTTGAGTAGAAACATGTATAATGCTCTGTCATTAGTTTTCACTTATAAGCATTGAGCTGAATTGATTTTTGTAAACTCCAGGGAAAATTAGATCTTGTTGTTGGCCGACAGCCGCAGATAGAGCGCGTTACCCAAATTCTGGGTAGGCGAACAAAAAATAACCCTTGTCTTATTGGAGAGCCTGGTGTTGGAAAAACAGCAATTGTAGAGGGCCTTGCTCAAAGAATAGCCAACGGTGATGTTCCAGAAATAATTGAAAGAAAGAATGTATGACATTTTTGCATCACTCAAAACCTATGAAAGAACAGTGTTATGTTAGTACATGTTTAATTGTTTGATGCAGCTTGAATCTTGACTCATCATTGAGGAAAACTATGTTGCAGAATCAGTTTATGTTTGAAGCTGGGTTTTGTTTCACCAACTCCCACCCCCCCCCCCCCCCCCCCACACACACACACACAAGGATTGAGGAAAACTAGAAGCATGCTGTGATACCTTTGTTTTTAATGGTACAAATAATTGTTATTTTGGATGTATGAACTTTTTGAGGGGAATAATGTCTGAATGTAGTAGATGGAATCATGGAAACTTGTGAAGTTATATAATTTTTTGAGTGATTCTCTGAATGCAATAGGTGAAAAGAGTGATCTGTATCATTTGCACTCACGACGTGCTTTGTTCAATTCACAATTTTGACCTTAGATCTGTAGGAAACTAGAATCTTGTGAACTTTTTTATGTTGCTTATTCATGATTTGCATGTAATTTAACATACATGTCTAGAACTGGAAAATTCCACATGGCGATTTTATAGAGTTTTGCATTGATTATGATTTTAAGCATTAAAGGTAAGTTTTCAAAAAGATTTTTATTAGATCAAATCTTACAATTATACAATACTATAAAAGAATAGGAAAATTGCAAATGTCGATTTTGAAGAGATTTACCAAATGAAATAATTTTTACAGGTTAAATTATAAAATATCATACAACACTATGAAATTGCATTAATTAGCTATGTTTATATGGACCGTATTCAATAAAATATAGATTTGCTTTTTAGTACATATTTAAAGATATAAATTTACTATAGCACGTGTCTAAAAAAGTAACGATAATCAAATAATTTTATTATAATGAATATATTTACCAAGTTAGTTTCCTATTTACCCATTTAACGTAAATATTTTTTACAAAATAAAAACAACCTATTAACTTCTATCTTTTTTTTTTGAAGGGTTATTAACTCCTATCTATGTGTAGCTAAATAAACTAAGT
This sequence comes from Amaranthus palmeri, assembly GCA_019776075.1. NCBI lineage: Eukaryota > Viridiplantae > Streptophyta > Magnoliopsida > Caryophyllales > Amaranthaceae > Amaranthus > Amaranthus palmeri. The sequence continues at coordinate 132,203 of JAAKBH010000053.1, read as the reverse complement.
AAGGTGTTGTTAATTTAATTGTTTTCGATTGAGTTGAACAATTGTAAATATATAATATCTTCACTTTTAACATTTATCACAATCACATTGTTGTTATTAGTTTATATTTATTATTGTATTTTTTTTTATGTATTTACACACTTACTTATCCGTGCATTGCACGGGCATATATACTAGTTAAATATATTGCAAGTGCATGATATATGCGTAGTGCGGGTCGAACACAAAGAGACGAGTTAACTCTAAATTGTATGCTTTATGAATAACAAGACACGGGATAAACAAATGATATAGTTTGGAATCTAATTCTATGATGCAATCAAACTAAAATAGGTAATAATAATGTTGTAAAAACAATGTCATGGCAAACTCTGCGTCGGACATCACTTAATTCTAACATAGAGATCAATTACTCTCATGATCGTATGAAATTGAGTCATCGGCATAATTGAACGTGATCTAATTAATCTCAATCTTCCGCTCTATTGATTAATATAGATTTAAGACCAACTACTATTAATCCTCAAACTTCTATTCTATTGGTTAAACTAGAATGAATTTAACTCAAATATATCTTAATCCTAATCTCAAACTTTCGTTTAATTGAAAAGAGTAACAAAGATGTTTAAATGAGATTCATTAAGTGTAGGTTCAATTATAGACTCAAATCACACACAATCAATCAATAAAATATCAATCAATGCTTCAATTAAGGATTATACCCTAACCTTAGATAAGAAAACTATATACAATTCATATTAACGGAGAACACATAACAATTGATGAATAAAAGCAAAGAACGAAATAATAACACAAGAAAACTTATGAATCCTGAAGATAACATAAATCGAAAAAGTACGAAAATCCGTGTATAATAGTGTTGAAGAACAAAGGAAACTTGAGTGAAACTACTAAGGAACTCTACAGAGAAGTACAGGAAAATGAAAACTAAAACTGAATTGAAAAAAAACTGAACTGCATAAAATGTCACCACCACTTTATATCGTGGCTCCAAAAACTGGAAAAGAAACCGCCAGAAAACTGCCTCAGGGGATAAAACGACGAACGATGCTTCTTGGGCGACGACTGATCGCAAACTTTATGTCTCAATGGGGTGCATTTCAGGATTGAGCGACGAGAGTTGCTTAGGGGGTGACGAGCATCACTTTCAGGTGACAAGTCGTCGCTTTGGGTTTGACTAGCAAACATTGAATGGGCACCATTTCTTACTCGGTTGTCGTATATGAACATATAATATACCATTGGAAAGCTATTAAAGTCTACTTTGCAATGCTGCAAGCTTTGCATTAATGTGATCTCTTTATCAAAAGTTATGGCCAAAAGAGTGAGCATGTATCAAATTTCACCTCAAAACTTTTGTCTTTTAAGCGCTTTTCTACTCTTTTTTCTTTTGCCCATCTTCATTGTAAAATATTTTCAAATGAGCAACGATCTCTTTACATATTCTAGGGGTTTTAGGCTATTTCTCCGAGCCTTCACCCTCTTATCATCCCGGGACCTAACAAAAAACTTCAATTTCGTCTCATATATTACATAAAACACAATTCAAAGCTTATGAGACAAAATTACATCAAACCACTAATATCATACCTAAATCCCACTAAAACTACATCTAAGGAGCTTAAAAACAAAGCGGATAAGTGCAAATAATTACACTTATCAATTTACTAGTGCTTTTATGTGCAACAAGGTCACGAACCTCTGGGTTACCGTGTCTACTTTTTAAAAGTTTTGGTTACCATGTGAAAAACTGAAAATGATAATATATGTAAGTTTTCTCAAATTAATTATGTTAGTTTTCTTTTTAAAATAAAGAGATTTGATCCAAATTCACAACTATAAATTTTGATTTCCAACTTTACATATAAGTAAACTTTACAAATGAACTTAATTATAGATTTCAAACACAAAATATAATAAATTATAATAGTAATTCCACATTACTAACCCCTGGAATATTATCTAATAATCATGCACAACTGCATATCGGCCATTCTAATTTTGTGAATTTTCAAAACCAATTTCCCAAAAAAGTCATAATTAAATATTTTATTAAAATTAATATTTAAAATTAAAACTTATTTTACTAAATAATTATTTTTTAAAGTTAAATTATTTTAAAGAAAAATTTAATCGACCTAGCAAGAATGCATGTAAACATTTTTCCTAAATCTATCCCTATTTTATGTCATATTAAAATAGTCAATTTAAATCAATTCTCTTCCTACTTTGTGAATCTCAAAAAGAAAAAAAAATTATTTTTTCACAAGACTAAAATTTTTTAATGATATGATATATAATATATGATGATCATCAAATATAACGAGCACATAACTTAACTTCATGATGATTAAACTAAATTGTGCAAATTTTATCTAAAAATGATTAATTTAGACCTTAAAGTGATTAATTATGATCAGTTATAACTTATAAAAAACAATTTGATTTCAATCTTAAAAGTATCAATTATGACCTTAAATAGATTAAGTACAGAACCAATATTAAGAAAAATTTATAATTACATGATTGGGCTATCTATCTCATACTAAGACAGGTCTTGTCCAAGACCAGCTGAAGTAAAAATTTTATTATCCCTTAAGAAAAAGTAAATATTTATTTCTTACAAAAACAAAGCCTCAAATACCAAAAAGAAAGAGAGATGAGGCAGAGTTTCGTGTGTCATTTGGTTCACACTGTATCCTGATGGAATTATCACAAACTTGAAATAGAAAATTAATTTTAGTAAACTCAATATCATCGTTTATTTAATGTATTAAGAGAAATTTAAGGATGTTAAATATAGCCTTAAGTTTATTATAAAAACAAGTTTTGTAATTAATAATTATTGAGATAAAAAAGTTAATCAGATATATATAATTCTTTAATATTCTTTCTCCTCTTTCTTGGTGCATATTATATTTCTTATAGGAATTAGCAAATTTCCTATTATTTTCTACATGGTATCAGAGCCAAAATTATAAAATAATATATCTGAATTTTAATAATGGCGTCGTCAAGTAACACATTTCAGGTGCCCCTTCCAAAATTATCAAATGCAGAATATTACAATGACTGGGCAGTTCATATGAGAGTATTCTTTCGTGCCCAAGATTGATGGGATATTGTTGAACATGAATTTAAAGATGTCAATGACTCTACAGCATTTGAGGCTTTGACAAAAGAGGAGAAAGATTCATTACTTGAAAAAAGAAAAAAAAGATCAAAAGGCATTGTGCTTTATATTTTCTTCTATTGAAACAAAAAATATATTTCAGAAAATTTCTTTAGCGGAAACTGCACACGCTGCGTGGGACATTCTGCAGAAGTCCTACAAAGGAGATGAAAGAGTTAAACAAGTACGTTTGCAAACGTTACGTGGCCAATTTGAAAATTTAAATATGAATGAAGATGAAACAATTGGAACCTATTTTGATCGGGTCCAATATATTGTTAATCAGTTACGAGCTAATGGTGAAAATATCAATGATCAACGTGTAGTTGAAAAAATTACACGATCAACAAATTCTAAGTTTGATAATGTTGTTCCAGCTATTGAAGAAGGGAATGACATGTCTCAAATGTCCTTAGAAAGATTAATGGGTTCGTTGTCATCACACGAACAACGAATGAAATATCGCAGCAGTAATATTAATTCTAATTCTGAGCATGCTCTACAAAGTAGAGCACATGTCACTACTCGAGGTGGATATAACAATGGTCGCGGTCGTGGTCGAGGTCGAGGTCGCGGTCAAGGAAGAGGAGGAAGTTATTTTTCTTCTAATAAAGAAAAAAATGGAGAAGGTAGTTCTTCAGGAATTCGTGGAAAGACATTTAATAATCGGGATAAGTCTAAAGTGCAATGCTATAAATGCGAACGATTTGGACATTTTGCATCCGAATGTCGATCTAAGTCGCAACGTCATCAAGATGAGCAAGCTAACGTTGCTGAAGCAGAACAACCATTAGTTCTTGCATGCAAGCAAGGAGCGGATACTGAAGCAAGCAATATTTGGTATCTTGACACTGCTTGTAGTAATCATATGACAGGTCAGAAACATATCTTTAGCTTCTTAGATGAATCAGTTCAAGGAGAAGTTAATTTTGGGAATAAGACAAAGGTCCCTGTGAAAGGTAAAGGTGATATTAGTATTCATTCTAAGGATGGTACTAATGTTACCATTGTTGATGTATTTTATGTACCTGATTTACATTGGAACTTATTAAGTTTGGGTCAGCTGTCTGAGAAAGGACACAAGATTGTATTGGAAGATGGAGTTTGCGAGATCAAAGGCAAAAATGATAAGACAATTGCAAGGGTGAAAATGACAAAGAATCGCATGTTTCCTTTGTCTATTCATACTAAATATTTGATGAACTTGCAAGCTATGATTAAGGATAGCAACTGGATATGGCATCTTCGTTTCGGTCATTTAAATTTTAAAGGTTTAAAAGTATTAACCCAAAAACAAATGGTGACAGGGTTACCAAATATAGAAGCTCCTAGTAATCCTTGTGAAGGTTGTATACTAGGAAAACATCAGAGAAATTCATTCCCGGTTGGAAATTCAAGGCGTGCAAAATAGCCACTAGAGTTAGTTCACACAGATATATGTGGACCAGTTGAGGTAGAATCTATTGGTCACAAAAGGTATTTTTTACTTTTCGTGGATGATTATACAAGAAAAATATGGATATATTTTCTTAGAGAAAAATCAGAAGCATTCAACAAGTTCAAAGAATTCAAAGCTCTTGTTGAAAAGCAATGTGGATCTCATTTAAAAACACTAAGATCAGACAGAGGAGGAGAATTCACCTCTAATGAATTCAATGACTATTGCAAGCAAGAAGGAATCAGGCGTGAGTTAACTGCAAGCTATACTCCACAGCAAAATGGTATAGCAGAAAGGAAAAATCGAACAATATTTGAGATGGCGAGAAGCATGTTAAAGGCCAAACATCTACCAAAGCCATATTGGGCTGAGGCCGTTGCTTGTTCGGTTTATTTATTAAATAGGTGTCCAACAAAGAGCGTTCGTGGAAGAACACCAGAAGAAGCTTGGACAGGTAACAAACCAGATATCTCTCATTTTCGAGTATTTGGGTGCATTGCATATGCCCATATACCTGATGAAAAGAGAAAAAAATTAGATGATAAAAGCAAAAAATGTATCTTCCTTGGATACAGTGATGTTACAAAAGGTTATAAGTTATATAATCCGGATAGAAAAGAAGTAATAATAAGCAGGGATGTCCACTTCGCTGAAGATGAGGAATGGCAATGGGATAAGGTGACTGATACAAATACTAATGTTATTGTGAATGAAACAGATTACAACGATACTTTTGAATGTGCTACCATAGAGCCACTGTCTTCAACATTAACGTCACCACAAGTGAATTCTACATCAACAATGGTAGAAGAAAGATTAAACGTTCGACCTCAGAGAAATCGAGTATTACCAACTCATTTGCGCGATTTCGTGATTTCTAGGGATGATGATGAAAGTGATAGTGATGCAAATGATGATATAGCAAATTTCTGCCTGTTTGCCGATTGTGATCCCGTCTCATTTGATGATGCAATAATAAATGAGAAGTGGGTTCAAGCGATGAAGGAGGAGATTCATTCCATTGAGAAAAATAAAACTTGGGAACTAACTAGTTTACCACCTGGAAAAAAGGCAATTGGTGTAAAATGGGTTTATAAGACAAAGTATAAACCTGACGGTGAGGTAGATCGCTATAAAGCGAGGTTGGTGGTCAAAGGCTACAAGCAAAAACCCGGCATTGATTACTTTGAAGTTTTTGCTCCTGTTTCAAGAATGGAAACAATTAGAATGATTTTGTCTATTGCTGCACAAAACAAGTGGAATATTCATCAAATGGATGTTAAATCAGCATTTCTAAATGGTATACTTAAAGAAGAAGTATATATTGAACAACCACTTGGTTTTATTAAGAAAGGAAGCGAGAATAATGTTTATCGTCTCAAGAAAGCATTGTATGGGCTAAAACAAGCTCCCCGTGCATGGTATTCTCGCATTGATACATATTTATTAGAAGACGGTTTTAATAAATGCCCACATGAGCACACATTGTATGTGAAGCTGAAAGACAATGGTGACATTTTGATCTTGTGTTTATATGTTGATGATTTAATATTCATTGGCAATAGTGAAAATATGTTTATAGAATTCAAGGAAGCAATGAAAAAGAACTTTGAGATGACAGATTTGGGTTTGATGTCATACTTTCTTGGTATTGAAGTACACCAAGACAAAGAATGTATATTTGTGTCGCAACAAAAATATGCCACTGATGTTTTGAAAAAATTTAAAATGGATACAACAGCTCCTATAAGGACTCCAGTAGCAGAAAAGGTAGAGATGAAAAAGGAAGGTAATGGAGAACTAGTGAATCCAACGTTTTTCAAAAGTATTGTGGGTAGTCTAAGATATTTGACTTCTACAAGACCTGATATTGTTTATGGAGTTGGATTGATTAGTCGTTACATGGAGAAACCTTATCAATCACATCTGCAAGCAGCAAAGAGGATTCTTCGTTATGTGAATGGTACTCGAAATCATGGAATAATGTATTCTCCTACAAAGAAATATGATTTGGTAGGATATACCGATAGTGATTGGGCAGGTGACGTCGAGACACGCAAAAGTACCTCTGGATATGTTTTTTATTTGGGAAATGGAATTATATCATGGTCATCTAAGAAACAACCTGTTGTAGCTCTTTCAACTGCAGAAGCCGAATACATTGCAGCTGCACAAGCATCTTGTCAAGCAGTATGGTTAAGAAGAATGTTAGAAGATCTTGATCATCATCAAAACCTACCAACTATTATAATGTGCGATAACAAGTCAGCTATGGCACTAGCAAAAAATCCAGTTTTTCATGGTCGGAGTAAGCACATTGATCTTCGTTACCACTACATAAGAGATCTTGTTAAGAAGAATGAAATTGAACTTCAGTTTTGCAAATCTGAAGAACAAGTGGCGGATATATTTACAAAACCTCTGAAAGCCGAGTTATTTGAAAAGTTCAAGGCTATGCTTGGAATCGCAAGTCCTGTTAATGATAATTAAAAGTTTCAAGTTTGAGGAGGAGTGATGGAATTATCACAAACTTGAAATAGAAAATTAATTTTAGTAAACTCAATATCATCGTTTATTTAATGTATTAAGAGAAATTTAAGGATGTTAAATATAGCCTTAAGTTTATTATAAAAACAAGTTTTGTAATTAATAATTATTGAGATAAAAAAGTTAATCAGATATATATAATTCTTTAATATTCTTTCTCCTCTTTCTTGGTGCATATTATATTTCTTATAGGAATTAGCAAATTTCCTATTATTTTCTACATATCCAGTGCCGTTCTTGAAATTTTTTTGGCCCTATGCAAAAAACATTAAAAGGCCCTTAGTCATGCGCTTAAAGATTTCCTTTTCTCTTTTCTCTTTCTAAAAAACCTAACCTCCATTATTGGTTGGGAGCTATCATCAACTTTTTGGTTGATGGTAAGCTCCTAAATTTGTCTGTTTTAAACTTTTCGAATATGATAAGAATAAATATTTGTCTTCCCACCTACACGAAAGTTCCTTACCTATTATAGAGTTGGTGAACTCACACGAAAGTTGGTGAGTTCACACGTCTCATGACCATTATTGATCAAAATAAGCCACGGAGACAGGGTAATGATGAGATCACTTGGCACGGATCGATTGTTAGTGAATACCCCATTCAGCTAATTAAAATCCAATCACATGCGTCTTCAGTGGCTATAATCCCGCGTCAGTTCATGAACTTCATATGGCACAAAAACATTCCTCCACGAGCACAGTTAACATTATGGTTTGTACTGTTAGGAAAGTTAAAGACCGGTAGCTTTCTTGTGGATAAAGGCATCATTCAGGCCCCGCATGGACTGTGCCCTTTCTGTAGAGTTGAGGTTGAATCTCAATCCCATATTATCTTTTCTTCTCATTTCTCATGGTTTGTGTGGATGTAGATTTTACAGTGGTGTCATATTCAGGGAGTCCTCCATGAGGATTGTGGCAGCTTCTTTGAGCAATGAAAAGGGCTTTTTGTGGGTCGTAAATGAAAGCACATTAAATTTCTGATACTTGTGTGCGTCATTTGGACACTGTGGTTCGAAAGAAACAAAGCAAAATTCCAAGAACACACACCGAATCTTATCCAAGTGGTAGCCTCGCTGAAAGTTCGAATAGGAGATTGGGCAAAGGAATATATGGGGCTACGATCTTTCTCATCCCGCCTCATATTAGTAGAGAATCTCCAATGATTATAATTGGTTGTGTATTTTGTGGTGTAATATCCTTTTGTGGTGCTCATGGTTGTGTATGTTGTATGCTTGACGCATGTGATGGCTTTTTGTATGTTTGCATGGTCTTTTTGTATGGTGCGTTGGAGGAGTTCTACTAGGCATGATGTGTCAGGTGTGGTCTTGCCTCGTCCGGAAGATGATTCTTGGTGATGATGGAGTTTTATTTTGATTTTTGGATAGTGTAAGCATAGACCACTCCTATGCTGTCTAAAGTGGCCTGTCTCTTGGCCCCCTTATTCAATGGTTTTTTCCCCTCGCAGGGTTTTTTATTCCGGCGAATCTGAGGCTCCCCAAGCGATAGTGTTTTTTCTTCTTTAATAAATAAATTCTCAATCTCCAAAATAAAGAAGTTGTTTACCCATTTATTGGTTTGATTTTAATCATATATTGGATTTTAACTCTCTATTCGTGAGACTTTGGAGTTATGAAGTTTGGTTTGTAATTGATTTGTTAGTAGAAATTAATGCGATAATGCAGCACACACTAGTTTAAATAAAAACAATGTTTTAACTAGTTTCATATTAATCATCGTGAAAGAAATATGTGTTTCATTAATGATCATATATTTATTTTATTTATAATTAAATATTTTATTCATATAAAAAAATAAAAAATAAAAAAATAAAAAATAAAAAATTTTAGCGTTTTAAAATCACACGACTTGAGAAAGGGTTTGATTTTTAAATCGTTAAATTGAATCGAATAAAATCTAGAGTTATTTTTTAAAATGAAAATTTAGAGTTATTTAAATAAGGAGGAATGTTTATAATTTTTATAGAAAGAAGAGAGGATTAAGTTTCTTAAATAACAAAATCATAACAAAACCAGAACACATAATAACAAAATCAGTGGGCTAGGGTTTTTCAAGATTGAAAAAAAAAAGAAGAAATATAAGAAAAATCAATGGTGTTCAAAATCGAAGAACAAACCCAAAACAACACATAAGAGCAAAATCAATTATTCATCATTTCAACCTTTTTTCCCCCAAAACATAAGCTTTAACTCTACCATATTTGAATTTGGGGTAAAAAAATATAATAATGTTTTTGAGGAAAAGATTGAAATGTAAATAGGCCTACAGCAACCTTAGAGCTTCGAAATTAACATTTATGATCGGACAAATTAAATATATCGCAAGTGCATGGTATATGCGTAGTGCGGGTCGAACACAAGGAGGCGAGTTAACTCTAAATTGTATGCTTTATGAATAACAAGACACGGGATAAACAAATGATATAGTTTGGAATCTAATTTTATGATGCAATCAAACTAAAACAAAGTAATAATAATGTTGTAAAAACAATGCTATGACAAACTCTAGGGCGTCGGACATCACTTAATTCTAATATAGAGATCAATTACTCTCATGATCGTATGAAATTGAATCATCGGCATAATTGAACGTGATCTAATTAATCTCAATCTTCCGCTCTATTGATTAATATAGATTTAAGACCAACTAGTATTAATCCTCAAACTTCTAATCTATTGGTTAAACTAGAATGAATTTAACTCAAATATATCTTAATCCTAATCTCAAACTTTCGTTTTATTGAAAAGAGTAACAAAGATGTTTAAATGAGATTCATTAAGTGTATGTTCAATTATAGACTCAAATCACACACAATCAATCGATAAAATATCAATCAATGCTTCAATTAGGGATTATACCCTAACCTTAGATAAGAAAACTATATACAATTCAGATTAATGGAGAACATATAGCAATTGATGAATAAAAGCAAAGAACGAAATAATAACACAAGAAAACTTACGAATCCTGAAGATAACATAAATCGAAAAAGTACGAAAATCCGTGTATAATAGTGTTGAAGAACAAAGGAAACTTGAGTGAAACTACTAAGGAACTCTACAGAGAAGTACATGAAAATGAAAACTAAAACTGAATTGAAAAAAACTGAACTGCATCAAATGTCACCACCACTTTATATCGTGGCTCCAAAAACTGGAAAAGAAATCACCAGAAAACTGCCTCAGAGGATAAAACGACGAACGATGCTTCTTGGGCGACGACTCATCGCAAACTTTATGTCTCAATGGGGTGCATTTCAGGATTGAGCGACGAGCGTTGCTTAGGGGGTGACAAACATCGCTTTCAGGTGACAAGTCGTCGCTTTGGGTTTGACTAGCAAACATTAAATGGGCGCCATTTCTTACTCGGTTGTCGTATATGAACATATTAAAGTCTACTTTGCAATGCTGCAAGCTTTGCATTAATGTGATCTCTTTATCAAAAGTTATGGCCAAAAGAGTGAGCATGTATCAAATTTCACCTCAAAACTTTTGTCTTTTAAGCGCTTTTCTACTCTTTTTTCTTTTGCCCATCTTCATTGTAAAATATTTTCAAATGAGCAACGATCTCTTTACATATTCTAGGGGTTTTAGGCTATTTCTCCAAGCCTTCACCCTCTTATCATCCCGGGATCTAACAAAAAACTTCAATTTCGCCTCATATATTACATAAAACACAATTCAAAGCTTATGAGACAAAATTACATCAAACCACTAATATCATACCTAAATCCCACTAAAACTACATCTAAGGAGCTTAAAAACAAAGCGGATAAGTGCAAATAATTACACTTATCAATTTACTAGTGCTTTTATGTGCAACAAGGTCACGAACCTCTGGGTTACCGTGTCTACTTTTTAAAAGTTTTGGTTACCATGTGAAAAACTGAAAATGATAATATATGTAAGTTTTCTCAAATTAATTATGTTAGTTTTCTTTTTAAAATAAAGAGATTTGATCAAAATTCACAATTATAAATTTTGATTTCCAACTTTACATTTAAGTAAACTTTACAAATGAACTTAATTATAGATTTCAAACACAAAATATAATAAATTATAGCAGTAATTCCACATTACTAACCCCTGGAATATTATCTAATAATCATGCACAACTGCATATCGGCCATTCTAATTTTGTGAATTTTCAAAACCAATTTCCCAAAAAAGTCATAATTAAATATTTTATTAAAATTAATATTTAAAATTAAAACTTATTTTACTAAATAATTATTTTTTAAAGTTAAATTATTTTAAAGAAAAATTTAATCGACCTAGCAAGAATGCATGTAAACATTTTTCCTCAATCTATCCCTATTTTATGTCATATTAAAATAGTCAATTTAAATCAATTCTCATCCTACTTTGTGAATCTCAAAAAGAAAAAAAAATTATTTTTTCACAAGACTAAAATTTTTTAATGATATGATATATAATATATGATGATCATCAAATATAATGAGCACATAACTTTAACTTCATGATTTAACTAAATTGTGCAAATTTGATCTAAAAATGATTAATTTAGACCTTAAAGTGATTAATTATGATCAGTTATAACTTATAAAAAACAATTTGATTTCAATCTTAAAAGTATCAATTATGACCTTAAATAAATTAAGTACAGAACCAATATTAAGAAAAAATTATAATTACATGATTGGGCTATCTATCTGACAGGTCTTGTCCAAGACCAGCTGAAGTAAAAATTTTATTATCCCTTAAGAAAAAGTAAATATTTATTTCTTACAAAAACAAAGCCTCACATACAAAAAAGAAAAAGAGATGAGGCAGAGTTTCGTGTGTCATTTGGTTCACATTGTATCCAGTGCCATTCTTGAAATTGTTTTGGCCCTATGCAAAAAACATTAAAAGGCCCTTAGTCATGCGCTTAAAGATTTCCTTTTCTCTTTTCTCTTTCTAAAAAACCAAACCTCCATTATTGGTTGGGAGCTATCATCAACCTTTTGGTTGATGGTAAGCCCCTAAATTTGTCTGTTTTAAACTTTTCGAATATGATTAGAATAAATATTTTTCTTCCCCCCTACACGAAAGTTGCTTACCTATTAAAGAGTTGGTGAGCTCACACGAAAGTTGGTGAGTTCACACGTCTCATGAACATTATTGATCAAAATAAGCCACGGAGACAGGGTAATGATGAGATCACTTGGCACGGATCGATTGTTAGTGAATACTCCATTCAGCTAATTAAAGTCCAATCACATGTGTCTTCAGTGGCTATAATCCCGCGTCAGTTCGTGAACTTCATATGGCACAAACACATTCCTCCACGAGCACAGTTAACATTATGGTTTGTACTGTTAGGAAAGTTAAAGACTGGTAGCTTTCTTATGGATAAAGGCATTATTCAGGCCCCGCATGGACTGTGCCCTTTCTGCAGAGTAGAGTTTGAATCTCAATCCCATATTATCTTTTCTTGTCATTTCTCATGGTTTGTGTGGATGCAGATTTTACAGTGATGTCATATTCAGGGAGTCCTCCATGAGGATTGTGGCAGCTTCTTTGAGCAATGAAAAGGGCTTTTTGTGGGTCGTAAATGAAAGCACATTAAATTTCTGATACTTGTGTGCGTCATCTGAACACTGTGGTTCGAAAGAAACAAAGCAAAATTCCAAGAACACACACCGAATCTTATCCAAGTGGTAGCCTCGCTGAAAGTTCGAATAGGAGATTGGGTAAAGGAATATATGGGGTTACGATCTTTCTCATCCCGCCTCACATTAGTAGAGAATCTCCAATGATTATAATTGGTTGTGTATTTTGTGGTGTAATATCTTTTTTGTGGTGTTCATGGTTGTGTATGTTGTATGCTTGACGCATGTGATGGCTTTTTGTATGTTTGCATGGTCTTTTTGTATGGTGCGTTGGAGGAGTTTTACTAGGCATGATGTGTCAGGTGTGGTCTTGCCTCGTCGGGAAGATGATTCTTGGTGATGATGGAATTTTATTTTGATTTTCGGATAGTGTAAGCATAGACCACTCCTATGCTGTCTAAAGTGGCCTGTCTCTTGGCCCCCTTATTCAATGGCTTTTTCCCCTCGCGGGGTTTTTTATTCCGGCGAATCTGGGGCTCCCCAAGCGACAGTGTTTTTTCTTCTTTAATAAATAAATTACCAATTTCCAAAAAAAAAAGAAGTTGTTTACCCATTTATTGGTTTGATTTTACTCATATATTGGATTTTAACTCTCTATTCGTGAGACTTTGGAGTTATGAAGTTTGGTTTGTAATTGATTTGTTAGTAGAAATTAATGCGATAATGCAGCACACACCAAAATTGCAATTAACATCAACTACATCAAATTCAATTCTATCTCAAGAGTACAACAGATCGAAAGACCCCCTCGTAGAAGGCTGTGTCAAACAACGATGTGGAAGAGGATATTCAAATTGTCAAGTCTGATATACAAAGATCGTAGTTTTGTTATTTTTGAATTATTTTTTGTTCAAGTTTTTATGTACTTGCTAATTTTTATCTATGATGTAGATGTCGTATGACTCTTTATTAATGAATCAAATGTTATTAAAAAAATTTAAATTAATATTGAAAATTTTTTATATAAAATAAAAACTAGAATGATAATAATGTTGATAATGAGCATATGCATATACCACGTATAAGATACATAACAAAACAAAGAAATTTATGAATCAAAACTATCCTTAATGTTTGATGTTGGTTTTGATGATAGAAACAATGCATCTATGTTTTAATCTGTTTAACAGAAGCATGAAAGATTGGTCGTTGATGATGCATAGAAGATAATCGATCTAACACAATTGTTAGTTTAATCTCCGATCTGCAATCTTTTTAATATTGGTGGTTGTTATGAAAGGTCCACCATAACACGGTGTTCCATCAACGTTGGTATCTTAAACCCATCATTATCGTCATGATCATCATGATTTATCATGGTTGCTCTTTGATCATCATAATCTTCATCACAAAATAAAAAAGATCGATTCTTTGTGGTTTGTGAAAATAACGGCTCTACACATATTTTACATAACAATTCTTGATCTGTATTATGGGTTTTTGTTGATTGGTTTTGTTGTTCTTGATTTGGTTTATAATGGTACAAAAATGATCAGAATTTGGCATTGTTGATAAAGTTGCTGATTGTGCTTCGTTGTTGGACTTTTTGTGTCATTTGTTTAGTCGTTATTCTTGGTTTGGTTCAACAATGGTAAAAGAACAATTATATAAATATCCACTATTGTAAAACATAATGTTTGTTTTTGAATCTCATCTAATATTTTGAGTTTGTTCTCTTGTTTTTTGTTGTAAAGGTTCAATGATGGGTGATGAAAAATGATCAAAACTAGCCATGATTGAGAATAATATAAAATAGAAATTTATATTTATATGTTAAAAGTCTTCAAATCAAGGTTTGTTTTATAAGAAATTTAATTTATACAAAAACTTCAACAAATAATATAAATTTCTTTTAAGTTTTTATTTCTCGTTTTATCTTTCACACATATTATTATTCGTTGTTTATATTCTCCACCATCGCTAACTAGTTTTGATAATTAATTGTAATCTTTACAACAAAAACAAAAGAACAAACTACGAATAATAGATGAGCTTCAACGGAAAAAATTATATTTAACAATGGCGGATTCATATTATTGTTTTTTTTACCATTGTTTAACCAAACAAAAAACAATGACCAAACAAACGACCCAAAAAATCCAACAAAAAAAGAACAATCAACAACTTTATCAACAATGGGGGATTTAGATCACTTTTCTACCATTAATGAACCAAATAAAAAGAAGAAAACCAACACACAAAAAACCATGATACAGATCAAGAATTCTTGTGTAAAATATATGCAGAGCCGTCATTTTCATAAACCACTAAGAAATGATCTTTTTTATGTTGTGATGAAGATCATGATAATCAAATAGCTACCAAAATAATTCATGATGATTATGATAAGTTCGGAGAATAAACTAACTTTTTATTAGGATCGATTATCTTCCATGCCACATCAACGACTAATCTTTCATCTTTGCGTTCAACAGATTATAAAAACATTGTTTTCAACGAATAAATCCAACATTGAATGTGAAAAAGATTGTCTTCATGCTTAAGGTTCTTTTTTATAATTAAAGTTTTATTTTTTCTAATAAAAAAATATTTTCAAATATTGGTTTCGTTTAAATCATCACAAATATGTGGTTCATTGATGATCATATATTTATAATATTGTACTGAAATCAAAAAAGTTTGAAGAGGATTTGATCTTTGAATTGACTAATTGGATAACATATATTTTGGGGTTATTCAATTGAGGAGCAATGTTTACACAATTTTTCTATAAGTTTGTAAAGATCCTGTTTTAAAAAACAAATGAACTTAAAAATAATGACGGTAACTAGTTATAAGATCGACTAAGAAAGTGAGGCCTGAGCGGCAGCGCCAGACAGCAGCGTATGAGCCACCGGAGGCAAGCAGTGACGGTGACGGTAAGGGCGGCAAGCGACAGGGGCTGAATGACGGCTGTAGAGTAGAGCTTTTTAAGGTTTTTTTATAGTAGAGAGAAGGGGAGTAATGTAGTGTTTTGAGGTTCATTGCTATTCTAAAAGTTGTGTTTTGACCCTTAAAATTCAAAGGAAAAAAAACTAGCAATTTTTTAAAAAAATTTTACCCGGAGCACGTGCCCCGGAATGCACATACATAGATCCGCCTTTGTGTATGAATAGCAAATTCTGCAAGAAAACAACTGAAATGAATAAAGGGGAAGGAGGAGAAGGGAAAGGTGGATGAAGGGTAAGCAAGGAGAATGCTATTTATTTGTTTAGAAGTGAAGGATGGAAAATGAATAAAATAAGCGTTTTCTTCCAAATCTTTCTATTTTAGGAGTGCTTATATTCCAAAAAAAACCATACATTTTAATAAAATTCTTGGAAATTAATTAACAGATGTCAATTTATGGGAAAGTGTGTCATTTGTAATTTTTCTATTAATTTAAAGTTGACAGATGTCCTTTTACAATTAATACCGCCCTTTCTATATTTGGTGGCCTTTCATTGCTTCATTAATTTCAGGAATAATTTAATATTTTTTTCCTAATTAAAGTAACAATTAAACTATTTACAATAGTTACTAAAAGGATTAAAAAAATAAACAAAAAATTTATTAGAATAGCATAAATACACTCTAATAAATTTTTTGGTAATTAACAAATGTCAATTTATTGGAATGTGTGTCATTTGTAATTCTTCTATTCGTTTAAAGGCGACACATGTCCTACAATTAATACTGCCCTTTCTACATTGGTGGTCTTTCGCTTGTTTAATTTCATGAATAGTTTAATATTTTTTGCCTAATTATAGTAACAATTAAACTAGTAAAAAATGTTACCAAAAAGATAAAAAAAAATTTTGAGTGGCTCTCTCTCCTCTTTCCCTTTCTAGACTATCCTTTCTGCTGAGCACCCCACTGCTCCGCCATGGCAGGCAGGAGGAGAGGTCGACCCCGAGAAGGGAGGTAGAACAGCCTGCTAGGTACCTGTCTTCATCCTCTTGAATAACCTTAGGTAGTTGCAATAAATTGGGTCTCTAAAACCCGTTTTGTCCGCGAACACAAATAACCCAAAACCCTAATTTTCGCCCTAATTAGAGGGTTTAGTAGCTGAAAGGGCACGCTCCTAGTCTGAATTAGTGTGATTCATATGAAATCCTTCGATTTTATTGGGGAAATTAGTTGTCTTTTACTCGATTTCCTAGCGTGTTTGAACCCAAGTTTGGGTTTCCTAGTTTCAAGGTGAATCTTCATAGGGTTCTGCAAAATGGGAAAGGGACCCTCGTTTCGGATCTGAAATGGCGTAATGCCTACTTGCGACCTTTCCTTGAAGATTGCTAATGGAACCTATGTAGACTTTGTGCTTTGTACGCCTCCATTAAACGTTTCTGGAACAAAGTTTGAGGTACTTTGTTTTCTTTGCTTGTGTTTTTTTTGACCTCTTAGACCATTTTTAGGTTGGTATGTGAGTTGATGATGGTGGATGCTAGACCCCTTTTTGGGTCTTAATTTTTTTATGAACTGCAAATGCAGTTGTGTCTTTAGAGGGTAGCAATTTAGGTTGCTATTCCTTCTCTCCTCCCAATAAGGATTAAAACCCTAATTCGGGTCTATCAATTGGTGGAGGTCCCCTTGAAATGTTGTTAGCTAGTATGGAAGGCTTGCTTCTCTTGAAGCTATGAGTTTTGCAGAACCTTTGCCTTGATGAGGGGATGCTTACATTCCTTATAAATCAGTAATAACGACTACTGTTGGTTTTCTGTTAGAACTGCAATTTGCAATTAGCTTTTGAGGTTTATGAGGACAATATTGTTGTCAGCTATCTGTGCTATTGCTCCCAAGATTGATCATGGCTTCATAGACGTCCTTGCGATGAGAGGTTGCATTAAAGAGTGGGTTCCTAGCTTGTTGGTTCCCCCTATCAATGCTGGTGTCACTGAAGTCGCCTCCTGGTTTTTTTTGGGTTGCCTTGTGATAGTTAAAACACAATACTCCCTGAATCTATAACCTTAATCATCATGACATGCGTAGTTATGTAAACAACTAGGGATGTTTGTTAATGATGCTCTCAATCGTTGTTGCCCTAGGCTTGGATGTGTGGCAACTTGACCTATTGAGAGTAGATGATGATATTTTCTTTAAAGTGCTTTGGTTGCTGCAGGTAGAGCCATTGACTGATTCATGCTGCAATGTATCACCTTCAACTGCATTCTGGTCACCTAATAATGTCTTTAGTTTGTAAGAGATGCTATTGCCATAGCTTTGTAGTGCATTGTATTGATCGATCTGGATAAGTATTTTGTAAGATTTTTGTATAGGTCTAGCATTATATCTGTGTAGGATAAATACTAGCTATACCTTTTGAGGGGTCGCTCTTCTCCTAGCACATGACGTGGGGCTGTTTTGGCCCTTAGGAACTCTAGCAGAGGTATCGCACCTAAGTTTTTTTAACCTAAGATATAAAGCTTTGGCTTTTTTCTAGCATTTTATAAAATTTACTTTGCCAAAAAAAAATCAAGGTCATTCACAAATGGGATTCAAAGACAGCACAACCATAAATGCAATTAAAAATACCCCCAAAATACTTCAAAAAATACTATATTATCATATAAAATATAATGAGTGAGAATAAATCAGACAAATACTCTAAAAAAATAAGGTTGTTAGCCATAAGTTGTTCGCAGAATGTCGCGGTAAGATTTTGTGCTAGTATGTCCAGATCACGACGGGTCAAGACTTGGTTGTTAGCCTGACCTGTATCTGTACTATGCACTGTAGCGGTTTGAGTGGGATTTCTCTTAGGAGCCATAACTTTTTGATCGAGTCCCCACAGACGGCGCCAAACTGTTTCGGTGAAGAAACTTGAATCGATGTCACATCTAGTAATCCACCTGAAGAAGAAGTGTGATGAAAAATTTGCAAATCTTAAATTGGGCCTTGTACCCAAACAGACCAAAAGCCCAATGGATATTGTTCACCTGTTTCTGCATAACTTATAGCATACCGCAACCTAATTGACAAGCACAAATTTTTGTGTTTTTTATATATGGGTTGATCAAATAACTAAATTAGTACAATTATTAGCAAATAAGCTTCTTGTAAAATCGTTTCACCAAAGAAAGTCTCTTATAACTTATAAGAGTAGCTCGTTTGCAAATGTGTTTATACATTATTTATCTGTAACTTAGCGGTAT
Organism: Amaranthus palmeri; assembly: GCA_019776075.1. NCBI lineage: Eukaryota > Viridiplantae > Streptophyta > Magnoliopsida > Caryophyllales > Amaranthaceae > Amaranthus > Amaranthus palmeri. The sequence continues at coordinate 113,263 of JAAKBH010000053.1, read as the reverse complement.
TGAATTTATTTTGCTTAGAATATAATTAATGTCATGTTTGTGCCCATCGTACCAACAAACGAGTATAGCACATAAAACAAAAATAGTTGTTTGAGGTGATTTCATTGTGTAATGCGCTCTATATATAGTTTAAATCATCATCATCAAATGAGTGTATCCCATTCATAGGAAAACTATGATCAGGGTCTTGGGAGGAAAGGTCGACGGAAACTCATACCCATAAAGGAGAGCGCGGTCAAGGAGTCCCCCTGCTCAAATCTGAGCCTTCGAAGAGGGTTTTTTTTCTGCCTTTAACTCACCGGCCTGCACCATAAGTTCCTATAACAATAATGAATATAATTTTTTGGAATATTGAAGACTACAACTAAGAAGAGTTTTATGGGATAAACTCACTATACCGACAACAGCAATATATGAAGTTCATTACATTAAAATCTATAATGCTTATACTAAGGATATGGATAATGTAGGGGTAGGGAAGAATATTCAGAATAGTCCAGTGGTTGTTTTAGTACAATACTACAGTAGTGAAGCAACATCTGTGTGACTATGTGTAGAATAATAGCATGTGCAACAGTGCAAGCAAACAGTGGATGTGTGTGTGTTAAAATTAGAACGATTTCATTAGGAGCAACAACCAACATGTTGTGTTCAGACGTAGAACAGCAACAGTAGCATACTAAACAGTAGGCTGCTGATCAGTTTAGTGTGTATCAGATCAGTTTGTGTGTGTGTTTTCAGCGTTCAAATAAGTAATGTGTCAGCAAACAACAACATAACGATCAACAGCAATATCTTATCAATGTGTGTATATGTGTAATAATCAGAGTAACACTAGAAAATCAGAGCACATAATGCATATGACATTGCACGTCGCAGGATCAATGTGTATCAATCCTTAGCACATCAAGTACGTGCAACACGGCGGGTCTAGAGGGTTGGTCTGTGTTAAACAAACAGCTACAGATAACAGAACAGTAACATGTTAGTGTTTGCAGATGTTGACAAAGTGTGCAGATTAAGTGCAGAAGCTGAAGGAGTCATACATTTATGCATATGCGTGGTCCGAGATGTAGTGATAATGTGAATCATACATCAATAATAGTTTTAAATGAATAGCATAAAATGATGTCGAACAAGCCCTTAAAACATACTCCCTCCATCCCACTTATATTGTCCACTTTGATGTGGACACGAAAAATAAAAAAAGGGAGGTAGTGGGGTATTTTAAGTGATTATAATAATTGAAAAGGTGGTAGTGGGGTATTTCAAGTGATTATAATAAGGAAGAATTACAAAAAACTACCTATTCTGAAGGGTAACTTGCAAAAAACTACCTATTCTAATTTTTTTTTTGCAAAAAACTACCTTATATGATATAAACGTTTGCAAAACACTACCTCTTAACGGTTCCAGTTAGTTGACCGTCAAAAGTAAGTTTGACTTTGCACGTGACTTGCACGTGACCTTATTTTAATCCTTTATCTTTAATCTTTCTCTGATTTTTGGTTGTAAAGCACGTTTTTCCCCAAATCTCTTAAGAACCCTAATTCTAATCCGTCTCTTGTTCTTCGAAGCTCAAATCAACAATTCATGGATTCCTCTCACTCCAAACAATCGAAGGTTAACAGATGTGGATGGGGATTTCCCTTTGCACAGAGAACTTCGGTGTTGAAGCTATGAAATGTTAAATTTCTAGAATAGAGGACAATTTTAGTGTATCTCTGGTCATATATCAAGGACCTGCAAAATAATACTTCTATCTCATTATACAACAAAAGGACCAACTTAAAAGACACAACTGTTGCACATGTGCATTTTAATTACCAGTAAACTCATACACATAAACTACTAGTTGATGCAAGGTACAGCCTTAGAAAGGAGTAGCAGACCATATTGTGTAAGTGCCGCTACGCCCATCAATGTATTCGTGACAAAAATGATGAATACGACCCAAGTTATACTAGTTGACTTCATCATTGAGACCCATCGGGAAAAGAATCCAAAGCATCCTGCTTCCCGTTTAGATAAAACTCGACAACAGCTTTCATTCTTGGAAGCTTGTCAGGATGGTAGTTTATATGGATGATTTGATGTTTTGATTAATGCAGCATTCAATTGATGGAGTGCAAATGGGTTTTAAAATCTCTGCAATGATCGTGAATGTTAATGGAGAAAAGGAGGGAAATGACAAAAAATATAAAAATAAAACGTATCTGGGTTTTAAAAGAAGGTCACGTGCAAGTCACGTGCAAAGTCAAACTTACTTTTGACGGTCAACTAACTGGAACCGTTAAGAGGTAGTGTTTTGCAAACGTTTATATCATATAAGGTAGTTTTTTGCAAAAAAAATTAGAATAGGTAGTTTTTTGCAAGTTACCCTTCAGAATAGGTTGTTTTTTGTAATTTTTCCTTATAATAATTGAAAAGGTAGTAGTGGGGTATTTTAAGTGAATATAATAATTGAAAATGTGGTAGGTGGGGTATTTTAAATAATATAAGTTGGGGTAGTTGGGGGTATTTAGGTAGTCTTTGCCAAAAATAGAAAGTGGACAATTAAAGTGGGATGACCAAAAAAGGAAATGTGGACAATTAAAGTGGGACGAAGGGAGTTTTTTTTATCAAGCTTATCTAGTATTAAGATGCAATATTCTCTTACCCATCTACTACAATCACTAATAAATTTAGCAGCTCTTTCAGCAACAACACGTCGCGTATCTTCTGAAATTGTTGCAAATGGCTTTTGTGTTGTGTGTTTCTCCCTCCAATGACGTGATTTTAAACCCCTACAAGGTCCACGCTTGTAAAAACTGGAAAAGAAAAAAACAAAGAAAGTATCAATAGGTAATGCAAATGCACTAATTCAAACATTGATAATTGATATGAAGCTTTCATTATATAATTTTGTAAGTATTTAAACAACGCAAGTATTTTCCAAAATTTCCATGCAGAAAACAACTACCTTCATCCTTTTCAGGTGAGAATTTTGCTTTACTGTCTTAATGATAGATTGTCTCACCTAATTTTTAAGCCCCTCAAGCAACACTACCATAAATCCATTACATGGTGTCCAAATATGCTAACTAACAAATTCAAGAGATTACATAAATAGTATAAATGTGTCTCTTAACTTGAAGAATGCACAATAAACTAAATCGACTTCCGTACTTTGATGTGAGCTCAGGGATCACAGTTTCAGTACCTTTGCAAGTAATTTTGACCATAAAGGAACCATCTTGCAGTAGAAGCTCAATCCTTTTATTATTTACAAACAAGTTTATTTAATTTCAATTATGGTTCATTATACTAAAGCTTTTTGTATGGTTGACTTGAGAGTGTATGTGTTATGTGTAGCATATTCCTCAACTCAATACTGAAGGGAATTGTATACCCAAAACAACTTACCTAATCTGTCTAGCTCAGATGCCTAATTTTTATGTTTAATAGGTGTTAGTTATTTTCTCCTCTTTGAGTTCTAAAAAGAGACTGATTGTATCTACCCTAACGGCTCGTTTGGTTAATGGTACTAAATGGTTGTAATGTAAAATTTGATCAAAAATTTCATATCATTTCCATGGTAATGAAACTTAAATCACAAAAAAGTTTTTTTGTTTACAAATTTCTATTATCATATAATACCACCTCTCCCAATGGTAGTGCATCGGAATGAACTTTAAAAAGAAAATGAGATGGTTAAAGTTGGATAAGCATGTCAATCAACTTAACCAAATAATTTTTCATCAAATTTTACTATAACGGGTAGTTTCAAATGTTTGTCAACTTTAGAATACTCCATCTGTTCTTTTATGTTTGTCCACTTTACTATAAAGGGTAGTTTCAAATGTTTGTCCGGTTAGAATACTTTCCATTTTTGGTAATCTTTTTTCCCAAGTATACCCTCATAATCCCTCCAATTTTCCACAAATATACTCTTTCTACATTAATGACAATGATAATTTTCTTTTTTCCTTTATTTTATCTTTAATTTAAACTTTTTCTCTCTTATAATAACAATACAATCATTACTTCACACTACTATTTAATTAAAATAATACCCACTTACTACAAAGATTCCATTTCTCTTAACATATGTGAAAAACCCAAATAGGGCAAATTTTTAAGAATGGAGGGAATACTTAAAGAGTACTATTTTATTTTATAATCATTTTTTTCGTTTATCTTTGTAGCTTTATAAACATTTCGTAGACATCCCCAAAACAATTCAAATCAAATAATTATTTATTTAAATAGTAGTTTAATTATTAATAAATTTTTAAAACAAATTGCAAAATCTCAAACGTTATTATTATTAATTAATTTACTAATCTTAGTTAAAAAAAATAATCAAGGAGCTTAAAATCACACATGTTACACTCTCCCCAACTTCAAGAAGTTTCGTCTTCGAAACTAAAAAGAGAAAGTTATTGTGCAAAATGAATTGGATACCTTTTAAGAAAAATTAATTAATGATTAAATGTCTTTCAAAATAAGAAATAAATAAATAATTACTTATTCCAAATATTGATTACACCTTATAATCCGCCACTACCCTAAAAATTCTACAATTGCTTGATTTTTAGATTCAAGGATTAGAGTAAAGGTTAATTAAGTCTTCACTCTAACTTGATTTTTAGTATCAAGGGGAAATTTTCACTGGAGGTAAATTCTGTGGTTCAAATCTGAAAAGTTTTTGTTTAATGATAAAGATTTTTCAATGATTTAGTTAACCTTTTTTTTAAATCAACTTTCAATTGTAAGTTGAATTCCTTAATTTCATTACAAAGTAAGTGATTTCCTCATACTTTGCCCCTTGAACTTTCTCCCTTTGCAAAATTTCATGTTCTCTTTTTTGTCCTCAACATAATGATTGGTGCATCATTACGCAGTACAATTTATCCAATTTTGTCTATAGAAAGTTATGTATCAACAGTTTCAAAAATCAATGATTTGATACTTCGAACTTTAAGATAAAACTTTCAACCAACAAATCTCTTATTACGAAACCTCAAATTAAATGGTAAGCTTCATCACAATCTGAATTGATCCAATAGAAATTCTCTTTAGCACCAGAAAGCTTTGTAATCATTTAGTTGAATTCAATCATATGATTTTTAAGCTTTTTCTTAGTTATGTTTCCTTACTTTTGATACGTACTCAAGTACACTCATACTCGTTCCATATTCATCCATATCTCTAGTATGATGCATTGTTCACCAATCAAACTCAACTCATTACTTATAACCTTTTAGCACATTATATATAATCTAATATCTTTGAACTCAAATATTCTCCTTGGTCATGACACACAATCATTAATGTAAAATTCTAAATAGATCCACAATCTATCATTTTCAAGTAATATAATTCCTTATACTTCACTTTTCTTGTAGCAATAATTTTCATCAATCTATCTTCAAGTAAGATATTCTCCAGACTTCATTATAACTCAACCTCTGAAACATATATCTAAGGATATCCATAATCAGTTATCCTCATAACATAGCTAATTAGATCAATACATTCTAACATTACCCTTTGTATAAATTCTTAACAGGCTAATCAGTGTCGTTTCTGAGATTTCAGTGGCCCGGGGCAAAGATATAAACTGGGGCCCTATTTCACATGAAATACCAAAAAAATTTGAAATTTTTGGGTATGCAAAAAAAAAGATAAAAAAAAGACATTTTATTACGATTGAAATCAAAGTCTAAACGTTCAGCTCTTTTTCTTTTTTTCCTCTTATCATTACCAGATAAATATCTTTTAGGCAACATTATATGAAATAATGAAAATTAATAAAAGTATAAAAATGAGCAAAAACACCTGATAATTGAAGATTTAACACCAAATTCTGCTCAATGCATCAATTTGAACAATTTATTGTAACAGTTGAAGATTTAACACATGATAATTGAAGATTTAACACCTGATAATTGAAGATTTAACACCAAATTAATAAAAGTATAAAAAAGAACAATTGCACTCCAAAATTGAAAGGAATACATGGCGTTGAGTAAGAAGCTTCTCACCTTGCATATGACAGATTAGATTTCTGGCACTTGGATCGTTTTCCTCTTTTTCTGGCACTCCAAACAATTGCACTCCAAAACACCGTTTTTGATCGTTTTCCAAACAATTGCACTCCAAAACACCGTTTTTGATCGTTTTCCAAACAAATGCACTCCAAAACACCGTTTTTGATCGATTTCTGGCACTCCAAACAATTGCACTCCAAAAGTATAAAAAAGAACAATTGCACTCCAAAATTGCACTCCAAAACACTGTTTTTGATCGTTTTCCTCTTCAATTGAATCTCGAAAGTCGAAACAACTCCTATTCATATGACTGAAATTTGTATATAAATACATCTTGGGGATTAGATTGAAGATTGAAAGTTTGTTTTGGAGAAATCAAATTACTTTGGAAAGAGAATATTATGGCTGAAAATTAGGGGAAAGAAGTTGAAGAGTTGTCTGAATATTAGGAAAGTTGAGGGCCTTTATTTTTTTATTTTGGAAATTTCATCAGATTGTCTATATTTGGCCGAAAATTAAAGTTGAGGGCCTCATTTCAGCAAGCAACGTGGGCTTTTTTTTTGGGGGCCTAGGGCGGTTGCCCCAGTTGCCCTGGGCCAACGACGGGCCTGAGGCTAATAGCCAAACTCAACCTCAAAAATTTTTAAACTTAAATTCCTCAATGCTCGAATATAAAGATCCGTGCGTACCCAAAATCAAATCGGCTCTAATACTATGTGTAACAACCCGAAACTAGCCAGCTGATTAAACAAGATTGATTTAAACTAATGCGGAAGCTTAACACTTATACCGGACTACTATGCAGATAATATAACAATAATTCAGCTGATTATATTATCCACTAGACATCTACAAAAGAATTTAAAATATCATAGTTTACAAAGGAATACAACTGTCAAAATTCAAAAGTTCATTTTTCTCTAACTTTAACCCCAAAATAATGTAACGAAATGTCTCATCTCACATCTAATTGATTCCTTAACGTTGATATGCCCTCTTTAACTTGGAGATCAAAAAAATAAAACCTCAAAAAGTGTAAACTACTTTTTTCTTGTAAATTTACAATTCTGCTCCTCAAACATAATTTATCAATATTGAAATCCCAGTCCAGGGATTGCAAATTTTTACTATGCTATGATCTATATGGTGTGGAATTGTTTGTATAATGTTATCAATTATTTTAAAATAGTTAGAATCACTCACCATAAAAGCATCCAATTAATCCTTCAAAAAGAGAAATGTTCAGATGATACCAACAATTTTTGCATATCACACAACACATTATAAACACAAAATAACAACAAATAGGAGAAAAACCATAAGAAAGTAGAAGTATAATATGAATTAAAACTATATAATGCCAACAATTTGAATGAAAACATATCACAATATTTATGGGCGTTGACGAATTAAATGGTGCATTAAACGTTAAAATTATGAATTAAACGTTAAAATGGTGAATTAAACAAAAACCGGATGCTACCATGTGGAAAAAACTTACAAAATGATGAATTAAACGGAGTTTAACAAGAACTTAACAGAAAATGCTACGTCAATTAGATAGTTCATAAACTGGATGCTACCATGTGAAATTTTCTTTAAAAATTGCAACCACCGTATTTCATTAAAACTGAATGCTACAATGTAGAATTTCCCTTAAATTTATATTCCGTAAAAATTATATATAATCAATAATAAATAATTTTAATAATCAAAAAATAATTAAATCAATAAAAATAGGTGAATTAAACATCTGATATCAACCAATTGAAATTCTTAAAAATAATCATTGAAAAAGAGAAGAAGAAATTGTGCCTCTAGTTTCCTCTGTAATGATCACTCTTATCGAAAACTAGGATAGAAACCCATGCAATACACGGATTTTTTAATACGTTGATATTTTAGTGAAATCTTATACAAACGAAAATATTAAATGAAGGCGCGTAATAAATTATTTACATACATACATTGTAATTCAAAAAGAATTAATCATAAAAAACACAAAATAGGTTGTTCATAAAGAGTTTACAAGTTTTGAAACACCTCTTTATACACTACATTCTCAGTACGATGACATATTTCATCATCCTTATCGCATATGAAAATTTTTAGTCCTTTCCTGCTAGTCACTCTAGAAACGACAACATAAAATTGTTCATGACTAAAAATAGGTTTAAGTAGGAATAAACCAACATGGGATAATGTTTGTCCTTGGCTTTTATTAATAGTCATTGCAAAATAAAGAGAAACGGGGAATTGCCTTCTTTGAATAACAACTGGTATCTTAGAGCAATCTGAAGGTGTAAGTGTAATCATGGGAATGAACCAATGTTAGATCCTGATATAACAGTCGCCTGTGTAATTCGATCACCAAGACGATCTACTACTAAGCGTGTTCTATTACATAAGACTGCTGATTGATCCATATTTCTAAGCAACATTATCGGCACGCCAACCTTTAATAGTAACCTATGGTTTGGAACACCAGATGTACGTATTGAATTGAGAAATTCAACTGAAAAGGCATTATCGTTTGTTCCATAGTTCCCGTCAGATTTATCAATTGAATCTGAACTCAAGTACAATCTTTCTTCTCCAGAGATAAGTGACAAAATATGTTCATTTACTTTGTCAACAATCTCATTTGTTGGCGCCATCATTGCTCGATCATGAAAAAAAGAACTATGAATTGACCCCTCTTGAATTTGAGAATATATATATACAATCAACAATTGCAGAAATTGGATCAAATGCCTCTTTTATTAACAGATCTTCATGTATATCTATAGTAACCTCTCCATCGTTAGGTCCTCCTAGCTTTCCATCCCCAACTTTGAGGATCCAATCTGCAAAATCTTGTAGTTCTTCTACATTAGACAATCCTGGTCGTAGTCGCATGTTCTTCGTAAGACGTAATACCTTGCAGTCGTTCCAAATATGTGAATAGTCGAGAGCGGCAAATACTATATTTTGTCTCGTACCCTTTGGAATCACTGGTAAAACTTGCCTAAAATCACCACCAAATACAACAACTTTGCCGCCGAAGCTTAATTCGGATGGCTTACCATTTGGACAATGAATAACATCATGCAAACTCCTATCTAGGGCTTCAAAACAATGCTTGTGAGTCATTGGGGCCTTATCCCATATTATTAGTTTGGTTCTTCTAAGGAACTCTGCCATCTGACTATTAGGTTCAATATACCTCTACACATGGAATCTTCATCAACATTAATGGGTATCCCAAATCGTGAATGTACAGTTCTACCTCTAGGAAGTAACAATGCTGCTATGCCACTTGACGCAACATAAAGGACAATTTCACCCTTCGATCTCAAACATGCGCATAAGATCTTCCACATAAATGTCTTGCATGTCCCACCCTGTCCGTATAGAAAATAAACACATCTTGTACCTTTTTCAATGGCTCTAGTATTATCATTGTAAATGTTTGCTCTTCAGTCACAATGAGAGTAACTTATAAAGTTTAGCTTTCAAAGATTCCATATCATAATTAAGCTCTTCCATGATTAGCTTATTTTGACCATCTTTGACTATGTTGTCACTCGGGCAAATTTCAGGACATATACTCATCATTGAACTGCCACTGACATTTCATTAAAACTGAATGCTACCATGTAGATTTTTCCTTAAATTTATATTCCGTAAAAATTATATATAATCAATAAAAAATAATTTTAATAATCAAAAAATAATTAAATCAATAAAAATAGGTGAATTAAACACTTGATAAAATGAAATCCTAAATAGCCAATTGAAATTCTTTAAAAAAAAAAAATCATTGAGAAAGAGAAGAGGAAATTGTGCCTCTAGTTTCCTCCGTAATGATCACTCTTATCGAAAATGACTTCTCACCATTAACAAAACTAAAATAGCTTAAAGAGTCATTTACTTATTTCCACCCTTCGGTTCCTCCTTTTATTAATTGATCCAATAATATTCTTCTCGTAATATTCCTTCATAATTCATGCTCTCATAAAGTCGTCTTTTATTCCATCCCCAGTTCGCCACCATTTAACGGCCTCTGCACACCTCTCGCCGGCATTGATTCTAGAATTTCTCATTCTCCATGCCAATCCGTAGAGCTTTTAACGCCATTTCCACTCCATGATCCAACCATTGACTTCCACTACCGGCTCTCTACCACCTCCTCTTCTTTATCAATGGCGATGTGCGGTAGTGAGTTGACTCGGACAGAGTTGAACTCCATAGTTGAAGTTGGAGAAAGAGATGGAAGTAGGAGGAGAGATAAAGTGTTTGTTGCAGTAGGAACATCAGAAGAGAAGACCGTTTCTTTGCTTCAATGGACGTTACGACAATTTCGTAGTTGTGATGTCTGCCTTGTTCATGTTCATCGTCCTTCTACGTTTATCCCCACTCTCTGTAAGTTTTAAGAATTCAGAGATTCTGATATTTGTGTTGTTAATTTCTTGTATTTGTGTTGTGAATCAATTAGTTTCGAATAATTGAGAAGTTGAGGAAGATTAGAATTGAAATTTGAAGTACGGGTAACACGTTGCTGTTATCGAGAAATTGATAACAGTTATAGCGGTTTAAATGTTCATATGTTTTTTTTGTGGTTTTTTATTATACGGTTGATCGAGTGACGGAGAAGGCCAGAATCGAACCTAAAACCGGGAACATGTACTTGTTTTAACAATACCGGATTCTCTTTTGTTGTTAATTTTCAAATCAATAAGTTTTATATAAATTGAAATTTTTGCTGTCAATTTTTAGTATTTTTGTTATGAATTGAATTACATTGAAATACTGAGAACCTGAGAAAGATTTGTTTGATATGCAGTACAGGTTGCTACTTAAGCGAAGACACTAACATTTTTTGCGTTTTTAGGGTTCTTGTGTGCTGTCAAGTTTGCAGTCAGTATTTTTTAAAATGACTTCACATTTATCTCTTTGTTGAAGACTTGAATTAGAGAAATCGATTTTGAATTCCGTTTATGTTTAGTTGTGAAAGGAGAGGCTAAGACCTCACTCAAGGATCACTAAGTAAGATTTAAGTGAGTGTTTATGGTGTGTTAAAGTTTAGGAAACAAATAATGCGAAGTAATGATGAATGGTAAAATAAATAAATAAACAAGACAAGATTTTAAGGTGGTTCACCAATTGGCTACATCCACCATCTAGCCTAGAATATATATCAATATGTGTTTAAAAGAGAAATACCAAACTTAATAGGTATTACAATGGAGCTTATGTGTAAGGAAGAGAGGAGCTAATGGGAGAGATAAGCAAGAGGTAAATAGCTCTAAGTAAATGAGACTATTGGGGAACCTAATAACATGCATACAAGTGGGTATATATAGGGAAAATATTAGGGAACAAATAGGGCAGCAGGTACAAGCCAAGATATCAGCCACCAATGCATGAAAATCAGGCAGAGACTTCGCTCGACCCTTGGCTCGATCGAGCGGCTAGGCGAGCGGTGGTCTGCAGGCTGCTGTTTGCTCTTTTCACTTGTCCTTTTGGTCCCCACTTCACTACTCCACCTTGTATTGCAGTCCTTGGTCTGAATACTACACTTTGTAGAGCCAAGTTTTGTACCTCCAAGCCTCCACTACGTATACTACAATGTACTATGATACTTGCTTGATACCTAATCATCCAATCACAACAATGTACTTGTGTCCTCTTCTTGTTTACACTAACTAATATGATTAAGACTCTTAATCATGTTTTGATTACTTGGTAATACAAGTCACCAATAATCCTAACAAGTTGTTATAGAAACTTCAGTGAACAAGTAACATTATTTGTATCGTATTATCAATGCAATAATTACAAAAACCTTTCAAATGTTTTTTAACTTGGAGCTGTTGCATGATAACACACTGTGAATGTTGGCAAATTGTTGATGGGAGAATGGAGATCACAGAAATTTATGTGTATGTTTATAAAATGGCAAACTCTAAAGATAAAATAGTCTTGTTCATATTGTGCTGCCATGGTTAGCTTTTAAGAGCTGCGACCCGCTTCGTATTATAAGTTGGAAATGGTATAGGAAATATAATGCAATTAGCTAAGAAAATTACTTGATAAAGTTTATAGAGATTCTTGTCGAACTCTAATCATTTATTTCTTCACAAATTAGTTTTCATCCATTACAAATTAGGAACGTAGTAATAAGTGGTAAGTGAGAATTGTGAAGAGAATATATGTTTGAGCATGAGAGCTCCACTACCATTGAAATGACATAACGAATTTAATCAAAATTATCACTAAACTTATTTTTATCACCACCCTTTTATACCATTAACCAATCAAAGTATTAGAGTCTTGTGATCTGAGATCTCTGAAAGCAACTTGAATACTTTATTTTTAAGCAAAACTTGCTATTCCACGCGGCTTCATTGGGCATATCTGATGAATTTAGAATGCTTATTATGATTGAATGTTGGATGATGGATTACTTGAATAGTTAACAATACAAGAAAATTTTAGATTGACTTCATTTGCTTTTTCTAGAAGGTGTTTTAGCTTTAGTTGTCACTCTTGTACGTTCTTGGTTAGAAATAACTTTCTTTTCAATAGAACTAGTTTGTTCCATAAAAATAGTTGTAGATAATGTTTCCAAATAAGGGTTAATTGGAAATAACAATTTTCTTGTTGCAAGCGTAATTTTTATATATTTAATCCTCAAACCTCACATAGACAATAGCCACTTGACTTTGGGGTGACTGCATGTGTGTGCTCTGTAAAATAGCTATTCTTATAATCAAACAGATTCTTGTCTGTGGTGCTTTTTGTTTGTTGGGTTGTGCAACTTTACTATATGAAACTATGCTTCTATAAATCACAAGGTTCGAAGAAGCACAGAACAAGGAGCCACAGTATGGTTTATGTATGGTTTTGATGCTTAAGCTTGTGCACCATGTAAGAATCAATGGATCCTTTGTGATGAATCTTGCAAGGAGTGATCCTTTGTTGGTTTAACCAGAAACTCAGATGGTATTAAAGAATTGATATGATCAGACAGTGCTGATCTTAGATGAGACGAATGTGGCTTCACTCATCACCTAACCCACACCCTCCAACCTCACCAATGTTTCACTCCCGAAGGTTAGATGGAAATGTTAAGGTACTTTCTGCTTCACTCACAAAAAACACAACATGTTAGGAGAACAATCTGCTCTCCCTTTGAAAAACACCTCTTTCTAAATCCCTTGAACAACACCTTCTAAATCCCTTGAACAAGTTGTTTTGTTGATTAAAAATCAGAAGTCATTACCATTGGCTAATCTATGCCACTTGAGCAAAATTAACTAATCCTAAGTAACTATTTACATAAGTTGTTAGGTCTCTTATAATAGACCTTTAATAAGGCTAGGCTTTTCTTTTGTCTCAAACTCTTGCCTTCAGCTGCGTCTTAGAGTTCCCTTTCTATCCACACACACTCCTTCTGTTCTTGGTTCCTGGAGATTATATCCTTTAACTTGAGCCACCTGGGCAGGAAGGACAGGACACAACCCTTTGAACTTTCTGTTATTCCTTCTTATGTAAGGAGGGTACTGTACTGTTGTCATCATTAGTGATTGTTCCCAGGTCTGCTTTGGTCTCTATTACTTTTCATGAGCTAGAGTCATTCTTAATCCTTCTAGTAGCTTCCATTTCTAAGTTGTATCCTTTATCCTTACCGCTGTGCTCTAGTCTTATTGTCCCATCTGTCTTGATTTGTTGTTGTTCATACTCAATGAGCTCATCTGCACATGTGTTTGTTGTACAAGTATCTACTGATGCTCGTGTTTGTATTTGTTTTACTACTGCTGATGCTGATGCTTGTCTTTGTTCCCTACTTCCCTTGCATATGTTCCTGCTTTTCTCCTACAAAGAGGCTAAGTTTTGGTGTATTGCCTCACTTTGTCTTTTTTGTGGTTTAGGATGGGGTTGGGGGTGTACCCAGTCAATAGTCAATACTGAATAACCCATTTCGAAAACGGTTGTCCATTATTCTTTCCATAAGCCTATGTTGGCATAGAGGCACTCATTTTTGCAATATATTCTTGGAGTAGAGAGGTGAGTAGAAATCTCTGAAGACAAAAGTTTTTAAAGGACTTTAGATCATTTTTGAACTTTTCGTTTTTCCATGGTGCACACAATAGTCATTTCTGGCTTTCCTCCTGGTATGGTTTTCCACATCAATCTTTAGTGTTCACCTAATAAAGGGTATCTTGTCTTACAAAGCATCCTCGTATAGCGGAGGTCTGAGGAAGTGTTCCATCCTAAAGGTGTAAATTAGGCAAAGCTTACCTTGCATTTCTCCAAGAGGCTGCTTCCAAAACTTGACACCGCGGTGCTCATTTGTATTATTTTCCATCTTGTGCGTGATGTTTTTATCACATTACAGATATGTACACATTGGTAGGTACCATACCATTATGGCATTTCCTTTAAGCCCCCCTATCTCCCCTTTTTCAACACCCTTTTTAACTTTCTGTCTAGTTCAGGAAAAGAAAACTAAGTTTAAAAAACTGTCTTTTGTTGAAAATATTTTCCATAGAAATTAAAGTTCAATTCATTGTAATCTGATAAATCATTTCCCAGAGCAAGGTGTATGATTTTTTTTTTTTTTTTTTGTGATAACTAGGGTAAAAATTAAGGTAAATCTGAGCTAAAAATCAAGAAACTTTAGAGTTTGCACTTATACAAATGATCAATAATTTTATGCTCATTCTTGTTTTTTTCTTCGTGATGCAGTGGGAAAATTACCCGCCTCCCAGGCAAATGCAGAAGTGGTTGCTGCATATAGGATGGTGGAGAAAGAAAAAATAAATGACATTCTCTGTAAATACTTGGACATTTGCTATAGAGCCAAGGTAGGTTCTCCTATTGATATCAGTTAGCGAGGTTCTTCAAGCTTGTTCACAATTCCATCGGTGTAATGCGTATTGATAATCTTGAGCATAGATGTTGAACTAGTGAATTCCTTTTTTTCGGCAACACTTGCATTTAATTGGGAGTAATACAAACTGGATATCCATTTTCAGTTATTGGACTAAGCACCCGTCTTTTGATAAATGCATGATATCTCCTTGAACGTACAAAATCAAGGCATGTTCATATAAGGACAATGGTACCTCTAGCTAACTTTTTGCGGGATTATTTTATCCACAGGATTTTGTTTTATCTAACTTGCGATGATGCACACAACACGGATCCAATGAATCATTCTTACAATGTGCCATAGGCTTTTGTAATTCAGCTTATGTAGTCTCTATTGACGATGTCTCCTCCCCTATCAAATGTTTTTCGGACTATGTTCTTGTCATAATAAAATCAAGTTTCCTTACTAAATGTTGCTACTTTAGTGTTAATCTGATGAACAATAGTAGCACTTTACTAAAATTTAGTGGTAATTGGTGACTGGTTTTTCAGGTAAATGCTACTAGTATCATAGTCGAGGACGAACAAGTTAACAAGCGGCTCATGAATCTGGTCATTGAAGTTGGCATGCAGAAGCTTGTTATGGGGTTTGTGCCTGAATAATATGCAATAGCTTTACTTTAAGAGTAAACTTTTGATAAGTGTGAAAATAATGAAATTTCCAGTAATTTATCAAGTGCAAAAAACCAACTCCTGTTTTTCTGTTTATTTACGATAGTATTTTAATAAATGAATTAATAAAAAATTCCATGCTGCTTTTATCTTTCTCATTTATGTTGAGTACTCCATTTCTTAATTATTGTTATTATGCTGAAAAAAATCTTACAGTTGTGTGAAGGTCAAAAAACGTTCTCATACTGCTAGTTATGCTGCCAAGAAGGCTCCCGCCTTTTGTGAAATATTTTTTATCTACAAGGGGAAACTTGTATGGACAAAAGAAGCATTTGGGGAAAACACAATTTCTACAATATGTCAGGCAGGTGAGCTGAGGACAGATAGGTTAAGGTCAAAATCTTTCCAGCTGAAGAAGAGTGAGCGCCTGTATAATCCAGTTAATCTTCTATCTAGATCTTCTCGTCTAAGCATGCCATGTTCTGGGATGAATAATTGTACTCAGTATGAACCCACTGAAGAGGATTCACTATTACCAAATTCAGGAAATCTTTATGAGCCAGGATTCGCTCGAAGCTCAACCAGCAACGATTCTCCATCAAGAGGGAATTTTGCTGATTTTGTTTCCAAATCTGAGGAAGAAAATCTGTGTACTCTTCTAGTAGAACTAAAGACTGAAGTTGAAACATCAAAGAACGAAGTAGTGTTGGAATCTCTAAAGCGTGAAAATTTGGAAGCTGAGGCAATTAACGCAGTGAGAAAGGTGATTTACTGAGTTTTAGCAGAATATGGTTGCTGTTTAGAGTTTTTTTTGGCTTTAAAAATCTTACAGAATTTGGAACCAGCAACTACTTTTATTGTGTTGATTTTTGATTATTGAAACTTATAGTTTTTAATTGTTTAAGAGAGAAATTAACATGCTCACATTCACAATTTGCTTTTAACCATTTACATGTTGAAGTATTATATTTTGACATCCTATTTGCATTTAAGGCTTGTCCTTTATATTTGAGTGTTGCTTAAGAGTTTTCTTCTACTACAAAATATCATGCCAACATCTCTGCTCCACTTAAGTACAAAGTTTCTCAAATTTACTGTAATCTCTTTAGGTGAAGGACTTTCAATCTTTTCGAATTCGTGAAGCACAATTAAAAAAGGAAGCTGAAGATTCTGTGGAGAGCATGATGCATGAACATCAAAGGCTGCTAGAGGAAAAGTTAGAACTTGCAGTAGAGCTCGACAGGACCTTAAGGAGTGTGGCGGTACTTGACAGTCGTGTGAAGGAAGCCAATCATCGCTGTGATGAAGTAGTCGGGGATTTAGAACCTATCCAAGCAAGTATTATAAGTCTACGGCAAGAAAAGCAAAAGATTGAAAGACAGAAAATGGAAGCCGAACGTTGGCTTGAAAAGTGGAGAGGTCGCAGGCAGACTGGCGGTACAAACTGCAATGGAGGGCTTCTGGATGATGTACCTGAGTTAGTTGAGTTTTCACTAGCTGATTTGGAAACTGCGACATGCAATTTTTCAGATAGCTTTAGGTTATTTGAAAGCGGAAGTTATAGCGTTTATAAGGGAGAACTTCTGAATAGAACTGTTGCCATACAAAGATTGCATGCACACATCCTCCAAGGAACATCTCATTTTCAGAAACAGGTTTTTTCTCCGTTTTAAACTCGTATTATCTACTTGGAGTATTTTTTAATAATTTTGAGACAACTAGTACAATGAAATGAAAATTTGACTCGTGCTGGAAAATCTTAAATGAGTCTGAAAAGCAATCCATGTCTTTTTAGTCTATACTCTTGTACTCATGTCGCTGAGGATAATTTTAGCCAATGTTTGTTACTTAATTTACATCTTCTCTATTTTATGTGATCTCTAGTGCATTCGTTGAATCTGCATTATCTCAAAAGTCAATACCACTTGTAGTCGCATTGCTAATAATCAGAACTCTGAAGCTTTGTAGTGTCGTAGACTCTTTTGCAAAAGTTATTGGCTCTTTGAGAACAATATTTTCTAGATTGTTTTTATCATGTATTCATATAAGGAGATATAGCTAGTATAAATTCATCTATTGCTCTTGCAGGTACAGATTCTTGGTAAGCTACGACACCCTCATTTGGTTAGTTTAATTGGTGCATGTCCAGAGGCCTGCTCTCTTGTATATGAATATGTACCTAACGGGGCGCTTCAGTGGCACCTTTTGAGGAGAAGCAACAACAGGCCTCTTTCATGGAAGATCCGAGCTAGAATGATATCTCAGATTTCAAGTGCGCTTTTATTTCTTCATTCATCTCATCCTGAAAGGATAATTCATGGTGATCTGAAACTTGATTGCATCCTTCTGGATTCTGATCTACACTGCAAAATTTGTGATTTTGGGATCTCCAGGTTACTTCCACAGGATACCTTCTGTTTCAGTAGCCGTGGTCTTCCTGAACCCCAGGGTGCCATTTCATACAGAGATCCCGAGTTCTACAGAACAGGCCAATTGTCAGCAAAGTCTGATCTTTATTCATTTGGCATCATTATATTGCAGCTTGTTACTGGACAACCTGCACCAGGATTGGTAGCCAATGTACGTAGAGCAGTGTCTAGTGGCAATTTGGGTTCGATTCTGGATGCTTCTGCAGGAGAATGGGAACAATCTATTGCAGAAAAATTGGTGGGTGTGGCTTTGAGATTTTGTGAACAGAACAGTCGGGATAGGCCAGAACTGACACCCTCTTTAGTGAAAGATCTTCAACAGCTCTATATTTCAAAAGAACGACCGGTGCCATCCTTCTTTACATGTCCTATCTTTCAGGTCAGTGTCTGTTAGTAGTTTGCAGTATTAAATTTTGACGTGAATTTGTCAAGTTATGTTCAAAAGGTGTCTATAGGGTTTTGATTTCCAGGCGTGACATGAAGAAATTTGTAGGATTCAAGATAGGTTTTTCAAATAGGAATCATTAGATCTCACTCTTCCAGAAGTTGACGGTTTTCAAAATGCCCTACAGAAAATAAATTTACAAGAATCTTGAAAAAGAAAATGAATCTTATTGTAAAATGTTACAGTAGTCCTCGGTATAAAATTGATTGAGTAAACTCCATATCAAGGGCCTCACTATAGGAGTTAAACTTACTTCACATTTCAAACTTTTTATAGAATAAAACATTTGGTGGAAATTATTTGTTAGGTTTTGATGTATTGCGTAAAGGATATACCATCATAAAATGACCGTCTTATCTATAATACATTTGCTATATTAAACGGTCTATAAAGGCTTTGTTCTCTTTAATTACAATAAATTTAGTTGAGTTCATTCGTTTTTCAGTTTAGGACATCGCTTTTACTTTCACACTTGTGAGTCTGTGACTATTAACTCCAGTTCAGTTTAGTTCGTTTTGTCTTAGAGATAACCTGCACTGATACAGTGCATTTCTTGAGTGGGAAATTGACATAATGCCTTGTTGATTGTGTACCATATCTTACTTGTGAAATGAACTTGTTTTAAAAATATATGCTATCATAAGTGTCATTTTTCTCTCCTCCCATATCTTAATTGTGACATAATGCCTTGTTGATTGTGTACCTAAATCTTGATAGACATGTACAACCTGCGTTTAACTCATACATATTACAGGAAATCATGGTTGATCCTCAAGTAGCAGCTGACGGGTTTACATATGATGGAGAAGCCATTCGCGAATGGATAGCAAATGGTCGGGAAACTTCTCCCATGACTAATCTGAAATTGGATCATCTACATCTTACTCCAAACCATTCATTGAGATTATCTATTCAAGAATGGTTGTGTAAATACTGAAATACTGCTTGCTTGGCGCTTAATTTTTGTTACGATGTTGTACAGATGTATCACTAAACTATGTATATATTGCTTCTAAAGCTGTAGATGATGCTACTACTCATCTTTTGTATACTTGGAAAAATTGTCCTTGATAATCATAGGAGACAAAGAGTATGTATAAAAAAGAGAAGAAAAATTATTAAGAGGCCAGTATACATTACCTTTTTGATTTTAAGGATACGTAGATCTATATTGTTTACTCCTATAGGATTAGAAGATGTATGTTTGATATTAGCAAAATATATGGAATGCCATTTCTTTTGGAGGTTTAGAAGGAAATTGTTATTTGTCTCTCCCTTCATTTCCCTCCTAAACAAGCATGGGAGATTTTAACTAATTATTCTCTCGGCCTTCATTCTCTTCCTTTCCTAGTCCTTTTCGCTTCCCTTCCTTTTCTTTTCCTACAGGCCTACACTTTTATCAAAAAAAAGTGTTGGCTTATGGTTATCGATATTGTGTCTCATTATAACAAAATACAATACAAGATTTGAAACATCCAACCAAACGTTTTTTCACTACCCTCTTTTTTTGACGATATACAACATTTTCTGATTTTCATACGCTATACTTTAAAACCCCATTCTATGAAAGTTTATGTTAATCGTAAACAAAATCTTTATTCTTACAAGGACAATGTCATGTACATTTAACCAAAAATCCTATGATGTTGCATCGTATCATATATGATAAGTGATCCTAACCAAAGATTAAGATCTTACACAACATAACAAGTTTTATGTAGAAGCATATAATACTACAACTACTTGTAATTTACAAGCAAAACAAAACCAGTAAGCTAGTAATACATTATATAACAGATTAATCTTCCCTTAATCCTGTTTTGCAGCAGCCAACAATGAAATTCTGCTGTGTTCCACATTATCATTAAAAGGATGCTCATCTTCTTCAATCAACAATCCACCATTTTGTTCATCTAAAAGTGAATTTTTCTCCTCTAAATTAATTTTCCAAACATGTAGATCTCCTTTCCAAATTTCATTTTTTGGTGCTTTATTTTCCTTCAGAATTCTCTTCACAATTCTGGGTTTTTCATCCTTTACATTATCGTCGCCTAGGATCATAAATCGAGGCTGATCGAAACTGATCTTTTGATCAAGATTGTGTTCATTTCCATGCTCATTAAACTGGGAATGGCTTCTACCAAATGTAGATTGTGTATGTGGAGAAGTTGTTTTACTAGAAAAGCTGCCAAATCCTTTAATTTCTCTAGTTAACTTTCTTGCATTCTCCCTTTCTTCTTTGAGTAAACTCCCTTTTTCAAGTAACTTTAGGACTCTTTCTGATTTTTTCCTCACAACTAGACCCCAGTTAAATCTGTTGTATGATGAATATAAAAACCATATATTATAATCAATCTTATTTATAGAAGTAACTAACTCAACCAAAAACTTATAACCGAAAACCTTAATAGTATGGTAATGGGCTCATACAATCATAATATATAATAAAGTTTTGTTTTTTAATAGCTGCACTTCTCACTTTTATTGGATATAGGAAGGATAGTGCAAAAACAAGGCCACATCAACGTATTGCAACCGTAATGTAACCGTTTTTGAGTTTTCCTGGACTAGAATATAGGCAAAATGGGCCGCGAAATCTTCCGTATTGGTCGGAAAACCCATTTCACGACCGTTACCATGACCGTGATTGTAACGGTGTTTTGCACTATGGTAGGAAGTGTAGCTATAAGAAAACATAGGATAGCATACTCAATCATGTAACTATTAGCCTATTAGGCCGTGACAATTCGTCACATAATCTCACCGAGGCCCACTCGTGGGGACACGGGACACCCGTGGGCTCGAGCCCACACACCCACGGGTTAAGAGCGTTGACTTGCACATACACTCGGTGAGGTTCATTGTTTCCCAAAACCATATGGCAATATGAAGATTAGTTCATCCACTATATATGCAAGTCAACAACCCACTATTATATCGATGTGGGCACATGTGAAGTATTTCCAACAGTAACATCACATGAGTGTCCTTTTGGTTAGAACTTAAAAGTGTGGATATACTTTACTCTACTCATACTAGAGGATAAATACGTACTTAAAATGAGGGATGGATAATATCTTAACCCATAACTCAAACTATAATGTTTTTTTTTACAAAATAATAAAAGTTCATAATCTAAAAGTTATTTTTTGTTATAACTAATAAGATAGTTTTTTTACCCTCTTTCATCTACAAGCAGGAAATTTTCCATATTAGTGATGATGGATTTATCTGTCTGAAACTCCTCTGCAAAACTTTCTGGTCCATGAGTCAGCAAGTGTTCTAATACCAACAAAGCATTGTATGATTCTCTCCAACTCTTTTTGTCAAATTTCGATAATCTGATCACAAATCAAAATAAATTCCAATATCATATAAGTAACATTTTGTTAAACTCAATCATCACAAACTTGTAAAGTAACAAAAATTGTCATACTTATTATGCAAAATTTCAACAATTCTCCAATAATCATCAACTTCAAAAGCAGCCCTTGATATTAATCCTAGGGTTCGACTATCCGGTGACCATGGATTCGAACTCGTGGCTTCTTCTGTCATCCTGTATAATGTTTCATCAGCAATTACACACATGAGAGAATTTAAAATCAGTCTATTCAGGTCATGATTCGAATTACTAGACTAAAAAAACATTGCATAACTTATCAAACGAGACAGTCTCACCGACAAAACTATTTTTGTTGGGCTGATCCAATATATGCTTAATATCTTAAAGTGCTCATTTATAAATTCAAAATGATCACTTTCAATAGTCGTAGCTAGAGAGATTAGTTATAATTCTATAGTGATTAATTACCGTTTAAAATGATCAATTAGAAAAATGGTTAATTATATAGGCTCGTCTTATGGTAAGACAATCTCATACAATACTTTCTGAAAACTTTGTGGTAACATATAACATAGAAAAATGACCGCAAACATGTTTGGTTGACATGTAAAATACTTAATGATCATTCTACTTACCGTATACTAGTATCTTTGATTCAAATCCGAATTTACAAAAAACAAATGAAAAATGAAGTAAAAAAAAAAGGAAAATCTTACAGTTGAGCTGGAGTTACATCAGTAAGAACCAATCTGGCAGTTTTAATCTTCTCCTTAATGTAAAAAGAAGCTTGTTTGCTGAATTCAAAGAAAGATTGTCTGCTCATATTGTTGTTGTAATTGTTATGGCTTGTGTAATTACTTCCATCAAAAAGCCTAAGCTTGAAATGTTTATCTAAAAATTATAGAGATTTATGAACAATAAAAAATTGTTGATAATATAAAAAAATATGAGTTTAATATGATATAAAAGAATGAGAACAAGTAACAAAGTACAAAATAGATGACAATATAAGGAGGATATGGTGAATTAGGACAATATTTTGATGCAAGAAAAAATTAAAATAATAGTGTTGTTGTTTAGTTTGTAACTAATCCAATATTAATTAGGGTGGACTAATTCAACCTAGATCTATTGTGCTATATTTGGTATAATAATTAAGGGGTATACCTAAATAATGAGGATTTCATAGGAGACTTTTTTTGAAAAAGATTTGTTTTTTGTGGAATTGTTTAAAATTGATGTGGATAGAAGAATTCCATATGTAGAGGGCGTTTAGGTACAATGCTATGCAATTGGCATGCTTCTAAGTCAAATGTGGAATTTGGTTCATTGTTTTGACTTTTATGGTTGAAAGTTGGGGTGGCTAGTTGTAATAAATTTATAATCTAGAAAGTCACAATTTTGTAAATTTATTACCATGGTTTTCAAAAGTTTAATTTAATATCTTTAGATTAAATAAGGAGAAACTTTAAGAAGTATGAGCAGTGTCTAGAGCTGTTTAAAAGTGATTCGAAAATTCGAAAGTAAACCGACTCAAAAATGTGTTCTTTTTAGTTATACCGAACCGACTTTATCCGATCTAAAGTTGTACTCAAATCGATTGACAACCGAAAACGGAAAATTGAACCCGAGCTGTAACCGATTTTTGTAACTGGCATATAAACCTTAACCGGGATTACCCGAACCTAATAATGCCCGACCCGAGTCATATATGACCAGAATCATGTTTGAAACCGAACTCAATCCGGCTAAAAGCGATTCAAATCGAACGAAGTTTTAAATCGAACTGCGGTAAATCTGAACAAATTTTTGACATATAAGTATGTTCGGCTCATATTCAATCATCGTATTGGTTATTCTAATAAAGTAATAGAATATTTTAATAAATTAAACTTTATAAGTTCATGGTTTCATATATTTAGAGTTAATAATAAATGGTGAATGTTTATTTAACTACTTTTAATTCGAATTAGATGAAAATTGATAGAACTTTATAATTTTAATTTTTGGTCAAACAAGTAAAAGTAACAAAGTTATAATGATCACTAATTAATTTGCATTTTAACTATTTTGATTTAAGTAAAGGGAATCTTATCATTAATAAGATAATGACTAACAAATTAATCTGAAACCGACTCGATTAATGATAATTAGTAATTCGTAGACGAATTTTACTTGAAAAATACCCAAACCCGATTTGTAGTCGGTAAAACCGAAGCAATTATTAATCGATGGCACTGATTGACACTCGATCGACACGAACTTCAACCGACACTGAACCGATACTAACTCAATAGCATGAATAACCGATCTTCAACTGAACCGTGACTAACCGACCCGGCCTAAGTGTGACTCATCGCAACACGCATCCGAAAAATATTCGATCTGAAATACAATCGAACCGAATGACATCCATCTGAAACCGAACAGATCACTCCAATGAACACACCTCTAACAGTGTCATAGTTCACATAATGTAAATTTAATATTTCAATCACTCTGATCCTTTTCTTTTTGTTTTAAATAAGGTTTTTGAGGGATATATATTGAACTTGAAATTTTCTTACCTTTGAATGCATAATTTATTAATAGATACTTCATATACTTTATATGATGCGTATTTAAGGCTATTGTGATTCACAAATTTACTTTGAAATCTGAAAAGAAGTTCAATGGACAAACAAATTATAATGTATAATAATCCCTCCAATTCACTATATTTGTTCACTTTTTTCACCGTATTTATCCACTATTCTTTTTTGGCATGTAATTTTTTAGCTAAAAATCCTATGTTCACTGATAATGCTTTATTAGCTTTTGAAGCCTTTCACTGTATGAAAAAAGCGTCAATGGGAGACAAAATTCCTTTGCTCTAAAGCTCGATATGAGCAAGGCTTATGATAGTGTGGAATGGTGTTTTTTGGAAAGAGTGATGCTAAAAATGGGATTCTGTGATAGCTGGGTGAGAAAAATCATGCATTGTAGTTCTAGTGTGTCTTTTGCTTTCAAGATCAACGGGAATGTTTGTGGGGAATGTCATTCCATCGAAGGGGCTTGGATAAGGAGACCCGATATCGCTTTGCATGTTCATTTTGTATGCTAATGCGTTGTCAACTTTAATCTCGAAGGGTCTTATGAATAAGCACATTCATGGTATTAGTATATGTAGAAGGCCTCCACCTATATCTCATCTTTTCTTTGCAAATGACGATATCCTTTTTGCTTGAGCTATTGTTAGTGAATGCTTGGAGGTAGCTAAGATGATTAGCGTATATGAAGGAGTATCGGGCCAAAGAGTCAATTTTGAAAAAATAGAGATTTTCTTTAGCAAAGGGGTACCTGTGGATGTTAGGCAATAGATCAATAGAGCTTTGGATGTGAGGGAGGTGGAAAGACATGCGAAATACATTGGGCTTCCCACAATCATAGGTAAATCCAAGAAAGTTATCTTCTCCTATCTGAAAGAGCGGGTTTGGAAGAAAAAACAGGGTTGGAAAGAGAGATTACCTGTCAAGAGCTGGTAAAGAGGTGGTGCTGAAGGCGGTGGTCCAAGCTATTCCGACCTACATGATGAGCATATTTCATATCCCTGATGGCTTATTCGATGAGATTCACTCCATGATGGCTCAGTTTTGGTGGGGCTCGACAAGCAATAATAGGAAAGTTCATTAGCAAAGCTGGGTGAGTCTTTGTTAACCGAAATGGAAGGGGGGAATGGGGTTTAGAGACCTTAAGTGTTTCAACCAAGTTCTTTTGGCAAAAGAGATGTTGAGGCTACATAATTGCACTAACCCTTTCCTTTTTGCTGTTCTTAAAGCTAGATACTTCAAACATGATGATATCCTTGAAGTTAGACGAGGCTACAACCCAAGTTTCACTTAGAGGAGCATTTGGGGGGGGGGGGATCACTATTAATGGAGGGGCTATGTTGGAGAATAGGGGATGGATAGTCAATTTATGTGTTCAATAAGAAACGGATCGGATCACTGTGAATGGGAAATACACCAACCCTATCCCCCTAAATTGTGTTTTTAGTGATTGCGAAGTGGGAGATCTAATTAATCGTCAAGATAAGACATAGAAGTATGAAATGATATATGAGATGTTCCATCCTGACTCTGCTAAGGCTATTCTAGCTTTTCCCCTCTCACTAAGGTGCAGCGTAGAAACTCTATTTTGGGGTCACAACAAAAATGGTCTATACACAGTTCGATCGGGATATTGGCTCGAAATGTTGGGAGAAAACAATGATCAATCAGCAAGTAACACAACAAATGAAGGGAAAGTTTGGAAGCGGGTGTGGAATTTGAAAGGTCCTCCAAAGTTAAAACACTTTCTGTGGCGTGCGTACAAGAATTCCCTTCCGATCAATGAGGTGTATTTTCAAAGACACATGGCTCAATCCCCGCTATGTTTGAGGTGCAATGAGGTTAATGAGTCTATGTGCCATGTCTTGATTGAGTGCCAACAATTTAATGCTATGTGTCAAGTGCACCCATCAGTTGATATCATTACAGCACCCCCACGAGGGTCTTTTGCAGATAGTTTTACTTGGTTATGCGAGAATTCAGATCCTGAGGCATTAGCTATTATTTGTGCGTTGTTATGGGCATGTTAGTATGGAAGAAACAAAATAATCATGGAGAATAAGCAGTGTGACTTTGTGCAAGTATCCACGTCGTTTGTGAAGCTGGTTAACGACTATAGTATGTATGATCAAAATGTTGTGAATGTCGGAGTCTAACCCTTTCTGTCTCGCGTAGCTAGCAACCTCCTGTTGTGGGCTGGATAAGCCAATTTTGACGCATATATAGGTACTGATTTCAATAGAGTGCTGGATGTAATGTTCAGGAATAATCATAAGGGGGTCATTGATGGTTGTTGCTGTGAGGAAGTCAGGTCGAATATAGGCTTGGAAGAGTTCGAGATGTTTGCTGCCTGCTTTGCCTTAGAGGTTGCTAGAAGAATGGGATATGATCATGTGGTTCTAGATGGAGATGCCCAAAATGTTATTAAGTCTATTAAGAAACAAGCTGAAGGACTAGCTCCTACTTTTGTTGTGTATGACAATCTTCATGTACTTAGCTCACTTTTCTTTGGTTTTTCATGTAGTTCTTTTCGTAGAAGTGGCAATATCGTTGCCCACATGGTTGCTAGATGGGACACTGGTATTGCACACGAGAAAATTTTTATAGAACCGTTTCCGTCTGGCCTTAAGGCCTTGCTTGATCTCGATTTAATATAAATAACAGGTTTACTTCAAAAAAAAAGATATAAAAAAAACCTCATTTACACTACTTAAAATACCCTAACTATCACCTTAACAATTACTCCCTCATATTCATCTAAAATGTTCGATTTACTTTTGAGACACTATTCATCTATCACTCTTAATTGCATTTTATTATTAATCTATAGATTAAAACATAGGAATGTGAGATCTTATTTGATTCGTTTTGATATAAAGATTATTAATATCAACTTTTTATAATTTTTAATTATACATAACTCAATATATTAAGGATCAAATAAGTGAATTTGATAGAGTGCATAAAGTAAATGGAACATTTTAGATGAATAAGAGGGAGTATTATAATCACTTAAAATACTCCAACTACGTTTTTTAGGTGGTCCCTACCATACTCTTAATATGCGTGCGGCGTGCCCATAGAAAGTAGACAAATATAGTGTATTAGAGGGAGTATTTGTTACTCCCTCTATTCCTTAAAGAAATTCTCATTTGTCATTTTTGATGTTTCATTTGTTGTTTCCATAGAGAATCTTTCCATTTATGTCACAAAGTTTGGACAAAATTAACCTTATTTATTCTCACTTTAATATTTTTATGATGCTTATGTACCCCACATAAGTTCCACTAACTTCAATTTAACATTTTAAAATTTTTATGGTCCCCACATGTTTCACAATAACTTTATAAAACTAATTTTTTAATAATTGAGATCCCCATATTTTTTCCACTAACTTTCTTTTAATATTTTTTTAATCTTTATGGTCCCTATTTTTCTCTAATCAAATTTATTATTCAATTATATATCTACTATCTAAAATATTCTATTTTTAATTTCTATGAACTTTCATTTTGAAAACTTTATTTGTGGAATGGAGGGAGTATCTTAGAGATAAAAACTATCAGTTAGAAGGCACAAATGGATTTTTTAAATTTTGGAAAATTCCACATGGTAGCTTTGTACTTTCATGAAACGCCAATTGTAGCACTTTTGTAAGATTTTTCCACATTTTAACATCCAGTTTATGCCTAATCCAACTACCATAGCATTTTCCGTTAAATTCTTGTCAATTTTCGTTTAGTTCACCACTTTGACCTTTTTACCCTTATTAAGTGTTGGTTCTTGTCTTTGTATTTTTTCTTAAGCATTTGAAAGTCTTAATAAGTTTAATGGTAAATCAAACGTTGATGGTGAATCAAACATTTGAAAGCATAAAATTGCTTAAGGGCAAATTATAAAGACAAGAAGCAACACTTATAAGGGTGGAAACGTCAAAATAGTGAATTAAACGAAAATTGACAAGAAATTAAACGGAAATTGACAAAAAATTAAGCTCGTCCAGTTCCATTTTGATAAGATCTACATTATCTAAGCAAAATATTGATTAAAAGAGGAAGAAGAAGATTTGTATTACTGCATTATTGAATTGGGTATTTACAAAGAATGAATACAACTATTTATACACAAATGAGAAGCTTGGGGTGCAAGCAAAAAGGAATAATGACGTGGCACCAGCCCACTAACAAACTCCCTAACAAACCAAGAATGCTCTAGAATATACAAGACCCACTACAAGACAATTATTACAATTTGTTACGGTGGGTCAGTAGACGTATTCACAATACATTTCAACATTTTCTCATCTAAGACACGCAATTGAATGGGTTTTGGCCTATTTTAATCTCAATTTCACCACATATTTTATAAGTTATTTGCACAAATAATCAGAGTTTTAAATTTTTTATTTAAAAATAGGGAGAAATTGTAATACCTCAACCAAATAGTATTAAGTTTTTTTTTCAAGTTTTTTATTTTTCTCTCTATAACTTAGAACCCTAGTTTTATTATTATTATTATTATTATTATTATTATTATTATTATTATTATTATTATTATTATTTTTATTATTATTATTATTATTATTATTATTATTATTATTTCCTTTGTTCTAGAATTAATTACATCAATCAAAACTTAATCTTAGTTGTTTTTTTTTTGGTATTTGCTTTTATCTATCCTTGTTGGTAATTACTTCAAGTTCCTAAGTCATTTCCATTGAAGTCGAACATTTGATGTATTTTTAAGCTTTTGTTCATCAACCAAACTTTATAAGTACAATCTCTTACCATCAAATAGTAGTTTTATCTTGTTATTCTCCTTTTTTTTTTACCTATTTGTAAATTTCACCATTAATGCTTAAACTTGACTTTATTCATGTTTATTTGTGCATCCTTGTTGAAATCTAAGTTTATAATATAGGTTTTGTTGATTTTGTGCAGTATCATAAGTAGTGAGTAGTTTTCTAGGGTTAGGGTTAGCTCAATTCTGGTTCATGGCTTGATAATGATGGAATATTGGTTGATATTTGTATAAATAGAAGCTTAGGAGATGGGTTGCCTCGTTCATTGCTAAAGGGTCCTTTGGTTCATCTTTAAGACAACAACAAGGGCTAGATCTCCCAAAGGTTTGATTCTTGCTCAACAAACGAAGTTGGGTGCAAGGTAGTAACGAAAGTTGAAGCAACCACGCCATCAACAAATCAGAGTTTTATCCTTTACCTATGAGGTTCGGGGAGGATTGACGGATAATAGGCAATTTATGCCCGTGGATTTTGCCCTACTCACGAGGGTTAAGGAAGGGGGAGCTCTTGAAGGCAATCCTAACCACGATCCAAGATTAGATTGTTCTTCGTTTTGTGACCTTATTCTCTCCAATCAAACCAAAGGAAATCAACACCTTCACTTCGATTTATTTAATAGTTGATCTCGTTTCTTTTAAATTGTAATAATTAGTGTCTCAAGTACACATCCATCTCTGTAATTGATTATATACAAAGGAAAAGTATGTTTGCCTTGTCCTTGTAGATTACGACCCACAAAGTTTTTCACAACACTCATATACTTGCGGTAATTGGGGCACAAAATGTTTTTTGTGATTTTGTCCTATCAATTTCTCAAATTGGGCCCTTGTGAAAGCTTAAAAATAAAAAGAAAATACATTAGATTCCAAACATAATATTACAAACCATAATTAAAATAAAAGAACTATATTCACCTTTTCAACTATCGTCATCAACAATTTCTATGAAAGTTGATAGTATATATCGTGCATTTATCTTATCACGTAGTAGTCGCAATCAAGACTATTTTGTTGTCATATCCACTACATTGTAAAG
The DNA here is from genome assembly GCA_019776075.1 of Amaranthus palmeri. Taxonomy (NCBI): domain Eukaryota; kingdom Viridiplantae; phylum Streptophyta; class Magnoliopsida; order Caryophyllales; family Amaranthaceae; genus Amaranthus; species Amaranthus palmeri. Next base: position 83,053 of record JAAKBH010000053.1, on the reverse strand, counting down.
AAATTTAAAAACATTCTATCAAAATCAATTCGTAATACAAAAGCCCTTAAAATGTTACTTGACGCATAAATTTTCATGTAAGCCTGTTTTTCAAATACTCTAACAATTTCAAAAATATAATAGTTAATAATTGGTATTTCGTGTCAAGTTTCATGTAAAAATCAAGTTTGACCTAATTTTTTGTATGTTAGTGGCTTAAAAAACCTTAAAAGGTTACTTGACACATAATATTGCGCTTATGTCTATTTTTAACATCAAACTATTTCAAAAGTGTAATAATTACAGGTTAGTGTTGCGTACAAAGTTTCTAGTCAGACAAATCAGTTTTTGATCTTGTTTATGCAAGTTAGTTAATTCCGTACAATGCTTATATAAAGGCTCTTGACATGTAAATTTGAGGCAATATATGGACCCTGTATCATGAAATCTTTTATATTTTCGTACGAAAAGGACAATTTAAACTAAATATTTCAAAGGACTAGTATCAATCTAGATAGGAAACAATTAGACTATAATCAACTAACAAGTCATCAGAATAATTGTATTGAATAGATCGAAAGAATTTGCAAGGCAATGTGTTTATGGTTCTCATTTTTCACTAAATTTATCAATTAATAAAATGATACATTCACCATTTGAAAAATTATATTTTCTTGATTAGCGTGAACATTCTTTGTGGGAATGGAAGGAGCAGAGAGCTTGTAACAAAACAGCGTAAAAACACTAATGGAAAATTTTGACAAATAGACTCAATTTGGAGTTGTAGTAATTTAATTGATGAATTGAGATCTTTTGATAAAGCACAAGTGGAGTTGGATCATGATTATGCATTACATATGTTGGAGCTCAAATGAGTTTTATATACAATGTGTAAATGGATTATTTAACTTATTAAATAGACTCTATTATCCATGTGAGGTCGTTAAAGTTCTTATAGGCGGGTATAGAGTGCAGAGCCGACTTCGATATTTTAGAGGCCATGATAAAAAAAGGGGCCCCTCCAATAACAAATGCTTATTATTATATAAATGAATAAAATTATTTTTTTAATACTTAATTTATAAAATTATAATTACTTACAAGTTTATCACTTGAAAATTTTCTTCCTCCGAGCATTGATGCAAAACCATCAATCAAATCTTTGTACACAACTTTATCCAAAATTCATTCTCAGTTGCAATTAAACCAAGTATATTAAGTCTTTCCTGTGATGTAGAATTACGCAAGTGCAAGCAACGTTAACTACGAAGAACTTTTTTTGGTAGTTGCGACTGTAACTAGAATATTTAACAATATTCTATATGCAATAACTGCATTGGGAAAATAATCAACACATTTCAATCATTTTAAAATAACAAGTGTTTTTAACTTATTTAAAGGCGAAAATTTTTGGAGTAACTAACTCCAGATATTAACCATAACCACAAATATCACATATCTCACTATTTTTAAGTGCTTCTTTCAAACGGATACAACAAGATTTCAAATATGAATCATCTAGTGAATGCAATATGTAAGAAGTAAATAAAAACCGGAGATTTTTCATATTGTTTAAACCTCGTATCAAGTGAGACCATCACCTGATCAATAAAGCAATTAAAAAAGTTAATTCTATAAGCTTAGCTTCTTTTGAACACTGTGGACTCTCTTCATGTAAAGTATAATCAAATTATTATTTTTCTTTATTTGACGCCTTTAAGGTAAAATCATATTAATTTTCAAATCAATTATTGCAAGTTTTTTAGCAGTTTCAACTACCACATCTGAAGAACCATTTTCCTATAGTTCTTTAAAATGCAGTAAACGGTTTCAAACTTTCAATAGCATTGCACACAAACACATCTTCTTATTGTAATTTTTTATTAACCAAATTTACAGCAAATAAATCATAGCAAAAGATAATAGCAACTAGAACTCAAAATCACCATTTTTTTTTATTTGCTAAAGACTTTACTTCACTTTTTATCAAAGAGTCCTTATCACTATCAGTAACTTCACTTCAAGCAAAGTTTCTCTAATGTCTAAAAGTTGAGATCTTATTGCTTTAACACTATCTATACGAGTGTCTCAACGAGTGAAAGACAATGATTTTAGTGCTGACTCTTTGACATTATTCATTAAATCTTTCATCTCTTTGTTGATCTCAAAAAAATAGTGTAAATGCTTTGAATCATACCAAAAACAATCTCTAACTTTTCCAGCGTAATGGGCAATATGACATTAAATTAGATTGAGGTTATGGGCACCACGAGGAGTTTAAAAAGCTCTAGGTTTTAGATCTAAAAGCTTTCTCTGTACTCCTTGGTTTTTTCCTTTCATATTTGAAGCATTGTCATGACTTTGACCACATACATTTTCAACATCTTGTTTAAGAGTATTTAATTCATTCAATAAGACATAAAAAATTTCTAGCGTAGTTGCGTCATGCACATTTAAGAACATCTATGCTAACACAATTAGAAGAAACATCTACATATCTTGAAGTTTTAAGACATTTACTCTTGATTGCTAATATCAGGTGTGCAATTAAATATCACAGCTGAAATATATTTAACCTCTTTATTTTCTTAACAATTTCATATCTGATTGCACGAGCAAGCAAATGAATCAACTCATTTTGGATGTTACGTCCAAGGTAATGAACATGAGTCTCATTATTAGAAAAGCGACAAATATGCTCTTGTACAAAGAGGTCAAACACATCTAACATTTCAATTAATGCTAAAAATTACCGTTTCTATTTTGATGCAATTTTTCATTAGTACCACGAAGTGCAAGACGTTGCTCTACAAGAAACTTAACTTTGCGATGATTCTTAACAAGACATTTTTGAATGTTCTTTCTCTGATCCTTCTCAAATTGTTGAAGTAATGCAACCTGATTTGAAGTAAAATTCCTAAAATTAGTGACAAGTTACAATTTGATATTCCTCTTACAATTAAAATTATAGAAAGTTGTTAATAATAGGAGTATTATTTATATAGCCTTATCACTATTTAATCAATTATAATAGCCTTATTTCATGCTTGATTTCTATTATAATTTTAGACAATTTACAATTATTGTTGGTACGTTTATAATTTACTTATTTACAATTTACAACTACTATGATTCACATTATATATACAATTTACAATTACTTTTGTCAATAATGCTATAACTAATTGATTTTCATTAAATTTAATTTTCAATTTACAATTACTATTGGAAACAAGAGATTTGGAGTTACCACTGATTTCTCTGGTCGGTATAATGGCTTGTAATATTTGTAATAATTTTGTCTCTATTTAAATTGCTTTTTCTTGATATAATTTGACAATATTTCTCCATCTATTTTCCATTTCTATGAAGAGAAGATACATGTACTAGTTCATATTTAATGGCTATTTCTTTAGTTCTTCACTTTGCAATTTTAGGTACAATAGAATTTTGGAGAAGCTGGGAAGAACAAGAGATTATTTGGGGTAAATGCAAAGTGTAAATTCTAAATGATAAGAATATTTTAGAGAAAAAAAATATATTTGAAAAGTGTAAATTCTGATAGAAAAAAGAGGAAGTTGAAAGAGAATTTACTATGAATAAATTCATCTTAATATGGAAAGTTTAAAAGAGTTTTTTATGGGAAATGAAAACCAAAATAGTCGTGTAATCACTGGCTACTACAAGTTTGACATTAATTTTTATTTATTTATAGAAATAAAATATTGCTACAATGTAAAATTTATTTCATAAAATATAAGTTCTTAGTTTATACAAATATATCAGAAAATTTAATAAAGCAATGTATTATACAACACAATGTACTCTATATCTAAATTAAATTCATTACCTAAAAAGAAAGAAAAAGACCTTTCATTTATTTAGAACGGGACTTCTACTCTTTTTTTTTGAAAAAATACCAGGAATAATAATAGAACATTTTGCTTATTTCCGTTCAATTACATTAAATTTTGATTAACCATGAATAATACCAACTTAGAGAGTTCCCTCGATATTCCTAACATGTTATTAAAAATCAAAATATAGAAGATTATATGACAAAAAAATTAGTAAATTAGTTAATAAACTAAAGTTGGTATTATTTTAGAGAAAAAAACCCGTTACGTTGGTGTTATCCATGGTTAATAAAAAATTGGTACTTCTAAATATTGTATTTTTCACATTAACTTTTTTTTTTTTGGCTAAGATACAAAATTTTACTACTCCCTCCTATTCACCTTAAGTGTCCCATTTACTTTTGCGATACTATTCATCTATCACTCTTAAATTGCATTTTATTCTTAATTTATAAGTTAAAACATAGTCATGTGAGATCTTATTTGATGCGTTTTGATGTAAAGATTATTAGTATCAACTTTTTTATAATTTTTAATTATAAAAACACAAATTTTTGTATGAGATGGTCTCACCGTGAGACATATCTAATACTTGGGTTAAATAGCCTAATGATAGAAACTTTTAGCTCAAGAGCTTCTTGTTTTGAGGTCGTCTCACCGTGAAACGGTCTCATACAAGACGGGCTGTTATAAATAACTCGATATATTAAGGATCGAATAAATGCATTTGATAGAGTGCATAAAATAAATGAAACACTTAAGATGAATAGGAGGAAATATTTTTTATGGAATACTACCTCCTATTCAATTAAAGTGTCCACTTTGAGTTTGGATCGGATTTTAAGAAAAAATAGTAGTGGGGTATTTTAAGTGATTATAATAGTTGAAAAGGTGGTAGTGGGGTATTTTAAGTGATTATAATAATTGAAAAGGTGGTAGGTGGGGTATTATTAAATAATATAAGTTGGGATAGTTGGGGGTATTTAGGTAAAAAGTTTTGCCAAAAATAGAAAGTGGACAAGTAAAGAGACTTTACCAAATAAGGAAAGTGGACATTTATTTTAAATAGGAGAGAGTATTAATTTTGAATTTTGAGATTTTGACTTCCCTCTTTACTCCCTCCTATATCCGCCTTTTTTCAGGAAAAACCCACCTCGGACCCTAACAGCCTAATTCGACACAATAAGACACTAATTAGAGACTCCATTGGAGATTACATCTTCTTATCCATGGAAACAACTACGCCGCCTCCATTGACGCCCCTCCACGATTGCTTCTTCAATCTCTCAGCAGGTTGGCTCTTAATTTCTTTAATAACTTCAATTTCCAGTTCTTATCTATTGGTTTTGGGTGGTGATGTTGCTTGTCTCTTTTGATAAAATAGGGAATTGGAATGGGTCCATGAATTTGAGTAATTTCTTCTTATTTCTTTTTTGGTTTAAGTCCCATGAGAATCGGATTTTTATTTTTGATGTAGTTATTGATGAGTTGTTCTTCACCAATATGGATAGTATACTGGTTTGCAAAATGGGTTGATTGTACTTCTTTTTTTCCCTTTCTTAATCAGAAAAATTGAAATAATTGAGACTTTTACAAACTTAAGTCAAACTATAAGACTCAAGTAAACTTTTATCCTGAAATAAGCGTCTTTGACTCCTAAGCTAGCCTCGGTATTAACACGCTGTTACTAATAGCGTGATGTGAAATTATGGGAATTTAGATTAATCGCTGTTACTAACAGCGAGTCATATATTGACTGGTCAAACCTAAACTCGCTGTTAGTAACAGCGAGTATAGGGAAAGCAGGATTTTATCTTTTTACAACGGCTACTTTAAAGAATTGAAAAAGTCAACAGGTCAAAGGTCAAAGGTGAAAAGTCAACTCGTTGTTAGTAACAGCGAGTATAGGGAAAACAGGATTTTGATTATACGCTGTTACTAACAGCGAGGTTTCTTGTACCTGTGTTTGAGTTTCATTCTTCCCATTTTTCAGAACTCGCTGTTTATAACAACGTCTTTGTACCAAGCCTAGCTTTGGACACAAAGACGCTTATTTTGGGATAAAGTTTCGAAAGAATCTCATATTTTGACTTAAGTTTGGTAAAAGTCTCACTTTTTTCAATTTTTCTTTTAATCAATGCTGGTTTGATTAATAATTTTAATATTTCATCACTTTAAATTCATTCAACAACAAACACTTGCAATTATACTACAAAATCTCTGAAGGAAAATATTATTACCTAAAATATTCTTACCGTTAGAATATTATGAAGATATTTAGAGTATATTTCTTATACCATTGAGCATAATATTAGGTTTCTGACCTTGCTAATCAAGCAAGTGTCTTTATATACTCATGGCTGTATTGTAACGAGATTAATCAATTCAATTCAAGCATTCTTATTCAAACTTGTCTTTCATTCAATCTTTTGTCATGGTATCAGAGCTTTACGGTTGATTTAGGGACCATAACCGTGTTTAAAGCATCATCATTTACCGTCTACTTACCGTTTAATCATGTCTGAATCTGACGAACCAAAACCAACATTCGAAATGGCTGAAAGCCCAGCCACAGTAAACCAACTGCTTCAAATTATTCAACCCCTAACCACAAATAAACCACAAACCAGCCATGAGGGAGGAGGATCCAACCAAAACATAAACCTTATTGAAAAACTCAATTACCAAAATTACACAAAGTGGTCCAAGTTAATGTACCTGGCCATAAGTGGGCGGGGTAAGCTCAATCACATCATCGCTTCCCCACCACAACCAAACGACCAAGTATACGTTTACTAGACACAACAAGATACAATCGTTATTTCATGGTTAATTGAGAATATTGATACAGATTTGGTGAATAATTTTCTCGACTACCCTACGGCTAGGGATCTATGGAAAGGGATCGAAACTCTTTTCAGCAGTGGTCAGGACGAGCTTCAAGTATATGACTTGACTGTAAGGGCTAACACCATGAAACAGAATGCCAATTACATTGAAGTTTTTTACCAAAAATTAGTCTCGATCTGGAAAGAGATCGACAGGAGGGTTCCCAACCCAATGAAGCACCCAAAAGACATTACATTATACAACGATATATCACAAAGACACAAGCTTTACCAATTTCTTTCTGGTCTAGACGAATCATTTGACAAGGACCGAAAAGAAATTCTCAATAAGCTTCCTCTACCTACTGTAGAAGAAGCTTATGCATATGTCAGAAGGGAAATCACAAGAAGAGAAATTCTTAATGGGAACCCATTATCGGGTCATGAACTCTCAGGTATTGGAACAAGACTCATCACAAAGCAAGCATCACACGGACCGAAACCATCACAGGGACCAAGTACTCCCTCAGGTAACTACATTTCAAAACCGAGATCTTACTGTGAAAACATAAAACGAGAGGAGGAGGACAAGAGTCACCTTCATTGTACTCATTGTGGGGGTAATAGACACACCAAAAAAGGGTGTTTCAAAATCATTGGTTTCCCAGAATGGTGGGATGAGCACCAAGCAAGGAAGAGGAAAGAAGGTAGTAGATCTGAGAACAGAAAGCCCGATGATCGAAAAAAAGACTTCGGATCTCATGCATATTTTACAGAAAACTTACCAAAGGAAAAGGAGTACAACAATGGCAGAGAAACAGGTAACATGAGAGGAATGCAAGAGGAAGGTAACACGTCTCTTCAACCCCTCTCTTTACTTTCTTACTCACCTTCTCTTTCTTATTTAAAGACCAAGGACCTAGAATCTTCCACTTGGAAGAGACCTACTGATTTGTCTTATTTAAAGACTCAAAACCTAGAAGCTTACACTTGCAAAGGGTCCCTCGTTTTTTCAAATGAAGAGGACACCATAAATCAGGCCTTAAATCTTGTTACTCCTGCGGCCAAAAAACAAAACAGGCCCAATGATATTACTTGTTTGATTGACCAAAAACAAAACAGGCCTAAAGCTATTACTTGTTTTATTGATGGTGCGCCCATAAAACGTATCAAACCTACTGCTCTTACTTGTCCTAAAACGTTTGAAACAAGAAATAAAAATTGGATAATAGACTGTGGGGCCACAGACACGATGACATACGACCCTACTGATTTTATTTCTTTTGGATAAGTTAAAAAACCCTTAATTCAAACCGCTAGTGGTGAGTGTATTAATGTTAAAGGTATCGACACTATTAAAATTAATCCCCATATCACTTTAAATAATTGTCTTTTGGTGCTGAAATTATCTCATAAACTTCTCTCGGTCAGTCAACTAACAAAAGAGATGGATTGCAATGTTCGCAGATCTGTGTCATACAGGACCCACAGACAGGGAAGACCATTGGGCGTGGTATTGAGGAAAATGGACTATATTTTGTGGAAGAGGTGTCTCAAAAAGGCTTTACGGCACTTGTTCGCAGATTTGTGGAACAACAACTGTGGACTTGGCATCGTCGTCTGGGTCATCCCTCTCTAGGGTATCTAGAACACCTTTTTCCTTCCTTACGTGGTTCTAAGATAGTTTTTGATTGCGAATCTTGTATTTTGGCCAAGAGTCATAAACAAACATATTATCCAAGTCTTAATCGTGCTAATGAACCTTTTATGCTTATACATTCGGATGTTTGGGGACCCGCTCCAGATGGAGGGGCGTCTCGTTTTTCGTATTTTGTTTTGTTTATTGATGATTGTACTAGGATGAGTTGGGTTCATTTTGTTAAACATAAATCAGATGTGTTTGATATATTTGTTAAATTCCATACTGTGATTCGAACGCAATTTCAAAAACAAATTCGCATTCTTCGTTCCGATAACGGACGGGAATATGTTAATCATAAAATGGAGGATTTTTTTTCTAAACATGGGCTTATACACCAAACATCCTGTCCTAACACTCCCCAACAAAACGGGATTGCTGAACAGAAAAACAGGACCCTTTTAAATATAGATCGAGCAATTATGATTGAATCTTCAGTACCGACATCTTTTTGGCCCGAAGCAATCGCAACGGCCAACTATGTCACAAACAGGCTTCCTACTAAGAGTTTATCTCATAAAACTCCTATTGACACTCTCGCCTTATACACTAATTCTCTATCTATTCACAAACTTCCACCTAGAATTTTTGGTTGTGTTGTGTATGTCCATCTTCCAAAACAAGCTCGTACAAAGTTAGAACCCCACGCTGTTAAATGTGTGTTTGTTGGTTACGGGACGAACCAAAAGGGATATAGATGTTACGACCCCCTCACCCGTCACATGTATACCACCATGGACTGCGACTTCCAAGAGAAGTCATACTATTACCACCTTAGATGTAAGGGGGAGAAGTCCGGTAATAACGATCTAAGCTGGCTTACAGTTAACCCATATCAAATTGAGCAAGATGATACTGTCACTGAGACAACCACTAAAGCACGAATACAGTCACCTCTACCACAACCACCTACCCTGTCGGAAGGTCAAAATGAGGTACAATCTAATGCTCTATCTAATGAGTTATCTAACGATGTTTGCAATGAGTTTGTTGATGAGTCTATACAGGAAGATCTAAGTACAGATAACATTGAGCACATTTCTTTAGAGGAGTCTCCTCCTAAGTACAAACTTCCCACAAGAAGTACTAGGGGAATTCCTCCAAAGAGATATGATCTGGATTATGAGGCTCACAGATCGAAATATCCCATCAATGCCGAAACACAAAGAGGGATATCCGCATCTGCAAAAGCTTTCAATGCAGTATTATATTCCAAACATGTGCGTAAAACAGTAGATGAAGCTCTAAACAAACTAGAGTGGAAACAAGCCATGGAGGAAGAAATTGCGGTACTCGACAAGAACAAAACGTGGGAGAAATGTGTCATTCCCAAAGAAAAGAAAATTGTTCGATGCAGGTGGGTGTTTACTATCAAGTACAAAAGCGACGGATCAATAGAAAGATATAAAGCTCGCTTGGTTGCAAAAGGATACACCCAAACGTACGGGATTGACTACTCTGAGACGTTCTCACCTGTGGCTAAAATTGACACCATCAGAGTTTTGTTCTCCATAGCAGCAAACAAAAACTGGCCTCTTCATCAATTCGACGTCAAAAATGCTTTCCTTCATGGAGAAATCAAAGAAGAAGTGTATATGGAAGCACCACCTGGCTTTACGAAGGGCTTCAAAGAATGAGAAGGATGTAGGTTGCAGAAGGCCCTGTATGGCCTAAAACAATCTCCCCGAGCATGGTTTGGTAGATTTACCATAGCCATGAAAAAGTTTGGATATCACCAAAGCAATTCCGATCATACTCTATTCCTTAAAAGAAAGGGAAGTTTTGTTTTATTATATATGTTTATGACATGATTATTACAGGAAATGATGAACAGGAAATACAATCTTTAAAGAAAAAGCTGTTTGCAGAGTTCGAAATGAAAGATCTTGGATTACTCAAGTACTTCCTTGGCATAGAGTTCCTTAGATAAAAAAAAGGGATCTTTATATGCCAAAAGAAGTATGTCCTAGATCTACTTGCCGAGGTTGGATGTTAGACTGCAAACCAGCTGATACTCCTATAGTTGTCAATCATATTGGCCTCAGAATCGTGGAAGGTGAAGCAGCAGTTGATCGAGAGCAGTACCAAAAACTGGTGGGAAAGCTTATCTATCTCTCACACACTCGTCCGGATATAGCCTATGCAGTTGGGATAGTAAGTAGATTCATGCATCGACCCCAAAGTCAACACATGGAAGCTGTTTTGAGAATCTTAAGATATTTGAAAGGTACACCTGGAAAAGGGATTGTTTTTTGGAGGAATGGACATTTGAGACTCCAAGCTTACACAGATGCAGACTGGGCTGGAGATAGAGACGACCGAAAATCGACATTTGGATACTTTACACTTGTGGGAGGCAACCTTGTCACATAGAAAAGCAAGAAGCAAAAGGTTGTAGCATTGTCAAGTGCCGAAGCGGAATTTCGAGGGATAGCCAAAGGAGTCACAGAGGTCCTATGGTTACAAAAACTTCTTATAGAATTAGGATTCAAACCAGACAGTAGTTGTGAGTTAAACTGTGATAATCAAGCCGCAATAAGCATATCAGAAAATCCAGTCCAACACGACAGAACGAAGCATGTGGAAGTTGATCGACACTTTATAAAGGAAAAACTCAAAAACGACATTATTCATATTCCTTTTGTTCGGTCCAAACAACAGATTGCAGATATTCTTACTAAAGCTGTGGGAACGGAACAATTCCAAGATACATTATGCAAGTTGGGCGTATGGGACCCTACGACTCAACTTGAGGGGGAGTGAAGGAAAATATTATTACCTAAAATATTCTAGCCGTTAGAATATTATGAAGATATTTAGAGTATATTTCTTATACCATTGAGCATAATATTAGGTTTCTGAACTTGCTAATCAAGCAAGTGTCTTTATATACGCATGGTTGTATTGTAACGAGATTAATCAGTTCAATTCAAGCATTCTTATTCAAACTTGTCTTTCATTCAATCTTTTGTCAATCTCATTATTAGGCCGTGACAATACGTCACATAATCTCACCGTGGCCCACTCGAGGGGTCACGGGACACCCGTGGGCTCGAGCCCACAAACCCACGGGTCAAGATCGTTGACTTGCACATACACTCGATTAGGTTCATTGTTTCCCAAAACCATATGGCAATGAGAAGATTAGTTCATCCGCTATATATGCAAGTCAACAACTTACTATTTTATCGATGTGTGATCTTGTCTTACATGTAAAGTATTTCCAACACTCATTTGGCTATTGTTACAAAATCTCATTTTCTAGTAAGATTAGTAGTGTCGTTACTTGTTAGTAGAAATTATGAAGCTTATTTTTTTCTGTTGTAGGCTGGTACTTGCTATGAGTTTGCTCTGTAATAGAAACTTACATGTTGATGATTGTTTGCTAGTTAATGATTTCTATCAGTTTGCCAAACAATAATAGAAATTTGGTGGTTGTTATTATTGTTGGTTGCTATCAATTTGTCAAACATTGTTGTCAAAATTAATCCTATTGTAAACTTGTGTGTGATGATGTCAAGTACATTTAGGTCTTGGGTGTAAAAGAAGTATCGAGCCATGATAAATATTTAGGTCTACCCACGGTGTTCATGAGGTCAAAGAAGTTTTCGTTCTCTACATTACGTGATAGGATATAGAAGAAGCTTCAGGGGTGGAAGGAAAAGTTACTTTCCAAGGCAGGTAAAGAAGTTCTCATAAAAGCATTGGCTCAAGCGCTTCCAACCTATGCTATGTCATGCTTTAAACATCCTGGGTCTTTTTGTAGAGAAGTCACGAGTATTATACGAAATTTTTGGCGGGGAATTTCAAACTCAGAACGGGGTATTCCATGGAAGGGTTTGTGCCGGCCAAAGAAGGAAGGCGGTTTAGGGTTCAGAGATCTTGAGAATTTTAACCTTGCCCTCCTTGCCAAACAATTTTGGCGTATCCACTGTTTTCCTGATTCTTTATTGGCCACGGTCCTTAAGGCGAAGTATTTTCCTTTATGTTCGATTTGGGAAGCAAATCTTGGATTAAATCCTAGTTTTGCTTGGAAGAGTATTAGAAGCTCAAAGTTTATTCTTGATATGAGGTCAAGATGAAGAATAGGCAAAGGGAACGTGACTCGTATATGGGAGGATGCTTGGATTTCCAGGGTAGGAACCGGCAAAGTCATTACTCCATGTGGCGAAGGTGCTCAGTACCTCACGGTGGACAAGCTTATTGAGTCGAATTCCCGCTCGTGGGATACCAATTCTATTAAACACTTATTGTTGCCCATTGATGGCCCTCGGATTCTTAATACGCCTATTAGAAACTAGTATAGAAACCCGTGCAATGCACGGATTTTTTAATACGTTGATATTTTAGTAAAATTTTATACGAACAAAAATATTAAATGAAGGTGCGTAATAAATTATTTACATACATACACTGTAATTAAAAAACGAATTAAATATAGAAAACTCAACCCATATATTATATAGTATATTTAATATTTAATTACTTATCAAAATTACTACAATTACAGGTCAAACTCCTGGCATATATTATAATGAAAAATTATGGCTGGTTAAAATGACTATATTTACTGTTAATGCCATAAATATAATTGAAAATATATATATATATATATATATATATATATATATATATATATATATATATATATATATATATATATATATATATATATATATATATATATATATATATATATATATATATATATATATATATATATATATATATATATATATATATATATATATATATATATATATATATTGTATTGTATTGAAAATAATCATTATGCGATTATGTTATGATTGTCTGAATATATTAATTTCTGCTCATACTCATTATTATTGGTCAAAACTCATTCCATAAATATAAATCAATCCATTTGTAGGTTGCACTTCTGCTCAAATAATTACTTTCATTACTGCCATAAATATAAACACTCCTACCCAATAGAATAATTACATGTGTCAAGCTCTCCTTCACTCAAATCATTCTATCACTATACAGTAAAATTAATGTATTGTATGATATTTTGGAAGATGACAAACGGTTGTGGGATGCGAGTCTTGATGGGATTTTTAGAGTTCGGGATGCTTATAAACTCGCCCTTAGCAAAGATGAGATGGGTTCTAGCTCGGCAGGGCCCAACCCGTTGTGGCATATGATATGGGGGATGGGGATTCCTCCGAAAGTAAAAATCTTTGTGTGGTGCGCCGTTTGGGACATCCTCCCACATAGAGCGAATCTATCTAAAAAAGGCATAGAGGGCGTGGGTAGATGTCCTCGGTGTGGAGTTTGGGAGGATAACATTCATGCGTTACGACATTGTGATTGGGCTCGGTTGGTCTGGAAAAATATTAAGGGCCTCCCTTTCTCTTTCTCGGCAGATTCTTTCAAAGAATGGGTGGCCGTTATCGTGAAACACAAAGATCACCCATCTTTGGAGTTGATTTGTTTGTGTGCATGGCAAATATGGAAATTAGCCCGCAACGACTTGTGCTTCGAAAAGATTGTTACTCATCCTAATATGTGTTTTTTTAGGGCAAAGGATCTCTTGGATGAATATGCAAAAGCAAACAAAAAGCTTTGGCACGTTAAGACACGTCGGGAGGCTAAGTGGTGTCGTCCTCCAGCGGGGTTCGTAAAGATTAACATTGACGCAGCGGTAGACCAGATTGCGTGTCGAGCAGGCATTGGCATGGTGGCTCGAGATTCTGTGGGAGCGTTTGTAATGGCAGCGGCTCAACCCCTTGGCCCTTGGCTGGGTGTAGAACGGGCAGAAATTGAGGGCATGCGGTGGGCTGTTTCGATGATTGCTCCCTTGGGTTGGAAACAATGCATATTCGAAGGGGATGAAAAGCTGGTTATTAATGCCCTTAATGGCCGAATTGGGCGGGCGATTCATCACCAAGTTCTATTGGATAATATTTTGGCCCTGACTAAAGAATTTGCTGAGGTGTCTTTCTCTTTTTGTTATAGGGAGGCGACGCTATAGCTCATTGACTAGCTCAATGGGGTCTTTCTCAGCCTCATTGTTTAGTTTGGACTACGGGTGGTCCAACTTGGATATCGGATCTTGTTTTATCCGATCTTTCTTAGTGTAGCCCACCTTGTATCTCAAAAAAAAGAAAATTAAAAGACTAATTATGTAATTAAGAGAATAATTGCGTAATTAATTAATTAAGTAGAGAGAGTAAGTAGAGAGGGTAGGAGAACAGATGAGTTGTGAATTGGAAGGATCAAAAGTGATGGGTATATATAGAAAATTCTCCAACGACTAGTTAATGGCTAGTTTTTGACCGGTTTCAAAGAGCCGCTGGGCCGGGTGAACCGCACGGTTCTGGTTCCGGTTCCAAAGAACCGTTAGGCTGGGTGAACCGTTTTGGTCCGGTTTCCGGTTCCGGGGCGGATCCATGGACCCGGGTGAACTTGCCCGCGATTCTTTGGTCCGATTTTAACAGTTTTTCCGACGGCTCCACGATTCCGTCAACTTTTTCGGCGGGTTCACCGTTCCGCGATTCGAGTCGGTTCGGAACACGTCGCGAACGGTTCAGATTCCGAGATCGGTTCCAAGCGGTTCGAGGCCGGTTCGATTCCGAGTAACCCGCTCCGTGACCATCGGCATAAACAATAATAATATAGCACTCTTCATTGTGGGAGTTAATGGTTGTTTAAATGAGATTGAGGTGGTGGATTGATAACGAAGTAAAAATGTTGTATCTTAGTTTGTCTGTTTGGTTCGTAATTGAAATTTTAGAATCTGGCCTCGTTGTCCTCTAATGAAAGTACTAATCAAGTCCAATCATAAAATGCTATTTCTCTTTCAAAATACTTGTAATATTTGTTTTTTTTTTCATGCAGTCCAATGTACAAACTCAATCATAAATATCTATAATTATGTATAATATAAAATTATAAAAATTTGATATTAATAATCTTTACGTTGAGACGAATCAAATAAGATATCACTTGACAATGTTTTAACTTATAGATTACTTATTAATCAAAAATTAAGAGAAATAAGTGAATAGTGTTTATTTTTCGTATGTTGCGACTATATTGGATCGGAGGAAGTATAATATCATTACCTTTATTGAAATAAATTACTTGAGAGATAATGGTAATGAATATCTTAAGATCTTTAATCTTTTTCCATTTCAATTGTTTTATTCTTATAAACAGAAAAAAAAAATGAATGACCTAAGTCAACAAACAATAAAATTACAAGAAGAAAATAATGGGTCACTATGATATATAATCATTGCTTATAGCACTTAATGGATGACGTAAGTTATATTGAAAAAAAAAAACAATCTCTATCACAAATAAAAATTATAAGCAACTACTCAAAAAATTATCTAATGTAATTTATTTAACAAAAAATTACCTAATCTAATATATTTGTCTGCAAATGACTACTACTTAACAGAAAACATTAATTGATCGTTAAGTTTGAGGGCTTAACCAATTTCAGAGGTTAAGTTAATTATGTGGCAGTGTCATTAATTCTCAAAAATTAACAAAATAAAAATAAAAGATATTTAACGTCGTCTTTACGCATCATAATAATGATTTTTTTCAAAAAAAACAGACGTCATGATTATCCTTATGGGATAACTCTTTTGTAAATCCAGTCGAAACAAGTACTTATTTATCTATTTTCCGGTACGTAATAAAATGAAAAAGATATTTAACGTCATTTTACCCATGTCACGACGTCTGTTTTTTGAAAAAAAAATTGTTATGATGGGTAAAATTGACGTCAAATATCTTTTTCGGTTGACGTATCAGAAAAAAGGCGAATAAGTACTTGTTTCGACCGGACTTTCAAAACAGTAATCCAATAAGGGTAATAATGACGTCCGTTTTTTTGAAAAAAATCGTTATGATAAGTAAAAATGACGTCAAATATCTTTTAATTTTTTTTGTTAATTTATGTGTTTTCATTTTAAATTATTTAAATTTACGAGGACTAATAAGATACTGTCACATAGACAACTTAACATCTCAAATTGGTCAAACTCTCAAACTTAACAATCAACTAACATTTTCCGTTAAGTGGTAGTCAGTTGCAGAGAATATATTAGATTAGGTAGTTATTTTTGCAAAAAAAAATTACATTAGGTAGTTTTTTGTAAATAGATATATAGATTAAGTAGAATCTTATAATTTTTCCTAATTCTAATAAGAAAAAAATATTTATAATTCTTAAAAATACTACATATTCTTACAACACTTAGATTTATGTGATCGTGATTTAAAAATTAATACGATTACAATTCATTAAGATGATGATAATAACGACAATTCACTAATCATTAGGATAAAATTTTTTAATGCTATCGTTAATATCATAACTCGTACGTATTACTCATGTTCTATCACTTTTTATTCATAAATTAACTCATCTTTTTTTTTTAAAATCCATCCATAAAATTTAACGTATCCTCACAATTTAATTTAACTTTATATATTAACAAATATCTAATTAAAAAAAACATTGCATTATCTTTTTGATTCTATGGATCAATAATCAATTGACAGGATGAGTAACTAAAAAAGTGGTATATAATTTTGAGATAAGATTATACACTAGATATAAAATAGGAAATATTACCAAAATTGGTATATGTTGAATTTAATGATTTTTCACCAATAATACTAACTTTTATGTTCCTAGGTCTAAATTCAAAAGCTAACATTCTACCATCACATTAAAAGAGAAAAACACGAAAAGACGAGGGCACGTAGCTTCGTCATTTAGACATTAAATTGCAATAGCGAATCGAAGGACAACTTTTTGGCACGTCCCTATACAAATGGACACATAAAAAAATGATGTAAGTTCTTTGTCAAAGTGGACGATGAAACACACCGCCTCTTCTAGTCACCTCTTTCTATTGATCTTGGCGACGACCTTGTTCATCACCAGGACGTCGCCCTTTCTTTTTGAATAAGGCGAACACATTGGTTGTATCACAACCAGTCACCATTAGAAGTAGGCTTTGAAAACTGCTTGAGCTGTGTGCCATTCCTTGTGTCGTTGCCCATTTTACCATTGCTTTAATATATATATAATTGCAATTGTAAATTAATTAATGTATCATATAAATCAATAATTAATTTATCATATATATATATATATATATATATATATATATATATATATATATATATATATATATATATATATATATATATATATATATATATATATATATTATCCAATAACTTCATTTTAACATTTTTCCATTGCTTATAATCCTCATGTATTTCTTATTAACTTTATTAAAACTTTTTAATAATTATAATACCTATATTTTTTCAATTAATTTTAATTTATTTTAATACTCATAGTCTCCACTTTTTTCCATTAATTTTATAATTTAATAAACTAATATTTTCAACATTTAAAAAATTCATCTATTCTTTATGCACAAAAAATTAGATGAGACCGTCACAAGTAAAGACTAAGTGTGGGCCTGTCCATTTCACGCACGTGTAAGAACATTTTATTTTACCAGACATTTTTATCAATTTTGACCTTTAAGGTCAAAATTGATACTTTTTAAGATTAAAATTGAAAAAGAACTAGAAATAAAAAAAATGTCAAAATTGTTACACACGCAAATTAAATCGTCCCAAATTGATAGTCTCATTATAAGATCATCTCGTCCAAGACTAGTTATTCTTTATGAAATCACCAATAGAGAATAGACGGACGGACAAAGCATAACACCAAAAACTCAAAAAATGACCAAAAACTTAATTTGGAAGGGGAAGAGGGTTGGGTCAATCGATTGAGGGTGGGTCTGTTTGATGAAGTTTATGGTCAAATCAAAAATAGACGTCAACAAAATGTAAGGGAAGATGCAATTATTAATTGAATTTTTTAACTCCAAAACAGGACCACTGCATATTTCTTTCATCTAAGGTCAACCTGAAATTCTGGGCACTAACAAAGAACCTCATAATTATGCCTTCATCTATCTGGGTCAGCTAAGATATGCCATCCATAAAGTATACTCATAATATTCAAATAAAATATCCCTTTTGTTTTCAAATCTATACTTTCTACGTTTCAATTTTTTACGTAATAAAATACTCTCTCTAATTCACCACTAAGTTTCCATTTTCATTTTGAAACTATTCATATCTTACTCTTAATATATATGTATTTTATTATTAATCTATAAGTTAAAACATAGTAAAGTGGAATCTTATTTGATTCGTCTCAATGCATAAATTATTTATATCAACTTTTCATAATTTTTAATTGTGAATAATTAGAAATATCATCGATTGAATAAGTACCATTGAATAGAGTGCTAAAGCAAATGAGACTTTAGTGGTGAATTGGAAGGAGTATGTTATTTTGTTTATTTATATTTTGAATTATACACATTTAAAAATTAGAAAAATGAATATTATGAAAGTATGCGATTAGACGATTCAAACAAAATTCGGCTTAACTATATTCTTTCATACACATTAGTCATAATCATAATATATAAAATAAGGTTAAACAATGAATAATACCCATAACCGAAATGTAGCAAGTATTTCAGAATAGAGGAAGTATATTAATGCTTCCACTCACCCAAAAAAGGCCATATAATACAAGTATATAATATGGTCAAGATAATTACCAAACTTTTTATATATATTTGGACAAAATTTATTGAGCAACTACAACTTTTCTTTTCATAATTATCAAGACAATGACTTCCCTTAGCATAATAACTACCTCTTTTTATGTCTAATCTATACATTTCCTATCTTCACCCTATCAAATATCAATGCCATAACTTACCATTTACAGGGCTGTTATGTAAATGTAACATTTGTAAAATCTTATACACATGATCTCCATATCCTGCCTTCGAACGATATGATAATGATCGATACATCGTCATGATACCTACGACGATCACCTTGCGGTATTTCTAGCAACTCATGGAAATCCATTCCTGCATAAGGATACGATATTAGAAAACAAAAATTCACCTGACTGAACTACCGTTTAAGCTATGAGATTTTCAAAAAATTACCAGCTTTCTTAGCTGCACGAAATAAGACTTCCTCAACCAGATGTTGAGCCGGATCACCTTCCGGGTACAATGAGATGAAGAGCTCCACTTCGGCAACTACTTCCTCGTTTGTGAAGTACTGATATAAACCGTCAGAGGATAATATTAAGAACTGATCCTTCGGACCTAATCTATGGTGATAAAGAAACGGTTGGCAACTGATATATGGTGAAGTCCCAACGTAGTCGATGCTGAACATCTCCAACAGAGCATTGTTCCATTTAGGCTGCAGTGAATCAGACAGGTTCATAGAAATCAGCAAATTATCAATGAAAATGAGTGATTGTTGAATACAACCGATATATGGATAAATTTTAACAAAAGATAAGCCCGAAATAAATGAGACCGAATACACCAGACTTGATCATAGTGTAAAAACAAGGTTGCATCGCATCGCATCGCATAAGCCCTGTTGTAAAGGTTTTCAAAACAAACAGATATTTCCCGTGTTGTAAAGCTGTAAAAAACTGCGTTTTGAGACCGAATAATCCGAAGTTTAGACGTTACGATAACGTCATCACTCTCGCTACCGCATCACAGTTCATTACTGTGGTCACGACAGTTACCGTATTTTTACACTATTGACTTGATAACTCGACTTGACTAGACCACTGCTTGAAGCATTCAGACTCAATCACTACTACCATACTCGATGACAATCTAATTTTGTTAATTTAGTTAAGATTTTTATACATATTTTGATTTAGGTGAGTAAATATAGACCACAAAAACCAGTATGATATAAATTAGGTAATCCAAGCAGGCATATAGGCTGACTTCATTGACTGCAATAAATTGAGAAAGGTGGTTGCATAATGTATTTGAGTCTAGTGTTCATCATCCCAACTAAATGTCATTAATGTACACAAATGCATAGTTTCTGGTTGCTTTCAGTTTCTGCATGAACTAGTCTCTTACTTAGCTTCTTTCAACTATCAACCAACAACTAACAACTGATTAAACATGCTCTGACCAATGCAACTTCATTTCAAAGATTCAACTTTGTTGTATGATGAACAACGATCGCTTATATTCCTTATCTTATCACTAAACTTCGACAAATCAATCACGTAACATGATGATGAACACACATACATACATACGCAACCAGAGCATATACGTAACGATAACAAACAAGAAGAAAAACTCAAATGCGCATAATCTTGATGGATAATTGCGAAATGCAATACCTGTTTGAGAAAACCAGCACCAAACGCTCGTGTGACCCTCAATGAACCTTTAACACGATCATTAACGATAGCAAATGCATCATCCGGGTGTTCTTCCCGAATTCTTTGCACTTCCTGAAATCAATCAAAACACACACAATCACAAACCCTTATCTATACTTATTACCCCAACACAATGACAAAAACATACAAAATAGATAACAATCAATTTTGGACAATAACCCACATGAGATTAACATATATACTTGATGGGCTATCCTCTTTCAAGATGGAAGCTCATCGGATTTATAGGCAGTCAACTCTCCTTTTGTGTGGGTCTTATGTTGTACAAAACGAATCAGAAATTTATCAATTAAAACAACGAAAACGAACAAAATATATGCAACTACCTCTTCAACACAAGTACTATGATCCACTGTAAGTTGCAATGTTCTAAGACTAGGTTTGACACCATCGGGGACGTCGAAATCATACATAGATTCCTCATTGATCCTTTCCAAATCTTGATCAACTTTACCAATTCTAATATCAGTCTCTTTATTTTGAGCCAAAACAGCTCTACTATCACCAACATTCATCAAATAAACATCTTCACCTTTCATTAACATACCAAGAACACAAGAACCCATCAAAGCTAACTCAGGATTTTCATCCATCATCTTATCAGCAATATCTAAATATGAATCCTCTGTCTTTTTCAAAGCAATAGATAATGCTTTCAAAACATCTGAATGAGTACTAGTACTACTCTTACTACTATTCCATTGCTCTTTTAATCTTCTATCAAGTTCTACTCTTTCTCTATCCCATTCATACTTCCATCTCCTTTGATTTTCTTCCCATTTCTTTGTTGCACTTTTAAATTTACTCTTTGATGAATTTCTTCCTTTTTTCCCACAATTAAGAGTTGAATCCACAACATTTATACTACTATTTTCACCATTATATTCATAGCTTTCAATATCTATACTACTTCTACTACTATTACTATTAGTACTACTAGTTTCAGAAGATGAACTATTATTTGGTAAAGTTGATGAAGAAGATGATGAATCAAACTTACTATTATCATCCCATAATAAACCTTTAAGTTCTTTTTGAACATTTGTGTATAAATTTGATAGTAAAAAGTCAGTTGCATCTGGGCCGTTGAATCCATCATAAATACCCACAAAAACCCACCCATGTTCTTCGGATACAACCACATGGACTCGATCTTCCCCTGCTTTTCCTTGTGCCCATTGGAGATTTTGACTTTCCCATGAATTATCACTCTCATCTATGCTCATATCGGAACTCGTATTCAAACTCCCGCGTCCATCGGGCCCAAGCCCGGGCCCGGAAGTAGGCCCACCAACTACCCAATTATCCTGCCCGACAGAAGCATTAACTTTAGTCGGAGCAACTGAGTTTTGACTAAAAGTTTTAGAGATCGCATGTTTAAGACCACGGATCAAAGATCCGGGTTTCTTCTTTGGCTTTAGCCCGAACCCAAGACCAAGCCCGGGCCAATTTCCTTGTACGGATAAACTCCGGTCAAGAGGACCGGAGAAAAGAGCAGGACCAGCTCGATCAAGTGGGCCGGATAAAAACCCGGCTCGTTCAAGGGGTCCAGACATAAACCCACGATCGATACTAATTGGGCCTGAAAGAGGGCCTGAATTGATAGTTGATCCACGGGGGATGGGCTGAAGTGGGACCGAAGCAAAAGAAGTAGAACTTTCAAAAAAAGCGGCGGTTGCTGACGTGGCAGTAAGGTCCGTCGAGAAAGCGGTTGATAACGGCGTAGAAGTGTTCGCCGACACCGATGCTCCAGATATTGACCGGAAAATAGAAACTCCGGCAGCAGATTCCTCTGAATGGATCTTAGACGAAGTGGGATTAGAAAAACGGGCTGGGTCGGGTCGAACATAGCAGAAAGAATGGCCTAATCCTTCATCGTATTGGTCCATGTACATGCCAAGTTCATGCTTATTAGACCGGCGATCCTGGGTTGAGCCCGTGAAACATATTCCGATTTTCCCGATTCCATTACCCATTTTTAACAGTTAAATTTTACAAATTAGCAAACAAATTGAAATTATTTTGAAGGATTTTGAAAAGAAAAATGGAAATCTGTTAAAGTTCGATTTTCATATCGGAAGAAAAATGAAGAAATATTGAATAAGGTAGAAAAATTAGAGTGGATTTGGTTGATATGTGAAGTTAAAGAAAAATGGAGGAGAGTGGAGAGAGAAAGAAGAAAGGAGTGGTTGGAGGAGAGAAGTTGAAAGAAGAAGGAAAGAGGAGAGTTGACTTTTTAATATAAAAAAAGAAAGGATTTGAAATGATATGAAATAATGAATTGAAGGTGGACGTTTCCTTTCTTTTTTCTTTGCGTTGAGCGAATTGTTTTTTATTTAATGCCTAGACTTTTTGTCTACAATTATGGACGTTTAATCATTTTAAAATAAGAACTAATTGTTGTGATTAATCCAATTTATTTACAATTATCTACTAATAATCTCATTTTTTAAATTTTTTTAATATTTTAATCTTTGTTTTTAGTTTGTTGCCAATAGACCATTTAAAATATGACGTGATGTATCATGTTATCTATTATCTTCTCTTTCTTTATAATAATCCAAAATATTTCTCATTATCTCCCAATCTTACCTTTTAAATTGTTTTCAATGATTTAATTTTTGTTTTCTTTTTACTACTAGTGGACCCTTCAAGAAGCTAAATACTCAATTTTTCTTTGCCACTAACTTATAATAATCCAACATATCTATTTAATATTTACTTTAAGTTGTTGATAACAATAATGTTAAAATTGATCACTTAAACATCAAAAATTGAGACTTTGAAAGATTATAATACATATATCATAGATTTAAGGTTAAAAACATGTAAATAGAAATTGATCACTTTTAGGTCAAAACTGAAAATTTTTTATTCTTCTTGAACTATTTAATATTTACTTAAGGTTGTTGATTTAACATCAAAATGATGTCTTTAAAGTCAAAATTAATTTTTTATTTTTTGAATTTGGGCAATCTCATTAATACCTGCCTCATAATGAGACGATCTCTTATGAATTTTCGCGTTATTTATGCTAACTATTAGCCAATTAGCATCTCCCTTAAAATAACAATTTTTTTTTACTTTAAACATGATCTATTTAATATTCACATTACATTGTTGATAACATTAATGTCAGAATTAATTTTTTAAAGTCAAAATTGATTTTTTTAATTTTTAAAATTTGAGCATCTCATTAGTACCTGCCTCATAATAAGACGATCTCTTATAACTTTTTGCATTATTTAAGTTAACTATTAGCCCAATAGTATCTCCCTTAAAATACAATCTTCTTTAAGGAGGTCTTCTAATCTAATGTGACTTTAAAAAAGAGATAATTTTGATACTATTAACTATATAAGCAAAACTAATTAACACCCGTAATAATATTATACTCTCTCCGTTCCAGTTTACTTGTCTCATTTCCTTTTTTGGCAATTCCTCATTACTTGTCCCATTTCCAATTTCCAATACTCAACTACCACCTTTACAATTAATTTAATTAATTAAAATACTCAACTACCACATTTTCTTATGGACCCCACTATTACCTTAAAATCCGTATTTGGTCAAATAAGATTAGTAAACTGGAACGGAGGGAGTATTATTTTTAGTATTTTAGCATCAAATTAATAACAAAACTTCTTCTCTTTGGCACTTTAAAGTCTCATTTTCAAACCTTGTATAAGTGTTATTCTTTGAAGATAAACAACAAAATTTTGAACCTTAACCTCAAAGTCTGATCCCCGACTCTAAAGTCAACCCTAATTGCAGTTGCAAAATAGAATTGTGAAATGTGGGATAATTCACACTCTTCAAACTTTCAACAAATCGGTTTCGTTGGCGTTGATTAGTTACGCACACTCCTTTTTCTAATTAAAAATTATGCAATTAGACAAGATATATTTTTATAAGTTTTCTCTCTTTTTTAATTTATGGCTTGCTTTTATTATGAATTCCAATTGCTATTAAATAAAGATTATACATGGTTTTTAGTCAACTTTCTCATTATGTTTTCAGGATTTCTAGTACTTCTACTTTTTTTTCCAATGGATTACTACACTAATATCTAAAGTACCTATAATTATTTCAATTTATATAAAAAAATTGCTTACTTATTTTCCTTTAATAATAATATATTTTTAATTAACTATAAATAATAATAACTTAGGGAGTATTTCTCTTGAATATTCCAGACATTTAAAAAATAAACTATAGAAGATTAATTATATGACAAAAAAATTAGTAGATTAGTTAATAAATTAACTAAAGTTGGTATTATTGTAGGAAAAGTCTCCCCTAAGTTGGTGTTACATATAGTTAATTAAAAATTAATATTATTGTAGAAAAATTAACAAAAACTTGTATTAATTATAGTAATTATTTCTTATATTATAAGTAAATTTTAAGAGAGAATTAAATATGTTTTATGATTCTAATTAAATCCAACATGTAGATTGTGGAGTAACACCAAAACCAAAAGTAACCCACCCAATAAAAATTGCAACATGTATTTTTGAAAGCTTTCACGTTCAAAATGCTGCAATATCAATTGGACTTATGATTATATTCTTTTTATGGTAATTACTAAATTATCCTTGTAAACAATTAAGAGACCATAAATAATGTTGGTAATAATAATATTATTTGCCAATAAAAACTTGGAATTCTTAGAATGTGTTTTGAGTAATTAAGAACATATATTAATAAAATTTGTTGCATTTAATTACAATCAATTCCGCCTATGAGTGCTTGTTGTTTATTGTTGGTCCAACTCAGGATAAAAGAAGCGTAAGTGGTAGGTTAGCGATAATCAACTCGGTAAAATTTAGTCATGTCTCATAATCATGAACTAAAAATCAATTATCATTGGGGCATCTGCTAATACTAAGCAACGCGCTACACTTCTTAGGCTTGGGTGATTAAGATGTAAGCAAAGGTTGCTAGATCGTCGTTGTTGAAAAGCAACACACAACATTGTTCGAGTGTGGTGTCAAATGAGAAGGGGCAGGTTACTTATACTGGGACATCGTCCAGAAATAACTATTCATTTGGTTCGAATGTGATTTCAAATGATTAAGAGCACATAGGACTAAAAAATAGTAGGGTGAGAATATAAATTGTAGTGTCAGGGACAAGATAAAAATCGAAATGAAGTTGATGTTTTTATGGATGAACGAACATTTAAGGATATATCAAAGATATGCTGGAAGAACGACAAAATTATAAGCGTGAAATTTGTATATGATAAAGAGATTTTGAATGTCTTAAGTGCCTATGCACCGTAAGTAGAGATAGAGGAATCAAACAAAAGTAAATAATAGGAGGATCTATGATATGGTGCAAAATATATCAATAAATGAGAATCTCTATATTAGAGGTGATTGGAATGGTTGAGTAAGGATATGTCGTCGTAGTGGCTAACTGGCTATGAAAATGTTAACTGGATATGTCGTCGTACTTATAATATTTTAAAAGCATACTTACAATATCCCTAATGTCCACCGAGTAATTCAATATATATTTTCTTTTATAGGTCGGCCAAATTAGAAATGGTCTTTCAAAAAGATTATCTCGCATAAGTTATGAATAAAGAAAAAGCCAAATCAAGAAGGACAAATCGCTTTTAAAAGGCTAAACTTTAGCACATCTACAAATTTATTCTTAATTTTTATTAATAGTTCTTATGTATCATGTTTCATTAAATTTTTTTTCAATTCAACGATCCAACACCATAATTTTTTAAAAAATAAATTTCTTCATCAGTATGAAGATTCAAAATAATTATTAACTAATTTTCCATTTCATTCTTAAAAATGAATAATGAAACTCTAATTTATAAACTTAACCTTTTGAGATGAAAATATCATGGGAAAATAACAATACTACTGATTCGATTCTAACTTTCTGAAAGATTCGAATAATAATCCTGATTTTAATTTATAAACTTAACCTTTAATTAATAACCATATTTGTTATTCGATTTGTGGTTTTAATCCGAATAAGTTTCACCCCTAGTTACATTCCTTAGTCATCCTAATTTTGTTTCATATAGCTAGAGTATTATTTTGATCTCTCCCATATAATTTTTTTTCTTTTTGAATATTTCTATATGTTCTTATTAACAATATCCAATTATTTCTCTGTCCTAAATTTGAAAAACTATATTTATACTAATAAAAGACCTGAATATATTCAAAAAAAATACATGAATACTTGTGCTAAGATACATAAGTCAAATTGAAACAACTTGAAATTAAAAGTTGACTAATTTAAGCGCCATCGAACATTGAAAGTTGACTCAATCCTATATTCATATTCATACAAAATATAAATATAAGTACAAAGCTTGTTGAAAGAATAATTTAGTCACATAGTTATAAATTTGTAGTTCATTATTGTGGTTGTGATTATAAGTTTTTCGATATTTTTATTTTGGAATTTTCTATATAGTAGAAACGAACTTTTGTGAAAGGTCAATGATAGCAGATCTTAAAAAACTTGCAAAAAAATATTGTACTTCTGGAATTTAAACTGTCGTAACATTAATGCCTAAAAAAACTTAGATTAAACATTAAGTTTTGAAATTTCGTTTTTACCCTATTGTCTTCTTCCATCTTCTTCTTCTATCCATCTTCAATCATTGGCCTAAGACCCTGATTGTTCCATCTCCAAACTTAATTACATGCAAATTACATATGTATCCAAAAATCAAACAACTACAAGTTGTTGGATAAATGGTCATTTAAAGCTTTCTCCAACAACTATATTTTCATTCATGGAGTGTTTTAATTCTATATTAAAATACATTTATTCTCTTTGACTAAGGTTAATGAGGTTGAAATTGTTGGAATTTAGTGTGTATAATGGTATTCGGAAATGTTTAATTAATTATATTAAATAGATAAATTTAATAAATTAATTAAGAATATCCCAAAGTGTGTTTTAAAGAAGAAGGAAAAATGGGACAGAAGGAAGTGCGCGGCCCGCGTAAATCTATGCGGCCCGCGGAGCAGGACAGTAGCAACTCCGCACCCCGTGTAAAACTACGCGGCCCGCGGACTGCTGTTTTGCATGCGTTACACTTTGTTTTTTGCTCAGTTTCGTTTTGTTGGTTAGTATATAACTTCCAACAGTTATTATGGTTATTATAATCATGTTCTTTGGGATATATGGGTTGAGTGAAAAGCGACTTTGATTCATGAATCGGTCTCGGGTTTCACGGATCAACCTAATGCTTCATGAATCAACACTTTGTTTTATGAAGTGGTGTGAGCTATTCTATAAATATAGAATGCTTGTGTGTTGTTTTATACATCTAGAACATCCATAATTTCTGATTTCTTCTCTTCCTAAGCATTTCAATCAAGAACTTGCAATCCTTGATTGTGTCTTTCCATATTTCTTACCATTTAAGTTACTTTTATGTCATTCCAATATCCTTGTGCTAGGAAATTGGTGTAATTCTTTGTATCTCAGAACGTATTTCCGGTTGATTCCCAAGCACCGTGGTAGGGAGGAAATAACGTTTTAGGAAAGAGCATCTCGCCTAGAATTGATATCAAGTTCCAACAAAATCTTCATTGTTACTTTGATCGTGTTGAAGTTCGGTGTATCGGAGATCTCAAAGGGTGAATATAAGCAAGGCTTGATTGTCATATGTAATTTGGTTTTTCTATCACAACTTGTATTTTAATTTATTGTTTATTCATAAATTAAAGTACATTTTACAACAGAAATATGACCGTTGGGAAGTGCCTATATATAGTGGGTGTTTCATCCTTTTGGAGATATACAATTCTAAATATCTCATCTCTTTTTTTATTCACTTGTGCAAGAGTGGTATTTGCTCCACACCTTTAGTAGTGAGTGTACATTGCTATTGGTGGGTGTGTTAACCTTGGGAAAGTCACGTCTATTTACACTTGGGATAGTCGGGAAATAGCTTTCTTAATGCAACGACAAGTTCGTGTCACACCATACTTTTCCATATCAAATACTTGTTAAACACAACTCTAAACACATTTCTTATATACAAATGTTATACATATTATTATCAGTAATATGTGTCGATGATTGTAGCTATAAGAAGATTTTGAGAAGACCTTTAAAAGGTCTATATTTCCAACACAAGTAATAATTAAACAAAAATATTTGCAATAGAAATTTAAAAAAAAAAAAAGAAATCAAAAATTAAAAAATGGAATTATTTGATTCATTATTTACATAAAAACATCAATCGATATCTTATCATTGATGTTATAGAAAACGAAAATATTTGCTACCATCATTCAACATTCATCTCAAAATTAACATTAAATATAGAAAACGAAACAAAGTAAATTAAAGACCACCATCTGATTCTGATTAAACTGATAAAAAATTAATGTTTTTGGGATCCTAGACCATGGATGAAAGAAGATGGCTGGAAGAATTAGATGGAAAGAAGACAATAATGGTGAAAACAAGTTTTCACAACTTAACGTATAAACTAATGTTTTTTGTGCATTAATGTTACGACAATATAAATTCCTAAAGTACAACGTTAATTTGTGAAATTTATTTTTAAAGATTTGCTACTACTAGCTTTTCATATAAGTTCGTTGCTACCATGTAGAATATCTCATTTAATTTTTAGTGTGTTTTTATTACTTTGCATTATTTTTTAAATTTTTATTCCACATCATTTTGATTGGAGAAATTTCACATGATAAGTCTAAGGTTTTGGATTTTCCATATGGTAACCAAAACTTTTGAAAAATCTACGCAATAACCCTGAGGTTTACCAAATTATTCCACTGCGACCTTTTTTTGCACATAAAATGTAAGCAAATGTTAATTTTGAAGCTTTAACGTTGTACGCTTATTTATGCGACTCGCCATTTCAAATGTCATTAGTTTCAATCTTTTTCCTCAAAACATAAAATCTAACTCTACCATATTTGGATTCAAGGGAAAAAATATGATTTGGATGAAAGATGGTACCGAGTTAGGGTTTATATATTGGGGAAAAAGATTGATATTTATGGCATTTGAAATGGCGAGTCACATAATAGGCGTACAACAACATTAAAGTTCCGAAATTAACGTTTGCTAATGTTTTATGTGCAAAAAGATCACGGTGGAACAGTTTGGTAAACCTCGAGGTTAATGCGTAGATTTTTTAAAGTTTTGGTTACCACTTGGGAAAACCCCAAATTTCAGGGTTACCACGTGTAATTTTCCTTTTATTTTATTTTCTCTTATTTTTAATGTTATTTACACAATTTAAATGTTTATATTACTCCCTTCGTCTCTATAAAATTGCACTGAAATTTAGTGAAAAGTGAAATTTGGCTGGAGAATAAGACACGTACAAAAAACAAGTTGATGATAAAATGAGTGGTTAATATGGAGGGAAAAAATAAGTTTGTGCATGAGATTAAAAGAAAGAAAATGATGTCATTGTGAAAAAAAGAAAGGGTGTAAATTAAATGAGTAGGACAAGCGAAAAATAGAAAGATGTGCAAATTGAGAGGAACAAAAGAAATATTTTTCATATTCGTGTAAATGTGTACAATGTATTGTTCCATCTCTTAGAATTTAAAACCTTGTTAATTCGATTTACTTGTATCGTAGATTCTAATACAAATAATTCAAAAGTCAAATAGTTTTAATTATACTCCCTCCGGCCTTTTTTGTTAGTCCTATTTGAGGATTTCACGGGTATTAAGAAAGTGGGAATCTTGGGTAATATTTTATTAGATAGTGGGAATCTTGGGTATTATTTTATTAAGATAGTGGAATAATTTAATGATTGTATTGGTATTATGAGAGAGAAAGTATAAAATAATTAGAGATAAAGAAAAAGAAAACAAAAAAAAAATTGTCATTAATGTAAGAGAGAGAACCGCACATAGCCAAAAACAGAAATCTGTTTTTCATCCAAAAAAGCAACTTTCCATTTCAGGAAAGTTTTGGAGGGAAAGTATAATTAACAGAATTTTCCATCCCAAATTAGGGAGGGAATTATACAAAATCAGAATTTTTATACCCAAACATCCATTGGGCATTTACAATTGACATGGATTAACAAAATAATCAAGGATTACAATTGAATGACTATACAAATTCTAATCTAAAATTGATCATAAACCACTATAAAAACAGAATTTCATTTACTGAAATTCATCCCAAAAAAAAAAAAACAGTAGCCAAAATAGAAATACAGTAGCCAAAAATAGAATATCAGTGCATATACTTCAGCAGCTTCACAAAACCATCAGTTCAGTAGCCCAAACCATCAGTTCAGTAGCCAAAACCATCAGTTCAGTAGCCAAAACAGTAGGCATCAGCATACAGTAGCCAAAACAGAATTTCAGTAGCCCAAAACAGAACCTCAATAGCCAAAACAGTAGCATCAACATACAATAGCTTCACTTCAATTACCCATCATTGGCTAGCAAATGGCCTCAAGAAGTGAAGACGAGATCGAGGGGGCATGGTACTTTGGTGCAACTCAATACGATCCTCATTCGAGTTCGGAATCCGAAGATGAACCACAACAAGACATTGTAGAGCAACAGGGGGCACAAGAACGATTACATAATCCAAGGTTAACAAATGAAATGCGACATCTTATTTTTGAAGAGTTGCTTTCATTACACACAAACGATAAGTTACCACATGGAACATTCCAAAGGATCGGTCAAAAGTACGGTTATCATCATAGAACAATAAGAAGATTATGGCATAGGGCAATGCAATCTAAGGAACCAAACAAGCCATATATGGTTGAATCTAAGTTCAAGAATTGTGGGAGGAAACGTGTTGTTGTTCCTCCTAATGTTCTTGAGTCAAGACCGATGGGAGAAAGAACTTGTATACGGGATGTGGCACAATGCCTAGACTTGGCACCATCGACCGTATGGAGGTTAATCAAAAGAGGAGAAATCAAAGCACATTCAAATCCTCTTCACCCTTGTCTAACCGATGCTAATAAGGTTAGAAGGGTGGAGTGGATATTGAGTCTCATTCAAGAGGATAGCATTCAAAGGCATCCAATATACAAGGGTATGTTTGATTTTATTCATGTGGATGAAAAATGGTTTTATTTAACCAAAAAAACTCAAAGAGTCTACCTTGCACACAAGGAAAAAATCCCTTATAGGGCAGCAAATCATCAAAATTCATACCGAAGACCATGTTCTTAGGGGCGGTTGCTAGGCCTAGATGGAACACACATGGGCAATGTGTTTTTGATGGGAAAATTGGAATTTTTCCCTTCATAAATAGGGTGGCTGCCCAAAGAGCTTCACAAAATAGGCCAAGGGGAGCAATAGAAATAAAGCCTACCGAATCCGTCACACAAGAGGTCTATAGAAACATGCTAATACAAAACCTTATTCCGGCCATACTTAGAAAGTGGCCAAGAGAAGGTCCATCAATCATTTTCATACAACAAGACAATGCACGAGTACACATTACACAAGACGATTCGGTTTGGCAACAACACAATGTACAAGGAGGGCTTACATTCATATTAACACAACAACCACCCAATAGTCCGGATTGTAATATATTGGACTTGGGGTTTTTTAGAAGCATTCAATCGTTGATGCATAAAAAGATGCCTAAGAATATGAATGAGTTGATTGGTGCGGTGGAAGATGCTTATGAAGAACTTCATCCAAAGACGTTGACAAATGTTTGGATTTCATTCCAACATCACTTGAATGAAATCCTTAAAGTGAAGGGAAGTAACGATTATGTTCAACCACATTTGGGGAAGAAAGTTGAAGAAGATAATGGGCGGTTAAGAATTCAAGTAAGGATTCCAACGCAACTAGTTAGGGAATCGGTTGCGTTTGTGAATCCTTCAATGAATCCTCAAGCTTCCCAAACACAAAATGAGAATGAAGATGTGGCTCAATCATCAAACATAATGCAAGAAGCTTATGATCAAGTACTAGAAGAGACTCAAGGTTGATTAGTTTTTATGTTTTGAAATTAGAATTCAACCCCTCAGTTTTTGTTATGTAAAATCATCACTAAAGCTTTGATTTAAGAATGTAAGGAGCAACATTTTGAAAAAAACAAATGTAATCAAAGGTTTATTTACAATAGATGTAATGAATCATTTTTTTAAAATCTAGTTAAGAAAATGCCCCCTGTTTCATCATAGAGGTTGTAAGACCTCTCAGAATGTGTTTGCTCATCATTGAAAATGAAATCCATTAAACATGCATAAAACACAATGACTTCAAAAGTTTATAACAAAAGCTACTCACTTAAAATCTTAAAACCAAACTTTTCAGACATTTTAAAATCATCATCGGGGTTTCATTATTCACGAAAATCAAAACATGAACAAAAACAGAACCCTAAATCAGAAGCTTAAAACAAACAGAAGCTTAAAACAAAACAGAAGCTTAAAACAAAAACCCTAAATCAGAACATGAACAAAAGAGAACCATAAATCAGTACATGAACAAAAAAAAACCCTAAATCAGAACATGAACAAAAGAGAACCATAAAGCAGTACATGAACAAAAAAAACCCTAAATCAGAACATGAACAAAAGAGAACCATAAAGCAGTACATGAACAAAAAAAACCCTAAATCAGAACATGAACAAAAGAGAACCATAAAGCAGTACATGAACAAAAAAAACCCTAAATCAGAACAAAACAAAAACGCATGGATTTCACGGATCATCATCATCAACAAACAATTTCATCAACCAAAAAAAATCCCAAAAATATACCAGCAACAAGCCAAAATCTAGAAGTCACCCAAATTGATCATTTACAACCTAAAAACCCAAATTATCTTTTTGTCTCATCTAAAAAAAACGAAAATAAACATAAATTTAAACAAAGATTTCTTACAATCAACGACGGCGTTTTTTAGGGTTTTGTTTTGCCCTAGCACTGAGTACTTCTTCAGGAGTGTCAGGGACCTCCTTATGTTCATCAACTTCAACAGGAGGCGTTTTAGGAGGCGATTTAGTAGGAGAATCAAATACAAATTTTATTTTTACAGTTGGCTCACCACGCAATTTCGAACAAGCATCGTCTTCAAGTACTTTTTGATAAGCCTCAAGCTCTTTTTTGGACCATCTGAGTATCTCATTTGAATATGAATGGGAGAGGCCATGGATTGAACATGAACATGACTCACCATTTAAACAAAGACCTTTATATAAATAACTAGGAATTGAGGATGAAGATGAAGATGATTTACAAGCCATTTGAAACCCAGAAAACCGTCAAAGAGAACAAAGAACAGGGGACGATTTTGGAGACCACCACCAAAAATAACAAAACTTACCTCAAATTGTAGAGAATAAAACGATCTATATTTTAGTCCAATTTAAGAAAACGAAATCAAGGAATATCAGGGGGCAAAGCTTGGTAAAGGAAACGAAAATGGCGTTTCAGAAGAGAGAGAGTAAAAAGAGAGAGAGACGCGTAAAACAAGAAGGGTAATAATGAGGGATTAAGAGATTCTAAAATAAAACCGGTAAAATGAAGAGAGAGGTAAGAATAAGGGAATCAAAAGTTTCCTAAAATAGAAATGGGACAAACTATTGAAACTACCCGTTATAGTAAGTAGGACAAACAAAAAAGGCCGGAGGGAGTAACTTATAAGCTTAAAAAGTTGATAGCTAAAAAAAATATATACCAACTTGTTCTCCAAGTGTTGTCACAGTCATTGTAGCAACTACAATTTATGTATTGATCTCATGTGACATATATTCTTCTATGTATAATGTAAAATATGGTCAAGTGAGATTTTAGTTTCGACTTAAAGCATATTTTCTTAATTTTAAGTTTTTAGAATTTTTTATCATATGAAATTAAAGATATTATTAATTAAAATTATGCGTTGCATATCGTTAATAACAAAAATGTAGCAACTATTAAAACTAGAGGAACTACATTAAGACAAATCTGTCGTGATTAAACGTGAATGTATTTTTTCATATGAATATAATCTTTTTTATTGCAAAATATTTCATTCAAAATTCTAAATTTTCCCTAACTCATTTATCTCAACAATCTCTCTAACTTTTCTCTAAAATAAACTCTATTCACTCAATCTCAACATTGAAACAATATGAAAGTTTGAATTCAATGTCAAAAATGTCGAGATAACTAATTTTTTGCAAAATTTTAAAAATTTTCTTGAACTTAAAATTTTTTAAGAATTTTAAAAATGTCGAGTTTCAAGTACCGATTTCGCAAATGTTAGGAGGCGGTGGTTCAAAAGTAATGCCCCCAAATTCATATGATTAAAATTTTAATTGAATTCTTAATTGATATTTTTTTTTTCTTTTTTGTTCTTTTCGTCTACTTTGCATAGTTTTTAAAGTAATTTTTGATTCTTAATATTTCAAAGTACGCATTATAAAAATTATGAAAAGATATATAGTAAAATATATAACTATTACTAAAAAAACACGCTCACATTTCAATATAACTTACGTATTATAACCATAATAAAATATTTTTCTCCAGCATTAAATGATGATGTCATTGTTATTATGACTTATTATTATTTTCATTCATGTAATCTTTGTTACCTCTATAAATTATACTTTTATTGTTGTTGAATGCAATAATCATAAATTTTCTTTTTTCTGTAAATATGATTCTTACTTCCTTCCCTATTACAGTTTGAAAGATATAGTTTAGTTACTTATTATTCTATGTTAATAATTCATGGGACTGAGGGAGTAATTAAATGAAGTTAAATAAATAAATTTAAAATTAATATACTACGTACTTTCTTCGTTTTTTTTACTTGCACCCAAACACCTTATTACGCAGTCTAATGTGTTTGTCGGGTTGCTTGTATCTAGAATTATACTCAAATAAAAATTATTAAAATTTGATATAATGAAATTTCGACGAGACGAACAAAATAAGATCCCACATGACTAGGTTTTTTTCCTCATTTAATAGCTGCACTATGCAAAACAATATCAAATGATGAATAGTGTAAAAGTGGAAATGGTGCAATTAAAAAAACGGCGGAAGTATTAAATAGCTAAAATATATAAATTAAAATAAAAATAATAATTTGTTAAAATTCAAATGTTTAAGTCAAAGGTTAAAATGGTTATTGAAAGTTAATTATCATGTCATCTTTGATAAAAAAAAAAATCCTAAATTCCAACTAATTGACAATAATACTTATGTATTTTATTTTTCATGACAACAGTTTGCGAATAATAAAAAGTTGTGATTATAATTTCAAAAAATAAGTATGTTTGAAATTGTTTTTGATAAAGATTTTTAAAATTATTGGGTTTGAAATATGCTTTAAAAATGGTAAAAAAAATCTAAAATAGATAAAGCAATAAAGTATACTTCTTATAAGAAAATGAAATTGATCTTAAAAAAGAAAAGAAAATGAAATTATTGAAACAAGTCAACGAATTAAACAAAAAAAGAAAAGGAAAATCAAAGACTTGTACAGTCAACCGGCATTTGTGGCTCGCTTTCCAATACAGTATTTAATGCCGTCTGTATATATTTGACTTTTGGACACCGTGACTTTGCTGCGTCAGAATAAAATCTACTTTGTTCGGTATGAATCAAACAAAAATCCACTTAACTAGGTTTTAACTTATAAATTACTTAAATCATTAGAAATAGATGAATAATACTCTCTTCTATTCAGCCTAAATGTTCCATTTTGTTTTTCACATTTGCCGAGAAAACATTTTAACCTTTAATATCTCAAATTATTCTTTAATCAAAAATTAGAAAAAATTTGATATTAATAATTTTTGTATTGAGGCGAATCAAACAAGATCTCATATGACTATATTTTAACTTATATATTAAAAGTAAAATACAAATTAAGAGTGATGAGTGAATAGTGCTAAAAAAAATATGGGACATTTAGGCTGAATAGGAGGTAGTATTTGTATTTCAAATGTTACGACTATATTGAAACGAAGGAAATATTTATTTGTAATCTACTAATTGTGCTGTTATTTTTTAAAGTTTTTCTGAATTTACCTCTTTTTTAAAAATAATTTTTTATTTTCTCAAGTTATCAAACTGAATTCTTATTCAATCGTAAAAGCAATTTATAATTTATTAAATACTTTACAAGTTTTAAAAGTTTTTGTTGATTAACTTTTGATGAATTTGGTAAATAATAATAAGTAAATAAATAAAATTGAGAAACGTACTACTACAACTTGGCCTTTTTTTTTGCAAAAAAATATCTTTTTTAAAAAATAAATAAATTTAGGACAAAGTTAATTAAAAATTCTATAAATTATGTTTTTAGAATGACTTCATATACTCTCTCCATTTGTTAGTTTAAAATATTACTACCTCCTATTCAGCTTAAATGTCCCATTTGTTTTTCGGCACTATTCACTTATCACTCTTAATTTGTATTTTACTCTTAATCTATAAGTTAAAATATAATCATGTGGGATCTTGTTTGATTCGTCTCAATACAAGGATTATTAATATCAAATTTTTATAATTTTTAATTAAGAATAATTTGAGATATTAAGAGTTAAAATGTTGTCTCGGCAAGTGTGAAAAACTAAATGGGACATTTAAGCTGAATAGGAGGGAGTATATTTTAAGAGTGAAATTTGATTAAGATTTTAAAGACATATATAAATGATAAAAATATATCTATGTGCGATCTTGTTGGATTCGTCTTAATATAGATAGTGGCAATGCAATTCACGATTTTATTAAATTTTCCAACATATTTCTATTATTTAAGAAATTAAAATTTAACAAATAAATTTTATATTTTTAGATTTGTATCATACTTTGCATTGTCGGCGTAGATTATGGTGAAAGTTTAGTTCATGACAAATAAATCACAACAAAAACAAATAATGTAATTTGATTATATATTTATTATAATTATATTTATACTTCTATTTGTTTATTTTAAATATAAGGGCAAATGATTTCTACATGAAGTGTATACAATACAAAATTATGACTATTTTAAATAAAAGCCAACATACCAATTTATGCTAACAAAAACAAATATTAATTTGTATAAAGTATTAGAACAATTAATAACACACTTCAAATAAAAATTTAACATAAACTTTTATGTAATATTATTTTATAAAGTTTAAACAAAGGAATTATTTATCATAAAAAATATAAGTGTCCTGCATGAAGATAGTCACAATCTAAATTATACCCCCTCTATTCTTTTAAGTTTGTCCACATTACTATAACGGGCAGTTTCATAAGTTTGTTCTATTTAAAATACTTTCCTATTTTGGAAAGTTTTTATCTTCCATATACTCTCTTTATCCCTCATTTAACCCTCATTTTTCTCTCATAATACCAATACAATTATTAATTCGCACTACTATTTTAATAAAATAATACCCATTATCTACAAAGATTCCACATTTTTTAAATACAAAAATTCCACCTTTCTTAATAAAATAATACCCACTATCTACAAAAATTCTACCGTTCTTAATTTGTGTGAATCTTCAAATAGGACAATCAACAGAAAACGGAGGGAGTATTAGAATTATGCATTACATTTAAGTAACTAAAGGTATAAATAAAAAATTCTAATAAAAGTATATTATTTTTTAACTAGCTCAAAATATTCAATACACTTAAATAATACTCATTTAATAAATAAAATTGAAAAGAATAAATAAAATATATGATTTCCTTATACATCAAATGATATGACCTACAAAGTATTAAATTAATCAATGTAAATAATATTAATGTAATAAAGTCATATATATATATATATATATATATATATATATATATATATATATATATATATATATATATATATATATATATATATATATATATATATATATATATATATATATATATATATATATATATATATATATATATATATATATATATATATATATATATATATATATATATATATATATATATATATATATATATATATATAACATTAAGGTTTCCCCATTCGTTTCTGAGGATCTGGATCCACGTAATGAAGCATGATTTGGATCTGGACCCTGTTCTTAAAAACGGATCTGGATCCGGGTCTACCTAGATCCGGTCCAGATCCGACTCGTTGCCATCCCTAGTTGCGGCTACGATCCGACAGTGGTTCAAACTATCAATATGGGATCTCCGGTTGACACCTACAGTGACGATAGTATAGGATGGATCTGGGTTGATCTAATAGTGGTTCAAACTATCTATAGCAGATCCCCGGAAAACAACCTACAGTGACGACTATATTTGTTGGATCCGGGTATGATTCGATAATGGTTCAAAACCACCCATCAGTGAAAGAACAATCTGAGGTGACTTGATACATGTAGAAAAATCATCACTGTCGCCTTCTAACGTAATGCTACATAAAGGATGCAAATCTTTGACCAGTATTGCCGAGTGAATAATACATTGTATTAATCTGATGATGATCATATGTTTATTCGTGCTTTTATTTATCAACACATATCAGGTAATTCTTTAGTTGTATTCATGGGTCAGTGATCAAGTATGACATCAGCACACATTGGAAGAATATTATATTATTTCTACGTGGGAATTCAATATTTCACCCTTATTATTCCTTATATTGGGTCTTATTTTTACGTGATTTTCAACAATGAATGTATAAAGTCGTCCGAGCTTTCAACTAGTTTGAAAGTCCTATTATTATTGAAGTCCCAAAATGTGGGCTTTATTTATCTTATTGTATTATTATGGAATCATCTCAGCTTTCACCTAGTATGAAAGTCATAATTATTATTGAAGTCGCAAAACTTGGGACTTTAGTTGTCATATTATGTGATCATCAAAGCTTTCACTTAGTTTGAAAGTCATATTATTATTTAAGTCCCAAAATGATTGATTTTGGGCGATATTTTCTCGGTATTCATCTTCATTATTAAACTTTCACCTTGTTTGAAAGTGGGATCCTTGCGAATGTCACCTAGTTTGATAACTCGGACTAATGAGGATCATTTGAAAAAGTTCTTCATTTAACATGATATGCAAGGGGCTAGTATCATCATTATCCGTACCATCACAATCCATACTCTACCATGCTTAGTCATATCAACGGTCATAGTATCAGTGTTTTTAGTATTTTCAGCATTGTCAGTACTTTCAGATTGCGTTTTCATTTAATGTAAGCATTTACAGTCCATTATTTCCGATCAATTAGTCTAAACATCAGATGTACTTGATGTTTCAACACTAACAGCTTGTCAGACGTACTTGGCAACCAATGTAATTAATTTTTGCATATCTTCATAAATTCATTTTATCTCATCATTCCATCACATCGATAAGTCGGACCTTGAAAAAGGTTCCCTTGTCAAAAAAAAGTTAGCTTGGGCGTATTTGTCAAAGTATTTATAGCGAGTATCACTTAGTTTGATAACTCGATCAATTATTCAGTATTCAATATTCAATATTCAGTATTCAGTATTCAATAATTAGTATTCATCAATGTTCAAAGGATTCACCTAGTTTGATTCCTTATCTAAGTCCCGGGTGATTGACGGCTGGGCAATGCGGACCTATGTCCGATTAATATTCAGCAATGCGGACCTATGACCGATCAATATTCAGTAATGCAGACCTATGTCCGATCCATATTCATCAATGCGGACCTATATCCGATCAATATTCATCTTCAAAGGATTCACATAGTACGATTCCTTATCTACGTCCCAGGTGATTGACTGCTAGGCCATATCATTATATCACGCTCAAATACCAAATCATCTTATCGGGCTCTAAGCCAAATATTTATTATTCATGGGCTTCAACCAAGCATGGACTCATCGAAGAAAGAATTCAAAGTTTATTTTATTTGGACCTTATTGTATGGTTTCTTCCGAACATTTAATTGGTTCGCATCACAGGTATGTTTATTTCCGCATAAAGACTGATGCCCTCGCTACATAAATTACCTCCCCTATCACTCTTCATGCGTGGGGCTAATGTTACGGGGCCAATTATTATCCCGTAATTTATTTAGTCAAACCATAAACCGCCGCCTTAGTCTAATAACTTCCTAAAATAACTATATCATGTAACTGCCACGTAACTTCCATTTACTACATTAACCGACTAATAACCTCTCCCAAAAATAACTTCCTCCTTAGTATTATAAATAGATGTTACTTGTATCATTTGAAGAGGACTATGTTTTCATCTTCCTACCAATATTCCATAAAAATACACTGCTCTCCTTACGATCGACATGTAACCAAAAATCCGTTAATTGATCTGAACTCATCCTACAATTTGTTATTCTGTTTTCATTAATTATCATATATTCATTACTTCGGTTTCCCGATCTGACTTGAGCGTCGGAGGGGTTTTATGGGAAACCACCCCCGAGCTAGGCTAACGTTGTATTACAGGATTTGAGGTCTCATCATCGGAAGGATCAAGCATATTAACAATCGTCCCCGATTACACCTATCTCTAGGTATTTTAAGTGTCTTTTGCACTTCCTCGTTTCATTACCGATATATATATATATATATATATATATATATATATATATATATATATATATATATAGATATATATATATATATATATATATATATATATATATATATATATATATATATATATATATATATATATATATATATATATATATATATATATATATATATATATATGAATAAAAAAAGTGGAAAAAAAAAATTGTGATCATGTAAAAGAGATGGACTAAAATAATTGTAAGAATTTATTATGCTAAGCGAATCAAGTATGGAATTTAAGAATTTAATGCTATCATCATGATGCATAATTCTTTGATAGTGCATAACCTTTTTCAGCCACCATGTCCATAATCTATTAGGGTTGACCCACCTCCATATTTTCTATGTATCCTTTTCCCTTGTTTGTATTTAGGGATGAAAAATGAAATTTCGTACAGCATTTATTCTAATTACGATGGAGTATTTAATTTAGGGAATATTATATCGAGATTTCGAGTATAAAGTACTCAATTAACAAAATCTATCTATAAATATTACTAAAACAAAACACAGAAATATCATCACTTTTTAAAATTGCTTATGTGTCACAACCATAACAAAAGTTTTTCCCTCTAAAACTCAATGATAATGTCATTGTCACTAAAACTAATATTTATATCTTTGACTTTACTACTTTGTAATCATGACTATTATATATTATCCATATTGATTGCTTTTTTACTTTTTAGGTTATATATTTATATTATTTAATATATTAGACACCCATGTATTTAATATTTTTTTCAATTATTTATAAAATCTTTTCAATTTTATTTATTAAATGATTATAAAATCTTAGTTTATACAGATATGTCAGAAATTTTAATAAAAGTCGTGCATTGCACGAAAACTATCTAGTATATCTAATATAATCAAACATTTCACACATCTGCTATAAATAACTAGTATAAGACCTGTGAATTGCACGAGTTTTTTTTAGAAAGATCATATAAATAAGTATAATTTTCAAAGAAATGTATTAATAAACATATTTAACCTTTATTTTTTCAAAAACCTCTTTAAAATGATATGTTGATTTGGACAATTAGTTATTTAATCAATTGACACATAATAATGTTTAACCATAAAAATAATGACATTTGCATCGGCAAATCTCTCATGAGTTGTCATTTGTCATTTTACAACAAAATTATTAAAAAGTATATGATTCCACCTATCGATTATCTTCGAATAATCTCATTTTAATTAATATGTATTTGCTTCTTATATATTCGGTGTGGGAATGGAGGAGTGAGGCTATGGTGGTTTAAGTCATTGGGTATGGTGGGAGGAAATACATAGAAAATGTAGGATAGACCTGGGAAAATTTGATCCGACCCAAAATGAACCCGGGATCCCATCCAACAAAACCCGAACCCGACCGACCCTAAAGTGACTTAACTTGAAACATGACCGACCCGATAATTACCCGACCGACCCATTTTGACAGGTCCAATATCAATTTTTAGAGCAATCTCAATGTTAAAATTCATTTCAAATAAAGTTTTAGTTTTCAAAGTATCTAAACACATTGAGTATATCACTGATTCCTAAAACTCATCAATGGATCTCAAAAAACACGCATTTAGCGTCTTTTCATCCATCGTAATTATTTTTCTTTCAAAAAAGACATTATAATCATTTTAATTGAATACATATCTCTTGTTAAATCAGTCAAATGAGTTTCCAATTATTCTACATTTCAGTAAGCAAAATCGGTATAATTTATAAGAGCATTTTGCACATTTGAATGAGCTTTTCAGACAAGAAAAATCGCAAGCCTAAACTATATAACGCGTATCTTATAAGTCGAACTAAGTACTTAGCTATTTGTATATCTTTCCAACATGAAAATTGTGAAGAAATTTTTTATATAGAAATGAGAATATATTTTTTTAAAAGTCTGATTTCTTTACACTTAAATAAACCCGACATACCAATTATGTTTTTAAAATCGTACATCTGATTCATCTAATGTGATACGTATTTAAAAAATCCAACTATACATAGATATTTAAAGTTTAGAACACAAGCGTCGTAATTATTGGTTTCTTAGAACTTGAACTCAATGACGACATAAGGCTTTAATATTATGTCAATTGATATGTGGATTAATGTCATAGGGATGAGTAAAATCTTTTTATTAAAAAAAGTTTCCTAAATAATAAAAAAAATGAAAACATCAAATTTTAAATTTTATAAGTCATAACCTGTTAGATTAGACCGACTGACCCGGAAATAGGAGTGATATATATATATATATATATATATATATATATATATATATATATATATA
This sequence comes from Amaranthus palmeri, assembly GCA_019776075.1. Lineage (NCBI taxonomy): Eukaryota > Viridiplantae > Streptophyta > Magnoliopsida > Caryophyllales > Amaranthaceae > Amaranthus > Amaranthus palmeri. The sequence continues at coordinate 39,524 of JAAKBH010000053.1, read as the reverse complement.
TATATATGTATGTATATGTATGTATGTATGTATGTATGTATGTATGTATGTATGTATGTATGTATGTATGTATGTATGTATGTATGTATGTATGTATGTATGTATGTATGTATGTATGTATGTATGTATGTATGTATGTATGTATGTATGTATGTATATATATATATATATATATATATATATATATATATATATATATATATATATATATATATATATATATATATATATATATATATATATATATATATATATTTTTGCCAAGTAATTTGTATTATATATATATATATATATATATATATATATATATATATATATATATATATATATATATATATATATATATATATATATATATATATATATATATATAATATGTGGCGGATCTAAGATTTGAAATATAGGGTTGCAAGCTTAATAAAAGCGTCTTATTTCTCCTCAACAAGTAAAACACAATTTTTTTTTTTGAAAACAAGTAAAATAAACTTGAAAGACTACAACATAAATAAAAAAACTCAACATAATTATGATACTTTTTAAGTTAATTAAAATAATGATTTTTAATGTTATTCACAAATAACTATCAATGAATTCATACACAAATACAAATAGTGATTCTAATTTGGAATTGACATTATCATAATTTAAAGAAAATAAAATTGAAATTATCATAATTTAACGCAAATTAAAATTATGATTTATATACAAATAATACTCGAATTCTACACAAATACATTGATTTTATCATAATTTATAGCACATTAAAATTAAACCCAAATCAAACCATACTCAAATTCACAATACAATAGTTAATTAAATTCTCAATTCTAGTTCAAGTAAATTAAAAATAACTCTAAATCGTATTTCAATTTTAATAATTAGCCACGGGATCTACCGTGGCAAGAAAAAGAGTTTTTGCCACAACCATAATTTTTCCGTGGCAACAATCTAGCCACGACCACTTGTGCCACGGTAGTCTCTAACTAAAATTCCCGTGGCTAGACATCATAGCCATGGGAAATTCTTACTTGTGCCACGACTGCTACTGTGGCACAAGTGATGATTTGTAGTAGTATAATTATAGGGTTTGGATTATAGGGCTGTGGACTATCAGTAACAATGGTGCAATGGCGGTGGTAGTGTCGGCATTAGTGGTTGTGGGCCGACTACGAGCAAGCGACGAGCCTTCAACAATGGTGCTTGACAGCTTGATAATTTCAAAATAGATATTAGGAGAAAGAAGAGTAGCAAATAAGAGGATAAGGAAACTAAATAATCATTAATTTTCTTCCTTTAATAGTTATTAATTGTAATTGCTCTTATAAAATAATAATTATGTAAAAGTTATAAATTAACGAATGTGAATGTTGTAGTCTAGTAGTATGAAAGTGGGATTAATTATCCATATTTTGGCAATAAGTCATGGGTTTGAGTCCTAGGTAATACTTTCTTGAATTTATTTTTAATGGCGCTGCTGCATATGCAACTCCATCAACTAAGTTTAGTCCGCCACTGATGTATATAGTGATACAATCACTATGTTGCTATAAGCAATTTATATCAATTATTATGTTTGATTAAAAATATTATGATTTGATATAATAAACTACAACTTTATTTTGCTTTAAATTCGATATTTATATTACTTTCATACTAGCAAATTCATTTGTTTTATGAATTTTTATACAATTAATCACAAATTGTTGTGAGAGACGGTCTTTCTTAAAGACGTATTAGATATATGGGCTAAATAGCACAATTAATACAAATTAGAGAGAAAATAAAAAAATATGGGCCTTTTGTTTTGAGGTCGTCTCTTTGAAATACGGTCTTTCACAAGAGTAGCTGTTAATCACAATATTATTGACTAATTCATATAAGTAATTAATCATCAATAGAACAACTTGAGACACGTGCCACACTGTCATTAAAAAGTTTTTCCCCCTTTTTTTTATAATTGACAGAGAAGTTTTAATATTTGACTTAATATTTAAGGAAATGATTAACTCACTAGAATATATAATATTTGTTGATTAACTATAATTATATGTGATGATCTATTGAAATACTACAGTTTTATATATAAATCAAAAAAGAATATACATAAATCTTTATTTTAACTTAGATAATAAATCATTATTACACAATAACGAATAAGGTAAACTAATTTGACTATTTTTTCAACTAAATCCTCACTCCTATATATCTATGATGGCTGAAGACTATAAATTTTATTTTAATATGAATAACTATTATGAGCATATGTTTAAGGGTCACGCTTGGGCGACATGGTGCAGACTTGTGGAGTTAACTTTAGCCTCATTTGGCCCTAGAGATGGCAATGGGTCGGACTCGGCTCGGATTATACATACTCCGACTTTGCTCCGGATGATAGTCGGACTTTTGTTTTCAGTCCACCTCCACTGGGAGTCGGATTATGCATACTCCAAGTTTGCCCCGTCTCGGACTCTCAAATCTCCATCGGAGTTGCATTATTATCAAACAGTATCGTTGTGATATTGTACTAATGATTTTAAAGCATAAAAAATTATCAAAATATGTTTTTTAAATATGATTTAACAAAAAATATGTACTTTAATTTGAATTCAGTTTTAACAAGAGAAATAATCCTACTACTACAATTTAACAAAATTTTCTCATATTTTGATTTGGCGTATTTTATTTCTCTTGATTTCATTTGTCGTATCTTGATTCATTAATCTAAATAAAAATACCAAGTAGTTTTTCAAAATCGAAAATTACAATTACTATGAGAGAGAGCTTGAATTAGTCACATTTAGAGTTTTAAAGGAAACAAAATATTAGTGTAAAAGTCAAATTCAAAATCGGATGTCCTTCAGGGTCGGAGTCGAATCGGAGTCTCGGATTTTTAATAAGCTCCAACTCCGGTCCGTCTCTAACTCGGACTCGGATTGTAAATCGGAGTCGGAGTCGAATGACTTTTTTCTCGGACTCGAATCGGATTATTTTTCTCGGATCGAATCGGACAAGGGTCGAATTCGGACTGAATAGCAATCCCTATTTGGCCCTAGCCGTTGCAAAAACTTCTCTTATTCTTTCTCGAGTTTAATCGAAGGATTGTCTGGCCGCGCTCTCCTTTATAGGTATAAGTTGTCGATGCCCTTCCCTCCCAGACCCTTACCATAGTTTTTTATGAGCGAGATAAACTGATTATGATGATAATTATGATTTGATAATGATAATGTCATAGCAAATACAAAAATTAATATCGTAAATATTTATAGCATCCTTGTTTTACACGGAAATCTATATATTACTCATTACTCATCATAATGTATGAGTGATAGTAGCTTGGGCTTCTTTTTAATTCTTTTTTATTGTAAAACAAAAAAAAAAAAACCATACATAAAATTAGAGCGTTCAAATGTGACCCGACTCGAAAATTCAAACCGAAAAAAACGACCCAAAAATTTGTTCCTTTTTTAGGTTTATCGAACCGACATTACCCAAATCAAAGTTGTAAATGAACTAGTTTAAACCGAAAACAGGAAAGCTGAACCCGAGCTGAGACCGATTTTTGTAACGGACATATTACTATTAACCGAGATTAACCGAACTTAATAGTGACCAACTCGAGTCATATCCGACCTGAATCATGAACGAATTTTGAATCGAACTATTGTAAACCTGAACCAATTTTTAACATAGAAGTATGATCGAGTCATATTCAATCATCTAATAACTAGTTAATGTAATAAAGTGATTGATATTTTAATAAATTAAATTTTATAAATACATGGTTTGTGGCTCAATTGATAGAGCATCTGCATGTGGAGCAGAAGTTATGGGGTTCAACCCCTACTGGGCGTAGGTATCAATTGGGGGGTTTCTTGACCGCGCGCATCTCTCTTTACTCCCTCCTTAGGTGTACGGATACGATTTGTCAGCATCTTTCAGGAAACCCTCACCACCCCAACCGGACCCTGCCTTATGCGAGATACTAGGAGTGGCATTTTTTTTACTTGCTTTCATATATTTACGGCCCGTTTGGTAGGTGGTCATAAACGATGTTAACAAAAATGAAAAATTAGTGTAACTTTAGTTGAAAAATCTCTTGTCTACTTTGATGGTTATGCTTGTCCAACTCCAATCATCTCATTTTCTTCATAAAATTCATTCCAATGCATTACCATTGGGAGATGTGGTATTAGGTGGTAATCAAAATTTATATAAAAAAACTTTTTGTGATCAAAGTTTCATTACCATGGGAATGATATGGATATTTTAATGAAATTTTACACTATAAATTATTTCCATTACCACCATTTAATACCAATAACCAAACGGGCCGTTAGAGTTAATAATCAATTATCAATGTTTATTAAACTACTTTTAATGAAATTACTGATTGAACTATAATTTTAATTTATTGTAAAACAAGTAAAAGTAACAATGTAATAATCATTAATTGATTTGCATTTTAACTATTTTCATTTAAGTAAAAGGAATTTTATCATCAATTATAAAATGACTAACAACTTAATCTGATATGGACTTGATCGATAGTAATTAGTAAATCGTAGCCATTTCTACTTGATAAGTACCTAAACCCGATCTGTACCCGGTAAAATCGAACTAATTATCAACCGATGACAACCCGAGACCGATTGACACTCGACTTGAACTTCAACCGACTCTGAACCGATGCTAATTCCGGTAAATAAACGATCTTCAACCGAACCGTGACTGACCGATCTGATCTGAGTGTCACCCGGCGTAAGATGCATCTAAAAAATAACCGACTTGAAATACAACTGAACTGAATGACACCCGTCCAAAACCGATCCGATCACCGAATGAACACCTCCACATAAGATTAGTTACCTTACCAGATAAGGGGAAAAGGCAAAAAGAAAGATATCTTAGGCAACTATATAATGCATACACTTGTCAAGAAGTTGATTATGTTTGACAATAAGGAAAGCAAATATTATGTTGAAGTCTTGAAAATGATATTATTTAGTGTTATTTGTGGTATAAGATTGCTAGCCATTGAACAAACATTCATAATCTTGATAGTTTTGACCTAAAAAGAGATTCATAATCTTGACAAACTTTCATAACATAAGTATATGCTAAAACCTTAGCCACCATTGTCATTTTCTTTCGCATTCCAGAAATTTACCATCCCCACTAACTTTTTGAATCTTTTTTAGTCGTTAATACTATTACATTTTATATTTTATAATTAAAATAAATGCATTCATAATCTAACCTTTTATCTATTCGTTATGAATAATCTTACTTTTAAATTATTTTCTAATAATTATATCATTAATATATAGGATAAATGGAGATTAATAATCCCAACTTTGCGTGATCCGCTCAAAACAATCCCAACTTTCGCATATTTTCTAATATCCCTAACTTTGCCACTTTATTGCTCAGGACATACCCTTTAATATGGTAACCAGTTATAACCTGTAAATAATATCTATTATTTTGAAAGAGAATCCATAAAATAAACTTATAATCTATAAAATTATTTCAATAAGTGATTCAAATAAAAAAATATGGGTTTTTCCTTATAAAAAACATGGGTCCTATAAATTAAAATATGGGCACTATAAAAGCGAATGCGTGTCCTATATTTTTTATTTTATATTGTAAATTCATCGCTTAAATATTGTAAATAATGATCATTCTACTAATTCATTAAAAATAATCTAGAAGATTTAATGGCTATTGTTTTCCAAATTATCTCTCCTGCAATGGAATCCGATAAACTTTGATTTTGTCGTTTAATATGTACATCTAATTCAACATAATCGATCATAATTGTTAGTAATTGTTTTCACCATTTATTTGTCCCATCCAAGTTTATTAGGATCGGGATTCTACCTAGAATTGTTGAGAGGGTAGGATGAAAATCGCTAGAATCGGATCGTTGAATCGTGTGATACTACAAATATCCATTAATGTGCCTTGGATTATTGATTTACAATTATATTTGTTCTCTTTTTAAGTTTAAGGTGTAAGGAAAAAACTTATCACTACTACAAATCATCACTTGTGACACTAATTATGCCACGGGAATTCAAAATTCGTGGCAAGTTTTGATCTTGCCACGGGAAAAATAGGTTTCAAGACAATATCACAACCATACCCAAGTTTTTTGCCACGGGCAAATATAATCGTGGCAAAGATGCACTTGTACCACAAGTTATGCCACGGGTAAATATATACCGTGGCAAACAAACACTTTTGCCACGGGTAAATTAATATCGTGGCAAACAAGCACTTGCGCCACAAATCTTGCCACGGGAAATTTAATTTTTTTGTGGCAAACAAAAGTTGCACCAAAAATTATGTCACAACAAAATATTTATCTGACAAAAAATTTGTGCCACAAATTATGTCTCGGGTAAATACTTATGATGGAAAATAAAGACTAATAGGCCACGATTAAATAGCTATTGTGTGATTGTGTTATAAATTAGACACCTGAATTTGAATTATTCATAAGTTTTGATCTTGCCATGGATAGTATATTTTAAAAGAAAATTTTAAAAATAAAAAATTTATCAATTATTTAAATTTTAAAATCTTCATTCAACTTAATTAGTTCTATATTTATTAGAAAAAAAAGTCATTGTTTTTCCTAGTCTTTTAATTTAATATAAGAAAAAAAATTCTATAAACAATTATTCAATTTATTACTCATACTAGACCTTAAACAATAATTTTAGGTAAGATTAAAGTATTTTCAACAAAAACAGAGAAAGGTTGTTTCTAACCTATTCTAAGACTTTTCCAATTTTTTAATAAGTGAAAATCAGATCTTATCATCTTCTTAAATTCAAGAACACATGAAAAATATTTTTTTTCAATCTCTAAACATGACTATACAAAAACACGGAAATTCCGACTGAAATTTTCTAACTAATTTTCCGACTGACAAGCGTTAGTCGTAATTTCCGACTAAATTGCTACTAAATCAATTTTAAGTCGGAATTTTAAATTGAAAAAAATGTATAACTAATAATATAGTAATATACGACTAATAATATCATAACTGATGAATATTATCTAAGTAATATATATTAATACGAGTAATATTATTCTAACATACGACTAATTTTGTTATATTTAGGAATATTAGTTGACCAAATGAATTTTAATTTTGCAACTAAATTTTTTTCAATTAATTATAATTTTTTTAACTTACTTTTAATTATTTTGTTCAACTAGTTAATAATAATAATAATAATAATAATAATAATAATAATAATAATAATAATAATAATAATAATAATAATGATAATAATAATAATGCACTAAGTGGTAGGAGTGTTATTTTATAAGTATAATAACATAATTTAAGTTATCACTAAATAACTTATGGCCCTAGTGGTTGGAGTGTTGGTATGACAATTTGAAGGTCTTGTGTTCAAATCCTACCCAAGGCATTTGTGTGGAAGAAATATTACGAGTCTAGTGTATGAATGATTTGTAGCCACGTGTGGTGTGCCTGGTAGACGAATATAATTTACAATAATTCACTTTATGTGACAGAAGAATATGATTAGCCACGGGTTATGCTTGTGGCAAAACAATATAATTAGCCACGGGATCTACCGTGGCAAGAAAAAGAGTTTTTGCCACAACCATAATTTTCCCGTGGCAACAATCTAGCCACGATCACTTGTGCCACGGTAGTCTCTAACTAAAATTCCCGTGGCTAGACATCATAGCCATGGGAAATTCTTACTTGTGCCACGACTGCTACTGTGGCACAAGTGATGATTTGTAGTAGTGTATTTAACTTTGTCTATTGAATTTTGAATAATAACACTTTTAATAATCATTTTTAAACTGCAAATCATGAAAAATTTAAATTTTATAAATAAATTGATATAATTATTTTAAATATTTATATATACGTAGATGAAATTCGTGTTATATGAAAATTTTTATGATTGAAACTACCCATGTAAGATTAGATCGTTGGATCGTAGGATCGCAGAATCGTGTTATGTTTCTACCACCTAAATTCTTGAGTTAAGTACGATCACACGATTCTACCTTATCAAGATTTTACCTATCATCCGGATTGATCACCTTTTTTTGGATCGCAAGATCGTAGAATTGTTTAATAGAATCAGAATTCTGATAACTATGGTCCCACCACAATTTGTTTAATATTACCTCTGTTCTAAAAAGATTCTCCACTATGAGTTTTTCAAACAAATTAAAAAAAAAAAACTAGAATCTTTGTAGTAAGTGGATATTGTTTTAATCAAATAGTTGTGTGAATTAATGTTTGTATTGATATTATGACAGAGAAAACACATTTCAATTAAAGATAAAATAAAGAAAGAAATTTATCATTGTCATAATATAGAGAGGGTTTATTTGGGGAAAATAGGAGGGATTATGAGAGTATATTTGAGAAAAAAATTTCAAAAATGGAAAGTATTCTAAAGTAGACATACATTTAAAACCACCTGTTAAAGTAAGGTGAACAAACATAAAAGAACGGATGGGGTATCATTTTAGAACTAATATTTACTGTGAATCAATAAAGCCATGTGTAGTTAAACCTTTCAAGCTAGAAATAGAATTGGGTATTACTCCCCCCAACTCAAATTAATTGTCCACTTTTCTTTTTGGGTAAGTTCAATTTAATTATCTACTTTCTATTTTTGGCAAAAAATTTTTTTACCTAAATACCATATGTTCACACAAATAAAGATCATATTATAATACCCCACTTATATTATTTAAAATATTTTTTTTTTTGGCAAAGTAAATCTTATAAAATGCCAGAAAAATAGCCGAAGCTTACAACGGTTCACTAGACTGAGGGGGCTGACCAAACGAAGCTCCAAGAGACATGCCCCTTGTCATCTGCGATGTTTGGGCAGACACCTCCAAAAAGAGACGGATCTCCTAGCCTAAACAATAACAAGTACAAAAGACATTCTTTACAATATCAATTGTGCAAAAAACAAGAGTATATCTTCTCGTAGCACAGGATCCCAACATTTGATCAACAAAAATCATCATAGACTTCACGAACCCATTACGGCACCAAGCACAATATGTGACAACAATGAGAGCACCAGTATTATTTAAAATATTCCAACTATCATCTTTACAATTACAGTATTATAATCACTCAAATACCCCAACTACTACCTTTACAATTATTATAATCATTTAAAATACCTCAACTATTATTTTCTCAAAATCCGTGTCCAACCCAAAGTGGACAATTAATTTGAGTTGATGGGAGTATTTCTATTAGAACAAATACCATATTTTTTTGACAGGGCCTTGGATTTTATATATTTCACTTAATCATCTATTTCATCGGCCTACACTATAATTCAAAAAATAAACATCTTTAAAATTAGCTCTTTGGAAAAAAAAAATAGTTTGCCTAATTCATTTCTCATGCACGTTAATTGATTAGAAATAATGAAGTCAAAAAAATAGTAATATACTAGGATGGAACCTGTGCAATGCACAAATTTTTTAGTACGTTGATATTTTAGTGAAATTTTATACGAACGAAAATATTAAATAAAGGTGTGTGATAAATTATTTACATACATACATTGTAATTAAAAAAATTAAATATAAAACAGCAGATCTTGGGTAAGACCGTCTTAGAATAAGACGTGGCCCAATATGGAGCCCATAAGCCTTTTCCATTTCTCTGGGCATTTTTCAATTTTACTCTTACAGGTATCAATTTTGACCATAAAGATATCAATTTCAACGTAAAATGGTACTTAAATATATCAATTAAAGTAAAAAACTTCAATTTGAACCTATAAGTGATCAATTTTAACGTTAAAGTAATCAATTTCTACCTAATATAATTGACAGTGATAAGTATGAAATTATATGTTGTTATGTAGTTCATTTATTTTGTTGATATAATTGATATAATTAACATCATAACAAAAACAAGATAAGTTCATAATTGATGTATGTTTGGTAATAATTGACACTGATAAGTAAAGAATTGTATGTTGTTATGTAGTTCATTTATTTTGTTTATAATTGATATAATTAACATCATAACTAAAACAAGATAAGACCATAATTTATGCATATTTAATAATAATTGACAGTGATAAGTAAAGAATTGTATATTGTTATTGAAATTTTTACTTTAATTAATATGTTTAAGTACTTTACGTTGAAATTGATATCTTTAAGGTCAAAATTGATACCTTTAAGATCCAAATTGAAAAATATCCAGAAAATGAAAAAAAAACCAAAAAATTGAATTCTGGAGCGCGTGTGGTGCATGCGCCGCCTGAGAATGGCCGGCCCAATTATGGTCTTAGAATAAGACGGTCTTACGCAAGTTTTTATAAATATAAAAAACACAAAATAGGTTATTAATAAAGTGTTTATAAGTTTTGAAACACCTTTTTATATACTACATTCTCAGTACGATAACATATTTTAAAATCCTGCCGTTTTAAATTTGTAGAAATTTTGTCTCAGTTGTCAAAATCTCTGGTCATAAATAAATAAATCACTATACTATTATTGCCATAAATAAAAAATTACTGGTCAAAATCCCTGATCTCATTGGTATTATTGTCATATTGTCATATAATTACTATACTAAACATTAAAAATCCCTGGTCAAGTTTACTCCTGCCGTATTTAGGAAAAGATTCATGGTCATACAATTACTATACTAAACATTAAAAATCATTGGTCATAAATAATCCTGCTGTATTTAAAAATCCTTGGCCGTAAATACTCATGACAAAAATACTGACTAATAAAAAAATTACACTTGTCACTCTCATATTCACTTGACTTTTTCATCACTATACATTAAAATTAATATAGTGTATGATAATAGCTAAAATATGGTGGATATTATTGGAATTTTTTATTATAGCCTATACTAATCACTATAACAAATTTAGTTTTTTGCGACATTAGATTTAGTGGCATTAAAAAAAATGCCACTAATTCATATTTTTAGTGTAATAATAATTGATTTTTATTTTTAAGTTTCACCATAAAGTGATTTAGCGACACTTAATTTGCTCTTTAGTGGCAAATGTAATTGTCACTATAGTTTATAGTGGCATTTGTGAGAAATGTCACTAGAGCCTATGTCGCTAAAACATTTAATGGGATTTTTTAATATACTGCTAAAGGCTCTAATAAATGTCACTAAATCCTCTATATACATTATAAGAAATTTATAATAGCGACATTTAAATTAAATATCATCAAATATACCCCACTAAAAGCAAATTATGTTGTTGTGAATTAAGTCGGTATGTGAACTATATTAAATTATTTTTCCAATTGGAACTTGGAATGTTGGAATTTGTTTAGCATCTAGAAAATATAGCATTAGACCAAACATTTTTTAAACGTTTACGTCTCTAATTGCTTAAGTCCAATTAATGGGGTAAGCCCCATTGTTGACTTTTCCATTTCAACCTTGTTAATTGATTATTGTGTATTTGTTTTGAATATGAATAAGGTATTTATTATGAAGGACTTTCATATTAGAAACATTGACTATCGTTATGCGACACAATAGAGAGTACAAAGGTAGTGGACTAGTGGGGACTACCTTATAGACAAAAGAGGTTTACCATATACTTCAATTTAGTATGTGTTCCAATTAAATTTTTGTTCATAATCACAATCTAGTAAATGAAAACAATGTAAGGATTAAGGTTATAGATGGGTAGATGTAAAGATAGTAATTGATAAACTAATTGTGTTAATACCATGAAAAATGACTTGACTTTAGAACTAAAATAATCTCCTTCCACAACCTTGCCACAAAAAGATGGAGAACTCTTAAGGTCAGGAAGTTAGTCACCTGCTCAGCTTTAAGCTGCCTGGAATATCATATATGGCAATCTCGTAATAAGGTCATTTGGAAGGCTAAAGTGAAGACCATCGACCAAGTTCTGCTAGCTATCAAACTAGAAGTGAAAGCTCGTTCCTCACTCATTTGCGCCAAACTCTTAGACAATGATGCTAGATGGATGTGTAGGACATTAAATGATGTATAGCTTTATGTTGAACAAACATTGAATTTACTTTATTGTGAAGCTTTTTTGATGGGACAAACAATATTTTAAATTTTATGGCAAAGAAGTGACGACACAATAAAAAGTTTTTTATTGAATAGTATCTGATTCATTAATAAAGAGTCATATAATACAACATCTATATTAGAGATAGAAACTATCACGTACATAACAACTTTAACCAAATATATTTCAAAATTAACAAACTACGATAAAAGGTGCTTGTATGAGAGAGACTTATTTTTCTAGGAATTTAAATCTTATCCATTTTTTCTTTAAAGTGTAATTGTCAACTTTAACCAAATATATTTCAAAATTAACAAATTACGATAGTTGTGATTATTTTCGGTTAACGAGTGATAGTTGAGATTATTTTGAGCAAATTTTCTAATCATATAAATCATTATAATATTATTATTACCACCAGATATAAATAATAATAGATTAAATGGAGAAAATAGAGCAATTAAAAAGTAAAAACTCAATAAACACTATGTAAATAAATCATAATCATCGTACCTAGTGTATCCCATTCATAGAACACTATAATCAGAATTTGGAAAGGGAAGGAAAGCGACAACCCATATGCGGCTAATAAAAGACAATTATTTATTAAGGCTAGCCTTTTATAAAATATTATTTGTCATTTTTCAACAAAATTTTTATCACCCATCATGATAAGAAATATGTAGCAAATTTATAAAAAAGGAGAGAGAATAACATTATATCTGAAAAATTAATGAAGGGTCAAGATTAAAATATATAACAATATTTAATCAAGAAAATACTAAACAATCACTGTGATTTGCAAATTACCACAAAACAAAAAATATACTTATAAAATAAGCAAAACACAAAAACTTAATTACTATTTCCAAAATATCACCTTATCAAACTGGCAAACAACGGTTATCAATATAGAGTTGTTGATATTAAATCTACCCTTTCATTTTACTAGCTGGTTTTTCAATAACACAAAATCTCACAAGAGATGGTCTATAGGATAGACCACAAAATTGGGTCAGCCCATTTCCCTTAACTGATTTTTTTATTTTAATTTCAATTATATTATGTTATAATCCTAAATGTAAGGTATTATAACCTCGAATATACTATTCTATAACCCCAAATATAAGTTATTATAACCGCAAATATACTATGTTATATTTTGGACTGGACTTCATGGATTCCGTCTATAAAATAGACCGTCTCCCATGAGACTTACTGATTCAACAATAATAATTGATTCCGCATGTTTTCAACATTGTTATTACAATGGTAAGCCACTAATACAATGGGCAATTATGAAGTAAAGTCTTTTCATTAGGTCTTCCTAAACTTGTTTCATTTCAAAGGTTAAAATATAATGTACAAAAAAAGACCTAAAAAGGGGCATGTTAGGAAACACGCCCGAGCCATATACAATACAATCCCACTAGAAAATGTTTGAATTAAGAAAACATCATCATCACTTTAGAGAAGAATTATTGGCAAGTTGGTAATCTACCAAACATGGAATAAGGCCTGCCTATTTCCTTTCAATGGAAGTTTTAAAAGCAAATTTGTTCTTCTATTTTAATTGGACTTTTCCTGCGCCCAAGTCAAGATTTTGTCTACAATAATTAAGGGTTTTTAGGTGAGTGAAGTACAAATATATGAATGACTAATGTCAGGGTTATTCTGAGGCTAGTTTTGAGGTGCAACTGTTTAGAGCCTAATTCATGTACACAAAATCTCACAAGAGACGGTCTATAGAATAGACCACAAAATTGGGCCAACCCATTTCCCTTAACTGATTTTTTTTATTATAATATCAATTATATTATGTTATAATCCTAAATGTAAGGTATTATAACCTCGAATATACTATTCTATAACCCCAAATATAAGTTATTATAACCCCAAATAATTTATTATAACCCCAAATATACTATGTTATATTTTGGGCTGGGATATATGGATTCTGTCTATAGAATAGACCGTCTCCCATGAGACTTACTGATTCATGCAGTAGGGGTCCAAATTATGTTAATCCTTATAATTAAATTAGTATTTGCATAGGTAGCATCTAGCATAAATCGAACTTGCAGCATTAAGATTCTTAGTTAAGCGCATGACTAAGGGCCCTTTTTTATTTTTCGCTTAGGGCCCTAAAATTGTCATGAACGACACTGAGTCTAGGGTGTCCGATGATTGTAATAACACTATATTTGGATCGCAAATCAAGAGAGATAAAAATAGGAAGAGAAGGGTGAAATGATACAGCTGGTCTTGGTTGCGACCGACTCAATATGAGACGGATACCCTTATCAGCCGAATTATAATTTTTCTCAATATGTGCTCAGTAGTTGATCCATTTAAGGTCATAAATAATACATTTAAGGTTAGTATTGAATTTTTTTTATAAGGTATAACTGATCATAGTTAATCACTTTAAGGTCTGAATAAATCATTTCTAAATCAAAATTGAAAATTTTAATAACAAAGAAGCCTTGAACTCATGGTTATTTACAAAAGCATTCATTGAATCAATTATCAATAATCATAATTCAAAATAGAAATTTCCTCCCCCTTCACATCCAGGGTAAACAAACATTATACCTACAACTTTATTTCCATGTCCATTATGAACAAAAACTGTTGAGGAAAGAGCAATATCACTATAATTGATCGATGATTAAAAAACACAAGTACTCTTATGTTTCATTAAAACCATCATGTATGCATTGAATAAGAGTACTTGTATTTGCAATGATTTAACACTGTTATTGATAGTTTATATTATTGATAATTCATCTGTTGTTTGAAATTCATCTATAGAATAATTGAATAAAATCATTTTATTAAATTTTGTTCTGAAATTGTGAAAACAAAACTATATTTAGGTAGAAAATTGATCAGCTTAACATCAGAATTAATCATTTTGTAGGTCCCAATTGAAATTTTTTATTTTAATTAATCTATTTAAGTTTTATTTTACGTTAAAATTGATACATTTAAGGTCAAAGTTGATACCTTTAAGGTTAAAATTAATAAATGTTCATAAAATAGAAAAAACGATGGAATACGTGTGATGTTGTTACACGCGCGAATGGGGCCGACCCAAACTGACAGGCTCATAATGAGACTGTCTCGTCCAAGTTTTTGTGGAAACAGTAAAAGGAAAGAAAGGGGAGGGCTAAAGTTGGAAATTGCATATTCATTGTTTAGAATGAAAGGAAAGGAAAATAATTAAAAATAAGTGTTTTTCCCTACAAATCTATCCATTTTAACAAAATTTGTCTATTTTTTTCCTTTCAAACCGCTTCACTCGAAATTTCTACTGGCCCCTTCCTTTTTGATATAAAGGGGCGAAGCTACACCGGGGGCCGGCGGAGGCCCGACCCCTCCTTGTAGAAAATGTGATCCTTTGTACTTTTGGTTTCGGCCCCCCTTACTAATATATACTCCCTCCGTTCTTTTTTGATTGTCCACATTACTATAACGGGTAGTTTCATATGTTTGTCCCATTTCCTAAAATGGAAAGTTTTGATACCCTCTTTTCACCCTATCTCTCTTCTAATATCCCATTTATAATAATTAATTAATATTTTCTCTCTTATAATACCAATACAATCATTAATTCACATCACTATTATAATAAAATATCCCCCTCTCTCTTCTAATATCCCATTTATAATAATTAATTTATATTTTCTCTCTCATAATACCAATACAATCATTAATTCACACAACTATTATAATAAAATAATACCCACAATCAACAAAGATTTCCACTATCTTAATATGTGTGTAATCTTCAAATAGGACACACATATAAGAACGGAGGGAGTATTATATAATTTAAAGAATGCATAATTGTAATAAAAATTACTATAGGTCAATGGTTGAGGTAACATATTTGTAATTTAAAGTAAAAGATCAAACCCAAATTTGTACTATTACACTAATAAATTTAATTTTACAAATTCTCATGTTGAGACCATTTTAATTGCCTTGGCCCAATGTACATTTATTTTTAAAGTGATGACTTTTTAATCTTAAAGTTACACTTATAATTAACCTTAAAGTGATCACTTAGACAAATGAGCTTACTTGTATATAATCTATCTTTTATTCCATAAAGTCATTACAATCTATCTTTCATAATTCACATTCATCCTTTTGAGTGTGTGTCTATATTTTTGTCATCTTAATTTTAATAGCAATTTTTTTGGAGACTAAAAAGACAAATATATGAATTCACAAACAATTAGTTTCTTTTTCAAAAGGGTAATTATAGAAAAGCTTCAACACTATTTGTCAAATATAATTTTTGCTATGATTCAAGTTAATTCAATCTATATGATTTAAATTTTTAAAGTTTAACTAGTGTTTATATAATAAATAACTTGCTAGTATATTGACAATTCAGCCCCCTAACTAGAAATACTGGCTTCACATATATAAATGAAATCCTCCATTCTTCCATCTCTCCCCTTTTTCACACTAATTATCTCTATTCAAACAAGATGATAATTTACAAATCAATTTATGCCATTTAGTTTAAATTAACATAATAAAAGATTAATATTGATGAATTTTCTATTTCTTCAAGGTTTGTAGCTAGTTATTGTGGTGTGTACCACCAAGTATGTTGGTGTGTACTACAAATTATCTCAACATTAGACTATAAAGAGACTTGCATATGCTGGCAATTGGCAAATGATTAGTATCAAACGTGTGTTATTTGGTGTGAGAGCTTAACATTTTGGGCTGGGCACAAATCATCCTCTTAGCTCAACAAGCTAATAAGACCTTTTAAAAAAATGCGGTCACGCATGCATTTGCATAACAGGTGCTCTATTGAGAAACCGTCTTTTGCAAAGACGACTCAAAAAAGTGCAGTCTAAATTTATATTTAGAGCTGTAACAATATATATTTTGAATTGGACTGGGTTTTTGAGAGTTGTCTTTACAAAAGATGATCTCAAGTCATTTTTGCTTCAAAAATCCCTATGGCCTCGGATATTGTATATATAGAGTGGCCGTTAGGGTTCCCGATTAAATACAAATTCTTGTTACAGTAAGTCTCATGGGAGACGGTCTATTCTATAGACGGAATCCATGAAGCCCAGCCCAAAATATAACATAGTATATTTGGGGTTATTATAAATTATTTGGGGTTATAATAACTTATATTTGGGGTTATAGAATAGTATATTCGAGGTTATAATACCTTACATTTAGGATTATAACATAATATAATTGATATTATAATAAAAAAAATCAGTTAAGGAAAATGGGCTGGCCCAATTTTGTGGTCTCTCCTATAGACTGTCTCTTGTGAGATTTTGTGTTCTTGTTATAGATCGTCTATAATATAGATGGGTAAATATGGGCCAACCCATTTGGTAAATGAGTAACTGAATAGTCATATTAGCCATTAGGCTGGGCTATTGGCCTCTCAGGAGACCTTCTACTGGTAAAATGAAAGAAATACTTATCAGGTGAGAAGGTTTTATTTGTGTAGGCTTGCCTTAGAAGTAGTTTTTGTTACGGTTTGTGGGCTAGCTTTACAGATATGTTTTGACTGGGATCACACCCATGTCATAGTTTATGTTGAGGCTTGTGGGCTACCTTTGCAGGTGTGCTTTGTCTGGGATCACACCAAGTTGAAAGATCTCATGTCAATTTTCCGTTTTCATCAGGGGGATGTATCCATAAACAAGGATCGACCTCGAGACTATTAGCCTAGAAGCTGGAGGCTAGCTCCAAGGATAAATGCTAATTAGAAACTTAATCAATTAATCACCAGAGGTTGGTGCTTGTTGCAATAATATAAATGATACCCATCTTCAACAATAATGAAATAGGAGTTGATGAAGATTGTCTTGACGTGGAGAAAACCATCGTCTAAAAGACGATTTCGCGCACGATTGCCCTTCAAGATTAGCACAACTTCAACTGGTGTGTGCACTCACAACAAATGGAGATTTGAACATTTGCCCAACAAAGAACATGTCAGAAGGTGAGTATATATTTGTGTACACAAAGAAGAGGAGGGGTTCAATATAAAGGAAAGCAGAAGAGATGAAACCAGTAATGGCTGAAAATAACGGGCGAAATTAAAGGCGGAAAATCATGTTTAAACCGTTATCGATTATCATATCTCCCTAATAACGACCAAAATATTCTTGCAGTCACTTGGATATTAAAATGACAGCGTAAAAAAATACACATCCCATGCTCGCGCTCACCATGAGCCTGAGCCGGAGCCCGAGCCCGAGCCCGAGCCGGAGCCCGGAGTGTGATCCTTTTACCAAACAATGAAGAATAGCTAGTCCTTACTGTTAGTGACTTAAGCTGTACTCCTATCTCAGTAAAAAGATGAGAGTTGTGACTTGATTGCATCAAAAAGAAAATATAAAAGCGGAGCCCAAATCTAGTGAGATTGAGAGTAGTTACTGGTTACAAATGTAGTTGTACTGTACCTAACTTGCTGTCTTGTTAAGTTACTGCACATCAGGTGATTCACACCACCCAGCTGCAACAGCATCACCAAATTTAGTAGTCAGACAAACAACAACTACAAAGGACATTCTTAGTACAAATATTGGTGCTGCAGTTTCTCATCAGTCCTGTAAGCTGTAAACATCCAAGATTCTCTCTATCCCTATATTCACATTTCACAATCCACCAAAAACATCACACTTTTACTGCATTTTCACCTACTAAAGCTAATCAATTGGAAACAGTCTCTTCTTAACGCTAACATAGAAAAGATTACGTACATTCAACCGTATCTCATCAAGCTGAGAGCCACTTAACATTAGACTAATAAAACGTTGTTGCACCTCTAATTAGGGGTATCATAATGCTAAAATAAGTCCGTATCGCATATTATTGGTCGCATTGTAAGGGTTTTTAAGATAAAAGAACAGATATTTCCCGCATTGTCAAGGTGTAAAAAACCGCGTTTTGGACCGAATCGAGGGATATCTTATAATGTCGACCGATATGTAGACATTTCAATAACCACATCAACGTTCTGTTATCGCGATTGCGACTGTAATCGCATTTTTATACTATGATGGGTATTCATTCGAAAATGAGAGTCGGGTTCTATGTTTTCGGTTAGGTCATGCTTGTTAACGGTTAGGTTACTCAACAGCCCACAACTCGACTCAAATCCTTCAACTATAGGAATCATTCCCATTTAAGCAAATTTGAGCAATTGGAACCCAAATTTTGCATTAAGAATACCAAAAGGAAACAAACATTGAGCAATTCATTGAATCTAACCCCTAAACTACAACACAAGTAAAAGAGAATGGAATATGAATAATCAAATATAAGAACACAATAAACTTGCAATTAACAAAACACAAATGGCATTTGAAATGCTTTATACAATCTTAAAGAATACAACCCAAAAAGAAAGGGAAAACCCTCACATGTTAGACTAATCTAGTGAATTTACTCCACTTCACAATTCCTACTCTTTATTCTCCATTTTTTCCTCTTCTCTCTATACCCTATAGCTAGAAAGAACCCAAAAATTCCTCTAATTTTCCCCAATTTTTTGCTTCCTAGAAGAGAACTAACTTACTAGTACTAATTAAGTTTTTTATTTTTATCATCAATATTCCGATCAAAATGTAATTACAAATTATCAAAATAAAAGCGCCCCATAAAAATAAATTATATAATTACCAAAAAAAAATTATCAAAATCAATCAAGCATGACTTACAATATCCATACACACAACAATGCTATACAAAACATGATCCATTCCCCATTCCTCGTTCCTCCGGATGAAGTCTCCGCTTCCTGCGGCGACAAGTAGCTTGGCCCGCCGGAATAACTATCCGGTGGAAGCCCAATCTCTGGTGGTTGGGCCGCCATATACGGTCCGCTTTCACTTCCACCTCGTACTTTTACTCCTTTACCCTTCCCTTCACCAAAAATCTCCTTGGGTAAAAGAACACTAGAAACCCCATAAATAGCAACCGGTTTTTGATCAAATACTGTCCGAGTTATCGTAGCTTGAACAATCCCCGTATTTATCGCAACCGACCCATTAACCCGACTAATATTCAATGTAAAGCTACCCGCCCCATTATCCTCGGTAGCTAAAGTGGGTTGAACCGGATTAACAATCGATTCAAGTGAACCCAATGGATAATAGCTATGAAGAACATGAAATTTCAATACCAGAGATTTCGTTTCAGCTGGTAAAGCTTGTAATTCAACATTTGATGGTAAATTTGCAAAGGCTCTATCAATAGGAATAAAAAGTGTGATTCCAGCACCACCTTCGTCTGCTTCAAATTCCGAAACTACCCCTGAAGCTAGCAGCATTGAAGCAGCAACATTAAATTCATGCCCATCGATTAATGCCCGTGTGATGTTCAATCCGGGTTCAGGCGGGCGGGTTTCTGACGCCATTAGATTGAACCCGTATGGCATAAGGAGTGAATCAACTGTGAAGATCGATAGATTGTACGGAATTGTTTCAATGAGGGAGATTACATTTGAGGAAATGGAGTTATTGTTAGGTGGGTGAAAAGAAACGACACCGTTTGGAGGGTTGAATGTTGCGTTTAAGGATCCGAGATTGTTCGGAGCTTTGCCCGTGGTTTGAAGAAGTGTTGTGATTAGTAGACCCGTGGGTTTGATTTGACGGAGATCCGACAAGGTAAGGTATTGTAAGAGGATATGGTAACGGACAACGTCAGCTAGAGTTGACGGCGATTGAGACAGAAAAGTGGGGGTTGAGGAACGGAGGTAGGAGTTAGGAACGGCGAGGATTGTAAGAGAGGATCTTCTAGAAATTTCGTCGGAGATTCTAGAAGATTTCAGGAGCGAAGTGAAATCTGAGAGATCTGGGTATTGAGAGAGAATTTGAGGTATGTTAAGACTGTAAATTGGGAAGATTACAAGAGATAATGTAAAGAAGATAATAATGGTGATGAGGGTAAAATGGGGAATTTTTAGAAGTGCCATTTTTGTAGAGGGAAGAAAGTGAAGATTAAAGAAGAAAGGAAAGATGAATCGATGAAGATGCTGATGTTGTTGGAAGTTGGAATACAACATGAAAGTAGAGTATAGTGTAATAAATTAAAAATTAAAGTAGAAAATGGAATATAAGAAAGAATCAAGGAAAATATTACTGAAAAATAGGGTTTTAATAAATATAATTATTGATTGGGATGAATACAATGGAGTCAAGAAATCTAGTTGAAAGATCGAGGTCAAATACAATTACGATCCGTTTGGTTAGTGATATTAGATAATGGTATGAGAATGATTTATAGAGTAAAATTTCATCAAAAGTTTCATACTCCCTCCTACTCAGGACAAGAGTCTCATTTGACTTTTTACAGTTTTTAAGGAGAGTCAAAATGGGACCTTTGGGGTAGGAGAGAGAGTGTTATTAGGGGTTTTTAATTGTAGAGATTAAAAGTTAATGATTCCTACCAATTTTAAGGGTTTTTTATGAAAACTTAAAATTGATAATTTGAAAACCCAAAAGTCGGAATATTTTTCATTACAACCCCGATTTTACATGGTCTCGTCAATTACATACGGAAATTACAAAAATACATCCAACAATTACAATAATTGTCCTAAATTACATAAACTTGAGCCGAGTACTAAATAAAATTACATAAATCCATGACGGTTTGTCGTCTAGCCTTCTCAATTCTTCAACGGGCTTGACGTAATTGCAGTCGTTACTGATCATGTGGGTGCAGATTTTCTTGCGATCATTGACTTCAGTTTTTTAAATTACCAAAATAATGCATTGTTAATTTCTTAAATAGCCGCCAATTGCAAACAACCAATTTCTCATAATCATTTTTCATCAAACAACCCACAAAATTTCAAAAATCCCAAAATTAAAATGTCCCAAAAATTTCAGAACAGAAACTGTTGAGATACACAGCAGTTTGATCAAACAGGCGCCCAATTTTAAAAAAATTTCAGAACAAAAACAGAAACCGCCAACAGTAAAACCCCAAAAAAATTAGGCGCCATTGAGATGCACACAAAGTCCATAATGAAACAGAAAGTCAAGACCATAAATACACAGCAGCTAGGGGTGTTCAAAACCGGGTATCGAGTCGACCCGGTTCTAGAAAACCGGGTACCCGCTTTTTCGGGTACCTAAAATTGAGACCCGGTCCCGACCCGCTTTATACCGGGTACCCGGTTTAAAGCGGGTCGGAAAATGGGTACCCGGTTTTATTTATTTGCAAAAAAAAAGAATTTTTTATTCCTTTTAAATGTTTTTTATATATATTCAAATAAATATCCCTAAAATACTTAACTTAGTTATTATAAAATATTAAAATGCAACTCATGATGCTAAAGTTTAGAGTTTAGAAGTTCAAATACAATAATTAGTTAAGCAAAATACAACCATCAAATATAATAGAAGTTCAAATACAATAATAGCAAGCGATTCAAGCTCCCTTAATCATCTTCAACGATGTCAAGTGTTTCATCGATTATGACATCCGGATGCTCCATGTAGATCTTCAACTTAACGTCTTAAAGTGTCCGAAAAAAATTGAACAAACAAAATATCATAATTTGATTCGAAGTAAAGTTAAACAACTTAAATTAAGAACCAGACTTAAAATTTAAAGTAAAATACCAATGAAGAAGATGAAGTTGGTGAAGAAGATGATTGATGAATGATGAAGAAGGAAGAAAATTAAAGAGAAGGATTTACTCTGCGGCGCTTCTTTTAGGGTTTCTTTAACTTTAAGTTCTTTAAGCTTGTGTTTGGGAACTAGCATTTCATTTCAAATGAATGATTTCAATTATGAAATCATGAATGTAGAATTTGAGAATGACAAGGTTTGGGATGTTATTCTCAAATCCTCATCTTTAAACCATTTTGATAACAATTGTGGATTTGACTCAAATCCAAATTTGAAAATCTAATATTTGTCAAACACTAATTTTGAGTCAAATCCATATTTTCAAATGAAATCATTATTCCCAAACATAGCATTAGGGTTTTTAAAAAATAAGATTACAATAAACTAGTAAAGTAGTAATGTATATTGTATTGTGAAGTGTGAACTGTGAAGGGAAGGGCCGAAGGCTGCCAAGTGCCAACTCCTAGTCTAGTCCTACATTAGATGTAATTGAATGCCTACCTACTCCTAAGTCCTAGGGTTTCTTTGTCTACAGTGTAATTGAATGCCAACTTCTAGTCTACAATAGTAAAAGTAATGTAATTGAATGCCAACTCCTAGTTACTCTACACGCTTATTTTAAAAAAAATTAACAAATCGGATACCGGGTACCCGGTTCTGTAAAAAATGATACCCGGATCCGACCCGAATACCCGCTTTATAAATCGGGTACCCGGCCCGAAATACCCGGTTTTGCTTAATCGGGAAAATTACCCGGTTTTTCGAACCGGATACCGGGTATTCCGGGTCGGGTTTTCAAAAGCGGGTATTTTTGAACACCCCTAACAGCAACTTCATCAAACCAACATTAAATGCAATTTGTAAAAAATTATGGCTCCCTCCAAAAACTTAACAAAAGAACAAAGAGTGCAAATCATGCAAAAATTACTAGCTTCATTAAATACAAAGGGGAAACCACAACTTGGGACCATTAATGCATTAGCCAATGAATTCCAAGTTTGTAGGAAGACAATAACAAGGTTGTGGAACGAAGTCAAAAGCCAAATCAGCAACCGAAGCACAGTGATAAACCTCAACAGCAAAAAAGTGGGCAGACAAGCATTTAACAAAATCACTTTTGATGAAAGCAAATTCAAGGCCATCAAGTACGAACTTAAAAGTACTCAACATTCAGTGGCAAAGCAGATGGGTGTTTCACAAGCCACTGTTTGTAGATGGAAGAAGGACAAGGTCATAAGGAAGCACACAAATGCAATAAAGCCAACATTGACAGAGAATAACAAGCTACACAGGTTAAGTTTTGCTTTATCAAAATGTGCATATGATGAACACAGTGATGCATTCAAGTTTAAGCCATACACAAACGTAGTTCACATTGATGAAAAACATTTCTATCTCACACGAGAGTCGCAAACTTATTATCTTGCTCCGGGTGAAATTGAACCCCATAGAGAGTGTCAAACTGTCAATCAAAGAGGTTTATACCTAAAATAATGTTTATGTGTGCTGTTGCGAAGCCCATATTTTCAAGTGATGGTGAATGTGAATTTGATGGTAAGATTGGCATATGGCCATTTATTACATGAGCCGGCTAAAAGAAGCTCAAAGAATAGGAAAAGAGGGGAGTTGGAAACAAAACCAATTCAATGAATCACCAAAGAACACATAAGGGCCATGTTAATCACAAATGTACTACCAAGCATTAGAGCAAAGTGGCCAGCCAATCTCTCTAAGCACATTTATGTGCAACAAGACAATGCCAAGCCACATATAGCACCAAATGACACTGAGTTTTTACATGAATCAATGAAAGATGGGTTTTAAATTCAACTTGTTCAACAGCCACCCAACTCCCCTGATATGAATGTGTTAGATTTAGGGTTTTTTAGATTAATTCAAGCACTACAGTATCAAAAAGCGGCATACAATGTTACTCAATTAGTTAGGGCTGTAAATACTGCTTTTGACAACCTAAGTCCCCAATGTCTTAGGTTTGTTTTCATAACTTTACAAGCATGTTTGATTGAGGTAATGAAAAGACAAGGAGGTTTTGACTATCACATTCCTCATATGAACGAGACAAAAGCAGCAAGAGAGGGCACATTGCAAGATTATTTGAGCATTGACAAACAATTGGTGCCTGATTCACTTTAATTTTTATTTTCAAGAATAAGCACATATACAATGAACCAGCTAGTGGAAATGATTGGGTGTACAGGAGACATTCAACAGGGGAGTAACATTGCATCAATAAGCAGTAACCAAAAGCAGTAAATCATCAAGCAGAAAATGGGCCATACACAGAAATCATCAGATTTTTTTGGGAAAGAACAGAAACTTTTGGGATCTCAAACGAACATAACAACAAACAACAACAAAGTATAGCAACCAACAGAAACCAGCTTGCAACAAACCAGCAACCAGCAAGCAACAAACCAGCAACCAACAGAAACCAGCAAGAATCAAGCAACAAACCCTAATCTCAAATGACATTCCGTTTATTTTAGGACAAACTTTTGGGATCTTAAAATGTGGGTGTTTCAGAAGTAAACAACAATGTAAAAATTTTGTGTTGTTTAAAATGAAACACTTGTATATTTATACAGAGAAATGAAAATGCTGGGTTGTTTGCATTACTCTCAGGGAGTTTATTTTTTAAAAATCATTGAGTGATAAAATCGAACCACATCTTTGCACTTGAAACTCAGAAATTATTCCAAACTATGATACCCCAGATTTAGATTGAAAAGAGATTGATAGACTACTCATATCAACAAGGTGCATCTTCTTTTCTAGGAATCCCATTTGCTAAGAACTCCACAGTTAAGCGTGCTTGGTAGGGAGCAATCTTAAGATGGGTGACCTCCTTGGAAGTTTTCCAGGTGCGCACGAGTGAGGCCAAAGTGCGTTGAAAAGACTTGTGTTGGTTTGTGGGGCTAGTCTACAGTCTCTATGAGTAGTCACCGGTGGTCCATTGGGCCGGGGTGTTACAAATGGTGTCAGAGCAACCCTGTGACCGTGGCTGATTGTGTGTTCAGCGCAACTAGCGGGGGAAAAGATCCTGAAATGTCGGTCCAACGAGGACGTTGTATTCCTAAGTGGGGGTGAATGTGATACCCAGATTTAGATTGAAAAGAGATTGATAGACTACTCATATCAACAAGGTGCATCTTCTTTTCTAGGGAGCCCATTTGCTAAGAACTCCATAGTTAAGCGTGCTTCGTGGGGAGCAATCTTAAGATGGGTAACCTTCTGGGAAGTTTTTCAGGTGCGCACGAGTGAGGCCAAAGTGCGTTGAAAAGACTTGTGTTGGTTTGTGGGGCTAGTCTACAGTCTCTATGAGTAGTCACCGGTGGTCCGTTGGGCCGAGGTGTTACACAAACCCCACATAGATTCGATTTTAGGTGGCTAAATAATGCTCTCACTTAAAAGTTCATAGAGCAACTTTTAAAAAGGCATAAAAACCAACTCAAACAACATCATCATCAGTCAAAAAACCATATGCACCCACAAGAACAGAAACTCACTTGAGAAAGGACCAAGCTTATCAAGCCACTCTTCTTCTTCACAATCACTATTCGAAAAAACAGCATCAACGGAGGTATATTCATGGTTCTCCCAATCATAAGGGTCAGGTGTGTAGATGGGCTCACCTTTAGAGTCAAGCTCTCTTCCCCATTTAGGATCAGTCACAACAGAGCTTAAATCTTCATAGTAGTCGAACTTTTATGACCCAGATCTAGGGTTTCCATCATTAAAACCCACATACTCAAGCTTAGATGGCGATTTGTAAGGGAATTTACAGATACCAAGATTCGAAGAAGATGGTGAGTTAGGGTTTTTCAGGGGTGACTTGAATGGCGACTTTATCTTCTTCAGGGGTGAGTTCTTTGGCGAGTTAGGGTTCTTAGTGGGTAACTTAGGGTTTTCCATGAGAGATGAAAAGTCGAAGATCAGACAGAAGGAGGTAACAGGCAGAAGGAGGGAGAGATGAAAAGTTGAAGATCAGACAGAAGGAGGGAGAAGAAGGTTCTTGAAGAACCCAGATTGAAGAAGATGAAGTAGGGTTCATAAAAATGTCGACAATCATGGAGGGAGCTAGGGTTAAAAAGGGGGAGTGATGTTTATTAAGGGTTATTAAGGGTATGTTTTAATTAGATTAATTAGGTTAGATTAAGAAGGAGGGGGGAAATTAGTAAGGGATAAATAAGGTTAAAAATGTAAATAGGTTAACTTTTTAAGGGTATAAGTGTAAAAAAAACATACCCAAAAAGGAAATGGGACATTTTAGGTGACTTGACCCAAAATGGAAATGGGACTCTTGTGCTGAATAGGAGGGAGTATTATTTTGCATGGTGATGAAACTTTGATCACAAAAACGTTTTTTTTTTTTTGTTTACAAATTTTCATTAGCACATCATATTACATTTCCCAATGGTGATGCATTGGAATGTATTTTATGAATAAAATAAGATGATTGAAGTTAAACAAGAATGGACATCAAGGTATCCAAGAGATTTTCAATTAAAATTACACTAGTTTTTCATTCCTATTACCTCCGTTTAATTGTTTATTACCACGTACCAAACGAGTCGTTAGTGTAAGAGAATTAAGTAAATGTTAGGTGTTAAAAACAAAAATATCTAAAGTGATTTTAGTAAATTGTATTAAACTAATATGAGTTTATTTTTGACTAAAAAAGACGGCCTAATAAAAGTTTCATAATGAAAAACTTTATAAAATTGCCATTATTAGAAACTGGCGATGCTGGTCGTAACCTCATTTGAAAGTTATCACAGTTTTGGGTTGTGGATGGTTT
The DNA here is from genome assembly GCA_019776075.1 of Amaranthus palmeri. Lineage (NCBI taxonomy): Eukaryota > Viridiplantae > Streptophyta > Magnoliopsida > Caryophyllales > Amaranthaceae > Amaranthus > Amaranthus palmeri. The sequence continues at coordinate 11,969 of JAAKBH010000053.1, read as the reverse complement.
TTATCTCCTATGGTTGCGAGGTATTGGTGATCTGGTTGCGGTGGTCTTTTTTGGAGAGCTCCGATAGCTGACGTCGCAACAATTCAAGTATGTAATTCGCACTAATAATTATGTTTACAATTAATAATGTGAAAATCTTAAATTTCAAACTGCTAAAATTCATTTAAATTAAATATCTTTTAAAAATATATGTTTTAAAATATTACAATTGAGAGAATAACACATGGTTTTCTTAAAACATTATAAAAGCAAATAAATGTTGTAGCTAAATCTTTGATAAAGAAAATAAATTTTGTGTCTAGATCGAAACTTAAAGTTAAACATTCCTACAAAATATTGTCATCCATAATATGGATGACATCCGTTTGAATCGGAATCAACGCCTAATGCCTTATACAAACTCCTCAACAATGTAATACTATGACAATCATAATATATTCACAAGATATGCAAAATACATTTCAAAACTTGATTTATAGTTTCTCTGTTCTCGTTTCTCATTTTTAGTTCTCGAATACTTTCGATAATTTTTCACATTCATCACATGAATGTAAATAAATATATTTGCTACAATCACCTACACTTGGTAACAATAAGGTTCATCCAATGGATCTACTTGGATTCAAAATCACATTTGCACAACACACATAATAATGCCTTTCTGATATATGTAAGGCGCTGACTAGAGGAGGACCCTCTTGTCTAACCCTGTATGTCTACGTGCGTGTGGGGAAACACGAGCGCCAGATTACCCGTTAGTCCGTGGTTCGACATATCGATTCCACCAGAATCATTCATCCAAGTACACATTAGTTCAAACAAGACTTCATTTTGTCTATTTCACATTGTTATAAGTCAACCTTAGTCTAGTCAAACACCAAAGGAAAAGTCAACATATTTGATAATCCAATTACTAGAGATTCTCAATTAATACAATTTCAAAAAATATGAGAAGGTTATAAGGGCTACGTAAGTTCTTTGCAAGACTATATAAACTTATAAAGCAAAAGGAAAATTTTTCCTAATATTTAATAGGGAGTTTCTATCAATTAAACATGTAATTACTTAAAAATTCATAATAACTAATAAAAATATTATAAAAATATATTATAGGTCCAGAAGCTATATTAAGTGAGTTTTAGACCATTAAGTTAAAAAAAAACAAGCTTATGGATGCTAACTAAATTGTTTGGTCACTTTATCGATAAACCGACATAAAATGATTGGTGTCCTCAAATGTCCACGAAAAGAAAATTCTCCAAGGCTCCTCATATGATGGTACTATGTATGGGAGTGAGTCATAAAAATTTCAAGATCAAAATAGTCCATATAGTATTTATTTCATATTTTTATCATTTTTTGGATTTACTGTTTTATTTAAAATTTACAAGGGTCCATAAATGATCATATAAACTTATCTAATAATCAAATTCCAAACCTACTACCCATATAAGTGTCTCATAAAATTATAGCTCGAAATAACTTCATTTAGCATTTATTTCATATTTAGTAAAAACTCATTAAAAAATACCAAAAGTTTTTATTAGGAATAAACTTGAAAGAAACATAATAACTTGATTTTATATACTATTAATTTATCCATTAACATTTTATTTAACTCCTTTTAATATATTAGAACATATTTCATTACTTAAATTCCATAAATAACCAATTTAGTGAAATAAGTTTAGGGGATTAAGTCTAAATGATTTTCTAACTTTTATAACTATGGAGTTTAAAAAAATATATATTTCTAAAGTTACTAAGCTCACACTAAAGTTCATTCACAACAGTAACTTCACAAAAACACCTCAAAACGTTATTTCTACACATTTTTACACAAAAAGTTTCATTAAACTTACATGCATGAACATAATAAAACATATATCCTTATCCATCAATAATATCATATAATTGAGAATCAGATTTACGTTTTTTTTGTGACTTTAATTTAATACCGATTTTGAGTTATAATGACAATACTTGAAATTTTATAATATAAACATAGGAATAACATTTCCATATATATATATATATATATATATATATATATATATATATATATATATATATATATATATATATATATATATATATATATATATATATATATATATATATATATATATATATATATATATATATATGTATGTATGTATGTATGTATGTATGTATGTATGTATGTATGTATGTATGTATGTATGTATGTATGTATGTATGTATGTATGTATGTATGTATGTATGTATGTATGTATGTATCACTAGTGGAAAAAACCTTTATTGCTGCGGTTTTTTAGTCCCTATGGGCTGCGTATTACGACCCCAGCCATTATTGGAGCAGCCCAAATAATAATTAAGGGCTGCGGTCAAAATACGCAACCAAAAATAAGGAAAGGGGCTGCGGACATGGGCAAAAACCGCAGTCCTTTAGTGCATTATAGGAACAATTATGAACGCACTTAAGGGCTGCGGACAGGGCCAAAAACCGCAGCCCTTAGGCCCATTTTAAAAAAAAAAAAAATTTTTTTAATATCATTTCATGAACTTAATTTTTAGTTCATGAAATGATATTAAAAAAAAATTCAAAAATCTTCCAGATCTTCCAAGAAGAAAACCCAGAACTTACAAACCCAGAAACGAAATAAAAAAACGATTTCAGATCTGAATCTTCCAGAAACGAAGATTAACTAACGAAGATATGAACTATCAAGATTAACAAACGAAGATTAACAAACCCAGAAACGAAACAAAACTATCAAGATTAACATAAACGAAAATCTTCAAGATTAACAAACGATTCAAGAACTATCAAGATTAACAAACGATTCAAAACATAAACGAAAATCTTCAAGAACTTACAAACGATTCAAAATCTTCAAGATCTTACAAACGATTCAAAACATAAACGAAAATCTTCAAGAACTTACAAACGATTCAAAATCTTCAGATCTTCAAGATTAACAAACGAAGATATGAACTATCAAGAACTTACAAACCCAGACAAACGAAGATTAAAAACGAAGATCTATCAAGATCTGAATCTTCCAGAAACGAAGATTAACAAACGATTCAAAACATAAACGAAAATCTTCAAAAAAAACGAAGATCTTAAAAAAACGAAGAACTTACAAAACAACGATTCAGTCAATTTAAAAAAAAAAGAAACGAAAAAAACTAAATCTTCAAGATATCTTCAAAATCTTCAAGGACGCAAAAATCTTCAAGCTTTCTTCATCTAATTCTCGCCAAAATCATCATTATTGTTCAAAGATAAAGATACTCTCAGATTTTAGAAGATTGTAGATAATTTTAGAAGATTTCAAGCAATTGAAAGGGTTATGAGGGTAAATTTTGGAGTAAATTTTGAGCGCCGTTTCTTAGGGAAAGAAATTAGAAGAATTTTGAGAGAAGAATTCAGATTTTGAGAGAAGAATTTAGAAGAATTTTGAGAGAAGAATTCAGATTTTGAGAGAAATTTTTAAGCGCCGTTTCTTAGGGAAAGAAATTAGGGTTTTCTTAGGGTAAAGGAAGATTAGGGTTTTAATTTCTTAGGGAAAGAATTTTGAGCGCCGTTTCTTAGGGAAAGAAGTTTGTTAGGTTTCTTAGGGTTTTATTGACGGTTTTAATATATATATATATATATATATATATATATATATATATATATATATATATATATATATATATATATATATATATATATATATATATATATATATATATATATATATATATATATATATATATATATATATATATATATATATATATATATATATATATATATATATATATATATATATATATATATATATATATATATATATATATATATATATATATATATATTTAAGTGAATATAATATAAATGTGACATAGTACGAAGGTTAAAAAGTGTGGACCTTAAACCACCAAGGATAAGAAATAATAAGATATTAATAAGAACTCCAAAATACGAAAAGATAAACCCAAAGAATAATTTTTAAGGTTTTAAAGAATAATAATCCAAGTTTTAAAGTAATAATACTAGAACCTTACAAAAGTTGATCATTTTGGTTTAGAAAAAAATAATACTACCTCCTATTCAGTCTAAATATCCCATTTAGTTTTTTTGCACTATTCACTCATCACTCTTAATTTGTATTTTACTTTTAATATATAAGTTAAAACATATTCATGTGAGATCTTGTTTGATTCGTCTCAATATAAGGATTATTAATATCAAATTTTTATAATTTTTAATTAAGAATAATTTAAGATATTAAGGGTTAAAATGTTGTCTCGACAAGTGAAAAAAAACTAAATGGGACATTTAGGCTGAACAGAAGGGAGCATTATTTTCAATCTTTATCTCTAACTCCAATTATAAATTCCACATTAAACTTAAAGTCAAAATCTCTCACCATCATATATCCCTTTTCGACATGTCTTACTAAAATGCTCATAACCTTTAGCACTGAACTCCAAATCCAAAGATTCAAGTGTTTAGTTGCTCACAGCTCCAAGACTCGTGTTTCTTAAGAACAATAAATAGTGTTGAAATGAGTAGAAGATGGTCAAAAATCCACAAAACAGAAGGTGTTCCAAAATGGCTAAATCTTAGTTGTCTGAAATGTTTGAGGGCAAAATATAATATTTCATGCTCCAATTAAATCAATTTTGGGTCTAAAATGCGAGGAATTTTGTGTACAAGATCACCATAAGGTTTATTTATACATGCATGAAAACAAAGATGGGTAAACACTTCAAATTGTGCTCATGTCTACAGCTAACCAAAAAAGGAACAAACTATAAATGTTTGCTTGAAGATGAGGGGCTTATAGAGATTGTATATGTGCAAGTGAGCTATCAATGAAAAGCTTATGATGTTTGTAATATTATAGTCTAAATAAATGAGGCACTTATTAAGAATTAGGGAGCAAAATGATGGTTTGTTGAAGTATATAAGCTACTGGAGACTGTAGAGATGAAGGGGTAGGAAGATGGGGATGAATCCCTCATTTCTAGAGGGATATAAGGGTGTCTAAGGTATCCGTAGAAAGCTCAGAGTATAGCTTATGTAAGATAGGGTATCTTTCTGACCATGCAAAACTGCCATTCAGCTTAACCTTTATACAAATCTACACTCGTATCTTTAATTATACAACAAGCTTCTTAAATCTAATGGTTAGATCTCATCAATAACATGCATGTGGATGATATAGTAAAAGTTGGGGTCAAAATATACTCATTTACTATTTTTAAATATTTTAGAAGTTAGATAATAGTTTGACTGTTTGAGAAAATTTTCAAATACTTGTTTTTAAGAAATACTATACTTTTATTTGAAAATAATATAAAACTATAACCAAAATTTCTTTTTAAATACCAAATACTCCCTCCGTTCCTTTTTGATTGTCCTATTTAAAGATTTCACACAAATTAAGAAAGGTGAAATCTTTGTAGATAGTGGGTATTATTTTATTAAGAAAGGTGGATTCTTTATAGATAGTGGGTATAATTTTATAAAAGGTGGAATCTTTGTAGATAGCGGATATTATTTTATTAAAATAGTGGTGTGAATTAATAATTGTATTGGTATTATGAGAGAGAAATGAGGGTTAAATGAGGGATAAAGAGTATATTGAAGATAAAAACTTTTCAAAAAAGGAAAGTATTCTAAATATGACAAACTTATGAAACTGTCTGTTATAGTAATGTGGAGAAACTTAAAAGAACAGAGGGAGTAACTATTATATCATTATAAAAACTTTTGTTTCATAATCTTTTCTAATTAGATAATAATATTTTTGTTATATTCAAATACAACAACGTTTATTAAATCACTAAAAAATAAGCTTCATAAGTTTGTGAAGTCATTTGCAAATAATATAAAGCTTTCTAATAATAAACCAAACAAGATTTGGTTTAATCAAACTTATAAGATTTAGAAAAACAAATTTGCATTATGTTTGACACTTAAGGATAAATAACTAGATATGTAACTAGCACTAATCCATACTCAAAGCTATTTAATCTAAGATTAAAAGAAGTTTAAAAAAGGGCTATTACATAATGTCCATATCATTATTGGAAATATAATGCAAATACAAATAAAACAAACCGATTTGTATTTTCTTTGTGTGAATGGCAATGGAACTCCTTGCTTTGTAAATCATCAAATGGACACCATGAAGATAAGGTTGCGACAATCAAAGAAGTCGCTCGGAAACTTGATATGAGTAGAAGGCGTTCATACACTTTCCTATTGTGATATTTCTCCCACAAAGGTGCTTGGGATGATAACTGAAATTCACAATGAGATACAATCTACACAACAATGTACTAGCACAAAGTACATTGCAATAGTAAATACAAGTGTTGTAGTGAATTAAGAACTTTGATGATATTAAGAGTTAATTACTCTCTCAATATTATCTCATGAAAGGAAGAACAAGAATGAGAGTATTCTTAAGATAGAAAATAAGAAATGATATGGAAAATGGGATGGAATGTCCCTTGGCATGCAACCTCTATTTATAGAGTTATGCATCAAACAATACCTCCTTTTGAAACAAAAGTATTTCACCAAGCAAAGCTTATGAATCAAAGTAATGTTTCATGAAGTAAAACTTTATGAACCAAAATAATGTTTCATCAAGCAAAGCTTATGAACCAAAGTAATATTTCACCAAACAAAGCTTATGAATCAAACCAATGATTTCATCAAACAAAACATATGAATCAAAGTAACGATTCATCAAAATCTTTGAGGTATTTAATTGGACTTATAATATATTTATTTAGTCCCATACTACTATACTAAGTATGTAGTATATACAAATCTAGGTCTATATACTCTAAATGTTCAACAATCCTCCCCCATTTAGAGTATAACGGACCTCCTTCTTCCTTCACACATTAAGTATATAATTCCGTTTCATGCATCAACGCTAATGTCCCTACGGATTGAATTAACGCCTAGTATAAAACATTTCACAAGTGATTGAACTAGAATGATGTCCCTACGGATTGAATCAACTAGCCCATCTAACCACTTGAAGGTTAAATACACACAAAACCAATAACACATTGTCATTTACCTTGACACATTATATAGGGCCGTGTCCATATCTATTCATAAGTTTATCATAGTCGGATATGCCAATCTTGACTACTTGAAGCGGCCAAAACTTCAAACTTATATAGGTAGGTTCTCACTACGTAAAACATATCCCCGTGATAGGATACCACCAAGAGCTCTTCAACCCTTGATCTTGAGAACTTAAACGACTACCTTGTCACCACGGTCTAAAGCAACTATGGGTCATTCATCCTTGTTGCTTTCAAAGACTTTAAAGGACTTTACCACATTGAATTCAAGACACAATGCTACTTGTGTGTGAATTGGGACTTTTTCTTTAAACTTTATTGACATAAACCGATCTCAATTGACGCTTGTTCAATTGAAACCTTACTCATGGTTAATAAACCATATAGAATGTAATATTCACATAATCAAGAATTATGACCCCTTTAACAATAAATCCTTGCACTAGGCTGTGCCTATGAGCAATTTTTCTGGATCTTATCGTTATACACTTGATTATACTTCTACCAAAAACCGTTACGCAACCTTTATGAATATCCACCGGTGATATTGACTTTGGTAACAACGGTATCTCAAACATGAGATTCTTAATCCATTTCGCTTCATACACTGCTAAAGCAAGCACTATGAATTCTGCGAACATAGTGGAATCAACGATGCACATTTGTTTCTTTGAGGACTATGTAATGGAACCTCCCCCATAAACAAATACCTAACCACTCTTTGAAGAATTATCCTCTTCATTAGTGATCCAACTAGCATCGTAATAACCTTCCAAAATAGGAGGTTCACCACTATAAGTTATAAAAATATATCAACTTGTCACATATAATTTATTAATAAATTATATACCATCCATTTTCTTAAATGAATCAAATAAACATACCAAAAATATTATTACAAACTAGTAATAATAATTTGATTTATAAACAATATGGAATTTTAATCACCATAAAACATAATTTGCAAAATCTATGCAAATTAATTTATCCTCTTATTTAAAATAACAATTTATTTCATAACTATTTTCATAAGTAATGATAAAAGCAACCATTTAATTATAATTTCAACATTGTTGAATTATACATAATAATTTAAACTTAATTATAATGGTCCAACCATATTAAACTTGAATTTAATATGTTCCATATACACAAAAGTGTATATCCACATGACATAAAATTCCTACCCCTTCATCTTAGTTATAATATAACTAGATTAACTTGGGTAATAACATAACTCATTTGAGTATGTCAAAAATAAATCATTTCCCCTTATTATTATTTTGTAATAAACTTGGGTAAACAAATTATATGTCAATTTAATTCTTATCTCATTTTATGAGATGCTTGACATAAGTCAATTGAAACATTAATTACTTATAAGTAGCTAAGTAATTATAACAAAATAACTACCATAACTAACCAAAATTATGGTTACATAAAATAAATCATCAACAATCATATATATAAAATATAATCCAACATGTCATAGCATATAAGGCATCTTAATAGCATATCATAGTTAATACTACATGCTAAGAGATAATGAAACAAATCATCCAAAAGTGAAAACAATGGTACACGAAAACTTAACCACCAATATTGAATAATTTAATCAATTTATGCATAAAAGAATTCCATCCACTTAAATTATTATTCTACACGACAAAACAACAATAATAACTAAAATAAAATTAATCTTATTCTTTAATCATGTCTCATGGAGAAATAAACTCATCAAGTATAACTTAATCATACTTTAAACATATAGTTAATCAAATCCTTGAACATTTTCTATGAAAATATTTCATCATCACAACATGAATAAAATCATCTTTTAATCAAATAGACTTGATTAAACACATACTTTATTTCATACCACAAAATATCATTGCCCTTTTAACCATGATGATGATCACATGAATAAATTCTATTCTCTTTTCTTAATAAAATTATTAAGAATATAACACTTTATGATTTCCATCATAAATTTCCATCATCAAAATAACACATATCCACTTCTCTAGATCATATCTTTGTAAATAATATTACCCACATGCTTTACTTCAAATTAACATAAATTTGAACACATGTATATGATCATCCAAAAGAAGATTTAAATGTATGTAAATACTTTCTCACAATTTTAAGCACAAAACATCAAACATAATTTATGATTAAATAAATTACATGAAAGAAAACTTACTTGTTTTCCATAATACTTCTTATTAAATATACTCTTGAAAATAATATTTCATTTTCCATCACCAATATTCATATCGAAAAAATATTGTCCAACTTGATGAAAACACAACGAGATCCTTAATGCTTGCCATCTTTGAAGAGCTATCACAATAGATTATTGGAAATATAATGCAAATACAAATAAAACAAACCGATTTGTATTTTCTTTGTGTGAATGGCAATGGAACTCCTTGCTTTGTAAATCATCAAATGGACACCATGAAGATAAGGTTGCGACAATCAAAGAAGTCGCTCGGAAACTTGATATGAGTAGAAGGCGTTCATACACTTTCCTATTGTGATATTTCTCCCACAAAGGTGCTTGGGATGATAACTGAAATTCACAATGAGATACAATCTACACAACAATGTACTAGCACAAAGTACATTGCAATAGTAAATACAAGTGTTGTAGTGAATTAAGAACTTTGATGATATTAAGAGTTAATTACTCTCTCAATATTATCTCATGAAAGGAAGAACAAGAATGAGAGTATTCTTAAGATAGAAAATAAGAAATGATATGGAAAATGGGATGGAATGTCCCTTGGCATGCAACCTCTATTTATAGAGTTATGCATCAAACAATACCTCCTTTTGAAACAAAAGTATTTCACCAAGCAAAGCTTATGAATCAAAGTAATGTTTCATGAAGTAAAACTTTATGAACCAAAATAATGTTTCATCAAGCAAAGCTTATGAACCAAAGTAATATTTCACCAAACAAAGCTTATGAATCAAACCAATGATTTCATCAAACAAAACATATGAATCAAAGTAACGATTCATCAAAATCTTTGAGGTATTTAATTGGACTTATAATATATTTATTTAGTCCCATACTACTATACTAAGTATGTAGTATATACAAATCTAGGTCTATATACTCTAAATGTTCAACAATCATATACTACTAGTTCTAGGGTTGGGGCTCCCTAGGATTAGTTTCAAGGTGTGTTTATTGATCAGTGGCTTTTTGGGGTCGTCTTGTGGCTCACCTAAGGTGTATGGTCTTTTTGTTTTGTGCTTTTAGGTGCTTAGGTGAGTCAGGTTATGACTCACCATCAGGTGTATGACCTCTTTGGTTTAGGTGTTTTGTTCCATACCTTTTGGTATGGTCTTGGTGTGTATGTGGTTGGCCCACTTTCCTTTAAAGAGTGCCTTTCATGTTTTGTTTTCTCAATGGTTTTTTTTCCTCGCGTTTTTTTTATACTGGAGATGTGCATTAGATGTCCCTTTAATGCTTTTAGTCTCTTATTAGAGACTTATTTTATTAACAAAATATTCTAATTTGCAAAAAAAAAAGAAGAGGAAATAAAAAGTAGCACTACAACATAATTTGCTTTTAGTGGGATATATTTAGCGACATTTGATTTAAATGTCGCTATTGCAAATTTCTTATAGTGTATATAGAGGGTTTAGTGACATTTATTAGAGCCTTTAGCAGCATATAAAAAAGTGACACTAAAGCTTTTTGCGACATAGGATCTAATGACATTTCTCACAAATGCCACTATAGACTATAGTGACAATTACATTTGCCACTAAAGACCAAATTAAGTGTCGCTAAATCACTTTATGGTGAAACTTAAATTAAAAACCAATAATTATTACACTAAAAATATGAATTAGTGACATTTTTTTAATGCCACTAAATCCAATGTCGCAAAAAGCTAAGTTTGTTATAGTGTAGTAAGAATTAAATTTGATATTAATAAAATCCTAAATTTTACCCTTTGCTAAAAATAATCTCAACTTTTAAATGGAAATTACTTTTAACTCACTAGAATTATACAGGGTATGTAACAAGCAAAAATAAAGCAAAGTTAGGATTATTTAAAAATAAAAAGTTGAATTATTACTCAATTTTAACTGGTTACCGTAGCTAACCTCAATTTAAAGTCTTTTTTATTTTTATAAAAAATTTTATATTAATGAAGTTCTAAATTTTACTTGTTCGTTGTGAATAATCTCAACTTTCAATGATTCCCAACTTTTAAATTGAAATTAAATAGTAACTTTATAAAATTATACAACGTGTAATAGTTGAAATTCTTAATATCAAATTTTCCTTTATTTTATTGATAAAATTAACAAAAGCTTTCCTTAAGTAATAAAATACTTCATGATTTTTCAATCACATCCAAGTCAAATAATCTCTATTTGCCATTTTAAATCACCTTTTATGATATGCTCTCTCTCTCTCATTATTCACTTGCATTCAATCCTTATTTCGTTAACTGATCACTGATTTGAGCATCAGAGGGGCTTTCTGTAAGATCGCTCCCGAACAAATAACTCTGCTGGTTTTATTCCTATTTATTTTGTCATTATTCCCTCATTAACTAATTCATCACTTTGCTTATTAACGACATACACAAACGTACCAAAAACAATCTTGAATTAGTTTTAGGTGCCTCGTGGGGACTCATAAAACATAATCTACAAAAATCCACTATTACCATGAATTCTTAAGAGAAATTCATTTACAAATAAATTAATACTTGAAGTCTTTGAGGTTTAGCATCTCTCCTATGAAAATGTATAAATCCCAAGTACAGTTCGATTGGTGAATCTTGATAGACTAAGCAATTTCAACAATGTGCTAAATGATAACAAAGTTTACCTACTTG